>VDFB02000013.1:247641131-248329720 GCA_007258455.2 Sequoia sempervirens | reverse complement strand
AAATAAATTTACATCAAAAAAATATTAAATCTATCACACAAAAAAATAACTTCTTTGACCTCCCCAACATCATGGTGAAATTTTGATAAATATTTGGTGAAGAAACGAAGTGGTTTGAGATTTCCTTGAATGTGAACACATTTTTGAGGGTTTACAGGCCACAAAGGAAATTGGAAACATCAGAAAATGGAATGAAATGAACTTTTTTCTTTTGTTTAAATAAGTTAAAACATTAAAGGGGCCGACTACTTTTTGGCCCCCCATCTTTCTGCACATGCCCAACATCTAAAATTGATACATTTTAGGATGTGTAGTATGGTCACTTGAACCGTCAAGTTCTTTCAACAATTGAGGTTTTGAAGGCATGTTTTTTATACCTTTTTCATCACATGCTATTTTGATAGAGTTTATCATTGCCTCTTGTGAGCAATTTCATATCAATCTTCTTGATCCAAATCATTGGCTTTTATCTACTAGATATTTCACACATGTATTTTATAGTTTCCTCTTTAATGATAGTTCTTCTTTACTGGAATCTCCATCATGTTTGGCTCTTATTCTTCAATAATCTTCATAGTGCTTTGAGTTCTCATCATCTTTAGTTTAGTCTTGAGACACTTGATCTAATCTTGAAACTTTTCTAGATTGACTTAATGGTATTTGAGTACTTTTTAGAAATATTCTTCTATTTTATTTCTAGAATGGGAAGATCTTGTGCATTCACCATTGAATTTATTTATTCTTGATGGTAGAAATATTATTTGGGACTTAGCATGGATTAGATCTTCAAATTTCAATATCAAGCATCCACCTTGAATGCAAGAGGTGTAATATTTAGGGGGATACCCAATCTCTCTCTTCATTATCCATACTTGGGTGGTCTATCATTGTATATTAGTACCTCATACATAATTTTTTGTTTGGACCTGTTTCTTTTTTAATTTATCACTCCATCCTAAGTTGTACTAATGGAGGGTTTGTGTGTAATATTTATTTTACCTTAGATATGTCTATATCCAAAGTGTGATATTGTACCTATTAAATAAGTTTTACTTATAATATTATGAATAATCATAACACATCTTCACCTTGAATTGGGTACACAAGTGCAATCGTTACCTCATCAAATCTTGATTGATGGTAGTTAGGTGCCACCCCTATTTAGTTAAAGCCACCTCAATCTAAATTGGATTATTGGTAGATGAAATTGACCCATATATTAATTGAGAGTTAAAATCATAACTTCTAAACATAATTTTATTGATTTATTTATCTTAGTGGCTTATATATTTGTATGCAATCCTTTGCAATTAATCAATCATTTTATTTTATCAATATTAGGTATTAGCTTATATTTTATTTTTAGCATCATCCATTGTTTGTCTTAAGTTTAAGTAATATTCTACAGTCACTTAGATCTAGGCTCATGTTTGGATTCCCATTGAATCTTAAATTTAGGTTAAAATCTCTTATTAAAATGATCAAATTGTCTAAGAATATATGATTTGTAATTGTTGTATACAAATTTTTGTTATTATAGATTTTTTGTTTGTTTTATAAAATTGATAAGATTGTACAATTAGAATTTATTTACATGTTCATATATATGATTTGTAATTGTTGTATATGTAAACTTTTGTTATTATAGCTTTTTTGTTTTTTTTTATAAAATTGATAAGATTGTACAATTAGAATTTATTTTTTAATGCATGTGTATTCCATGCACATTGTAATGATCATGTAGTAGAAGAGTTGTAACTTATTTCATAAATCCAATCATATGTGTATTTTTTGTGCAAATATAATACATTGGCTTGTATTAGATTATTGTTATTCAATTTTTTTTCAATATGTGCTTCTAGGCTATGACTATAAAGGGATAAGATAAGAGGTCAATTTTTCTATTTTTTGTGCAAATATAAGAGGTCAATTTTTCTATGAGATATTTACTATTCGAATTCCATTTGGCTTTAATTTGTAAATGGTAAAATTTGAATCATGAATTGAACAAGAACTAAGAACCCATGCTTCTTACACATCAAGGCTATGAGGATGAATTTATATATTTGTATTTTGTTTGGACAATAAAATGTCATATAAAGTCAATCCTCATGGTTTTTGAATTGTATGTACATATATTGATTGAATTAGGAATACTTTGTAAGTTCTTGTGTATTCTTTTTTTTCCATTAATTACTATCAATTTTATTATTCACATATAGGGGTGCAATCTTGTGATGTGTTATATACAAATAAATATGTTTATTTTACTTATGAAATTCCATATACAACATCAAGAAATTTGATTTATATTACATCAATTTTCTAGCTAATAACATGAATTGACCATTTTAACTAGACAATATTTCTAAAGAATTAAAGAATAAGACATTTTTCCTTATTTATCATGTTCAATAATTATTTAAAAATCATAAACATATTGAAACTTTAATAAAGAGAAAATAAATTGATATCATTGATCCTTTAATTTATTTATTTATATATTGAGTAAAGCATATTAGGAAGCATAAGAACTACCAACAAGTAACTAAATTTTTTAATTTATTGATAATGAAATAAAATTTAATACAAACTAGTACTAAAACCAAAAAATATTCTAATCAAGATGACCCAATCAGAAATTTAAAAGTATTTTGTAAATGTTTAAAAGATTTTACAAGATAGTACTAACACTACTAATACTAGCACTTGCACGAGAACGAGGTGCAAGGATCATGCCAATAGAAAAATACTCGGCTCTTGCCCAAGGATGCCCAGTTAAAAGAAAAACAAAAATAATTAAGCCCTAATAAACTAAAAGAAAAGAAAAATCGCAAATCAGTCTCTATGTTGTGGCCTCGCTTCCATAACAAGCTCTATGTTGTACCCTTATCATTAATTCTTCATAAGGAGCTAACAATCAACAGATTTACTCCATATACTAATGTCTATGTTGTATTCACAGCAGACCCAAGGAAATATCATGCCATGGAACCTTATACCAAACAAAAAAGATACACAGAGGAGGTTTTTGCCAAGAAGGGATCGGGCATGATTTTGGATTCATTAGGATTAGATAGGTGGGTTTAGGACTTGGATGATTTGCTATGCTGATAACAAACTGAATTAGCATTACTGTAAAGAAAATCTGATCGACTCCAACTGAATTTCAGTTTAGTGTAAAACATGCATGTGACTCTATAACTGGTTAAAATATAGCTTAACTAATGTTATTTATATTGAAGCAAGCACATTCCTGGGTGTTTTTAGACACCCATTCTGTGCTGATGCCTGGTAACTAAACAATGCATGCTTCCATAGAGCTATTCAATGGAAAAAAGCTACAAATGAGATAAATGAAGAGCAAGCATTAGAAGATTTTATGTGAAGCAACTGCTGAGAAAACATGAAATTGGCCTAGCCCGTGGACCTGGTGGAATATCAACAGTATTTTTTCCCCTGTGCTGACCCATTACAATCTTCTTTCTCGTTATCATTTGCACTAACATGCATACTATCAATCAGTACATAAATAAAAAATGCCCTGTATTGTAATTGTTACAAAACTCATTACAGGATGTCACTACACGTGTATGTTCAATAAATATACTATTAAATACAGAGTAGATATCAAAATGAAGAGCATAAATAGAAATCTCAATGCAAACCCACAAAACTTCCGATATGCATGAGGTAATGCTATCTAAGAATAGAAAAAGAAAATTCGGGGCCTATGTGGGCTTGAGATCCTCAAACATAGACGCCCACCAAATATCCTTTGCATTTGTAGTGACAACTAATTGATTGTCTTGGATAGGCATAGTTCTACAATTGAAAGACTTTTTCTGGAGTAGAACTTGATATTCAAGTTAGCATAACTAATTAGCCAAATACATTACATGAATTAATTTTTGAAAAATATCCTTTTGTTTCCAATAGGTAGAGTCTTATCAGTAAACCCATAGTTGATAAGGGAAAAGTCTTATAAAATTTGGTCAATGATTGGAGTACTATCAAAGGTAAAATGAGCAATAAAACTAAAAACTAAACCTATTCTAGTTTATGATAGTACCTCTTTAGCTTGCCCTCACCCTTCAATGGATGAGTCTAGCCCATCGCTTCTAGCTTTCTTCTATTGGCTAGAGTTATTTTAGGTTCATGTAAGAAACTATAGTGAGAACATACACTAATTTGTCGTTGTCTATGCAGCCATCAGACTGTACATTTGACCGTGTTTATTAATTTATTAGAAATAAGAAATTAATACATTTTGTATTTTCAAATAATTAATAAATACAGTCAAATGTGCAATCCGATGGCTGGGTAGACGTTGCCTCACGTGCCCTGTATATACTCTCACATTTTGCATGTGAACAAGAACAAGAAAACCATCCGTGTTCCTTTTGTTTCCACATTTTGCATACATGTTGAATGGAGGGAACTCTAGAGGGGTTTGGTTTTTGCATTCCCTGCAAGCCGCATATTCTGTTGGAATACTGTTTATTTGTCTACGCAACAGTCGTAGGTAAAACATTAATGATAGAACTCTCCAGCATTGTGTCCTACAGATTTCACTCGAAACTTCTATCTTCCAGAGAATTCTTGCACCAACCTCCAGTTCTTGCGTGTATCTCCTATCTTCTAGAGATCTCTAAGAGATCTATAAATTCAGCTTCTTCCTGTCTAGTTTGTAATGTAAGAAAATAGCTGTATGCTGCTGCATAAATAAATAACCATTCTGTCTCTTAACTGCGTTTCTTTCTATGAAATATGCTCTGCTTTTTTATGCTCTGTTTTTTATATGCTGTGGTTTTTTTAGTTTATCATATTCCATGAGACCATGTCTTCTTTGGAGGACATTCTCTGTAATGGGGTATAGAAAACCATATGGCTTAGAGCATCAACTGGGTATATGAAACTATATGGTTTAGAGCAACAAGTGGGTATATGATAGTTTATAGTTTAGAGAGTCACTAAGTACTGATAGAGCATATATGTTACATGTGAATATAGGAAGACATTAAGGGCACTACAGTTGCTTCCAGGAATGATTAAAATTGATAATTTATGCATGTCACATATAGATACATTCTAAGGGCTCCTGGGCTGCTTCACCAATGCTCAGCTGATGCATCAGGTCAGAAAATATCTTGGTAAGTTAATCTCTTGTAGCTTACTTAGCGCAGAGGTCCAATGTATCTTATTGGTTCTCCAGAGCATGTTAATAAACAACATATGAAGATAATTGATGCGATGGAGATTCCTGCTTTTCCAACAAGGAAAAATCTGCTATGCATGGCAAAGATAGCTTCGACTATTCTTAGCGAGTTTTTGTTTTAATTCGTAGTTTTTTTCCCCTTTGCAAATAAAGCATGAGTTGCATGCTTATTATAGAAGATACGATTTAGTTTTTAATTGTAATTTGGGTAAAACTTTTGTTTTTTATTGTTTCTTTCCTTTTGAGGGCAGCGTACTGTTTCTGAGGCTGCATCTTATATCACTATATTTTATCCTCTCTGTATTAGTTTTTTTTTACTACTGCTGAAGCTGCAATAACAGAGAACTCTGTTTCAAAACAGAGCAGTATTTTTTCTGATTCCTTTTAACAGCATTTTGCAGAATAGATGAAGAATGTGAAGTTTGTTTTCCAATAAGTTAATAGATTGCAGTTTATTTTGTTTATCAGCATTGTGTCAGTTTGTTTGTTTTCTTTCTCTGCTGCTTCATTTCTTTAATCAGCTGGCTTAGAGGAGAGGCATTTACTTTTCAAATCTACATTTGGTATCAGAGCAGGTATTTTTGTTTTGGGTTTAAGATCTAGTTGTTCGAATTTCGCCAAAGATTATCATGTCGAATTCTAACAGCTTGCCCATTCCAGAATTTGATGGTAATGAGTATGATTATTGGTGTATAAAAATGATGACATTTTTAATAGGAAAAGACTTGTGGGAGATTGTTGAATCAGGTTACCAGGAGCCAGCTGATTGGAATGCCCTCCCAATCAATGAAAGAACAGCAAGGAAAGAAGCTAAGAAGAAGAATTTTCAAGCATTGTTTCATATTCAAATAGCCCTAGACAAGAGTTTATTTCCAAGAATTGCAGGTGCAAAGACAGCTGAGGATGCCTGGAAGACTCTAAAAGAAGCTTACCAAGGCAGTGATCAAGTCCAAGTTGTTAAGTTACAGACATTGAAAAGAGAATTTGAGAATTTAAAAATGCAAGAAGGAGAAAGTGTGAGTGAGTATTGTGTCAGAGTAAAAGATGTGGTCAATAAGATGGCTACACTTGGAGAAACTGTGAACACAGAAGTTCTGATAAAAAAGGTGTTGAGATCTCTCACACCAAGATGGAATCACGTTGCCATAATAATGGAAGAAAGTAAGGATTTGACAACCCTTCAATTCGATCACCTTGTTGGATCATTGATCTCACATGAAGAAAGATTAAAAGATTATTTTGGAGAAAGTATTGAGAAAGCCTTTTCCTCCAAAGTACAAATCACAAAGAATGATGATGGCAGCAGTAGTAGCAAAAGCAATCAAAGCCAAGGTAAAAGTCAAAATCAGAATAATTCAAGAGGTAGAGGCAGAAGTTTTTCAAGAGGAAGAGGTGGTTCAAGAGGCAAAGGTAGAGGAAGATTTGATAAAAGGAATGTTCAATGTTACCATTGTAATAGGTATGGACATTTTGAAAGAGAATGTAGACTAAAAGAAGGTAAAAATGTTAATTATGCTCAAGAAAGTTATGAAAATCCTCCAGATAATTTATTCTTATCTTATTCTAAAAGTGAAAATACTAGTAAAGATGTTTGGTACCTAGATTCTGGATGCTCTAACCATATGTCAGGAAATGGGAAGTTGTTTTCAACAAAGGATGAAAGTTTCAAGTCAAAGATTCAGCTCGGTGATGATAAATCATTGATGGTTGCTGCAAAAGGAATTATGGAGGTCCACACAAAAGAAGGTATGAAGAGTGTTAAAGATATTTATTACACTCCTGAGTTAAAACATAATTTGTTAAGTGTTGGACAATTATGTGAGAAGAACTACAGAGTTGTTTTTGAAAATAAGAAATGTACAATTTTTGATAAGAGTCATGGAAATAGAGTAGTCACAGTTGTTCCTATGACGAAAAATAGGATGTTTCCATTGAGATTTGGTGAAAATAACAGCAGCCTTGCCAATATGGCATTTGAGGATACAAGTTGGCTATGGCATCTAAGGTATGGCCATTTAAACTTTCACAGTTTGAAGCTTTTGACCTCACAAGCATTAGTTGCTGGTTTGCCCAAGGTTGAAGAGCACAAGGAGGTTTGTGAAGGATGTGCAAAAGGAAAGCATGCAAGGGAAAGGTTTCCAAAAGGCACTGCATGGAGGGCCCATTACCCCCTTCAACTTGTTCATTCAGATATCTGTGGACCGATGCAAACAAAGAGTTTGGGTAAGTCATCATATTTTCTCACTTTTATTGATGATTACTCACGAAAATGTTGGGTATATTTTTTGAAGGCTAAGGATGAAGCCCTTGATACATTCAAGAGGTTTAAAGCACTTGTGGAAAATGAGAAAGGGTGCAAAATCAAATGTTTAAGAACTGATCGTGGAGGAGAATTTTGTTCAAGAGCCTTTCAAGATTATTGTGATATGAATGGCATCAAGAGGCAGCTCACCACTCCATACACACCTCAACAGAATGGGGTAGCTGAAAGGAAAAACCGCACTGTGGTAGAAATGGCAAGGAGCATGTTACAAACCAAGGGATTGAGTAACTCTTATTGGGGAGATGCAGTTGCTACAGCAGTGTATATTCTCAATCGAAGTCCCACTAGTGCACTTGAGAAGATGACTCCTTATGAAGCATGGTATGAGAAAAGGCCTAATGTTAATCATTTTAGAGTTTTTGGATGTTTAGCTTATGTTCATGTACCTGATCAGAATAGACAAAAGTTAGATGCTAAAAGTGAGTCATGTATTTTTGTTGGGTATAGTGAGGAAAGCAAAGCTTACAGGTTATATAATCCTCTCACTAATAAGCTTATTGTTTCAAGAGATGTGATTTTTGATGAAGGGGGAGTTTTTGGTCATCAAAAAGGCCAAATGGAGAAGTCAAAATCTGTTTTGAATGATGATATTGATCATGAGCAGCCCACTAATGTTGCTGTCCCAATTGCTATAAATCCACCAAGCAGCCCCTCATCTAATTCTTCAAGTCCATCTTCAACTCCAAGTTCTAGAAGGAAGGTAAAAAGTTTGAGTGATATTTATCAAAGGAGTGCCAATCAAGCACATGAAGAAAATCCAATAGGTGAGACAGTTAATTTTGCTTTATTTACCAAGGCTGATTTTGAACCATCATGTTTTGAAGAAGCATGTACTAATGAGGTTTGGATGCAAGCAATGCAAGAAGAGATGGATTCCATTCATAGGAATGATACTTGGGAGCTTACAGAGCTTCCACATGACAAGAAGAAGATTGGCACCAAATGGATCTACAAGACTAAGCATAACAGTGATGGAAGTGTTGAAAGGCATAAGGCAAGATTAGTTGCTAAAGGCTTCACACAGAAAATGGGATTGACTATGAAGAGACGTTTGCACCAGTTGCAAGACAAGAGACCATTAGAATGCTGATTTCATTAGCAGCTCAAAAGAATTGGAGCATACAACATATGGATGTGAAAAGTGCCTTCTTGAATGGGTACTTAGAAGAGGAAGTATATGTGGAACAGCCACAAGGTTTTCAAGAGGAAGGAAAAGAGAATCATGTCTACAAATTGAAGAAGGCTTTGTATGGCCTCAAGCAAGCACCAAGGGCATGGTATACAAGAATTGATGGATACTTTCAGGAGAATGGCTTCAAGAGAAGTAAAAGTGAACCTACCCTTTACTACAAACAAGAAGGTAATGATATTCTTATTATAAGTTTGTATGTTGATGATTTGTTGTATATGGGTAGCAGTTCTAAGATGAAAGATGAGTTCAAAATTGCTATGATGAAAGAATTTGAAATGAAAGATCTTGGTCTCATGAAATATTTTTTAGGAATGGAGGTTTATCAATGTAAAAATGAAATTTTCATTTGCCAAACCAAATATGCAAAAGATATGTTGAAGAAGTTTGACATGGTTGATTGTAAACCATACTCCACTCCAAGTGCTCATGGAGTTGTGTTGAGTAGGAATGATGGTGCTGAATTAGTTGATGAGACTGCTTACAAAAGTATTATTGGGAGTTTGATGTTTCTGACCCACACAAGACCTGATATAGCATATTCAGTTTCACTTGTTTCAAGGTATATGACAAATCCATCAGAAATACACATGAAGGCAGCTAAAAGAATTTTGAGGTATGTGAAAGGTACTCTAAATTATGGTATTCATTACTACTCTTCTAAAAGATTCAATCTTGTTGGCTTTAGTGATTCAGATTGGGGAGGTAGTATGGATGATCGTAAGTCTACATCTGGAAATTGTTTCTCTTTTGGTTCTGGTTTGATTACTTGGAGTTCCAAGAAACAAAGCATGGTTGCTCTCTCATCCACAGAAGCAGAGTATGTTGCAGTTACCTCAGCAGGTACACAAGCTCTTTGGCTTCGAAAAGTTTTAGAAGAAATTGGTGAGAAACAGATTCAGCCTACAGTGATTTATTGTGACAATATAAGTGCCATCAAATTAGCAAAGAATCCAGTTCATCACAGTAGAACAAAGCATTTTGATTTGAAGTATCACTTCATCCGTGATTTAGTACAGAAGAAGGAAGTTGAATTGAAGCACATCAGCACTAAGGATCAATTAGCAGACATCTTCACCAAAGTAGTTGCAACAAATCAGTTTTTGTCACTTCGAGATCAGATCGTGAGCCCTCTTAGCATCAAGGGGGAGTATGAAGATAATTGATGCGATGGAGATTCCTGCTTTTCCAACAAGGAAAAATCTGCTATGCATGGCAAAGATAGCTTCGACTATTCTTAGCGAGTTTTTGTTTTAATTCGTAGTTTTTTTCCCCTTTGCAAATAAAGCATGAGTTGCATGCTTATTATAGAAGATACGATTTAGTTTTTAATTGTAATTTGGGTAAAACTTCTGTTTTTTATTGTTTCTTTCCTTTTGAGGGCAGCGTACTGTTTCTGAGGCTGCATCTTATATCACTATATTTTATCCTCTCTGTATTAGTTTTTTTTTACTACTGCTGAAGCTGCAATAACAAGAACTCTGTTTCAAAACAGAGCAGTATTTTTTCTAATTCCTTTTAACAGCATTTTGCAGAATAAATGAAGAATGTGAAGTTTGTTTTCCAATAAGTTAATAGATTGCAGTTTATTTTGTTTATCAGCATTGTGTCAGTTTGTTTGTTTTCTTTCTCGGCTGCTTCATTTCTTTAATCAGCTGGCTTAGAGGAGAGGCATTTACTTTTCAAATCTACATATACCCTATTCAATTGCTGTAAAATTTATAGGGAAATCCTAGAATAGTTACTAAGATGCCTTGTTTTGTTTTCTGATAACGGTGGAAACAGAAGGGTCTATTTGTTTTACTGGAAACAGTAATCTTAGCAATTGCAAGATCTTTACAACGAACATTCATTTTAGATCTGCTCTAGATTTGGAAGAGAATTTTATTTCATCTTTATTATGAATTTTGCAGTCACCCAACTGTCTTTATTTTCGTTTGTATTTATTTATGGTGGGGAAGATCTATTCCCATGGTGAAGAGTATTCGGATATTGCTGTTGATTTAGATATTTAAGGACAATTTGTTGTTTATCAATCAACACAATATGAAGAATGGGATCTCCTTCAAATTGGGTTTGAACAAAGCCGTGACTGTAGTTAAGGACCAGGAGTCTTGTGGATATGGATATATGAATTAATGGCTGATGACATAAATGAGTAATCAGGGTCACTTCTTTCCCATTTTTGTATGTTATGGTAATTATGGATACATCTGTGTATATTACATTCAATCCTCTGCCATGACAACAGAAATGAGTTTGGTATAAGAGGTGTGCAATATCATGTGTCTATTCCTTTGTTTTTTTTGTCAAAATAGTTTCTGAACAAATTGTGTTGTGTTGTCAACGATGACAATGAGGAAAAAAGGAAAAGACTCGAATTGGAAGCGTGAGACTGGTTTGCCGAGCGTTTGTGGACTAGAGAGTGCAAAGGTAAAGCCTATCGGCTAATGAGCACAAACATTTAGAAAACGGAAATATTATTTGGATTCATTGACTGCCAACTAAAAACCGGTAATTTTATTTGGGTTTATTCACTGCCAACTAAAATCCAGTAAAGTGATGTGACAGATAATTGTTAGTAACAGAAAAATAGCCTATGCATCTTCACAATGGCGCCACAATTTATTTGCGGCCAAGAAAAATATTTTAACAAGTGATTTAGTATTCAATAATTTGTTCTCTCTGGTTTATACTCTTGACAATGGCGACGTTAGCAAGGACGACAATGGCGATCGATCTACGTTTTGTACTCGGCATTCTCAGTTGTGAACTGCCCTTTTTTTTCTTTCAGATGAAATAACAAATTAATGAAGTTTCCTCTAATCAAGTATATTTTCTCTGTTTGGTCATTTCAGGAAATGTTTTTGGAATCGCGCTATTTGTAGCCCCTACGTAAGCCTCTTTTCTTATTTGATTTCTTGGCAATGCTTATCTGGATCTTTCTTTGGAGATGTTTTCTTTAGTGGGTTTTTTCTGGATCATTTCAATGGCGTGTTATTGAAATGAAGAGGTGGTCTGTGCAGGAATACATTCATCTCTGTGGTGAGGAGGGGATCAACGGGGGAATACTCGGGCATTCCATACGTGGCTGCTCTGTTCAACTGTCTTGTTTACACATGGTGTGGCCTTCCATTAGTCACCTCTGACAACCTTTTCATCTCGTCTGTTAATGGATGCGGCGTCGTTCTCGAGACTCTTTATGTCTGTCTGTATTTGGCGTATGCTCCTTCGCGGGGAAGATGAATCATCTAAACAAGTCAGATTAAAGTGTTGTTTAATTCAATAAAAAGTGATCCACAATGTTGGAACTTGTTGGTGTTTTGTTTGGATATGACAGATGAAAATTTTGAGTGTCTTCATTGGAGTTCTGGCTTCATTTGCCGCAATTGTTGCAGTGTCTGTTTGGGGTTTTCAAGGTACACAACGGAAATTGTTTGTTGGAACCATTGGAGTGGCTGTCTCGGTCGCGATGTACGCTGCTCCCTTGTCTGTAATGGTGAGTAATAGATATGATATTTCTACAATTTATAAAATTAATTTGAGAGTGTGTTTTTAATTGTAATCCAGACCATTGGCTAAACAGAAAGTAAGGCAAGAACATATTCTTGGACTGAAATTTAATATATAAGCACTATTAAGATGGAATAAAGTAGAGATTTCATGTCTTCTTGATGTAGTGACATGAAAGCCAATCAGTCGGTGGCCTTGTTGGCTTGCAAAAGGCGGTCCACGGATCGAACCTAGACAATGTCTTTTGGCTCCACCCTATGAATGCCTTTTGGACCATTCAACTTAGCTTAAAATGAAGTCTTCTGTTGGGAATGGAATAATTATTATTATACCTGCAAACTTATTCCCTAAACCTCACAAAAACATATCCAAAAGACTCTGCAATAAATCTTGCAAGAATCTCCAGAAATTTACTTAATGAACAGTAACTAGTTATGAAGTGCAACAAAATCCTCTTAATATATATTCTCTAAAAAATCTTCCTATGGTTTTAACTGTTTATGGTTTTATCACAGAAAAAGGTAGTCCATGTGAAAATTCTATTGCAGTTACTGATTATTAATCTCCTATCTAATACATAGATTATTTGACTCTGGAAAATTAATTCTCAGCAAATATCGAAGAATAACACAACTGCAACTTCACCAATAAAAACTCACAAGAATAGAGAAGAAAACATTCACAATAATGAACACAATATTTTTGGACAAATTGTCCGTGGAAAAACTCGAAGGGAAAACCACTATAGATGATGAATTATATTAAACTTCAGCAAATTAAGGAATACAAAAACTGCTTGCCTCTTTGGCAGAGCTCCGGCAATATTCTTCTCCGGAAATTCTTCCCTCAATTTCTCCTGCTGAAATTCCACAGCTGCTATCCCCAACGCTATCACTGCGCCCTTGCTAACACTGCAAGACTATTTGCTCTCACTGCAAATTTACTACTTGCTAACACTGCAAGTCTTTCTCAAGTATCTCTACTTGCTATCACTGCAAGTCTACTTGTTGTTGTGTTCTCCAATTGCCCATTGATCCCCTTTTATACTTTTCTCATTGGAAAACCAATGGCCATGATTTAATCTCAATCAATGGCTAAGATTAAATAGACTCTAAAACCCTAACTAACTGGATTCTAGAAGTCTCTAGGAGAATCAATTTATTTAATTACATAATTATCTAGACAACTCAGCCCTTTCTGGAGGTTTCTAGAAAATAATTAAATAATTAAATGACACTTCTAGACAATGGAGACACCTGTCCAAGCTACATAAATTAACAGTCCAGACAAGAAGCGTGGAGTATATGCCCTTCTCCTTTTCACTCTCTGTATTTCTATGCGATTTCAGCTGGTTTTTCTATGGTATTTTGAGCAGAGACATATTTGTGGTGGTAAACTTTTTCAAATTGAATTTTTTCAGTTCATAATATTGAATTTTTCAAAATTAATTAAATTTGATTTTGTAAAAATATTCCAATCAATTTTCGGATCATATTTTACGATCCATCATCAGAATATACTGAATCAGAAAAGAAAATGAATCAAAAATTATGATCCCAAATGTTGATAATAAATATTTACACAATTAAATCCAGAAACTACTGAGATTTGAAGATAGCCAAATTAGTTTTAGCAATTCAATAAAGTTTGACGAATATTTGTTATAACACAGCTTCCAAACGGATTGGGGGCATTGCTTGGTGTAGCAAAAATTATAGTTTACTGTGTGTACAGAAACTCTAACTCCAGCTACAATTATTACGAAAGAGCTCTACTTCAATGAAATATTCCGCAGTAGCATTTTATTTCGATATTTTAGCTCTGTCTCGCTGATCGATCATTGGTTTATTTTTTCTGTTTTTGATTGGGGTTTGGGTTAAGCAAGTTTTTACTTGCAAACTTTATTACAAACACGTGATTTGTGAACTCGTAGTTAAGGACTCAAAAAAATTTACCCCATTGAAAATTATATACATTTTAAATTTACATGGAGTATGTGGAAGAAATGAAGGGAATGGGATTGGTATGTATAAATTCATTTAGGTATTTTAAATAATTATATATTTTTTAAAGTGTTCATATAATATAAAAATTTAGAGTTGTAATGGTGAAATTTGTATATATATTTATTTTGAAGAAATGTTTTGACAGATATATATATTGATTAATGCCATAATCTTATGTAAAGTTGGATTCATTGTCATAATTTTATCTATTCATATATAGACATATCCAAATCTTACTTTATCTTTATATGCACATACTTCTATGCATTCATCTTATTTTCACATTTATTGCATTCACTTATGCTTACTTCCATATATCTTTTAGCTACATGGATTTTATTGTTTATCCAAGCAATGCCATTTTTTATGGTTGTAAAGTTAACCTTTTCATTTCTAAAATTCAAAATTAAATTTCGGTTCACTAGTCTCCTTTGTTTTCCCACCATGAGCCAACTTGATACACATTTTACAAAATTTAATGGTATGTGCTAGTGTTTAAAGATATTTAATTGCATGAATATTTTTCATCATAAAACATTTGAGCCCCTTCTCTCATTCTAGAGAATTAAAAAGGAATCAATAGTGAAACACTTGGATTTGGTACACTAGAAGGGGTAAATAATCTGCATAAATCGTCTTAGGAATATTGATGCTTGTTTTCCAAATTTGTACATAAATTTTTAAGGGTCAACCTAGGAGAATTTCTCTTAATGCTATAAAAACATCCCTTCCAAGGTATAAATATTGTCAATATTTAGGTCAACAAAAACCACAAAGTAGGTAGACAAATTAGGTGAGCAACATAGAAGAACTATACATTATGCAAAGTTAAGTATGAATCTGGTGGACAAAACCATGATCATAAGCTTGATCTAGATCTCCAAACTCAACTCCTAATAGAGTAGATTTTTCTAAGCACAAAATCCCAACCAATTCATTAACAAAGAGGATCTACTTTGAGTTCTATGATATGCAAATTCAAAGTTTGTATCAAAATTATCTACCATTAAAACTAGAGCTAAGTGGTATTGTTAGTCTTTGCGTTTAATTTCATAAAATAGTTATTAAATAATCAAATTTATCAGTCCTTGAAAGGAAGCAGGGGTAAAAATAATGATTCCTACACTAATCTATGAGAGAAGTTATTATCAGTCCTTGAAAGGAAGCAGGGGTAAAAATAATGATTCCTACACTAATCTATGAGAGAAGTTATGTGATAAAGCTAATTTGATCATGCAACTACAAAAAAACATAAAATCGTTGTACCATAATAAAGTGATTTATTGTTAGGAAAAGGTGAAATTAACCTTGTATTTCTATGCCATTCATATGTCTCCATGAACTCCTTGGAATGTGTTCTAGGGGACATGAGAGAAAAGCATTAAATAATGACATATTGTAGTTATATTTTAAAGAGGTGATTAAATGTTAGTGGGAGTTACACATCATAATAGACAAAATATCCTTAATATCCTTCTTAGGCATCCACTTATGGAAGTTGAAAGGTCATGCTTTGGACACCCTAGTGTGGGAGGTGTTTGGTATCTATTCATATTCCATTGGGGAGAGTGCACAAAGTTGTAAGTCAATTTAGATGCCACTTTAAATTTTTTACCTGGATTACACGTTTGACGCTCACCAAATGGCTTGGATGATCGAGCCTAAGGCTAGGTCATACCAAGCCAGTTTGGCGAGTGCTAAATTTGGTGCTTGCTAAATGTAAAAGTTGCAATAAAAAAATTGACCCTCATTTCATTCATTCTACTGTTCAACTGTCACCTGCCTACATATTTTCCCCTTCCCAACCCACGCTCTCCAAATAAAAAGCATTTTTTTCACTTGGAGCTTGTGAATCTTTGTCAAGATGCTACCAAGATGTCACGAAGGTGAAAGAGGTATGTATTTCTAGTTTTTTAGTTTCAAGTTTTAATTAAATTGTGGATTGAATTAGGGTTTTTAATTATGTGATAAAGCTAATTTGATCATGCAACTACAAAAAAACATAAAATCGTTGTACCATAATAAAGTGATTTACTATTAAGGAAAAGGTGAAATTAACCTTGTATTTCTATGCCATTCATATGTCTCCATGTTCCTTGGAATGTGTTCTAGGGGACATGAGAGAAAAACATTAAATAATGACATTGTAGTTATATTTTAAAGAGGTGATTAAATGTTAGTGGGAGTTACACATCATAATAGACAAAATATCCTTAATATCCTTCTTAGGAATCTACTTATGGAAGGTGAAAGGTCATACTTTGGACACTCAAGTGTGGGAGGTGTTTGGTATCTATTCATATTACATTGGGGAGAGTGCACAAAGTTGTGAGTCAATTTAGATGCCATTTTAATTTTTTTACCCGAATTACATGTTTGATGCTCACCAAATGGCTTGGATGATCGAGCCTAAGGCTTGGTCATACCAAGCCAGTTTGGCGAGTGCTAAATTTAGTGCTTGTTAAATGTAAAAGTTGCAATAAAAAATCCAACCCTCATTTCATTCATTCTATTGTTCAACTGTCACCTGGCTACATATTTTCCCCTTCCCAACCCACGCTATCAAAATAAAAAGCAAATTTTTTCACTTGGAGCTTGTGAATCTTTGTCAAGATGTAGCCAAGATGTCACGGAGGTGAAAGAGGTATGTATTTCTAGTTTTTAAGTTTCAAGTTTTAATTAAATTGTGGATTGAATAGGGTTTTTAATTAAAATTTGTTTTAATTTCCAAGAAATAAATTTCCACCTCCAAATATTGAAAATTCTCAATCACCTCCTCCTGAAGACCATCATGAACAAGAACAACATCAAAATTCTCCCTCAATTCGTATACATCCTATAGGAACACAAGAAAATATTTTAGAGAAAATAGAAAAACAACAAAAAAGAACTTGAGGAATTGATTACAAGGTTAAAAGATAATGCTGCAAAAAACCCTCATAGGAGAGGCCTCGCCGAATCCCTACACTCTATTGTATCTCATGTAGGATCAATGAGTACACAATTTAATTTTTTGTTCCATAAGAGGGAGGAACAAAAATAATTTTATGCAAATAAAATTTCGTATGAGCAAATGAAGAAAGATAAAATTGTCAAATCTTACTTGTGTGCCCTCTTCACAGACCCATGAACCAATCAACCTTTACTAACTGCATGTAGGAGGTATAATTTTTGGGATAGGTGGTGGATGGTTTTTGACCAACCTCCATGCAATAACTACAAGGTGCCATAGTGTTTTTTGAGGAAAATCTATTGTGAGTTCATCCTCAATAAGATTCTAAATTATTTTGACTATCTAGATTTCTAGGGTATAGGTGGGGGCTCCACACATGACAAAGTGTAGGCATGACGTAATCCGCAGTTAGCACCGATACCCTTGGCTAGATCCGTGCTAGAGCATGTGACTGTTCCTTCCATTGTGAAGGATAGTGTTAAGGGGGACCAACACTTTTTGCAACACACAAAGATTCATCCTCCAATATTAAATAATTAAACTATTTTGTGAATTTGATATAAAACCTTCCAGAATAAACTAAAATTTATATACACTTACAATTTTTACAAATACCCAAACATTCAGAAAGTGTAAAAAATTATTTGGCCTTATTCGTTGTGACAGATAGGCACGAGTACAACATTAACTATAGACCATAAAGTGGTGTGAGAAAAGTCCATGTAGACAATTATTTTTGTAGAAGGGAAATAGTCTACACCACATTTTGTCCGCACCCACAATTTATGGGCAGGAAACATGTGTTAACAAATGGAGCTTCTTCTTCAATAATTTGTTTCTCTCTAGTTTAAATTGGTCATTAAGAGAGGGTACAAGAAAGTAAAGGTTTTATCCATATACACGTTAGCAAAGGAGAGAGGGACAGATAGGACGACAATGGTGATCCATCTACATTTTGTACTCGGCATTTTCTGTTGTGGACTGTCCTTTTTTCCTTTCAAATGAAATAATAGATTAATGAAGTCTTCTAATCATGTACATGCTCTCTATTTTGTTATTTCAGGTAATGTTTTTTGGAATCGTGCTATTTTTAGTCCCTTCATAAGCCTCTTTCTTATATGGTTGTCTAGATCGTTGTTTGGAGACGTTTTCTTCAGTGGGTTTTTTTTTGGCTCATTTAAAGAGGTGGTGTGTGCAGGATCACATTCATCTCTTGGTGAAGAGGGGATCAACAAAGGAATACTCAAGAATTACATACATGATTGCATTGTTTAACTGTCTTGTTTACACATGGTATGGCCTTCCATTAGTCACCTCATGTAACCTTCTCGTCTCCTTCGTTAAAGGATGTGGCATTGTTCTGAAGACTCTCTATGTCTGGATGTATTTGGTCTATGCCCCTTCAAAGTACAGGGTAAAAGTTTAAAATGTGCTGTTTAAATTAAACTATTTTTTATAAAACAGAAATGAGCGAAACAATATAACTTGTTTGTGTTTTGTTTGGATATGTCAGATGAAAATTTTGGGACTATTCATAGGAGTTTTGGCTTTATTTGTTGCAATTGTTGCAGTTTCCGTTTTGGCTTTTCATGGCATAGGACGAGAATTGTTTGTTGGAATCATCGGGGTAGCTATTTCGGTGGCTATGTTCGCTGCTCCCTTGTCTATAATGGTGAGTAATAGATATGATTTTTTTGGTAATCCCTATTCAATCTTTTATTAATACAAAAGGATACTAGTTTATAATTTTAAAAAAAGTTGGTATAAAAAGGTACATTCTCAGAGTCTAAGTTAGGTAAAGTCTGAAATAAAGATTAGAAATAAAAAAATCAAGTTCACATAAGTTAAGCAATTAAAGCAGTCACCAGATCTTGATCATCAAGCTTCTCCAAGATAATTTCAAGAACCTCCCAATCAGTAAAAGCCCCTTCCTTTTCAAAAAAAACATCTTTTGACCGAGATCAAATTAAAGATATGATAACACCAGAGGAGTGAAATGAAGCCGAGTAAGCGGAAGCAGCTTCCTACACTAATTTAAGTAGGAGAGAGTTGCAAAAATTTCTTAAACGCCTTTAACTATTATAGATTTAGATGCACATACATATCATAAATAGATAAATAAAGAACTCATAACAAAAAAAATTACGTGGGGAAAACCCTTTCGGAAGAAAAACCCCACTCTCTAAAACACAACTCAATTATACTATTCAACTATAATTAAATAGTTACAATATAATTGTAGAGCTATGCTCTTACAAGAGTCTTCACACTTCTTCACAATTCTGGAGTAATTTCAGCAACATAACTGTACTTCAATAAAACAACATACAACTCCAAAATAGAAGTGCTCAATATATAAGAGTTTACAATGCATAAAATAAATATTTCTAAATCAACTACCAAATGTTGAACATGCAACATGGAAAGCGCCAAAAACACTACAGATGCACAATGGTAAGTTTACAATTGTCACCACATGCCAAACTACCAAATGTTGAATGTGCAACATGGAAAGCGCAAAAAACACTACAGACGCACAATAGTAAGTTTACAATTGTCACCACATGCCAATCTGCAAAATGTGCACTTGCCAAAATAACCGCATCTTGAAAAACTCACATTTCATGTAAACTCAACACAAAAATAGAAAAAACCATTTATGCACAACTCCACCTATAAAATCAATTTTCTAACTTGACTCCTCATCCGAATAGAAATTGCAAGAACTGTAACTCACAAAGACAGAGTGAGAAAATTAGCAACTTTTAATATTAAAAAAAATCAAAGGTCGAGATACCTTCTTTTTCCAACATTCTCCCACTTGTCGAACACCTTTGAAGAGCCAATTAAAGTAATAGGATTTAACTGCTAGAGGCCGTGAGGCCCATAGACTCTGAACACCATCTAAAAATTCTCATGCTCACTGGCTTTGTCAATGCATCTGCAACATTCGTCAAGGTGTCAACTTTCTCCAAATTCTCCTTTCCATCTTCCACCATATCACAAACAAAATAAAATTGAACATCAATGTGCTTTGTTCTGGCATGGGAAGTAGGATATTTTTCCAAGCAAATGGCACTCTAATTGTCACAATAGATAGTAATCTGCCCTACATCAAAACCAATATCAGAACACAAACGCTTAAGCCAAATGGCTTCCTTACAAGAATGAGTAGATTCCATGTACTCTACTTCTGTCGTGGACAAAGCAACTACAACTTTCTGCTTACTCATCCAATTGATTACACCACCATACATCACGAACACATAGGCACTGGTGGATCTTCTGTTGTCAATGTCACCTACCCAATCTGAATCCACATATCCATGAATACTTACTGAGTGTCGAGGTCCACTAGGATAACCATGAAAACATAAGGAATACTCAGAAGCACCCCATAAATATCTGAACACTCTCTTCAATGCATCCCAAATTACTCATCCAGGATTAGCCATAAACCGACTAAGGACTCTCACTACTTGGGAAATGTTTGGCCTCATACAAACCATAGCATACATAAGACTGCCAACAAAACTCGCATATTGTACTCTGGTCATGTCCTCCTTCTCAGTAGGAGATTTTGTACAATCCTCCATAGAAAGATTCATCCCCTACATTACAGGAACAACTAACTGTCTGCAAGTTTCCATGTTGAACCTCTATAACACAATATTCACATACTTTCTTTGGCTTAACCAAATATTTCAATTAGCTTTGTCTCTTTTGATCTCCGTCCCCAGAATATACCTCACTGAACCTAGATCCTTCATCTCAAATTGTGCTGGCAACTAAGACTTCAAATCTGAAATCAAACTTTTATCATTCCCAAAAAACAACATATCATCTACATGCAATGCAATTATGAGAATTCGACCATTATTAGATTTGTAATAACACAATGGTCAAATTTAGATCTCAAAAATTTGAATGACAACATATAGGTATCAAACTTTTGGTACCACATTCTATGGGATTGCTTAAGACCATACAAAGACTTTTTCAACTTGCAAACCGTATTTTCTTTACCTTTAACCATGAAATGTTTTGGTTGTGACATATGGATCTCTTCCTTCAAGTTACCATGAAGGAACGTTGTCTTCACATCCCTCTGTTCCACTTCTAGATCATACTATGTTGCAAGTGATAATAGGAACTAGATAGATGTCAGCTTTACAACAAGAGAGAAAATTTCACCATAGTCAATTCCCCCCACCTGAGAATACCCCTTAGCAACCAACCATGCCTTATACTTCTCAACACTACCATCTGGACTAGATTTTCTATTGAACACCCATTTACATCCAACAGTTTTTCGTCCTTCAACCAAATGTACCAGATCCCATGTATCATTTTTCTTCAATGCAACCATTTCTTCATCCATGGATTTCATCCAGGAATCTACATCACTCATACCCATAGCCTCTCTAACAGTCCTAGGTTCATCAATGTTAGCAATCAAAGGAAAAATGCAACTGAAATCCAACAAAGAATAACCAAATCTTTTAGGTGAATATCCAAACCTATCAGGTTGTCTCCTTTCTTTGGTAGACCTCATGGACTGTTGAGGTTGAGGTTCTTCTTCTTCTTTAGAACTTTCAAAACTTCTCAAACTCTCCTCATCACCAGGTTCAACAAGAGTACATAGTTCTTTCGTTGGAGTAAGTGGAACTTGAACTACCTCCTTTTGTTTCTCCTCTTTCTTTGGTTGTAGCTCAACTTTGGAGGGTTTCATCTCTTGAAAAATCACAATTTTCTATAGAGAATCTTTTTAGCCAGTGGATCCCAAATCTTGTACCCTTTCACACTGACACCATAGCCGATGAAGATACATTTAACTACCTTGTTCTCCAACTTAGATCTCTTCTCAATTGGAACATGAGTGTAAGCTTGACAACCAAATACTCTGAGATGTCTCATCAAAGGATTTTTACTAGACCACGCCTCCATGGTTGTCTTATCAACAAGAGCTGGTGTAGGAGATTTGTTGATTAAATAACATGTAGTGGCTATAGCTTAAGCCCAAAACTTCTACTCAAGGCCAACACCACTAAGCATACTCCTAGCCCTCTCCATCAACATCTTGTTCATCCTCTTTGTAACTCCATTTTGTTGTGGGGTGTATGGAATTTTCTTATGTCTCACAATCCCATGCTCTTTACAGAACTTGTCAAACTTTGCTAAAAAAAACTCACCGCCATTGTCAGTCCTCAAATATTTAATCTTTCTAATAGTCTGATTTTCTACCAAGGCTTTAAACTCCTTAAATTGACTAAAGACTTTACCTTTTCTTCTAAGAAAATAAATTCAAATGTCATTCTACTGTAATCATCTATGAAAGAAACAAAATATATAGATTTTTACAATGAAGGAACATTCACAGGACCAAACACATCTGCATGAACATAGTCCAAAACCCCAGAAGACTTGTGAGAACTAGAGTGAAAAGTAACACCCATGTTGTTTACCATAAACACAATGTACACAAAATTTGAATTCAAGATGTGATAGGTCGAATTTATGCATCAGAATACGAGCAGAAAACAAAAGAATGCAAACAACACTAAAATCAACCTACACCTCAAGATTAGCCTAGTTGGATTCAACACAAAATAAAGGCAACAAATGGAACTTTTTACCTTGTGTCGAATCGATCATTTGGTTGGCCCTTCGATCTTTTGTGTTGTATGCTCCTCAGATGGCAAGAGATGCAAGCTAGATGAGGATATGAGGATGGATGAAAGTGGATGCAAGTGTAAAATGGCTAAGTATGGATTCTAGAAAAAAATTGCAAGAGTTTGGCTACAATGGATGATCTCCCCCTAAAATGAGAAAAAAGAGGGGGGTATTTATAGAGAATTGGGAATTCTCTAAGGAAATGGACGGTCAAGATTGAGCCACAAGATCAAGATGTAGGGCTAAAGTGAGTTGAGAACTCACAAGCCCTCACATTTTGACATGTGGCATGTGATATGGCTTAAAAAGGGTGATGTGTATATGAGGTGGAAGAATAGTACATGACACGGATGGGGTACATAGTACTTTGGGATTGGGACAAGATCTCCTCATAAAAGAGGTACTTGTCCCCATGTGGGTGAGAGGACATATGGGGAATTAAAAATTCTTCAAATATTCTCATGGGGATGAGAGAAGGAATTTAAAATTCCTTTAAATGCTTTGGGGGATTAAATGTGAATTAAAAATTCATATGGGGAATGGAGATGCCTTGTCCAAAAAGAGAAAGCATTTAATGAAGTTGACTAAGGACACATTTCATAAATGACATGGGGGTTAGGGATGACCTAATTAAGTGATTAAGGTTGTGCAAGTATTTGATTAGACTAGTTAATGACACATTAGAGGCAAGTGGGAAATTATGGAGGATGGGACCCTAATAATGATTAGATGTGTGCACATCTTAATCATAAATTAATTATGACTAAGAAAGAGGGTTAGATTGCTAAGAGGGATTAGAGGCCAACTTGCAAAAGTTGGAGGATGTGACAATGAGAAAGAAAATAAGGAATTTAAAGATAAATTTAAAATTCCAAAAGATAATATGACTAAATTAAATAAAGTAATGCATTTATTTAATTTAGAGAGGAAAGAGGGGAAAAGTATTTATTAAATTAAATACTTTGGAAACTTGATGGAAGACATGAAATATTAATTAAATGAGTGATTTAATTAATACCGGCAAAGAGGATGATTTAAATGAGAAAAAGGATGATTAAAGAGATGACTTTGATCATATGACAGTGGTCAAATTTGGATGTCTACATTTTTCCCCTCTTTGAAACACTATTAGGATAATAGGGTTTCGAAGAAAAATAAAACACAGACGACTCTATGGAAGAAGCGACTGGAAAAAAGATGCCCAAGCATGGGAGAGATTATGAGCTACCCGAATATAGGATAATTAAAGGGGATGCCCCGGTCTCGCAAGTGAAGGCTTATGATGGAATATTGGGAGAGAATGGTAGGGTATGCCCCCTCGAGAAGGGGACGGGGACAGGGACGGAAAAAGGGGGCCCCGGGAAACTTCTTGAAAGGATGAAGTGGTATATGTTGATGGAAAGAGCATGGAAAACCGAGAAGATTGGCACTTCAATGGAGGAAAACAGAGTTACAATGTGGAAATGGCAGCCCTGGGAAGATAAGGGTGGATGGAATTAGTTGAGGCTAAAGAAGGTTAAATAAAAGGAAAAAATTCCTTTTATTTAAAAAGTGAAAGAAGGGGGGGAAAAGGATATAAAAGGTAAATGAGAGAGTTACCGAGCTCCTCATTTGGACAGCTGTCAAGTGAAGAGAGGAGAAAGAAGAGGAGAGAGCAAAAGAGAGGGGACATGATGTCGAAGTATGATTCAAACATTATTCATCGGGGGGATGAGAGATGGTGTTTCTTCAGCAAGTGTGTCGTGCCATGGCAGGTAAGTCTCAAACCCTCCTTTGTGATTTAGTCAATTTTTTTAAACATTTTTCATAAACAAAAATATGGGTTTGGGTGGCGAGCTCGATAGGAAAAATGGGCTAGTGGGAAAAACATTTTTTTTAATTTTTTTTATAGTTTTGAAAAACGTGTTTTGGGGGGGGGGGAAGGGTGAGACGGGGAGGTGGGTTATTCCCTAAGTCGGGCCTAGGCGGGTACACCCAGGCTTGGATGGGTCCGCCCAGCCAGCCCGGGCAAGTCCACCCGAGCTGGGCGGAGATCTGCCCAGGAAAATTGGGCAGGTCTGCCCGAGCTGGGCCGAGACCCGCCCAAGCAGCCCGGGCGAGTCCACCCGGGCTAGGTGGGCTCACCCAGGCTAGGTGGGTCTACCCAGGCACAGGCGGGCTCGCCCGCACACTCGGGCGAGGTCGACCGAGGGCCAGGGTGAAGCCGGGGGAAGGGTAGAAGATATGGAACAAGGTACCAAAGAAAGGGGGCAAAGGGGGATGGAGAAATAATAGGATGGGGAAGGGAAGTAGGGGGATGGAGAAAAATTAGGACAAGACGACGCGGGGGGAAACTGACAAGCTGTTGTTGTGATGGATGCAGAAGGTGGAGAGTTTGCGGACGCGAGAGAGACTGTCTAAAGTTTTGGCGAGATGCATGGTACAGAAGACGGGCGCGGAGCACCAGAGATTGTTAGAGGCAGGATTATTGCACATGTTGTCATATCCGACAATTAAGGCCCACAGGGCCATGCTGACAACCCTGATAGAGCGTTGGGACTCAGAGACATCGACATTCCATCTACCGATGGGGGAGATGACGGTGACTTTGGAGGATGTTTGGCAGATTCTGAGGCTCCCTATAGCAGGGCTTGCAGTTAGCGAGTGCTGGTCAGAGGGCGAGGCGTTGGATGAGTCCATGCACGTTGTTTTTAGTAGTGACGATCTACCAGTTCAGCGGAGGCAGCTGGATGTGGACAGGTTGTTGTCCTGCAAAGTATCGGTTTTGTCTTTGTACCTAGCGGGACTCATTAGCAGGATCTTGGTGCCAGACCAGAGCGGTCGATTCCTGCATCTCAGATTCGTCGAGGTGATTTGACATATCATCGAGGGTCAAGAGGGGTAGTTCGCGTGGAGGACATGCATGTTGGCACAGCTGTATCGAGACATGCACCGGGTATGCTACCAGAGGGCACTAAGTGTGGCCCATGTCACACTACTACAGGTTTGGGTGTGGGAGCACATCAGGGTGACTAGACTGATTGTGCACAGATTAGGAGAGTAGGATGACAAAGAGGTCATGGCCTAGGGTTGGGTGACAGAGGCAGGAGCGATACTGCGGTATCGGGATGTGAGAGGTGTAGACATATGGAGGAGATGGTTAGATGATGTGTAGGCGGAGATGATAGTGTGGCGTCTATATTTGCTGCGGTCCTTTAGGGGCTGGAGGCATGATAAGGAGGCACATAGTGGTTACTTCTTCATCCGTTGTTATATTGTTGGAAGGATTATGATTATAGTGGAGCTACATAGGCCCGATCGGGTGACATGATAGTTTGGAGTGAGACAGGATATTCCTACGGGGTGGGTGAGATTTTGGCGACTGTCACGGGAGCGGCCATGGGGGGCTCCACTAAGCCTGGATGTAGTGTGGGAGAATTTGGAGACACTACATTTTACGCCATACCTAGACAGGCGGGAGGGGCAGAGGGATGCAGGAGTGACGGATCGATATCATCAGTGGTTCAGGAACATCCACCGCCACAAATTACCCCAAAAGTGTCAATTGAGGGAGCACTAGGGTTCGAGTCAGAGGATGAAAGATGACTGAGAGTAGTGGGACCTATACCCCAAGGATGATAGAGAGGAGGTCAGGCGAGAGGAGGACAGTAGGGGGGACAGGAGGTGGTGGGAGTAGCTGAGGAGCCAGCGAGGGTAGCCAGGAGGGGGAGAGAGGAGGCTATGGGAGTAGTTGAGGAGCCAGTGAGGGCAGTCAGGAGGAGGAGACGACGACGCAGGGCTTGAGGGGATGGAGCAGAGAAGGGAGAGGATGAGGTCAAGGTTGGAGCCCAGCAGGACAAGGAGTTAGAGATCTAGGGAGAGAGGAGCTAGGAGGCATATGCATCCCCAAGAGATCAGCAGCAGGAGGCTGGGATCAGCAGAGCACGGGAGAGACTGGAGGTAGACATGGCCACAGGAGGACATCAGTGATAAAGACAGGAGGAGGGCAAGACCAGTAGAGCACAGGAGAGGATGGCAGGGAGAGAGGGAGCCCCCTCGGTGATAGATGTGGATGCGATGGAGGCGTCGGAAAAGAGTGAGGGCTACGAGCCACGGGAGATGAACATTGACATGGATGTGTATGACCTCCAACCACTGTCGATAGCACCCCCCAGAGGAGAGGATTCTGTAGTGGTGCTGAGAGAGACTTTGGAGAGACTATGTCTCAATGAGCAGCGATTTCGACAGACAGAGGCAGAGCGGGTTAGATTAGAGGCGGCGTTGGGTGATCTACAAGTACGATTCACCCAGGGTGAGAGAGATTATGTAGTCTTGGCCGCGCTAGTGCCTGATGTGGAGAGGAGATTGATGAGAGAGAGAGAGAGATGAGGCCCGGGATGACGCAGTGGACTTGCAAGCAGAGGTGGCCATAGAGCATGAGGAGGGAGATGAAGTGAGATGGGAGCGAGACCGCTTGGTGGTAGAGGCAGTGATATGGTAGGCAGTTGGAGGGGGGACAAGGCAGGAGCTGTCAGGGACTAGGACAGGGACTGCCGGAGATATGGCAGGTCTGTAAGGACAGCTAGAGCAATTACAGAGGGAGAGAGCAGACTTGCAGCGGGAGCGAACTGAGCTCAGAGACAAGGTGGACTGTTTAGAGCAGAGCGTTGGGGACATGGGGTTGATGCGGCAGAGAGAGGAGGAGATGAGGAGAGTGATGTGCATGCTGCAGTCAAATAGAGATGTGGCACAGGCACAGGTGCAGGTCTTAGATGGAGACAGGGATGTGGCACAGGCACAGGCTCAGGTGGCTGAGAGCGATAGGCTGGTGGCCGAGTCAGAGGTGCGGTCTCTCCAAAGAGAGAGGGATGCAGCGTTGTCACAGGTGTCAGGGCTGTGACAGGAGTGAGATTCTACCGAGTTGAGACTTCAGGATTTGTAGAGGGATAGGGATGCAACAGAGGCTTGGACACAGGCCATGCAGAGAGAGAGGGATGTCGCAGAGATATAGATGCAGACACTGCAGGGAGAGCAGGACGCAGCAGTGGCTCAGTGGCAGTCAGTGTAGGTCAGTGGTGTGATAGGGATAGATACACATGGGGTACAGGGGGAGAGGGATACAGCAGTGGCTGCCGAGGAGATGAGAGATCAGGTTCAGACAGAGATGGCACAGTTACGACTATCCCAGGAGGCCTGGGAGTAGGAGATGAGATTGATCATGAGAGATCAGGATGGATATCGTCAGGAGTGGAATTTCGCTTGGGTTCAGGTTGCTGAGCGAGAGGAGAATGTGAGGGAGGCAAGATTTTGGATGGCCACATATTTTCATACAGTTCCAGACCCGGCACAGCGGATGTTTTAGTATGTTCGACAGACACCACAGATGCCAGTGCCATCCCAGTCATTAGGGACATGGACCTGAGGTTACAACGATTCACCAGGTTCCACCCTAGGTAGGAGATCAGTACCTGATTCACCACAAAGATTAGATGTGGGTAGCTCATTCGGGAGATGACAAGATACCAATTTTTTGACAGATGTCAGGCGGAGCATGTAGTACTTTATCGACAGAGATCAAAGATGCTCTACATCTCTGAGTTTTGTACCTTATTTGATGTTGTATGAGGGCTATGTGATGGATACATGATAGATGTTGATGTATGATAGACATATGACGTATATTGTATTATTTTGATTATGATATGGGACAGTCCTTATTGACACTATGCAGTATGTTTCCTTTTCTAATGGGTGCTCTAGTTTATGTATGCACATGTATATGATATTTTCCTGCTTATGTAGATGGATACTTTGGTTTATTTATGCACATGTTTATGATACTACATGCTTATGTGGATGTATGAGGATATGATACTTCATGCCTATGTGGATGTATGAGTATATTTATTTATGCACATATTTATGATATGGCAATGGATGATTGGGTTTATGTATTTGTGGAATATGGATGATTTTATTAATGTAGCTATTCACATGGTGATATGATGTATGCACATGTTGTATCTATGATGACTTATGTGTATAGATGCCTAGTTTATTTATTGTCATCTATGTATTTGTGTATGATGGATTATGTATGAATATTTCATATATGAAGGATGTGATGTATTATGAGGCTGACACTTTGTGATGCAGGTGGCGATGTATGCAGAGATCTAATATGTGGCGATACAGGTGGTGATGTATGTGTGGTTAACAGAATGAACCCAATATGTGATAATGCTCTTGTAATTTATAGTGGATTAATAATGAAAGGAAATAACACATGGTCATAAGCATCAATAAGAACTGACATGATAAGGGAAGATGGGTACGTAGTGATTGTGAAAAATGGGTGTAATTTGTCACCTGTCAAAAACCTTTAGTATCTTGAGAAGGATGGGGGTGAGGGGAATAAAGTATTTGCACACCAAAATCATAGGGTGAATGCAATGCAACAAATGATGAAATGAAATCCTAACATGATTTTCCATCTTCGGAGCACTGATTTTTGCTATAGCATAAGATACCTGATACCCTATTATGTAAGACCAAGGCGAGTTGGCATCCAATGCATGAAACAAACATAGCAAATAGAAGGGCTACCCCAACACCCCAAGGTCATGACGACCTTGGTCGGGCCAGGTATTGGGATAACCACAAACACACAAACACACAAGGATGCCCCAGTGTAACACAAGACCTCAGGGATCTTGGTGGGTACTACGTGGGACAACCAAGAAGACATCAACAAAGAAAAGATCAAGATAAGCCCCCATGTAGATGAGTCAAAGCACACCATGATATGATCGATCAGGGTGACTATGACAAGTGCTAACAGTGAGCTTAAATGATAAATAAATTCCAAAACATCAAAAGACCACAATCAATTTCAAAATGTCCTTTTCCAAAGGATCAAGGGGATGGATGGGATTGATGAGTTCTACTAGGAAGGACGCATCTTGTTGAGACCGATGACGGAAACTTAAACTAGAATGACCCAGTTAGACGTCAAATGTTTTTCATTAACCAAATCTTTAGATGACAAGGGATTTTATTTAAGGATAATGATCCAGATAAGGACACGGACCGACATATCCTACAGACCTAGGGGCTCGGGGGTCGATTAGAGATTAGCCTTGCCTACGTGAAAGTGCAGAGCCCTCATAGTTCATGAAGAGACCATGGATAAAGAGGAAAGAGGACGGTGAAGACAGATGATAGACAACCAACACGTGATGGTCAGGATACCTCAGGGGCAGATCAAATGATCAACCTTGCCTACGTGACAGCGCAGGGGCAATGTAGTTCGACTGGCGCCGTGATAGGATGAGAGCTAGATGAAGACCAATACGATGGATGATTCTATGTGATGACACAGACTGACCAACGAGGAGATGAGCAGCATAAGTTCAAAGTGGGATACTAAAAATCTCAGGATGGGGGATAGGCTAGATGAGTCATCCAATGCTCAATCAAAATATACTAGGCTGCCAAGGATGGGATGGGTGAGGACAATAGTGCGGATGAAAGCATAAAATAACTAGGATTCCAAGTAGATAATGATTAAGCCCTCTACAGATGACACCTGTTACCAGCTTTTCACCATCCATACTTATCCCAGGCGCCACCAAAAGTGGTTTTCACCATAGGACGAACTTATTTCTCTTTACTATTTTTTTTTTAATTTTTGGATTTTTCAGATTCTTTTTATTTTTTTTATTTTTCCGATAGGTGGGGAAACCAAGTGGACGTAGGCGTAGAACTTCTTCAGATGCATGATGTTGATGGGCTCATCAAGGGGCTCTCCTTCAAGAGTAGTCAACCTATATGCCCCCGATCCATATTTGGCGGCTATGATTTAAGGCCCCAACCAGTTTGGCTCAAATTTTCCTTTCTTGTCTTAGTCTTGATGAGTACGTTGATTCTCTTTGAGGACAAGGTCACCTACCTGAAACTGTCGAGGGAAAACCTTCTTGTTGTAGTGATGCTTGAGGTGGTTCTGATATGCTTACAGGTGATCGCAGGCTTTGATTCGTCTTTCATCAAGTAATTCTAGTTGTGCAAGCCATGCAACACGAGCATCCTCCTCACTGATAAGATTTTTTAAGGAAATTCTCAATGATGGGATCTCAACTTCAGTTGGAAAGATGGCTTCGGTGCCATAGACTAAATAATAAGGAGTGGCGCCTATAGGGGTGCGGATGGATGTGTGATATTCCCAAAGAGCGGGATGAATATGGAGGTGCCAATCTCGACCAATGCTATTGACAACCTTTTTAAGGATGCGGATGAGAGTCTTGTTGGTTGCTTCTGCCTTACCATTACCCTGGGGGTAATAGGGCTTTGACCAACGATGCTGGATGTGAAAGGTGTCGTAGAGGTGTTTCATGGCTTGATTCTTGAAGGATTTTCCATTATCAGAAAGGATGGTGGAAGGGATACCATATCTACAGAGAATATGGTAAAGGATGAATTTTGAGATCTGAATATCCGTGATCTGTGAGATTGGCATTGCTTCCACCCACTTAGTGAAGTATTTAGTGGCGGTGATTATGAATGTCTGGTCGTCAGATGATGGTGGGTAAATCTTGCCAATCAAGTCAAAACCCCATTGAGAGAAGGGCCACGGTGCTAGGAGGGGCTGAAGATCTTGTGCTGGAGCATGAATTAAATCTGCATGTTGTTGACATGGAAGGCACTTCGTCACAAATTTACAAGCATCATGCTCTACTATAGGCCAATAATATCCAGCTCGGAGAATCCTTTTGGCCAGGGCCATACCATTTGAGTGAGCTCCACAAACACCACTATGTACCTCTATTAGCATCATGCAGGCTTCGGTCTCATTCAGACACCTAAGGAGGATCCGATCATACCTGCGACGATAAAGTGTATCATCGATGATAATGTAATGGGAAGAACGTTGAATAAAGGATTTTCGTCAGTTTTGTGTGAGGTATGGGGGAAGGATATTATCATGAAGATAGGTATATATGTCCTTGTATGAGGGGGAGGCAGGACCTACGATATCGCACACCATATCAGTCTCAGGAATATCATACGACGGGATTAAAAGTTGTTTGACAAGGAACTCACATTTCGTTTGGTCTTTAGGCATGCCAATCAGGGAACCAATAGTGGCCATTGCATTTGCTACTTTATTCTGTACCCGAGGAATTTGGTCAAATTGTATGAAGGTGAAATATTTCTTGAAATCATCCACCATGTGCTTATAGGGTAACAGCTTATCATCCTTTCTGAGGAATTCATCATTAACTTGCTTGATGACTAATAATGAATCACCAAATACGTTCAAGTGAGTTATATGCCACTGTTTTTCAATTCGGAGGCTGGTGAGGAGGGCTTCATACTCTGCGATGTTGTTGGTACATGGGAATGCTATCCTGAATGATTTTGGAATGTAGTCACCTTGAGGGGTCACTAATAAAATCCTTGTGCATGTTCCATTATGAGTGTATAATCCATCAAAATATAGTGTCCAAGCTGGTGCTTCTGTAACTGTGTAAACTTCTTTGTCTGGAAATTCAGTGTCCAGAGGGTAAGCATCTACTAATGGTGCCTCGGCCAACTAATCAGCTATGACTTGTCCCTTTATGGCTTTCTACTCCACATACTCTATGTGAAATTCGCTTAGGAGCATGACTCACTTGGCCATGTGGCCAGTCAAAGTGGTTCTAGATAACAAATACTTTAGTGGATCAATTTTTGCAATTAATTTCACTGGATAGCTGAGCATGTAATGTCAGAGTTTATGTGTGCTGAAGACTAGTGCGAGGCAGGCCTTTTCCATGGGAGATTAGTTTAATTCATAGCCGACAAATGTCTGACTAATGTAGTAGATCGCCCTCTCTTTCGATGATTCATCATGTTGTGCCAACAATGCCCCCAGCATGACTGAAGTGGCAGAGATATATAAAAGCAGGGGTTTCCTTGGAATAGGTGGCATCAAGATCGGGGGATGAGCTAAGTATTCTTTGATCTTATTGAAACCTGTTTAACACTATTGGTTCCATCGGAAGGTGGATTCTTTCTTCAGAAGATGAGTGAATGGCTGACACTTATCCATGAGCTGGGATATGAGTCGACGGATGGATTGCATCTTCCCTTGGAGGCTTCTTCACTATTTCAGGTTGCGCGGGGGTGGCATGTCTATGATAGCATTCACCTTGGTGAGATCAACTTCAATACCCCTTCAAGAGACTATGAAACCCAACAACTTTCTTGATGTGACACCAAAGACACACTTTTTTGGATTTAGCCGCAACTTGTAATGCTCCAACCGTTCAAAGATCTTTTTCAGGATGGTAGGATGTTCCTCTCATGTTCTAGATTTTCCTAACAAGTCGTCGACATAATCCTCCATGATGATATGGATGAGGTCATGGAAAATAACCATCATTTCCCTCTGATATGTTGCCCTCGCATTTTTGAGACCAAAGGGCATAACATTGTAACAAAATGTACCCCAAGGTGTTGTGAAGGTGGTCTTGTGTTGGTCCTCAAGTACAATTAAAATCTGATTATAACTAGAGAAACCATCCATAAGGGATAGCATCTCATGTCCTACTGTGAGGTCGACCAACATGTCAATGTTAGGAAAAGGGAAGTCATCTTTTGGGCAGGCCTTGTTAAGATCCCTGAAGTTTGTGCAGATTTGAATGTCTCCATTTGGTTTGGCAACTGGCACTATATTGGAGATCCACTCAGAGTAGTCAATTGGTCTAATAAAACCTGCATCTAGTAACTTCTCCAATTCCTTCTTGACTAACAATGCTACTTGTGGATGCATCTTGCGGAGCTTCTATTTGACAAGCTTGGCATCTGGGTGAATGTCTAGATGATGAACCACTAAGGCGGGGTCTAAGCCTGGCATGTTTGAATATGACCAAGCAAAGTTAATGATTCCCTCTTGGAGTAGTTGCACGATGACTGGATACTCTTGCTTTGAGAGTGACTTAGCTACATAGGTGATCTTAGGATTTTCAGTAGTACCCAAATTAACTTCTTGAGTCTCTTCAATTAGAATGGATGATCGAGCAGATAACTGAGTTCCCACAAGGGGAAGATGAACATCTCCATCTTCCAATGCCTCTTCAAGGTTTTCGCCATTAGATGCATCCTTTATTTTTTCTTTTTCAAGGTCAGGAAGTGCCTCAGAGAGGTTTTCACTAGATGACCACTTTTTATTTTTCTTATTCTTATTTTTGCGACTGGAGTGTTCATCCTCCCCCAATCCCATGAGGTTGACATATGTGTCTATAGACATATTGATAGGTGTGCTATCACGTAGGTCCCAATCAATAAGCTCAGGGTGACGAAGGGATAGGCTAATGGTACAGACAGATAGGAATTCAAACATGGATGATAGGTCAGTGTGATCGACGTCATCGTATGCATGTATGATGGATTCCTCCTTTGGTATGTCTTCCAATGAGCCATTTTCTACGGTGGCACTATTGGAGGTATTAGACGACGTTGTAGGGCCCTTCTACTTTTTATCTTATCTGATGCCTATGTTCTTTGGCAGCTTTGATGTATCAATAGGTTGCAACCTCCCATGTTCTTCTTTGCCTAGGCCCCTACCTTGGTAGTTATACTTTTCTACAAACTTAGCTGACCAAGGATATGCTTCTTCAAAATATTCCTTTAGAGGGGGATCTAGTTGGGGTTCTTCTCGATATACCCATTGACTTATATCCTCTTATGGTGCATCTATCTTGATACTAGGGGACCTGAAAGTGGTGGTAGGGATGTTTTTACCACTGAAGGTGATAGACTTGTCTTCCTTTGGAGTAGCGTGTGAAGGTTTACCATACTCATGTGGTGACGGTGGCATGGTTGCTATATTAAGAGCAGTATGCATTTCGTATTCCCCACACCCTTTGTCAATGATCTGGACTTTTGTGACTGTAGGATCAGTGGTGGAAGATGGAGTGGTTGTCATGGTGGAGGGTGGATTAGCGGATGATGACCGAGATGCCCCCATTTCAACCCTAGGACAATAATGTAAATGGGGAAATGATGCATCTAAAGCACAAAAATATTCAAATGGTTGGGGGTCAGCATAGATGGTGACTTCTTGTCCATTGACCAGGAATTTTAAGCACTGATGGTAGGTGGAGGGGACAGCTTGCATAGTGTGGAGCCATGGGCAGCCAAGGAGAAGGTTATATGGTAAATCCATATCAAGGACATGACAGGTAGTGTACTGAACCACAGGCCCAACCTGAATAGGAAAACTGATAATTCCTTCTGAATTCCTCTCTGCATTATAATAGACCTTGATTGTGATGATTTGATTACTTAAGTCTAGTTGAGTGTACACCACCTGTTTTATGAATTTCAAAGTACATAGATTAAGGGTGGAGCCATTATCTACCAAGACCCTTTTTACTTTATGACAAGCTACCAGGACCTCAATATGTAAGGGGTGATTATGCTTGGCATCAATATTTGGCATGTCATTTTGGCTGAAGTGCAGTTGATAAGATAAAGCCAGATGCCCTACCAAAGCTTGGAATCGTGTAGGTTCGATGTCATTAGGTACATGGGTTTCTTGTAATGCTCTATTGAGGATTTCTTGATGGACAGGAGAAGACTTAAGCAAATCCAATATTGACATTTGAGCAGGAGTCTTCCCTAAGTGATCCAAAATGTTGTAATGAGAGCTTACAAGAGTTGATTGGGTGGGTAGGGTGGCCACAGGGACAGTGATGTGGGCTCGTCGTGTAGTAACAACACACTGAGGGTCTTTGGCTTTGACATGTATCATAGATACATAGGGTTCTACCTACTCAATGTAATGGATAATACCCTCATAATTGAGGGGTACATTCTTATAGCTTACGTTATTTGTGTTGTTGTCTTGGGGATTGCTATTGGAGGTGCCTGTGCCTTGATTATGGTTTGGAAAGGCGTTTTGATATATCTACAATTGAGCATTGGATGAAAAAGCTTGACTAGTGTCAACTTTGATATCTCCTCGATCAATAAGATCTTGGACATAGTTTTTCAGACCTTGACACTTATTTAAAGAGTGCCCTTTGATTTTATGGAACTCGCAATATTCATTTCCCTAAACCACACAAGCTTGGGTTTGGATTCGTCAAGTGGCTTGGTGATAGGATACATGATTGGATAGTTGATCTGTAATAACTTATTGAAGATGACACTCAGGAGTTCTCCTAATTGAGCATATTGATGTTTAGTGTTCCCCTGGTTGTTCTGATTTAACTGTTGAGGAGGATGAGGTTCCCCCTGCGGTACAAATATGGCGTTAGGTATGGATGGTTGTTGTCTCTGGGATGTATTAGCCACTTGGATGTGTTTAGTATCAGTCACGCCATCATTCACTGCATTCTTGTTCTTGTTCCAAAATTGTGGTTTATCTCCAAATGACCTTTCTTTATCATGGCTATGTATTTTGATGTGCCCTTTGGCAACAAGGGCACACTCAAGGATGGGTCCTTTTTCCACTATCACCACGAAAGTGGTGACACAACGTAACCTAAAATTATGAGCCATGTCGGGATGAGAGTTCTCCACGGAGAGAGTGACCATGTCCTTTTCTTTCATAGGGGTTTTCATTTGGCTTGCTAGCTCACACCACCTTTGGAGGTACCTAGTAAAGGTTTCCCCCTCACGTTTTTTATCTTTGAGGAGATCTAAGGTGTTAGTGTCCTTCTCTAGGTTGAAGGAGAAGTAGGAGACAAATTTTTCTAACAGGTCTGCAAAAGATTTTATGGACCCTTTTTCGAGGGTCATGAACCACTCTAGGGCATTGCTTGTCAGGCTTCATGGGAACAAGTGCAAGAGATAGTTATCATTGTGCATAACCTCTTGACACTAGGAGTAAAACTCCTGCAAGTGGGCCTTAGGATCTTTGTTCCCCCTGTATTTGTTGATCTTTGGCATTTCAAAATGTTTAAGGAAGGGGATCAATGAGATGGAGGGATCAAATGGATATGGACATATGTCCTCGAAATTGAATGATTATTTTCCAGTCCTAGCTTGAAGATCTTTCAGAGTGGCCTTGATTTCCAATAGATCTGAGTTGACGGGTGGCAGGTTGGATGGATATGGATAGTAGGATGATAAAGGATCCTGCTAAGAGAGCATCGAATTGTTGAGGTATGGATTTTGATAGTGGAGTGATGACATCCCTTGTTGGTATGCCGAGGGATTTTGTTGATACGTGGGTTGTTGTTGTGAGGTATAGTATGGATTCGTTTGATAAAAAATGTGAGGTAGGCTGCTGAGGCGCTTGGATGTGATGTTGTGGATTGACCTGTTGATACTGGGGGTATTGCTGTGATTGTTGGGAGGCCACATAAGGTGGTTGTTGTTGGGACTTCTGTTGGTAATAATGATGTTGTGGTGGTTGTTGATGTGATGTGAGATGTTGTGTGGGCCAAGACGGGATGTTGTATTGTGTTTGAGCTCATGGTCGTAGGATGGATGCGAGGAACGGGGATATAGTTTGAGTGGGAGGTCACGATAGATTGCTTTGCAGTTGGTATGGTGGTTGTTGCGAGGAGATTGGTGGGTTATATAATGGTTGTTGTTGTTGGGGCGGCTGGGATAACCTGGGAGGGTTTTGCAAGGAGGAAGCAATGCAGTGAAAGCGCTGCCCCCAGTGTTGATAGGAGGTGGATTTGAAGGGGGTGGTGTCGTTAGCATTGGTGGTTGTGGTTGCAGAACGTTTTGGGGCATACCAAAGGTGAAAGGATCATTGGGATCAGTAATTTGGGGAGATCCTATGACTGAGATTGTGGGATGCGGGGGGTTGCTAACGGGATACAGAATGGTGTTACCGAATTCAGGTTGGTGCCAACCTTCTACGGAAGGAGCATTAGGGACGTGTGAACTACCTGATGCATTATGTGAACCTTGGGGTATGTTAGGTGTGGAGCCGCCATACTTGGATAGGTCGATACTTGACGGCAGTTTGACACCCTTGTCAATTAAGTGAGCCAAGATTTCTTCGCCATATTTTTCAAGAAGTCGATCTGTCATTTGCACATTTACCGGGTTACTAAAGTGTTCCTCAAATGTAATTTCGGGTTGAATGACCATGTTTTTATCCCCGGGAGGTGATGTGTTTTGACCATTGATATTGGATTGTGATGATGTACCATTGTGTGGATCTCGAGGGATGTTCGCACTGTTATTAGAGTCTTGTGAGGCATTAGCTGTGTTGTTTGGGTCTTGAGGGATGTTTGGTTGAGATTGTTGTTCGGCCATTCTCATTATTTGTGACCAGGTTCGAACAGGCATGCAAGATGATATGATGGACTAGGATGCGAGAATGACCTTGGTGATGAAAGGATCAATTTGATTTCATGATTGATTAGCCGACGAGGATGTGGGCTTTTGATAGGATTGATTTGACTTGATGATCGATTAGCCGACGAGGATGTGAGCTTTGATAGGATTGATGCAATTCAATCGAAATGGATTGGGTTGATTGGAAGATAATGATTCGATCTGAATTGGATGATATAATGATTCGATTTGGATTGATGATTGATTAGGATGAATGATAGTGATCAGAATTTGAAACCAAGTTTAAGAGTGATCCTTAGTAACGTTAGGTGTTTGATTAATCGATTAAAAGGGTGATGTATGATAACGACACTGAATCCAACTTTAGATAGAAGTGGATTGATTGGGTTGACAAGGATGACTGACTTAGGATGGATGATGATCTGAAGTTGGCTTTGATGGATGACAATTAGAGATGGACACCTAGGTCAATTTGGATAACTGCTCTAACAAGGTTTCAATAGGATACCGATAGTCCAAAACATGGACACGATAATCAGAATGTGGGTTCTGAATGAGTGAACGGATGCACGAGCTGAGGGGATGAACATTTTAGGATGGTGCATGGATTCCCAGAACGGGTGTATGGATACCCGAGACGGGGAGATGAGGGATCGATACAATGAAACGAGGGTTCTGAATGGTGAAGCGAGTGAAAATGTTGATTGGTCAAGGGTCAAGTCCACCCCTGTGAAGGGCAGGTCCACCCAAGGAGCAAAAAAATGGCCAAATTTGATCAAAACCGGTCTGAAAGAGGTGGGTCAATAGGTCAAATCCACCCCTAGATGGGTCAGGTCTGCCCAACGAGCAAAAACTTATCAAATTTGGTCAAAAATAGGCCTGAAAGAGGTGATCAACTGGTCAAATCCATCCTAGATGGGTCAGGTCTGCCCAAGGATAAAAACTAATCAAATTAGGTCAAAAATAGGCCTGAAAGGGATGGTCAACTGGTCAAATCTGCCACTGGGCGAGTTAGGTCCACCCAAGGAGCAAAAACTAATCAAATTAGGTCAAAAACAAGCCTGAAAGGGGTGGTCAACTGGTCAAATCTGCCCTTGGATGAGTCAGGTCCGCCCAAGGAGCAAAAACTAATCAAATTAGGTCAAAAATAGGCCTGAAAGAGGTGGTCAACTGGTTAAATCTGCCCCTGGATGGTTCAAGTCTGCCCAAGGAGCAAAAATTGATCAAATTAGGTCAAAATAGGCCTGAAACGAGTGGTCAACTGGTCAAATCCACCCCTGGATGAGTCAGGTCCACCCAAGGAGCAAAAACTGATCAAATTAGGTCAAAAATAGGCCTGAAAGAGGTGGTCAACTGGTCAAATCCACCCCTGGATGGGTCAGGTCCACCCAAGGAGCAAAAACTGATCAAATTCTAAGGTCAAAAACAAGCTTGAAAGAGGTGGTCAACTGGTCAAATCTGCCCCTAGATGGGTCAGGTCCGCCCAAGGAGAAAAAACTAATCAAATTAGGTCAAAAATAGGCCTAAAAGAGGTGGTCAACTGGTCAAATCCACCCCTGGATGGGTCAAGTCCGCCCAAGGAGCAAAAATTTTTCTAGAGGAGGGCAAATCTGGCTGTGCAGAGGTCAAGTCCGCCTGTGGAAAAGGTTAGGTCTGCCCAAGGAGGGAGGGTCCACCTATCTATTGGTTTGACTTGAATTTTGATAAAGAGACTAAGGAAAAGGACTCAAAATGTAGCAATCATCAATAAAAAAAAAAAAAAATTCAAATAGCACAAGCCTAAGTCTAGTAGAATGGGTATGGTCGACAAATCCCTCTAATCTATGATGAACATGGTTACTAGGGAGTCCTCGATATACACCCAGTATGTGAGGCCCAAACTGTGAACACCAACCCGTTACAAGCGTAAGTCGGGAACCTAAAAGGCTCAGACCAACTCTTCACATCATTCTCATGCTTCGCCAATTACAATGCGATTGGATTGAGCTACAAATTTCACTCTCCCCCCTTTATATACCCCATTGGTATGCGTGGTTGGAATCATCCCTTGGGGTGATAAAATCCCCAAGCACGTCCCGCTAAGAAAGATAAAAAAGGGATGACTCAAAAGACGTGGTAAGCTATGATTTCTCGTCACGCAGGATCACCAAATGGCACAAGGGGATTGGATACATCAAATAGCTCGCTGAAAAAACACAGCAAACAAGGTTGATTGACACCTCCTAATTAAACTATGTACCTAAATTAGGAGTTAAGAACCCTTAAAACAACCACAAAATTGCTAAAAAAGTCAAATTTTACCTTCTCGAAAAGTTGTCTAGGGAAAATCCGGCTGTCTGTGAGGGAAAATTTGGCTATCTAGGGAAAATCCAATTGTCTATGAGGGAAAATTCGGCTGTCTGTCAGGTCAGGTCCACCTCTGGAGGACGGGTCTTCTTGTCTATTAGGTCAGGTCCGCCCTTGGAAGAGGTCAAGTTCGCCTGTGGAGGGCGGGTCCGCCTGTCTGTCAAGTCAAGTCCACCCCTGTAGATCGGGTCCACCCCAGGAAGGTGAAATTTTCCCCTTTGTAGGTCGGGTCCGCCCCTTTGTAACCTATACCTGCAAAAAGTAAAAAAGAAATAGCAAACATGAAAGCAAGAGACTTGTTTGTGGGTCCAACCGGGCATGTCAGAAATGTGATAGGTCAAATTTATACGTCAGAATACGAGCAGTAAACAAGAGGATGCAAACAACACTAAAAACAACCTACACCTCAAGATTAGCCTAGTTGGATTCAACACAAAATAAAGGCAACAAATGGAACTTTTTACCTTGTGTAGAATTGATCCTTTGGTTGGCCCTTCGATCTTTGGTGTTGTATGCTCCTCAGATGGCAAGAGATCCAATCTAGATGAGGATATGAGGATGGATGAAAGTGGATGCAAGTGTAAAATGGCTAAGTATGGATTCTAGAAAGCATTTGCAAGAGTTTGGCTACAATGGATGATCTCCCCCTAAAATGAGAGAAAAGAGGGGGTATTTATAGAAAACTGGGAATTCTCTAGGGAAATAGATGGTCAAGATTGAGCCACCAAGATCAAGATGTAGGGCTAAGGTGAGTTGAGAACTCACAAGCCCTCACATTTTGACATGTGGCATGTGATATGGCTTAAAAAGGGTGATGTGTATATGAGGTGGAAGAATAGTACATGACATGGATGGGGTACATAGTACCTTGGAATTGGGACAAGATCTCCTTACAAAGGAGGTACTTGTCCCCATGTGGGTGAGAGGACATATGGGGAATTAAAAATTCCTCAAATATCATGGGGGTGAGAGAAGGAATTTAAAATTCCTTTAAATGCATTAGGGGATTAAATGTGAATTAAAAATTCATATGGGGAATGGAGATGCCTTGTCCAAAAAGAGAAAGCATTTAATGAAGTTGACTAAGGACACATTCCATAAATGACATGGGGGTTAGGGATAACCTAATTAAGTGATTAAGGTTGTGCAAGTACTTGATTAGACTAGTTAATGACACATTAGAGGCAAGTGGGAAATTATGGAGGATGGGACCCTAATGATGATTAAAGGTGTGCAAATCTTAATCATAAATTAATTATGACTAAGAAAGAGGGTTAGATTGCTAAGAGGGATTATAGGTCAACTTGCAAAAATTGGAGGATGTGACAATGAGAGAGAAAATAAGGAATTTAAAGATAAATTTAAAATTCCAAAAGATAATATGACTAAATTAAATAAAGTGATGCATTTATTTAATTTAGAGAGGAAAGAGGGGGAAAGTATTTATTAAATTAAATACTTTGGGAAACCTTATGGAAGACATGAAATATTAATTAAATGAGTGATTTAATTAATACCGGCAAAGAGGACGATTTAAATGAGCAAAGGGATGATTAAGGAGACGACTTTGATCATACGACAGTGGTCAAATTTGGATGTCTACACAAGATTACAATCATCAAGGCCTTCAAAAAGGCTCTTAGATTTGAGGGCCCTAAGACCCTTCTCACCGATGTGACCAAGTTATTGATGCCATAACATTGTCTTCTCTACAAGAAGCTTCATTTCCAAGGAATGAGCATCCTTGGGTACCCAAAATGCATGACCATCATCTATGCAACTACTACAGATTTCTCTACTCAATCTGATAGTGAGGATGAATAATCCAAAGATTTCTTCTTTGGTTTTCCAGAAGAACTATTGCACTGAACCTTGCATGCATCCAACTTGAACAAGGTGCCAATTTGAACACCCTTAGCCAACACCATAGCTCCTCTTTTCATCTTGCATCCTCCACTTGAGAAAACAACTTGCACTCCCACATCATTCAATTTACTCATAGAGAGAAATTTTTGTGCCAAACCCAGGATATGTAATACACCATCAATGCCCTTCACTCTTCCATCAGGGAATCTAATTTTTACTCTTCCACGACCAATGATCTTCAAGTGAGATTCATCACCTAGATACACCTTTCCACCATCATATTCTTCATACTTTGAAAACCAACCTTTGTGAGAGATCATGTGGAAAGAAGCACTCGATTCTATCAACCACACATCTTCTGATGTATGCATTGTGAAAGCTGCGACAAATGCATTTGCGTCATTTTGAGAGGATTTATCAGAGTTGGAATTTAAGAAACTATTTTTTTCTTTCTTATTTTTCTCTTCCTTACACTCTTTTCTGAAATGACCAGATCTGCCACAGTTCCAACACTTGAAATTTCCACTATTAAAATTCTCCATTTTGGTTCTACTGGATGTTCTTTCCATATCTTTCCTACAACAAGGTCACAAAATAGGTCCTTCTACAAAACTCCCACTAAAGCAAAGATCAACTCAAGAAACCCTTCAAACCCAACAAAAAAATCAAAGTTGGTCAGGATCTGATACCAACTGAAAGGAAGTTGGGTAAGCAGAAGCAACTTCCTACACTAATCTAAGTAGGAGAGAGTTGTAAAAATTTCTTAAACACCTTTAACTATTCCATAATTAAATGCACATACGTATCATAAACAGATAAATAAAGAAATCATAACACATAAATTTTTTACATGGGGAAAACCATTTCAGGAGAAAAACCCCACACTCTGAAAAATAGCTCAATTATATTATTCAGCAACAATTAAATAGTTACAATATAATTGCAGAGTTATGCTCTTGCAGGGGTCTTCACACTTCTTCACAATTCCGGAGTAATTTTTGCAGCATAATGGCACTTCAATAAAACAACTCAACATACAACTCAAAAATACAAGTGCTCAATATATAAGAGTTTACAATGCATAAAATAAACATTTCTAAATCAATTGCCAAAGGCTGAATGTGCAACATGGAAAGTGCCAAAAACACTATAGATGCACAATGGTAAGTTTACAATTGTCATCACATGCCAATCTGCAAAATCTGCATTTGCCAAAATAAATACACCTCAAAAAACTCACATTCCATGTAAACTCAACACGGAAATAGAAAAAACCATTTATGCACAACTCCACCTATAAAATCAACTTTCTAACTTGACTCCTCATTTGAATAGAAACTACAAGTTGTAACTCACAAAGAAAAAGTGAGAAAATCAACAACTTTTAATATTTTTTAAAAAAAAATCTTTAGAAAAATCAAAGGTTGAGACATCTTCTTTTTCCAACAAAGAAGAACCTTATCAGAACCAATCCACCCTACATCCCACCCACAAAAGGATATATAGGGTTGTTCAGAGAACTGAGACTCACTTTCAACAAATTAATGAAAAAACTCTACACATTTTTTTATTAAAATCACTTTTAATTTAAAACACAATGATAAGGTTCACATAAAATTCTTAGCCCCAAAATTAAAGTGCCCAGGTCATCATTGGTGTTGTTTTATTGGGCATTACTTTTATTTTTTAAGTGTGGTCTAGGGCATTAATAGAAGAGCCTAATCTTGCACTAAAACCTGATATTTAAACACTTGTCGGCGACCTTGTTGGCTTCCAAATGGTGGTCAAGGGATCAAAATTGGATAGTCTCTTTGTTGAGCACTTGCTTGGCTACTGTAAAATATATATGATAAATTATCTATAATCACACTCAAAGTTATGTTCCACCACTTTATTGATGGATCACGATTTTCATTTGAATATTACATAATGCCATGAATGCCAAGGGCATCATTCAAATCAAATAGAATTAGCTAATAAAAAATGAAGAAGTCTGAGAATGGAATATTTATCATATACTTGCAAACCTATAAATTTATTCAATAAACCTCACAAAACATATCCATAAAGCTATGTAATAAACCCTACAAATCTCTTTTATTACAAATAGTTCTTTAGAATTTACTTAATGAGCAGTAACTAATAGTTTTTTATGATGTGCAACAAAATCATCCTAAACTTTAAACTATTTATGTTTCTTTTTTTCCAAAGATCTTTTATGATATTCAAAAATATCTTTCTATAACTATTTATGTTTTTATTTTCATATTATAATGATATCCAACAAAATCTTCGAGCTAACATTTAGATTGTCTATGTTCTCCTTTTTATATCAAAAAAATTGGCAGTTCAAACAAGAAGTGTGGACTTTATGCTCTTCCTTTCACTCGGTGTATTTCTCTGTGGTTTCACCTAGTTTATCTATGGCATTTTGGGCACAGATATATTTGCAGCCTTTTTATAGTTCATAATATCGATTTTCTTTTTAAGTTTTAAATTTGATTGTATATTTTTTTTTCATCAATATTTGTGATCAAATTCCATGATCCATCATCAGAATGTAATAAATCAAGTAACAAAAATGAATAAAAACAAAAAAATTCCAAAACACTGATAAAAAAAATATTTATACAAAATCTAAGAACTTTAAAAAAATTCCTCCACACTTATTCTTGAAGAAATATTTTGATATATGTATATATTGATGAATGGCATAATCTTATGTAAAGTTCGTTTCATTCTCATAGCTTTTATCTCTTCATATATAGATTTATCCCTATGCCATTTAGACCTTACTTTATCTTCATATAGTTGCATTCTCATAGCTTTTATCTCTTCATATATAGAGGTATACCTAAGACATTTAGACCTTAATTTATCCTCATATACATATACTTTTATGCATCTACCTTATCTTCACATTTATCACATTCACTTATACCTACCTTCACTTATTGGTTAGCCACATGGATCTGATCATTCATTCAACTAGGGTCATTTTTGTGTTCACAAATTTGACCCTTTCATTTCAAAAATTCAAATTCAAGTTGTGGTTAGTCAACACCCTTCGTTATATATATATGATCTAATCTTATGTTACAATGCTATTCCCATAGCCTTTATTCCTTCATATATACTTTAATTTTTTCTTGTATGCGCATACTTCTATGATTTTTTCTTATATTCACCTATACTCATCTCCATATATTAGTTATCCATGTCCAGATTTGAATGTTGATCCAACTAGGGTTATTTTTCTAGTTGCAAAATTGCTAATTCTAATTTTGGTTAATTGGCACCCTTCATTTTCCCTCTATGATCCATGTAAGTTCACATTTTACAAAATTTAATGGTATGTGATAGTATTCTAAGATATTTAATTGCCTAAATATTTTATATCATCACACATTCAATCATTTTCTCTCATTCTAGAGCATTAAAATTGAAATCAGTAGTGAAACACTTGGATTTGATGCACTCAAAGGAGTAATGAATCTACATACATCATTTGAGGAATCTTGCTTGTTGTTTTCCAACTTTGTAAAACAATTTCTAAAGGTTGAACTTAGAGAACTTGTCTCTTGGTGATGAAGTGATATCTCTTCCGAGGAATAAATGTCATTAGTATTAAAGTAAAAAAAAACACAAATCAGATAGACTAATTAGGTGAGCAATAGAGAATAACTATACATTATGTAAGGTCAAGTTTGAACCTAGTAGATAAAAACATGATCACAAGAATGACCTAAACCTCTAGACTTTACCCTTAATAAACCAAAGGCCCATCACAAAATTCTAAGTAATTAACTATAGAGAGGATCCACTTTGATTTTTGTGATAATTATAAAATGCACAAAGGATGTTGCAATTATCAATCTAAGATCTAGACTAGTGTTGTTAAAATACACAAAGGGTGATGCATAATTATTGATCTAAGATCCAAAATAGTGTTGTAAAAAATGCACAAAGCTTGTAACATACTAACCCTTATTGAAGTAAAAATTTCTAAATTTACACAGGTTAAAAGTAAATAAACTGAGTAACAAACCATTGCAATAAAAAATTTCCTTCTTCATTGATAACTTTCAACCAAGATGAATAACATAATACAACATGAATTCCTTTTCATTTCATAAAATACATCAATACAAGAAAGTATACATTTACATACATAGCTCAAAGATCTTTAGAACAAATAGTTGTAAGACGATCGTCCAAGATCCTTCCTTTCAAATCCTAGTTCTTATGTCGCTTGTTGTGGAGGAGAAGCATCACTTAGGTGCTTTTCCACCAACCACAAACTCATAATACGGTGCCCCACACATCTATCATTCGATAGATGGCCCTTCCCTTCGATGAAGAGATTTGTAGAGTAATTGATAACAACAACCAACTGAGCATAGTGTTGTGTCCTACATAACTAGATCCTTGTAATCCCATAATCTAGAAATAGCATGCATGTAATGCTGGATCACAGTGAACTTACAGTGTAGTCTCGGTAGTCACACAATATAGAGTGGAGTCTCAGGCATTCACACTATTTTGGCCAAAGTGTTCTCATTCGGTACTTCAAATGAAGTCATCTATCACATACACTACTAGGTGATGATTTGACTTAAGGCTATCTTAAGCTACACATAGGTGTTGCCTTCAATAAATAGTCCATCATCCCAGATAACCTATCACCATAATAATCTACTTGGAATTAACCTACTTAACTAGTAAGTTCACAAGCTAGGTATTTCCTCAATGGATAGTCCATCATTCCATAGATAACCTATATACTTGGATTAACCCTACTTACACGTAAGTACTTAAAATCCCTCCCATACTAGATTATCTATCTTAGGAGTAAACACAAGCTTTCCTAGTTAAATCAATAACTTAGCTAAATGATCCATATGTGTTTTCCATGTTCAATCATACCTAGTATATAATACTTATGATAAACACCCATCTCCTACTATGGGGTACTTAAAAATACATGTTATGAAAACAACATAATAGCTTCAACTTCCTTTTCAAAATAATCTAAATTCTCTAATGCATATACTGGGAAAGACATCTCAACCATGCATGCAAGACACATCATTCAAAAGTAAAATAACAAAGAAGAAGACATCCCCATGCCTGTTTTCGCTTATCCAAATAAAATGGCAGCAATGCAACCTTTTCCACAACAACAAGTTTGGTAAACAACTCAAGAATGTCACTATAAACTCGACCTCTCAAGTTGATAGCTTACTCTTCTCAAAATATAACCTCCTCACAAACTATATGAACTCATTTCATTTCTCTCTCTTAATGCAAAGAAAATTATGGCTGGAAAATACAAAATTATGAATTGAAAAAGATGCATTATCTTATGGAAGAATGAATCCCTCTCAAATGAAATGGTTCAGCTATTTATAGAGCAATCAAGCAACCTCAAAGCCTATAGTTTAGACATGTTAATGGATAGCAAGCTTCATACAAATCAACACATGAAACATATCAGAATATGGTAATTTCACAAGATAATAGTCAGCATAATCACCTATAGGTCGACTTGTTTTGTGACAACAATCTGAAGACATATTCAATCAACATATGCATAATTCGAATTGTCATAGTGAAAAGACTTCTACAACAACTTAGATTCAAAGGTGGTGTCACTTCCATTATCATTTCCTTCATATTTGGTGTCGTTAAACTATCAAAATAATCAGTCAACTTTTATTTTATGACAAGTTTCCATCAATCCATTTAGTGTACATAAATTGACATGAGCAGTTAAATGCGTTAGACAAAGTCATGGTTGGTCTCACTATTGGTGTTGATCAAGTCAAACATATTATTGACAGCAATACTATGTTATAAATCCCATGTCAAATAGTATGATAATTAGTTAACACAAACAATCATTATCTATTTAATTGGCTTCATTTGACATAGTCAATAATGACTATTATCGACCTCCATTCACATAGTCTCTATCGACTATAACAACCTTTTTATATCGACTTCTATTGAATAAGAGATAGTCAAATTAATAACATATATTATGTTAAATATATAATATATATATTAAATACCAACATGTATATATATTAATATATATAACCATATATATATATATATCATAATGGCTTATCGAATGTATACATATGTGTAGGTATATCTATATTCGATAAGCCTCTATGTACACATATGTGTAGGTATATCTATATCAATGCATTTGTATGAACGTTTCCATTCACCAACGTACACATGTATCAATATACATATACATATGGATACGTGTGTATATATATATATATATATTCACATCCGATTCACATATAGCCATTCATGATTACCATCATATTGGTAAGTGTTTACGTGTGGTACATATATACATATGCATATACATGTCGTTAGATCCCATTGACATGCATGTGCATATATATACACATACCTTCGCATGCATCCCACTTGTCAATATAATCATAATATTACAAGAAAGATTTCAACAGCTCAAATAGGTAAACATCACTCAAAAATGCATGCAGTAGTAAACAAGACTCTCAAATGCAAACATATCAGCCCTAAGGATGACTTACCTACTACCCACAAACTGACTCAACTCAGTCATTCTAATGTGGTGTGTGTTAATGCTTAGATAGTTTACTTTTACTGGTTATCCAGCCAAGATCTTCTCCTGAGTGATACTTTCCCTCTACTTGGAGGAATGTACACATACCTGCATCCACTAACACATGCACACGATAGTCAATTGTTCACAACATATGCAGTATATATAAGCATTTCCAAAGTTAGAATAGTAATAATTCAATAACCTTTCATTCACATATATGCAGTATTCCACCATGAATAGCATCAACTGAGGTATATCAAATGAGATAACATTCATATTGATAACAAGGTACAAGCATAATTTATTCATCTCCGGAATTCACATTGCATTCATATTTACCCTATGTAGTAATAGTAAATAGTAACTTCACAATTGGGGTGTAACATACTCCCCCCTTATGAATCATCATCTTTGATGACCTTAGGTATTATTTTAAAATAAAATAAAAACATCACATTGTTCACACATTCTCAAAAGCATTAAGAATATGAGGAAATTTCTTATGAATTTCCACATAGTCCTCCCAAGTACCCGAGTCTTTTGAATACGGGTCCCAATAGACTTTGCATTGCAAGACTTCTATATTACACTTGAGTGTAGTTTACTTGTTCCTAGCACTTTGACGAGATCAAGAGTTACTACTCTAGGATCTCGTACTTGTAAAGCAATCCAATAAATTACATGATTATCCCCTGGTATATAATTTTGTAAGGTAGGACACATGGAAGATGTTATGCATTCTGGCAAGAGCTGGTGGCAACTGATAAGCTACTAGATTCACTTCCTCTAGAATCTCAAAAGGTCCAACATAACGCGAGGCTAACTTAGAAGACTTTCCAAATTTAATGGAGCTTTTGTGAGGTTTCACTCTCAACAATACTTTGTCACTTAAGGAGAAATTACGGGGCACTCTCTTAGCATCAACGTATCTTTTATGTCTATCATTAGATTCAATTAACCTTTTCTTAAAAACCTTAACTTGTTCATCCATTCCAACCAACATTTCTAGCCCAAGACTCACTTGATCCTCAATTTTATCCCAACTTATAGGATTTTGACACTTTTGGCCATACAAAGCTTCGAAAGGAGCCATCTTTATTGCATAATGATAAGAGTTATTGTAAGAAAATTCAAATAAGGGTAAGTAATTTTCCCACTTGTACTGTTGATCCATGCAATACATCCTAAGTAGGTTTTCCAATACTTGATTTACCCTTTCTATTTTCCCATCCATTTCTAGATGATATGTTGAGCTAATATTCAAGTGAGTCCCTAGTGCAGTAAACAAGGTTTGCAAAAACCTAGAAGTGACTTGTGCATCCCTATTTGAAATATTATTTTTGTTGCAAGTATGAGCTAGTTTGGTGGTGTTGTCATTGATGTCAACACAATTCAGTATGTTGCAAATTGTACATGTATAGTTGAGATGCTTCTGATATGTTGTGAGTACATGGAGCTATCTTTATGGTGTTGCAGATGTGCTGGTTTGATGAGTTTCCAAGTGCTTTTGAGAAAATTAAATAAAGAAGAGAAGTCAGTGTTCAAAATGTGCTCTGGTATGTGCTATGTGCTTCTCCTGTGTTGATCCTATGCTTGTGAAGATCTGAAGAATTGTTAATGGTAATCTCATGGTGATATATGTCGAGTTTCAACTTTTGGTGAGATGGTATATGAAAGTTGTGTTCACCGGTATGTGAACTGTCTGGCAAGTTTCATCTTCTATGGACTAGGAGAATTTTTTCTGTTCTGTAGTCCTTCGTTGTTTTAATATAGATCATTTGGATCTGGGATATGTCTTGTGAAGATCTTTCCTATGCTATGGCAAAGAGGTTTGGAGTTTTGTAATCAGGAAGTCATGTTTTAGTAGTTCAGTATGAATTTGCATAGTCTAGATTAACTAGTGAAAAAAATTTAGTGATTGAAGCCTGTTGCTTTTGCTGTAGATGTATCTAGAAGGTTCTGAGATGTATTCTAGTCCATAATGAAGCATTTTGTGGCTTTCGTGTGTCATCTTCTTGTTGGGAAGCGTGTGCATCAATGTTTATATGTGTTTTCATTAGGTTTGGCCGACCTAGTGTTTACACTTCCTTCAAAGAATAAAGTTTAATTGATGAAGTGTGTAGGTGATTCCAGAAAATAATTTTATTGGTACACTCTTATTCCTTTCCACCGGGAATTTTGAGTTGCTAACCTAATTTCAATTTATGAAACAATGTTTTGTGGCCGACCTTGGTAAATGTTTCTAAGGTTGAGAATGGTATAAAAGAAAGTTGAATTGTGAATATTTGTATGATAGTGTGATGCAAGTGATGAAAGTTTTCCACAAATCATATGAGCAGAAGTGTGTGTGAGTTGTGATAGCAGTTTTTCAGAGTGTTGAAGGAAGTGAACTAAAGGTCTATGTAATCCTATGAATGTGCTTTAATTACAATGGTGGATCTTTTGTTCTCTTTTGTATCTATAGGCAGTGAGCCTCCCTGTTGGACAGTGAGTCCTTTGTAGGAAGTGAGCCTTTGTACTTGGACAATGAGTCCTTTTTTGGGTAGTGAGCCTTTTTATAATCTTTATATTATGAGTTAACCCTCACCGTGGTTTTTCCCTTATTGGGTTTTCCACGTAAAAATCTGGTGTTCACTGTGTTGATTTACCTTCTGTTATTTATGTTTCATGCTCATATTTAATAACAAAATAGTGTGGTTGAAGATTTGATAATTGATAAAGTTTTAAGTTTAACTTTGTGTGACAATTGATTCACCCCCCCTCTCAGTTGTCTTGCACCTGTTTAACCATTGGTATTAGAGCTTGTGGTTCCTTGTGTAGAGTTGAACCGCTTAAGGAAGATCTGATGGCGCACAAGTTGGTGATCCCTATGTTTGATGGAACTGACTACAATTACTGAAAGGGACAAATGAGAGGATACATTATCTCTCTTGGTTTCAAGACTTGGAAGGTTGTTGAGAATAAGTATACAGTTCCATCTAGTGGTGTTAATTCTATAGATGAGATATCTTCTTATGAAGAAAATGAGAAGGAGAAGTATACGATTTGTAGTGGTTTATCTAAAAATGAGTGAGTCAGGGTTAATTCTCTAGATACTGCATATGAAGTCTGGAAAAAGTTGGAAGACATGTATGAAGAAAACAAAAAGGTGAAATTGACAAGGAGGCTGATGGAAAAGGGTAGATTTGTGAACTTGAAGATGGAAGATGGTGAAGAATTTACAAGTTTCTTTCAAAGAGTTGAACTAGCAGAAAATGATGTTAAAAATCAAGGAGGAAAACTAGTAGATGGAGATATAATCGAAAAGATCATGATCACTTAATCAGAATGTTACAGTGACAAGATCTATGTTACTGAAGAAATGTATGATCCTAAGAAGTACACTCTTGAAGAGTTTTTCAACACCTTGCAAGCATTTGAGATAAGAAAGTTCTAGAAAGAAAAAAAGATAGAAGAGAAGATAGAAACAACATTTAAGGCTTTGAAGATTGAAGAACCAGATATCGATGATGAAGAGTTGGAAGAAAATTTCACTAGGAAATTGAAGAAAGGCATTAGAAAATATAAAGGTATGTTACCCTTTAAATTCTTTAGTTGTGGTAACATTGGTCACTATGCTTCGAGATGTCCGAATAGGGATACACATAAGAAGAAAAAGGCTTATAAGGATAAGGACATGAAGAACAAGAAGTATAATAAGTTGTACTATGTTAAGGAAGAGGCAAGTATTTATGATGACGAATCTGACAATGAGGTTGATGATAGTGAATTCTTATTCTTAGCTTTGGAAAGTAAATCTGTATCCACTAAATCTGGAAAATTTGTAAGTAAGAAGTCTCTAGAAGTTAAGAAGAATATGAGGAAAGGTACCTTGGTTACCACTTTTCATGCAAGATAGGATGAAGACTGTACTGGTTAATTGATAGTGGATGTTCTAATCACATGACTGGAGATAAGAGTAAGTTCACTAAACTTGAAAAATATGATGGTGGTTTAGTCATGTTTGGTGATGATTTAGGAGCTAAGATTTGTGGTAAAGGTTTCATCAGTTTTGATGGAGTGCATAATACTGATCATGTATATTATGTGAAGGGTTGAGACATAATCTTTTGAGTGTTGGTCAGATGTGTAGAAATGGCCTTAAAATTTTGTTTTAGAACAATACCTGTGAAATTTGAAAGGGAACCAGAAATGGAGTTATGATTGTTGTTGGAAGAAGTCATGGAAACATCTATCAGTTGAAGGGAGTTGATGGTCATCGTCTTGTATCTCAAATCAATGAAAGTTGGTTATGGCACCGAAGAATGGGACATGTGAACTTTGATAACCTAGTCAAGATTAGTGTTAAGGAGATTGTTCAAGGACTACCTAGAATCACAAGACCTGCTAATGCTATGTGCAGAAGTTTTCAATTGGGGAAGAAAAAAAAATGTAGCTTTAAGGGAAAAGAGCATTCTACTTCTAGAATGTTGGAGTTGATTCACATTGATCTCTATGGTCTGACCATGACTGGAAGCTTGAATCGAGACAGGTACTTTATGTTTCTTATTGATTATTATACTCAAATGACATGGGTTACTTTTCTCATAGAAAAGAATCAGGCCTTAGATAGGTTTAAGGTTTTCAAAGCAAGAGTGGAAAATGAAGTAAATCTAAAAATCAAGTGTTTGAGATCTGATAGAGGTGGTGAATTCACTTCTAGTGAATTTAATGCATTCTATGAGAAGCATGGCATAAAAAGATAGTTTTATGCTCCAAGAACCCCTCAATAGAATGGAGTAGTTGAAAGGAAAAACAAGACAATACAGGAAGCTACTAGAACTATGATGAAATAGTCTAATGTACCGAATGTGTATTGGAGAGAAGCTATACATATTGTTGTTTATGTTTTTAATATAGATTAGATCAGACACAACAACACAAAGACACCCTTTGAGTTATGGACTAGTAAGACTCATACTATGAAATATTTAAAGGTATTTGGAAGCAGATGCTATATTAAAAGAGATGATGAAAATCATGGAAAGTTTGATGCTACATGTGATGAAGGAATATTTCTTGGGTATTCCACTACTAGCAAGGCATATAGATGCTTTAACAAAAGATTGAGAAAAATCATTGAAAGTGCTAATGTGAAAGTTGATGAAGACATGCATAGACCTATTGAGATAAGTGAAGTTGAACCTGACGATCCTATCTGCAGACATATACTTGAAGAAAATAATGAGAAGGAAGAAGAAGAAGAGAAAGAAGAAGAATAAGAAGTGGAAGAAGAAGAAGAAGAGAATGAATTGGAGCATGTTGCTAGGACTCCTAAATATGTATAGAAGAATCATCCAGAAGTTCAGATAATTAGAGACAAGAGTGAAGGTGTGAAGACAAGAAGCAGAGTTGCAGCTGAGGTAAATCCGTGTTTTCTCTCTAAAATAGAACCTAAAATTGTAAAAGAATCATGTGAAGATGAAAGTTGGATGAGAGCTATGAAAGAGGAACTGTAGCAGATAGAAAAGAATCATACATGGGAAATAGTCCCTAGACCTGTGAACAAAGATGTGATTGGCTCAAAATGGGGGTTCCACAACAAATTGAATAAAAATGGAGAAGTAGTAAGGAATAAGGCTGCAAGATTGGTATGCAAAGGATATTCACAAGTTGAAGGTATAGATTTTGAAGAAACTTTTTCCCCTATGGCCAAAATGGAAGCTATCATAATGTTTTTGGAATTCTCTTCCCACAAGGACTTCAAGGTATATTAGATGGATGTTGAGTCTGCTTTTCTGAATGGAGAGTTGGAGGAAGAAGTGTACATGGAGAAACCTGAAGGATTTTAGTTATCTGACAGACTAGACATGGTTTGTAAATTGAAGAAAGCATTGTATGGACTAAAGTAAGCTCCCAGAGCTTGGTATGCAAAACTGGACAGATATCTAACAAAGCAAGGATTTAGCAAAGGTTTTGTTGACAGTAATCTCTACTTCAAAGTACAAGGTAATAAGACATGTTGATTGTAGTTGTTTATGTTGATGATATCATTTTAGGTGGAAATGATGGCATGTGTAAAATGTTTGTTGAAGAAATGCAGAAATAATTTGAGATGTCTATGATTGGTGAATTGAATTTCTTCCTTGGTCTACAAGTGAATCAAACTGATAAAGGGATATTCATTTCGCAATATAAGTATGTAAAAGAGTTGTTGAAATTTTTTGGGATGGAAGATTCCAAACCAGTTTGTACTCCTATGGTAACTGGATGTAAGCTGAGAAAGGATGATGAATCTGCTAAGACTGATCAGAGCAAATACAGATCCATGATTGGCGGATTGTTGTATCTCACTGCTACCAGACAAGATATTATGCATGCAGTATGTTTAGTTACTAGATTCTAAGCAGATCCTAAAGAGACACATGGTATACCTGTAAAGAGGATATTCATATATCTTAAGGGCACACCAGATTATGGACTATGGTACCCTAAGAGTAATGATTTCACCCTGAGTGCTTATACAGATGTTGATTGGACTAGTTGTGTAGATGATCGGAAGAGTACTAGTGGTGTTGCTTTCCTTCTTGGTGGAATATTGGTTTCATGGTTGAGTAAGAAGCAAGACTCAGTTTCTTTATCTACTGTAGAAGCAGAATATATTGCTACAATATCCTGCTATACACAAGTTTTGTGGATGAAGAAAACTCTAAAATACATTGGTGTGGTATGTGATGAGCCTATCTCTATCTTCTGTAAAAATACAAGTGCAATAAACATTTCAAAGAACCCAGTTATGCATTCAAGAATGAAGCACATATCTATCAAATACCATTTCCTGAGAGAAAAAGTATTGGAGAATGAAGTCAAATTGGAGTATGTGACTACAAAGGAACAAATTGCAGATATCTTTACTAAGGCTCTTTCAAAGGACGCTTTTGAGCATCTTAGGGAAATGTTGGGGGTTGTTGGCCCTCCTAACTAAGTGCACATGAAGGTGCACCAGTCCAGTGAATTCATAGATTCTTCATTTATCTAGACTAATTGTTGGGTCTACTCTATAGGGGGTAGAAGTGGTTTCATTGTTACAGTATGGGCACGTACTCCTAAGGGGGAGTTGTTCTTTTCCATTGATTTCAAAGGGGGAGAAAAGGTTATGTGTTGCAATCAATTACAAAGAGGGAGATTGTTGCAAGTATGAGCTAGTTTGGTAGTGTTGTCATTGATGTCAACATAGTTCAGTATGTTGCAGATTGTACATCTATAGCTGAGATGCTTCTGAGATGTTGTGAGTAAATGGTGCTATCTTTATGGTGTTGCATATGTGTTGGTTTGATGGGTTTCTAAGTGCTTTTGAGAAAATTAAATAAAGAAGAGAAGTCAGTGTTCAGAATGTGCTTCGGTATGTGATCCGCATTTCTCCAGTGTTGATCCTATGCTTGTGCAGATCTGAAGACTTGTTAATGGTAATATCATGGTGATATATGTTGAGTTTCAGCTTTTGGTGAGATGGTACATGAAAGTTACATTCGCCGGTATGTGAACTGTCTGACAAGTTTGATCTTTTGTGGATTGGGAGAAATGTTTATGCTCCCCAATCCTCCATTTTTTTAATTTAAATCATGCAGATTTGGGGTATTTCTTGTGAAGGTCTTTCATATGCTCTGGAGAAGAGTTTTGGAGTTTTGTAACTAGGAAGTCATGTTTCAATAGTTCAGTATGAGTTTTCACAGTACGTATTGACTGATAAAAGAAATTCAATGATTGAAGCCTATTATTTTTTCTGTGGATGTATCTAGAAGGTTCTAAGATGTATTCTCATGCATAATGAAGTGTGTTGTGGCGTCCATGTGTCATCTTCTTGTTGGGAAGCATGTGCATCAATATTTATCTATGTTTTCACTAGGTTTGGCCGACCTAGTGTTTACACTTCATTTAAAGAATAAAGTTTAATTAAGGAAATGTGTAGGTGATTCAATAAAATAATTTTATTGGTCCACTCTTATTCCTTTCCACTGTGGTAATTTTGATTTTCTGACCTAATTTGAATTTTTGAAATGATGTTTCGTGGCCGACCTTGGTAAATGTTTCTAAGGTTGAGAATGGTATAAAAGCAAGTTGAATTGTGAAAAGTTGTATGATAGTGTAATGTAAAGTGATGAAAGTGTGCCACAAATCATAAGAGAAGAAGTGTGTGAGTGAATTATGATAGAAATTTTCAGAGTGTTGAAGGCAATGAACTGAAGGTTTCTATAAACCTATGAATGTGCTTTAATTGCAGTGGTGGATTTTTTGTTCTCTTTTGTATTTGTAGGAAGTGATCCTCCTTGTTGGACAGTGAGTCCTTTGTAGGTAGTGAGCCTTTGTACTTGGATAGTGAGTCCTCTTTTGGGCAGTGAACCTTTTTATAATCTTTATATTGTGAGTTAACCCTCACTGTGGTTTTTTCCCTTATTGGGTTTTCCACATAAAAATATGTTCATTGTGTTGATTTACCTTCAGTTATTTATGTTTCATGCTCATATTTAATAATAGAATAGTGTGGTTTAAGATTTGATAAGTGATAAAGTTTTAAGTTTAACTTTGTGTGACAACTGATTCACCCCCTCCCCCTCAGTTTTCTTGTGCTTGTTTAACACTTTTCAAGAATCCCATGCAATCTAAACACTTCCTGCACAATTTTTCTTGCTATGACAGATGCTTGATCAGTTAGGTTCCCAGGTATAAAATGTGCTACCTTCGTAAGCTTATCTACAACCACAAGAATGGCATTATGATTATTCCTTGACATAGGTAATCCTTGCACAAATTCCATACTTATGACTTGACATTTCCTCTCTGGTATATCATGTGGGTATAACAGACCCATAGGATGATGATTCTCAAATTTCACCCTTTGACACTCAAGACACCTAGCCACAAAACTAGCGGCATCTCCCTTCATTCCCTTCCAAAAGTATAATGGGTTTACATCAACCATCAACTTTGTCACTCCACGATGTCCAAAGTACGGTGCTTCGTGTATTTCCTTCCATACCAAATTTCTTAATTCCTTAACATCATGTACATACATTCTACCCTTATACCTAAGTATTCCATTAGGTTCAAATTGAAAACCTTCATACCTAGAATCTTGTGGATTATCAGTGAGTGCTTGGTTAACTTGCAAGTAATACTCATCTTCTTTGCACTTTTGGAGTACTTTCCCCTTAAAATCAGTTTAGATTGTTACTATAGAAGCAATGTGTCGTCTTCGATTTGATGCATCGACAACCCAATTCTCTTTTCCCTTAATATAACTAATATTAAAATCATAATCGGCTATTAACTCTAACCATCTTCTTTATCTAGCATTCAGAAATTAGGTTTAGTAAAAACGTACTTTAACCCATTATGGTCAGTTTTCAAGTTAAAGGGTTTTACTAGCAAATATAACCTCCACATTTGCAATGCGTGAACCACAACTGCTAATTCTGAATCATGTGATGCATAATTCATTTCATAAGGTTTTAGCTTCCTAGATTCATAAGAAATTACTTGCCCATTTTGCATCAATATACCTCCTAACCCTTCTTTGCATGCATTCGAGATAACTATAAAGTTACCTTCAAGATCTGGTACTTTTAAGATCAGTCTGGTGGTTAATTTATCTTGGAGTAGATCAAAATCCTCTTGACACTTCTCAGCCCATTCAAATATCTTTCCTTTCTTTTGTAAAGAAGTAATTGGGAAAGCGCTCTTAGAAAATTTTGCAACAAACTTCCTATAATACCCTGTCAAACCCATTAAACTTCTTACCTCCAAAACATTTTTAGGTATAGGCCACTCAATTACTGCTTTTATCTTAGCTAGATCTACAACAATTCCATATGCCGAAATCACATGACCTAAATAATCTACCCTCTTTTGGAAGAATGTACACTTGGAAAGCTTACCATACAACCTATGTTCTCTCAAATGTTGCAAGACCATTTCTAAATGCTTGCAATGTTCTTCCTCATTTCTAAAATAAATAAATATATCATCTAGAAAAACTAGTACAAATTTTTCAAGGTAATCCCTAAACACACTATTCATCAAGTTCATGAATGTTGCAAGTGCATTTGTTAAACCAAAAGGTAAAATAGTGAACTCATAGCATCCATATCTAGTTTTGAATGTAATTTTAAAGATATCTTCATCCTTAACCCTCAATTTGTGATATCCAGATCTCTTTATCTCTTTTAGAGAATACGGAAACACCCCTCATTTGATCAAAAAGGTCATCAATGCATGAAAACAGATACTTTTTCTTAACCGTATCTTTGTTGAGCATACGATAGTTGATGCATAAACGCAATGTACCATCCTTCTTCTTGACAAAGATGATTGGCACTCCCCAAGGTGATACACTTGGTCTTATCAGTCCTTTCGACAACAATTCATCGAATTGTGTCTTAAGTTCCATAAGCTTAGTGGTTGTCATCGTATAGGGTACCTTAGAAATAGGTTTTGTCCCTGGAACTATATCTATAGAGAAGTCAAATATTCTTTTTGAAGTCAACCCTAGTAACTCCTCTTGAAACACATCCAAAAATTTCCTCAATATTGGATACTTCTCCATATCCGATTTTCCAATTTCATCTATTTCACCATCTTCTAGTTCCTATAAACTTTGGAACTCCAAATCATCTCTATCCTTCCTAAGTTCTTCAATCTTTACGGTCAAAATTTTACACCCTTTCTTCTTAGCTCTTATAAGTTGCATTGGTATAATTTTTCAAACCCTAACCTCTCTAGGAATCTCTTGGAATTGAACTTGATTCCTAAAATCATCTGGGAATTCTAAAGTCTTAGCATGGCAGTATACCTTAGCCCTATGTTTCCATAACCAATTAATACCTAGGATAACATCATATGATCCTAAAGGTGCGACATAGATTTTAACTTTTGTAGAGAAACTAGGTAGTTCTATCCTAGCCTTGAATAGACATTAATCCACCTTTGCTCTTGTCTGGTTTGCATACTCTACATTCCAAGAATTTTCCTTATGCCCCGCCTTTCTAGATAATTGTTTAGCTATTATAGGTGAAATTAAATTCTCAGTTGAACCAATATAAATAAGAATAGAAATAGGTAAGCCAAACAAAATACATGGTGTTTCAACTGGAGTTACTTACTACTCTTCCTGATGATCATCCACTACTGCATGTATCTTATGTTGAAACATCACTTGTTGAGTGGGTAATAGATTACCATATGATCGTGATCCAGAAGTTTTATTGGGACACTCATTAGCATAGTGATCCCTCTGCATATAAAACATCTTGTAGGTGACCCTCTTTTCCCTATGGTTTCTCCAGGCTTGTTGATATTTTCACTAGCCTTATTGGTATTACTCATGCTAGAATCATTCCTTTTTCACTCTCTCCTAATCTCTTTTCTATTATTGTGGAATATTTTCCCATTTTTCCTTGGATCATTTTGCATAGATTCCTCCTTCTTTGGAACTATCTTGTTAGGAACTTCCACATCCTTCTTTTTCTCTTTTCTTTCTTGGTGAGTGGAATTAACCCTAAGCTTTTGCTCCTGCTTAGTTTTTTTCTCATTTACAAGATTCATTGTTGTTGGACCATGCATATCCACTTCTCCTCCAATTTGACTGTTAAGTCCCATTATAAATTTCCTAATATGGAAGTGCTCATCCTTATGATATATGGGAACATAGCGCAAAATTCGGGTGAACTTCTCCCAGTATTCGTTGACCATGATGTTACCTTGGCTCAAACCTTGGAAATCCAAAAAAAAATTATCATAGTATAGTTTTGGTAACCATATTTTGTAGAAAATATCCAAAAATTCCCCCCATGTCAACTTCCATGAGTTGATACTAAGTTCCAAATTCTAATTCATCCACTCATTAGAGGCTTCCTCTGCTAACTGATACGCACTCCATGCGGCTTTAGTAACCTCATCATAGTTCTGTATTTTAAAATACTTTTTCCATTTGAAAAAGCCACACCTAAGCCTCATCACCTCCAGCACTACCATCAAACTTGGGTGGAATTATCTTCTTCATGTCCCTGGAATTTCAAAAGCCACAAGCTTCTTATTCCTTTCCACATAAGGCATAGGTGATTTTTCCTTCTCATGATCATGGGTTTCATTATGTTCATGGGAAGTTTTTTCTACCTTATTCTCATTAATGGGTACTTCCTTTTCTACCCTATCCTTAACTCTTTCTTGTTCAAGGTTAGCCAACCTTGCCAAGATTTGATCAAGCCTAGCCTCTACTATAGCGGTTCCTTGTCCAACCTCCTGACTTCCACCGGGATTAGTTCATGTTCTCACCATCCTTATGTGTTTGGTATTTACCTGAATGTTTTATCCATGTGAGACTAAATTATGTTATCAATTATCTTATGGAAAATAATAAAAAAAACATTCGTATGTATACAAGAATTCCACAAAAGATTAAGCACATGCTTCTTTTGATAAACACATAATTTTATTCATTTCTTGAGGGTTTCAATATCCTTTCGATTACAAGGAGTGACTATTCAGATAGTCTAGTGGAGAGTATCCTTTGGATTCACTCTCAAACACATAACTTAAAGGAGTATAACCTACAGACTGAGATAGTTATTGTTCCCTATCTTTCTATTCATCTCTCATTTGTTCGTACTTATCCCAAAAATGATAATAACCTTAGGATTTATCATTCATTACATAATTACGAGAGGCAATTTCAATATGATGTTCATCAACAATGTATTCTACCCTTTTGTAGATATTTTTTCATGATACCATATCTCGTCTAGCGGTGTTTGTGGTACATATCCCTCAGACTCGTTACTCAAAGAAATTACTATTACTTCAGCCAGTGGTAGAACTCTAGGATCCCTAAAGATGAATGTTGGACTAACACTTTCGTCTGAAGGCATATCCCTAGAAAATGGTAATGACTCAAAAAAAATTGGTGAGATGGTTAGTAGGTAATTGTACATATCCTCCATCTTCATCTTCCTCTTCACATCACTGATCTGAGAAAGTGCATGATTAGAAGTTTTGGTTTCACTCAACCAAATGGAATTATCGTAGTTGGTTTCCTCTATTGTTCTAATGATTCCTTCCCTTTCGTTCTCGGCCTTCAAGTAACGCTTGTTTTCAATTACTGACTTTCAAGCTATTAATTTAAGACACACCATCTTGACACAAGAATTCACAACATTAGACAATGTTGGAAAGGAAGAATGATGAGCTCATAGGTTCCAGAGCTAAACTTGGTAGCTCTGATACCACATGTAACATACTAACTCTTATTGAAGTAAAAATTTAAAAATTTACACCTTATGAGTAAATAAACTAAGTAACAAACCATTGCAATAAAAAATTTCCTTCTTTATTGATAACTTTCAACCAAGATGCATAACATAATATAACATGAATTCCTTTTCATTTCATAAAATACATCAATACAAGAAAGCATACATTTACATACATAGCTCAAAGATCTTTAGAACAAATATTTGTAAGACGGTCCAAGATCTTTCCTTTCAAATCGTGGTTCTTCTATCGCCTGCTATGGAGGAGAAGCATCACTTAGATGCTTTTCCACCAACCATGGACTCATAATGTGGTTCCCCACACATATATAATTCAATAGATGGCCCTTCCCTTTGACAAAGAGATTGGTAGAGTAATTGATAACGACAACCAACTGAGCATAGTGTTGTGTTCTACATAACTAGATCCTTGTAATCCCACAATCTAGAACTAGTATGTAATTCTAGATCACAGTGAATAGATAGTGTAGTCTCAATAGTCACACAATCTAGAGTGGAGTCTCAGAAATTCATAGTAATTTGGCCAAAGTGTTCTCATTCAATACTTTGAATGAAGTCACCAATCACATAGACTACTCAAGGCTGATTTGACTTAAGTCTATCTTAACCTATGCATAGGTATTTCCTTCAATGGATAGTCCATCATCCAATATAACCTAGCACCATAATAATCCACTTCGAATTAACCTAATATTGTCTCTTAAACTTTGCACCCTGACTAAGTTATGAAACTCGGTAAGCTAGAGAAACATGGGAACTCTTCCAAGTTGTGGGTCACCTAAAAAAGGAAAAGAACCTTCGGAGAAGGTCAGCTTCCTAGCTGGTTATCACTACTTTACTGACTATTTTTGAGGTAAAAGAGAGAAATATTGCTAAAAATAAAATGATGATGAAGGTAAAAATGAAGTGATACACCAAGATTAATAGATAGAATATGATCACAGAATACTAACACAAATGATCAAAATTGGGATATACCCAAGTATGCACAATTCATTATTGTATGTTAATGCATAAATACTTTACTAACAAGTCTCTATACAAAAATTTGTAGAAAATGAAGTTAACTTCACGATTAACAAATAACATGTATTAAGTAGACACAATCAGTAACCTACATGAAAAAACTAGTTGCAGAAAGGTATGGACATGTGAGACAAAGTTGTGAGGAAAGTAATTTCACTGCTAACTTGATCAATCACTCACATACACTAATCTGCAAGAATGAAAAGACAAGAGATAAATCACCAAATAAAATGAAGGTCTCCACTGTGAATAATATTCAAAAAGTATGCCAAATTGTAGTAAAGGACTGTAAAAGTCACTCCAAGCTAAAATCTGCATAATCAAGAACTAACTACATAATGAGTCACAAAATGGGCTAAGTAGCCAAGCTTCAAACAATTGCACTAAAATAGGAATTGGAAGCTTCTTGGGTCAGATGGCTTCAAAAATCCAAAACTATAGCAACTAGATTTTCTTTAGATGAGCTTCAAAGAGTTGAAAAGGTCTATTTTGACTAAGTTCAACATGGTGTCTCTTCAAAACACCCTCCAAAAGCTCCATTTTTTTCTCCAAAGAAAATAAATGCTCCGATTTCTCCTCCAAGTGTTTGCAAACTAAATCCAACCTCCCTATATGCTCTCTCAATGTTTCTCAAATGAAAATAGCCTCCTATCTTTCATGGCATACCATTAAAACAAACACATTCTCATTTCTCTTTTAACTTAGCTATAACACGTATGTTTCTATAGTTTGCATTTTAAAGTTAATGAATCAAATGACTTATAAACTATCATTTGAATTTAAAAATTTTACAATATGAAACAAATGCAAAAAATAAAAAGAATTCATCTCTATTCAGCCAAAATCTTTAGCAATAGGAATTGCTAAGTCAAAATGATAAAATTCCTAAGTCACAAAGGCTAAAGAAATTTAAAAAACCCACAGGGTATTTAGTTAACATTGAATATTTAAAAACAAAGGCATAAAATTCCATTTTACTTCGGGGCGTACTTAGGGTTCCAAACCCTAAGCAAGACATAGGAAAAAATGAAAAAGACATTTCATTCTTTGAAAAGCTTCACGAAGAAGCTCAACACCGCCACCACTATGAGGGTTTCTAGAGAAGCTCTATAGAATTCTTCAGTTGTAGAGAAATATTGACCTGCATTTTCTTGTTGGTTTCATCAAGAAATCTTATGGTAAGTACTTTTTATTCTCAATTTTAAAAGAAAAATCCATTTTAAAAGCTATAATGAGCTTTTAGGCCGTGGCCTCTGCTATTTTCTATTATTTATTTTCATGCTTCATATTTTTTTATCCTGGTTGTGGCATAACATAGAATTATTTTCTTCAATCTACTCTTCTTTAATAAAACTATGGTCGCACTGAGTATTGAGCTTCTACAAGTTGTATTCTTTGCACCTATCATTCCATTTTTTGAAAGTTTCATGCCAAGAAAAATGGTGAATCTTGAGTTGTATAGAGGCATCTCTATCGTATCTTCTTGGTTGTGAGCCCCCTCATTCCTGTAGGTATTTGGAGTACCTCCATACTTGAGTCCTTTGATGGTTGTAGCCATGCGTGCTACAGGAACTTGATTTGATGTTGAGGGCTTTTCATTTTAGTCCAAAATATGTAAAAACAACACCAAATCCTTTGTAAAAAGATTGCGACTTCATAATCCTCATACATTCTTATATAAAGTAAGGGACTTCTAAAAAGAAACCTAGCCATCATGCTTTTCTCTATGATCTCATTTTTAAAGGAAAACCCATATGGGTTTTGTTACATGCGGAGAAAAATGTACCTTCCTTAGCATTATTTTCTTTGATATTTCATCACCCTTATTCTAAAGTTTATCATTATGTAAATACAAGCTTTTTAAAAAAAAAAAAAAGATGGCCATGGGCTGCATCACTTTAAGACTTTACTGGGCTCTTCCATTTTAGATTTTATTTCCTGTTACTTGTTCATTTAGTAACTTCCATGCTTTCTTTGAAATATATGTTTGTACCTATGGAGTTTTCCTTACAAAAATCTGAGGATTTTTTCCTACGTATAGCTCGTTCATTACTAGATATGAAGATACTTTACATTTTTCATGTATTTCTTATACATCTTTCCATATTTACCTTCTTTTTTCAAAACTTTAAAAATTCCATTCTCCACTCATTATCACTCCAATAGATTGAAAAATTGGATTGTTGCAGCCTTTTTATTTATTTTCTAGGATGATTTAAAGCTTCTTTGCATCCTTTGTATATTGGACTAAGATTGCATTCTAAAATGAGTATCTTTCCAATCTAGTTTAGAAGTTCTGTTATGGAATATTCCTTTTTGCTGATTGAAAATTGTTCCTTGACTGTCAAATGCTATATACTTATTCACTCCAACTGCCTTCATGACCTCTGTTTAACTTTGAAAGCTTTATATTCCAATCTTTGTTTGGTGAATGGGCATATGTGACCATGTGATAAAAGGACTACCTTTATTTGATCTTGTTGTCTTCTATATCAAGTCATATATGCAAATAAAAAGACACTCATTGTAACCTGTTCTTTGCAAATTCTCTCATGGATTGTTAGGATCTATGATTTTGAATATATACCATCATTATCATTGAACTGTCAACTTGATTTTCACAACTCTATGCATATGTTATGAGCCTATGGCTGCTAGGGCACTATTCTTGTATTTGGTTGTGTTCCTTTACAGTGAAAGGTAAACAAATACATATGTCATCCTCATTTGAGCAGCACTAATTATATGATGGTCACCTTCAGTAATGTATAGATTGGAACAACCATTTTATGCATAATCATTGATGGTTGCTTTTCATTACTTGATGCCTGTAAACACTATTAAAATGTGAATTCAACATTGGATAATAAGGAGGGATTGTCCTATGATGTTTATGAATACCATAATCTCTATTGATATGAGCTAGGCTCAACCCTTGTGGGAGCCACATTTTCACCACTCATTTGATCTAAAAATATGATTGCACCTGTAGCTGCACATGAAACAAAAAAATTAGGAAAAACCATGTATGCTTTGATGTGCTATCTCGATGGCTTTAGTGTTTTCTCTGGTATATTTAGCATATGGATGTTTGTTTGATGCAAATAAGAATCAATTTATACATGTATAGGTAAATGATCATGTATAGTAATTAGTCATTGCTTAGAGTGTTGCTCTAATACATTGCTTTGATTTATTGCAGGAAACATGAGCCTTAAGGAGCTAGGAAGGCTAGGACAACTCAAACAACAGCCAGACAAGAAGACTTGACAAAAAACCAGTCATTCTCAAGAAATGACTGGTTACCCTCACATGATATTCTTTTATATTCATTTACTTATTCATGGACATGTTAATTTTAATTTGCATTGAATAAGCTAGTAACAGTTAAAATCACAGCTTGTGTGAGTTAAATGAATATTTCTATCAATAACTTTTTCAGAAGAAAATTTACAAAATCTTCTTATGTTTCATATAGCTATATAAATGTGATGATCTGTAGTTGTAGTCTCTCAAGTTATTTCATTTGTATATATGAATGCAATGTAAGGGGAATAGTAAATGATCCATTTTCTTTCTTCTTCGTATCAATGGGCTCTACCTGATTGAGCCATGGGTTAAAATCTTAGTAACATTTTTGGTGACATCAGCTAGATGTTTTCCTACTAAACATATAAAACCAGTAGCCTAGACTTGTCCATTGGGCATGGGATTACTTGATAACTCAGGGGCTGACCTAAAACAACTTTGCACATAGCTTTAACTTATCTGTATCTCATCAGAAGATAGAACAAGTCACTTGGAAACTTATTGAAAATAGGAAAAACTAAAATGAATCTAGCTACTGTGTTGGGACAACACTTAGGGAATGAAAATTGTAATTAAACTATAGTGAAACATCACTTTATTGAAAGCATAAAACTTAACCTAGCATGTACACAAGGTAGATCATACCTCAAAACAACGTTTGAGGTGAATCCCATTAACTGGGCTTGGAAGTGTTTCTCCATCCATCTTTGATATTTGGAATGTGTTATGCTCCTTGCATTTAGTGATAATAAATGGGCCTATCTAGAAATGGTCAAATTTTTTATGCTTGCCTAGTCCACTCTTCAGCACATACCACTTGAGAACAATATCACCTTCCTTGAAAAATTTGGCTGTAGCTTTCTTATCAAATGTTTTCTTTGTTTGGAGTTGATGATACTCCAAAGTTTTGATTACCTTGTTTCTTGTTTCTTCAAGCTCCATGAGCTTAGCATATATTACAGACATTGGGTCTCGTTCTTCAAACATCTCCAACTGGTGAACAATCTTGAGATCTGGTAGCTCTACAGATAGAGATAATCCGGCCTCTTTTCCATAAACAAGTACATATGGTGAATTACCAACTGATCTCTTAGGGGTAATTTTATCTGCCCAAAGTATAGATTTCAATTTAGAGTGCCAAATTATTTAATTCTCCTCCATGGTTCTTTTGATGATTTTGATCAAATTTTTATTTGTACTTTCAGCTAAACCATTGAGGAGGTACTCAAATGAATTCCATGTTTAACAGCCCAATCTGTAACTCTTAACCCAATGAATGCAAGAGCATTATATGAAATAATGGAGTCAGGAACTCCAAACCTGGTGACTATATCCTCATAAAAGCTCAAAATAAAAGATTCATTAGATTTTTTCAAAGCTTCTTCTTATGTCCACCATGTAAAATAGTCAGTCATTGTAAGCACCTACTTGTGATCAGCACTGGAAGGTGGATTAATTGGCCTGATGATGTAAATGCCCCATCTCATGAAGGGCTGCTCCACTTGAATTGGTTGCAAGGGCATAGCTAGAAACTTCTCCTTTCATGCAAATAAAGAGCATTTAACACATTTCTTTGACCATGCATATGCATCTTTGAACAAGTTAGGCCAGTAATAGCCGGTTCTCATAATTTTCCAAGCTGTTATTCTTGGAGCAAAGTGACCTTTTGAAACTCCGTCATGAAACTCCTGAAGTACCTTTTCTATTTGATTTGTTTCAATACACTATAACAAGACACCATTCAAGTCTTTTTTGAAAATAATATAGTCAATGAGGACATATGGAATTGATTGTAACATGTAGTGTCTTTTTTTAGCTCTGTCTAGACCTGGTGGACATTCACTAGTTTGAAGAAAATGGGTCATATCTTGAACCCAACTTGTTGCTAATGTAGGAGCAGTATTTGAAATTCATTATCATTGACTAAAACAGTCTCTTTTTTTTATTTTTGGACATCTTCAAGGGTTGAGGAAAGTTTCTCACAAATTCCTCTTCCTTTGATAAGATTTTTAATTTTGATATCAACATCAAACTCCATTACTTTTGTGATCCACCTTGCCCATTTCTCATTCAAATCTTTACTCAATAAAAACTCTTTTACAATAGGGTGTGCAACTAACAAATGAATCTTGTTGTTGGAAATTAGGGGCTTAAATTTCTTTAAGCTTCTAATCACAGCAAGAACATGTTTCTCAACAAATGTATATTTCTATTCATAATCAGCAAGTCCTTGACTAAAGAATGTTATTGGCTGCTCTAAATTATCATTATTTTTTGATCCAGCATAGCAAAACTTGAACTAATGCTACCAAAAGCATATAGAGTGAAGTATTTAGAGAAATTTGGATTTATCAATGTTGGGGCTGATGCTAAAGCTTCCTTGATTTCCTCAAACCTACATTTGGCTTCTCTATTCCAACTGAAAACTGCATTCTTTTTAAGCATGGCAGTCAAAGGCTATAATAAGTTTGCAACATCAGGAATGAATCTTCTTAAAAAGTTGATTCTTCCTAAAAATTTATGCAATCCTTTCTTGTGATTGGGTAATGGCAGCTCAAGAATGGCTTTGACTCTTCCAAGGTCAATGGTAATTCCTTCTTTTGACACTATGTGACCTAACATTTTACCTTCATGCATAGAAAACATACTCTTTTTGGATTGAGAGATATTCCATACTCTACATTTTTCAAAAACTTTCTTAAGATGTGACAAGTGCGCATCTACATTTTTGGAGTATACAGTTACATCATCTAGATAAACAAGCAGAAATTTTTGAATCAAACTTTGAAACACCATATACATGGCCCGCTGAAAGGTGGCACCAACATTAGATAAGCCAAAAGGCATTCTGTTGTAGGCCATAGTGCCCCACTTTTTTGTAAACGTTGTTTTATATTGATCTTCTGCTTTGACTAGAATCTAGTTATAACCAGAATACCCATCTAGAAGAGAAAATTTCCCTGAACCAGCAACAGCTTGGAGAATATGTTCCATGGAAGGTAAGGGGTAATGGTCTTTTAAATACACTCTATTAATATCTCTAAAATCTACACATAATCTTATCTCCCCATTCTTCTTTCTAATAGGAACAAGGTTAGAAACCCAAGATGTGTGTTTAATTGGGAAAAAAATACCCCCTTCAACTAACTTAGTTCTTTGATCATTAAAGGTTCAAGCTTGGGATTCAAAGGTCTCTGCTTTTTCCTAATAGGCTTGGCATAAGGTTCTAATTCAATTGTGTGTTGTGCAACATGAGGGTCAAAACCTTTTAAATTAGAATATCGCCAAGCAAAACCATCATGATACTCTTGGCATAAAGCAATTAAAGCTTTTATATCTTTAGCTAAACAAATTTTTCCTAACTTAAGAAGCTTACCTTTAAATATTTCAACTTCTTGATAATGGCCTTCTTTCACTTGGATGTTGACCTTACTCTTCTTAAGCTAATCATCAATATTGAATATGGACTCCAAGGTAATTAGACCTTTGGGAAGATTGTTTGTCTTCAACTGTATAACTTGATCATCATACTGTTGTTTAATCTTCTCCTGATTCACTACAAAAAACTGATCTTCTTGGAGAAAAAAAGTTAAAATCTGCTTGTCACTGTCAAATACCTGCCAGTTGATGTTGTTATCAAGAATTGATGGTTTGATTACAACTTTGACATATTGTTGTATTTTCTCCTTTTTTATATCATTTGGGACATCAAATTGTGCTCCAATTGTTGCAATTCTATCAACATGTTTATTCTGATTTCTTGGGATAGAAATCGGGTTAAAGGCATCAAACTCCTCAATTATGTTCCACACTCTATTTTTGTAAGATTTCAAGGCATCGTTCTTGGCAATATTCAGGCTTCTAACCTAATTAACTATTAGTTCACTATCTCCATAGGCTTTCAAATAGTTAATTCCTCTTTTTCGTGCCCATTCAAGACCTTGAATAAGTCCCTCATACTCAGCAATGTTATTTGAGCATGCAAAAGAAAAATGAAAAGCTAAAAAATACCTATCACCCTGTGGAGAAACAAGCATTGCAACTCCACCAGCTTCATTCTTGCTTCTTGAACCATCAAAATACATTACCCAAAGTTCACTTTGTTGTTGTAACAGCTGATCTATACCTTTATCAAGGTTTGGGACCTCTGCATCAAGTTCAAGCATCACATAATTACCCATACCAGCATCTTCAATAAGATCTTTAGGACTGTCCAACACATTTTCTGTTGCCCATTCATGTAATAGTACACTAGGGACACTTTCTTCTTGCAATTCTTGAGCAGTATCCAATTCACTGTCAGTAAAAACAACACAATTTATGTCTAGAACAATTGGGACAACATTGATAACACTTGGGTTGTATGGTTCAATATGATCTTTGGCCAACTTTTTAGATTTAATGGTAACCTTGGTTCCATATCTTGTTCTAAACAGCATATGTGACCAATCAGCTAAAACATAATCTCCTATCTTCACTATAAAGTCTCTTGAGAGACACAAGGCAAAGAAAGGTGGGAGATCTATGACACATATGTCTTGGGGAACTGAAAATTTTAGAAAAGCATGAAGGGTAAGGCTCAAGCCTTTTATAACACCTAAAGTATTAACGAAGGTACCATCTAACTAAATCACTCCTTTATCTAAAGGTTGATATTTTAGTCCCAATTTGTCAGCAATTTGTTTTGGCATTACAGAGCTACTAGCTCCACTATCTACCATACAGTTGTGGACTAACTTATCACCTATGAGTATAGACATATAAAACAAAGGTGGTTTAATGTCCTTACATGCTTCTTTGTTGGGTTGTTTATCATTATCTTGAGGATCATTTGTGAACATAGCTCTAACTTGACCTATCGGTGGCTCATCAGACACTTTTAGATTTGATAAAGTTGACTGTAACATGTCTTTCTAGACTGGAATAGCTAATGAATCCCACATAGACATCGTTACATTAATCCTTTTCATATTATCAATAATATTGTATGGCATAGTTGGGTTTACTTTTTTGATGTACCTTTATGCTAGCATGATTAGCTTGCAGGTGTGGTTGCTCCTTAGCAGCAACTTGTTGATTCCTTTGCAAAATGTGAGGTACTTGTGATGTAGATGGTCCTACAGTTGCCGCTTTTCCTTTATCAGTTGCTTGTACAAGTTCAAAGGATCTTTTATTTTCTCTGGTATTTGTTGCAATTGGAGAATTATCTACATTTAGTCCACAAAATTCTTCACCCTGCCAGTTAAGTAAAGTAGTTTCATTTGTAAGTTGATCCTTTTGTTGTGGAAGTGCATCATTAAGTGCATTTTGCTATGAGCTTGAAGTATTATGTACCATAAGTGCTTGGTTTATAACTCCATTAGAGCATGTAGCTTGATTATGTGGTTGGTTGCATGGATAGCACCACTCATAATTAGAAACAAGATTATTTTGAACAGGGACAAGGTCCTTGGCTGCACTAACGAGTGTTGGATTATATGCCTGAAAAGGCCTTTGATTCACATTTTGTCTTGGACCTTGGAAATTTCCTTGGTACTATTGCCTATTACCTTGAAATGGTTGATTTGCAGGTATATTATATGACTACTGCTTCTCTAAGTTGACCAATTTGTTCCTAAAACTCTACAAAATAGTTTCAATCTTTTGTTGACTCTCTTTAATCTCGTACAACTCCTGGGACTGTGCTAGAAGTATAGATTCTCTTTTACCAGCCGCTGGTAATGTTGGTACTATAGGAAATGGTGCAAATGGTGGAATTTGAAGTAGCATATTTGGTTGTATTTCTGAAAAAATAGGCGTGGCCTAGGAGCAATCTTTCATGCTTGAATTAAGCAATTTTCTACTCTAATTTTTGTCTCATATGCATCTGGTAGAGAAACTTCTCCCATTGACTGTGTCATAATAGCTATATCACTATTAAGAGCTTTCATGTAATATAAAAATGTGTATTTTGAAGGTGGCCTCACTGTTGCAGGGATTCTATCCCAAGTCCTCTAAAATCTAAAGTTAAAATCATTTAGTTGCTCTTAAGGAGCTCTTTTTATTGTAATCAGTTGCTCCAATAATGACAAGCTATCAGATCTATAATGAAACTACTTGTGTAACTTATCACCTAACTTGTCCCATGTTGCAATACTACCTCCTCCAATACTTTTGAACCATTGTAATTCTCTTCCTTTGAATGATGTTGCAAGTAGCCTTACAGCTACATCCTCCAGTGTAATATGATGAACACCACATAAGGAAGTTACATCCCTTATATGCCCAATTGGAATTGTTTGATCTTCACCAGTGAAGATTGGAAAGCTCTTTAAAGCTACAACTGGTATGTCATTATGTTGTACCAAATTTAATAGACTGCCTCCATTAAATGGCACAAAGGACTGATTTCTAGTAGCCATTGGAGGTGGTTGAGGAGGATTAACTACAGTAGTAGATGCTAAACTTGTAGAAACTGTAGAATTTAAAAAAGAGAAAACAAAACCTAAGAAAATAGTGAATGTAGTTGGATTGCCTGAAGGTGATATTGTTGTTCTGAGGCTCAGTGAGGAAAAATGATTCCCACTCTATTTTTTGGATGGTCTTCCTCTCCTCCTTGGTGGTGAAACCACTGATTATGGCCTAACACCAGGTGGTGTAGATTGGACCCTCTTGGACGGAGGTACTCTTTTTGTTGTTCTGCCTTGTCTTCTAGGTGGTGACAGCTACAAAAATTCAAACTCTCTGGAACTTCTTGTTTGTACCCTTCCCATAAGCTATGACAGCACTATTTTTGTTCTTCTTTCACTTCACAGAGTCGCCAAGTATGAAAATATAACCTCTAAAAGGTCAAAACCTTGCTAGTTGCATACCAAACCAACAAAAATGATAAGGAACTTGTCCCACTGAGCATGCCAAAAAAAATTGTCTCTTAACCTTTGCACCCTGAATAAGTTATGAAACTCAGTAAGCTAGAGAAACATGGGAACTCTTCCAAGTTATGGGTCACCTAAAAAAGGAAAAGAACCTTCGGAGAAGGTTGACTTCCTACCTGGTTATCACTACTTTACTGATTCTTTTTTAGGTAAAAGGGAGAAAGACTGCAAAAAATAAAATGATGATGAACGTAAAAATGAAGTGATACACCAAGATTAATAGACAGAATATGATCACTGAATACTAACACAAATGATCAAAATTGGGATATACCTAAGTATGCACAATTCATTAGTGTATGTTAATGCATAAATACTTTACTAAGAGGTTTGTGTGCAAACCCTTTTCCTAGTACCTGCAAAACAACATAAGTAAATGAGTTAAACAAGGAATTGCAAGCTAAAACAAGGATTCCCCATGAAATCCATTTACAACATTCAAATTAGGAAGAAAATAGTGAAAAACACAATGAAAATGACAAAACAAAGATTAAATCCTAATTAGAAAAGCAAACACATGATCCCAAGGGGGAATTGGTGCCAATTTGATGTGAAAATTGGCCCTTTCCCAATTCCTAAGATGCAAGTTTCGATATGTTGAAGAGATTGATCCACTTTTGATGGTGAAAGATGAGAGCTCCAAGCCAAAATCTGCAAAAAACCTAGCTAAGAACTCAAGATTGATGGATGAAAATGGCTAAATATTTTAGCATAATAACTTTGCATGAATTGTGGATGATGAAATGAGGATATGAGCATTTTATTTATAGAATTCCAAGATGGATGAATGTCCAAATTTGAGCAATGTGGGACTAACATTCATCCAATGGCATGATGCCACTTGTCAAGCTATGAATGGGTGAAGGATGTGCAAGATTTGGGGTTTGTGCAAATAAATGCATAATTTTGAATTTCAAATTTGTTGAAATGACTTGTAAGAGGGAAGGGAAAATGCAATAAATGCCACTTGGCTCAAGGCAAAGGACATGTAAGATGAATTTATTGCCTTGTTGGATGTACATGTTGACTTGGAATTTTTGAATTCAAATTGAGAGAAATATTCCAAAAGATGCCTTGTGAGGAAAATAGAGATTTAATAAATGAATTAAATCTATTTTCATGTGCAACTTGCATTATCTAGAGGATGGGACATGAGATGAGATTAAATTAATTAAGGGTTAATTAATTTAATGAGAGAGGTTAGATGATGTGACATGTTTGACTCAAATTTATGGATTTATTTAAATCAAATAAGAGAGGCATATGATAAGAGGTTAATTAAATAAGGATTCTAATTTATTTAATTAAAAGAGATGGTGTTAGATTAAATCAAATAAGGTTTTAATTTATTTAATTTAATGAATAGAATTTAGAGATTTAATCAAATAAATTGATTATTTAATTAAATAGGGATAATTAGATTAGATGGATTGATTTAATTAACAAAAGATATTGACTTAATTAGATAAAATGATTTATTCAATTAAGAGAGGAATATTGATGAATTTAATCAGATAAGGAGATTTGATTAAATGGTTAAACTGAGGGATGATTCAGAAAGAAATGATGTTAGTTAGTCAGGATCAGATGCACAATGTCAATCGGTATATTTTACGTGTCTACATTTTGCCCCTCTTTGAAGCAATGCACTTGTTTGCATTGGTTCAAAGAATAAATGATCTCGATCAAAGCCAAAAAAAATCATTATTTTAAAAAAATTGCCTCACTGCTGCCTGGCAAGAGAGAATATGCCAATATAATGCCCCCTCGAGAGATTGGATGAAACTTCCAATTTTTGGGTGATCTCGCGAATAAAGAGGAAAAAGTATCTGATAGGTCCGAAAAAGCTCCGGGAGGTTGAAAACGTGTCTAAACACAATAAAACGATGAAAAACAAGCCTCAACCGGACAAAAAGTGGTTTGGGGGTCCAAAACCCTAGCAAGACAGCCAAATAGGGTGAAAAAACCCTAATTTCTAGGCTTAAAAGGGGCCTGAGGGGTCACTTTCAAGTCATTTTCACATACCTCCGCTAGCAACCTTCAGATTTTGAGCTCTAAGCCTCCGACAATATGGCACAATGACAGCTTCCCCTACACATTTTGAATCGAGTTTGGACGTACCAGCAGCCACCTGGCATTGGGGCACTGGTATGTGACCCTTACCCAAGCTTTGTCTTTTCATTTAATGCTTTAAAGGGTCGGTCCGCCTGCAGCGGCGCTATATAGCGCTGCTCGGCAATCAAACTGTGTCACGCAGTTCTATTTTACGCCACAGCAGTGCAGTTTAGAATTTAAAAACTCTGACGCTGAGCTCGAGGTTTGGTGGGGTTGTTTGAAAAAGTGCGACGCGGCGTCACCCATTTCACGAAAACTGTGACGCTGGATGATAAAGTGCACCGCGGCGATGCCATTTTGCTTTTTTTAGGGCTCTACGTCGGAGTTTGATTAAAATCAAACTATGACGCTATCACGAGTTGCACCACTGGATACGTTTTTGGAGCATTCAATCAGAAATTTTTCAAAAATTTTAACACATTGACCTTCATTAATGCAAGATGCGGCGAGGGAGCTCTACTCTCGGGAGCATAGGTCACAATATTTGGCGAGCTTCTTGTGAGACCTGAGCGACAGGGACCAGGATCGACTCAGGATTGCGGGGTTGTGGCACATTGTGTACGCAACGCCCATGCGCACTCACCTAGGGATGTTATCAGCGCTGGCTGAAAGGTGGCATAGCAAGACGTCCTTGTTTCATCTCCCCACTGGTGAGGCCACCGTCACTCTGGAGGATGTTTGGTGTATTCTACGATTGTCGATTCATGGCTGACGAGTGATTTTTGATATAGACAAGGGGCGCAAGGCCTGCTGCAGAGTCCTCGCCACATGGGACATCATCTTCTGCGAGGGACAGATAGAGCTAGAGTGCTATAGGATCGTAGCACCCCCTACCGCTGGGTGGTTGCAGCCATCATTTTGGGTTTTGCTGCCCCGGACAAACAAGGGAAATACTTCAGTCCCGGCTAGGGGTATTGCTAGGAGCAGATGGTGTGAGACAGGTCGGTTCGTTTCGCATGGGGGCCTATACTTCTAGCTTCACTCTACAGGGACCTCCATGAGTATGTTTACCTGGACGGCAGAGCACTGGGGGCAAGGGTGACTTTACTTCATGTCTGGGCATGGGAGCACATTTTTGTGCTACGACTACGTGTTGTTCCAGTTCCGATGGGGCAGACAATCCCCTTCTGGCACGATACAGAGGATGTGTGTCCTTTACACACATCAGTGAGCACGGGATCCCCCATTGGAGGTGGGTCTTAAACGAGATGTTGGTTTTCACTTAGCGACCATACCTTGGTCAGCCTGGATGGGCCGATGATGTTGACCAAATGTTTTATTGCCACCAGGACCGGTATATGCAAGGGCAAGAGCATACTATGCTCGAGAGGTACTTGCCAAGGTTCTTGCAGCGTCAGTTCAGAGAGCCACAGGATCGGCCTGATGATGACTACGTAGCCGTCTTTTCCCGCACCATGGCACAGGTTGCATGGGGGTGGTACATTCCTACTTTAGAGGAAGTTGACAGTTTCCGGCAGTTGGTAGCCCAACCATGGGCTTATGATTAGGTTTTAGCAGATCTAGGTACCAAACAGGCCTACAGGGATTGGTTCCGACCTCCTCTTCGACTAACAATTCTAGGTGCAGTTTTAGATGTGCGAAGAGTCAGAGGTAGAGGGGGAGGACGAGGATGGAGAGCCGAGGTTCGACCAGATCTGCCACTAGTTCCTCCAGTCCATCCAGGGCAGGGATACATACACATGTAGGACCAGCAGCAGGAGCCACCACGAGACAAGGATCAGCCTTGGGTGTAGCCACAGGTACGGCCAGCGGGACAGGCATACGCTCGAGATGTGTTGATTGCGCAGCTGCAAGTCAAAGTTCAGGCCATGACAACCGAGAGAGATCAGGCGAGGGCTGAGAGAGAGCTGCTCAGGGTTGAGAGGGATCAGGACATGCAGCAGAGATAGGCTACAGAGCTACAGGCAGCCACTGAGCTAGGCCAAAGGCAGCAGATAGAGAGTATGATAGCCTCCTCCTCCCAGGGTACAGTATTAGTTTGATCCTACAGGGATGCCATCCGAGAGGCAGAGTATTACCGATAGGCCTATCACGAGACCGTACCTAGAAATGAGTGGGTACCAGAGTACTCAGAGCGGGCTAGCCACAGACCAATAGAGGGTCACGGTGACAGAGGCGAGAGTAGCATTCATAGAGACCAAGCCTGATCAAGATGTTATGATCCTTTTTGTGCCTTATGGGCTCATTTTTTATAGCCTAATGGGCTTTTTGTACTGATTGACACATATGTACAGTGATTCGATTTATTATTGTACTATGAAAGTTATGTGATGATATATATATATGAGTTGATTTTGATGTGATGCAATGTGTTCCCTTTTATGCATGGATGATTTTACTTCTATATGTTATGGATGCATTTATTTCTAATGATTTTATGCAAATGATTATGACTAACAAATCTATATTATGTTAACCTATGATATGTAAAATGTGATGTGTAAATGAGATGATCTATTACGTGATATGGATTGTAATATGTAAAATGATATGATTTATGGTGTACATACGAAATGATGTGTGAATTACGCTTATAACATGTTTATGAATGGATGCATATATGCTTTATACGTGGTGGATAATTCCACTTATGCTTATGTGGAATGGTTTATGCAATGAATGATTTATGGTGTGATTTATGAGATGATATGAATGATGTATTATGAATGTGATGGTCGTGATATGATGAAAATGAGATGTTTTAATGCAAATGAGATGGTTTTATGTAATGTATGTGATGCCTTTAATAGGATCTATGTCATGTTAATGAAAAGTGATGTGATGATGCATAATATAGTATGAGTGAGATGGGATGATGACCTGATGTTATGCAAGTATGTATGAAAATGAATTAAATGCTTATATACCTATTATGCAAAAATGATTATGAAATGCTTGTGTAGATATTTATATGATGATTTAGATGTAATGGATAAAATGCAATGAAATGCAATGAAATGGATGTATCTATTTTTTTTTTTAAATGCTTATGATGATATGCTTATATGATGATGGAAATCCAATGCATATATGATATTTTTATGCAATATGCTAATGATTTGTGGATGCAAGATCGATGATGATGATGATGATGGTGTTGAACTATCATAGTACTTTGTTAGTGCGGTTAGCAAGAAAAGAGGAAGTCATTTCAACAAGATACAAGATGATGAAAATGCAAATGATGATGATTACTTGTCGAGGAATTGGGATTTTCAAAGGGCCACATTTTCTTATGTTTGATAACACACGTGGTATGATGCACCAAGGTATAGAAAACCAGGATGGCGTTGTACCTAGAGAGATGGACTTTGACTTGACAAGCAGATAGGAGTATTCTCGTTCACACCTGACACATAGAAACCTTGCTAGGATGCACTTTAGAAGTTTCAAACATCTTGGACAAAAACACGGAAAGGTAAACCTGTCCATGCAATAGTCAACAAGTTACCCTAGACCTCTTCCATACATACCTAACAAAGCAAGTATTCGCCAAGGTTATATTACAAGAACATCCAACAAGCATAGCAGACAAAAGATAATGATTGTTGCCCCATTCTTATTTCTCTAAATCCTTCGTTCAAATATCATCGAGAGGTCCTTGGAATGAGCACAATAAGATAAATCAGAAGCCGAAGAGAAAGTAAACAAACAAGCTGATGTTCTTCAATACCGCTAACCAAAGGAGGATGTGTTTTCTAAGGATAAGAATTGAAACTTATTGCCAAAAGATAACACCCATTGTAGGAAGGATTCATCCTAGGACATATTAGTGGATGGCGGCATGTCATTTTGTTTATCCAAGGCATTCGAAAAGGTGATAAATAATGCCCATTGTAGGAAGGATTCATCCTAGGACATGATGTTATCAGATGATTGATATGGGACTATTTGGATGATGGAATATCGACACAAAGAATTAGCCAACTTGTTTACATACTGACTTAGACTAAAGACTTGACGCTTTGAGTTTTATTTTTCAACCTGCTAGACTTGTTTCTGATTATCTTGCCAAAGATTGAGGATGGTGATCAATTTATTATGGATGGTGCTTATTGCGGGTGCAAGCGAGATGAGACGCATGGATTTTTTTTCAAATATTTGGATGTTTTTGATGTTTTGTAATGTTTTGAGGCTATTTTTGGTATTTTTTGAGGTTTTACAAATGTTTTGATTTTTGATTTTTTGAATGTTTTTGGAATTTTCTGAGATTTTGACCAAGAGACTAACCTAAAGACCTATCCTAGGGGTCTCGAGGGCTGATCAACAGATTAGCCTTGCCTACGTTATACACGCAGAGACCACGTAGTTTAACAAGATGACTCTGTTTTTGGCTTTTTGATTGAATTTTTTACTTGTTTTTGGATTTTGATATGTTTTGATGTTTTTGGTTTTTTTTCGATGTTTTGATGTTTTTGGATTTTCTGATTTGGGGACTTTAAGATCATACATGAATCTGATCCGATGAGAACATGCCCCCAACGTGATGCAATAAACTACTCTGATAAAGGCAGGACAAATTGACCTTGAGGATGGGCCAAGTAGTACTAGGAGGGATCATGATACGAAAAAAAGACCAAGCTATGTTGCGGATGTGAGTGGATGACTAATGGATGGAGACCTAAATGCGATGGATGATGGAATCGTAATGGATGGATGATGTAGAACAAGCCGTAAAGATCTCGGTGGATGGAAAGTGCTTATTTACGCAAGGCGCCTGTTTGCTAGGTTTTCACCAAGGTACTTGCCCAAAGTGCCACCAAAGTGGTTTTCACTAGAGGATGTTTTTTCTCTTTACTATTTTTGATCCTTTTTTTTATTTTTTTAGATTTTTTGAATTTTTTTTGTTGTCACCAAGACACCTGTTTGCCAGGTTTTTTCCGAAGTAACCATTTTTTAAGAACTTTTTCTGATTTTTTGGATTTTTTGGTTCTATACCTTGAAAGGTTTAGGCATAAAACTTTTTGAGATGGGAGCTATTCATGGGCTCCTGTAGAGGTTCTCCTTTGGGTGTTGATAGCTGATATGCCCCTAATTTGTAACTTGTTGTTATGACGAACGGTCCCAACCAATTAGGTTCAAAGTTTCCTTTGCTGCTTGGGTTTGGGACATTCTTCTTATTTTCTTTTAAGACCAGTTCTCCGACTTGGAACGTCTTGCTTCTGATTTTCTTATTGTAGCTCCTTTTGAGTCTATTCTGATAGACTTGCAAATGATTTAAAGCATCTATACATCTCTCATCCAGTAGCTCCAGCTCATTTAGTCTTGATACCCGGTACTCTTCATCCATGATGACGTTTTGCAGTGATATCCTGAGGTATGGGAGCTCGATTTCAATGGGGAGTACGGCTTCTGATCCATAGACCAAGGAGAAGGGGGTGGTGCCAGTGGGTGTGCGGATGCTGGTTCGATAGGCCTAGAGGGTGGGATTAAGCTGCAGATGCTAGTCACGACCTGTGTCATTGACTATTTTCTTAAGGATTTTCAAAATGGTTTTATTTGTAGCTTCTACTTGGCCATTTTCTTGGGGATAGTATGGGGTAGAGAAATGATGTTGGATTTTGAATTTCTCACATAAGTCACGGACTTCCTAATTTTTGAATGGTGTCCCATTATCTGAGATAATGGCTTGTGGGACACCATAGCGGCATATGAGATAGTTCAAAATGAACTTTGAAATTTGCTTCCCAGTTATGTACGACATGGGTATGGCTTCTACCCACTTAGTGACGTACTCAGTTGTGGTTATGATGAATTTGTGGTCGTTAGATGAAGTGGGTGTGATTTTACCAATGAGATCGAGTCCCCACTCCAAAAAGGGCCATGGTGTGACAATAGGATGAAGCTCTTGAGCTGGAGCATGGATGACGTCCCCATGCTGCTGACATTGTAGACACTTTTTGGCATGATCATGTGGTTCCCGTTCCATTGTGGCCCAATAATACCCCATCCTCATATGTTTCTTAGCTATGGTCATTCCACTTGAGTGTGAACCACATATACCATTGTGAACTTCAGTTAGAGCAGTTAATACCTCCTCAGCATTTAAATAGTGTAGTAGGGTACCTTCTATGCTTCTACGGTATAGGGTATCACCTAGGATGACAAATCTAGATGCCTTTTTAACAAAGGTTTTTTTTAGGCTTGATGGTAGGTTAGCGGGTATGACTCATATTCGAAGGTATGTGTAAATGTCATGATACCAAGGATCGCCAGGACAAATTATTTCACACACATATTCTCATTCTGGTACCTTGAATGCAGGAACGAGGAGCTGCTTGATCAGGAATTCATATTTTGAAACGTTGCGAGGGATGTCTAATAGGGACCCAATTGTTTCCATGGTGTTTGTTGCTCTGTTGTTGGTTCTAGGAATCTACTCGAATGTTATTTCGATGAAGGATTCTTTTAGAGTCTCCACCAATTTCTTGTATGGAGTGAGCTTGTAATCCTTGGTCTAATATTTATTATTGACTTGATTTATGATCAACTAAGAGTCTCCGTACACTTTGAGAGTTATGATGTTCCATTGCACTGCTATCCTAAGACCTATGGTTAAGGCCTCGTATTCTGCAATATTATTAGTGCAAGGAAATGCTAGTTTGTATGACCTTGGTATGCAACCCCCTTGTGGGGTGATAAAGAAGACACCAGCTCCTGATCCATGTTGTGTGTATGAGCCATCGAAGTATAGTTTCTAGTGGTCAGCTACGTTGAGGTTAAAAATGGATTCATCTGGAAACTCTGAGACAAGAGGATTCTCAGAATAAATAGGTACTTCTGCTAGTTGATCTGCAATAACTTGGCCCTTAATTGCTTTCTGCTCTACATACTCAATATCGTACTCTAACAATATCATCACCCATTTTTCCATTCTTCCTGTGAGCATTTCCTTTGATAGTAAATATTTGAGGGGATCAATTTTGGCGATGAGCTTTATCTTGTGTGCCAACATGTAATGTCTAAATTTTTGAGATGCAAACACTACTACGAGACATGCTTTCTTGATAAATGAATAGTTTAGCTCATGACCAACCATTTTCCTGCTGATGTAGTAGATAGCCCTCTCCGTTCCATTTTTGTCATGCTGAGCTAGGAGAGCTCCAAGGGCTACTGCTATTTTTGGCACATATAGAATCAATGGCTTTCTTAGGATGGGTGGCATTAAGACTGGTGGTGTCAATAGGTATTCCTTGATTTTGTTGAATGCCTCTTCGCACTTGGTATCCCATTTGTACGCTACGCCCTTGTGGAGTAGGTGAGAGTATGGGTTTTGTTTGTCCACCAGTTGTGCTATGAATCCTCTAATGGATTGGAGTCTGCCCTATAGACCTCTCAGTTGATTTAATGTTTTTGGTGCCTCCATCTCGAGGATTGCTTTCACCTTTGTTGGATCCACCTTGATACCCCTCATTGATACTATATATCCTAGGAGCTTTCCCGATTGTACGTCGAATACACACTTCTTTGGGTTCAGTCTAACTTTATACTCCTCTAGTCTATCAAAAATAGCACTTAAGGTTGCTATGTGATCTTTTCTCTTTCTGGATTTAGCTAGGATTTCATCAACATAGTCCTCAACTGTCTTATGAATCATATCATGGAATATCAATGTCATGGCCCTTTGATATGTTTCTCATGCGTTCTTTAGGCCAAATGGCATCATGTTCCAACAGTAAGTCCCCCATGGACAAGTGAAGGTTTTCTTATGTAGATCTTCTTTTGATATCATGATTTGATTGTATCCTGAGAATTTGTCCATTAGTGACAACATCTCATGTCCTGCTGTCATGTCTACTATCATGTTGATGTTGGGGAGTGGGCAGTCATCTTTTGAACATGCCTTATTCAAATCCCTGAAGTTTATGCAGATTCTGAAATTTCTGTCAGGTTTTGAAATAGGTACTAAGTTTGAGATCCATTCTAGATAATCGATTGGTCGTATGAATCCTGCATCTAGTAGCTTTTTTAGCTCCATTTTGACCAATAGAGCGATCTAAGGGTGCATTTTTTGAAGCTTTTGTTTGACTAGCTTTGCTTCTGGATACACTGCTAAGTGGTGAACCATGGTCTTTGGATCAAGTCCTGGCATGTCAGCATAACTCCATGCGAAGTTTATCTGTCTTTCCCTTAGGAATGCTGCTAGGAGTTCTTGCTCTTCTGATAGTAGTGATTCTGTGTAGAATGTGATATGTGGGGTTACCTCTGTTCCTAGGTTGACCAGATTGCATTTTTCGGCCAAGACTGCTGACTTTTCTTGATGAATGGATCTTACAGGAAGATTGGATCCCCCATCCTCGAGCACCTCAGAGAGGTTTTCACCATTGGATATGTCCTTTCTTTTTACTTTTTTCTTGTCAGAGATTGCCACAGTGTGGTTTTCACTCAAGGACTTGGATATGATTCTTAGTTTCTTACTTTTGCGAATGAAGGATTCAATCATTTTCCCATAATAGGTATGTGTGTCCAATTCTATTATAAACCCTGCTTTGTGATCCCCATCTAGAATGTTATCCTGCAATCCCATGAGTTCTGAGAGTGCCTCATCATTTTTGAATGTATCAAGAACTGGTGGTCCTCATTGGTCATAGTCGATGAGTTGGGGATATACTAAACGGATCTCATGATTTTGTTGGTTTGGTTCGAAGGATAGGGTATTAATCATGCATAGGGTGGTATAATCAAAATAGCCTAGGTAGATTGGTCATGGTATCCTTGTCATCTCTACTATTATAGATCTCAGTTTTAAAGTTATGTATGTCTCTACCTATGGGTATTGGTAAGCGTACTTTTGTTGCAGTTGGCTGGGGAGGTTTATTAGCCGCTCTAACTGGAGGACTTCGGCCACGTATGGTTATACTCAGAGGGGTACATCCAAGTTCAAGGTTTGTTATTAGTCGCGTCTCTGGCATGATAGGTATTATGAGCCCATTTTCATTTTGTCCCAATCTTTGATTTATGTCGTAGCCCATTGCGAGCATCATTTGTAGACCCTTGCTTTGGTCATCCATTGGTAAATTAGCTACTGGTCTTTCATATTGATATAGCATGTGTGATGGATCTGCCTCAATAACCTCCTGGCCAAGGTCTCCCCAGCTTGTGAATTTGAGATAGTCTTCAGGAGAAGTTTGTGATGTGGAAGCTTCATTTTCTTGTGGACGTCCCTGTGATCTAGGAGATTGTGGTAACTCTCCTACCACAAAAGCATTGTTCGAGAGCTTGTAACTTCCACAACCATCATCCTGGATGATGAGCTTGATGTGGGAGATGGTGGGAATGGTGGGAGTGGCGGGTGTCTCTGTCGCAAAAGTGGACGCGAGAGTGGCGGGGTCAATGTATGGTGTGGATGGGCCCTCATCATTTTTTGGTACTTGGGGGATTTTGTAATACTTTGCTTCAATATTTTTGCAGTATGAGAAAGGTTCAGGATCTCTATGGATGGTAACTTCTTGTTCATTATGTGTAAATTTCACACATTGGTGGAAAGTCGACACTACTACCTTCATTGCATGAATCCATGGGCATCCTAGGAGGATATTATATGGAAAGCCAAGGTCCAAGACCTGACAAGTGGTTTCCATGAGAGTTGGCCCTACTTGAACAGGGAGTTTGATTGTTCCTTGAGACACTCTTTCTTGATCATCGTATGCTCTTATCATGATACCTTTCCCTTTGTCGATAGAGTCCTCTGGTATTTTCAACTACTTGATAAGGTTGAGAGAACAGATATTTAAACCCACACCTCCATCCACCAAGACCCTTTTTATTTTTCTCTTATGTACTATGGCTTCCAAGTGAAGTGCACAGTTGTGAGATGGTTGGGCAGGGAAATCTTGGTTAGAGAATGTAATAATATTAGGCGTAATGATATTTCTGACCATAGCTTGGAATTGCTCCACATCAAGATTTGTGAGGACAATGGATGAGGGCCAACGCTTCTTCAAGAATTTTCCTATGGGAAGATAATATTTTTAGCAACTCCATGATGGATATTTGTGTTAGCATTCTCTTGAGTTGATCTAGGACATTGTAGCCATTTGGAACGGATCTAGATGCGGGGACTTTGTTTGGCTGAGATGATCCTACGATGGTTACTTTACCGCCTCTTGTGGTGACTCCACAATCAGCATGGGCGCCTTTTATGGTGATGACCATGCAGTTTTCATCTAGGGAAGCGACAACTGTTTCATACACATGACTTAAATTTGAGTGGGTGCCTTTCCCTTTATCATTTTTGTTCCCTTTGTTACCATGATTTGGCATCGGATTCGTATATATCTTAAGATCCTGATTTCCTGTAGGTTGTTCCACGTTTATGATTCTTTTATCAATGAGATCTTGAACGATGTTTTTTAATCTCATGCAGTTGTTTGTGGTATGGCCTTTGATTTTATGGAACTCACAAAGTTGATTCTCATTGTACCAAGGAGGTTTGACATCTGGTTCTTGGTAATTCTCAAATGTAGGCGCTTTGATGAGTTTTTCGTCGATTAGCTTTTTCATGATGTCTTCAAGTGGTTCCCCCAAAGTGGTGTACTTTCACTTGGGATAACTCTTGTGTTGGGGTGGTCCTCTTTGCTCATTGATATTATTGATTTTTGGATTGTGGTTTGGTTGGTGTGTCGTTTCATGATTTTTGTGGTGTTGTGTTTGGATTTGCGGTGTGGGTGTGTGTTGGCGAGGAGCACTAATGACCACCTTGGCATCAATGATACCATCATTAGTGAATTTTTTTTCTTTCCCACGTGCGAGGTTTATCGTTGTAATTGGATGGTGGGTGATTGTTTTGTTGTTATGGGTATGATGTTGATTCCCCAGGTTGAGTCATGAGGGCTCTTTCGATGTCGAGTGCCTTGGGAATCAATTGATCATACATGGTGATGCCTTGAACCTTGAGATGAAATGCCAAGTGGCCTTCAAGGTTAGATATGATGGTGTAAACTTGTTGTTCTTCTGGCATGGTCCACTTGCTTCGATTGGCCTTGGATCGTCATCATTGTAGAAATGAGGAAAATTACTCACCCTTTCCTTATTTCAGAGCTGAGAGTTCTTCTAGACTAACATCCATTGCAATGTTGCATGCATAGTTTTTTATGAATGTGTCCATAATTTCTTGGAGTGTTCTAATGCTTGAAGGTAAGCGAGAGAACCATTCCATAGTGTGGCCTGCCAAACTCCTAGGGAATAGTTGCATCAGATAAGTATCGTCATATGTGACTTCCATGCAATGAACTTGGAATTCCCTGATGTGATCTTTAGGGTTTCTCGTCCCTCGATATTTGTCAAATTTGGGTATTTCAAATCCCTTAGGGAACGGTTTCATTACTAGGCTCCTGTCGAATGGATAGGGACACAAGTTGCTTGGTGTCTTTGTTGTTCACCCTGATTGAAGATCGAGCACTTGTTGCGAGAGCAACCTGATTTGTGTCGTCACATCATTTTGCGGATTAGGGGGTTGGATGAAAGTGTTTTGAGGTGTTTCAATCATGGGTTGAATGGGTGGATTGGTCGGTGTGTTGTTTGATGGTATATGTATGTTCTGTCAAGCAAGGTAGGCTTCCACCTTCTTTTGTATGAACAACGCTTATTGTTGATCTTGTTGTTGTTGAGCTAAGATTTGTGTTTGTTCTTGTACTTTTTGTTGCTCCAACAATGCTTGTTGTTGGGCTTGTTGTTGGGCTACCAATTTGGCTGCTTCTTGTTGCTCTTGATATTGCTTGATTGCTTGTTGATATGCTTGCAATTGCACTGCTTGTTTTTGTGCAAGAAGTTGTGCTTGATATTGGGCTTGTTGTGCCTGATATTGAGCTTGCACTTGTGTGGCTTGTGCTTATGTTGCTTGTTGTTGTAATAGAATTTGTGCTTGAGTGGCCTTTTGTGCTTGCAATACTTGAGCGGCTTGTCTAGCTTGTGCGGCTTGTTGTGCTTGTTGTGCTTGTAATGCGGCTTGTGCAACTTGGGCAGTTTGTGCAGCTTGTTGAGCAGCTAGTTGTTCGTCTTTTTTTTCTGAACTTGTTGGTATCCTCTTTAGAAAGCAGCTTACAATGTTGCATTGTATTGGCTTGATGTGGTGGAAGTTGGTGGTGATGGGGGTGGTGGTGGATTTGGAATGCTGTTTGTGAAGGTGGTGTTGGTATTTTGTGTGATGGATGGTGCTATTGATGTGGTTGGTCCTTGAGAGACCATGTTTTGCGATGTTAAGGGGATGCTTGATGATGTTGCAATCGTTTGTGCATTTATCGTCTGTTGTTGTGATATCAACGACAAATTTTGAGCATTTGACATAATGCTTTGATTGATATTTGGGATAGTAGTTTGATTGATACCTTGTAGAGGGGGGAGCCCTAAACCAAGGAGTGATGTGGATGGTGATGGCAATGGCGGAAGTGGTGGAAATGTAAGGGGTGTGAGTTGTTCTGAAAATGTTGTCGTGTCGAAGATGCCCCCTTGTTTGAACATGTCTCCTTCCTCTTGTGAGTTTGTGAGGAGAGGAGTTTGAGGCGTTGTGTGAAAAAATGATGATGATAGATCATGATGGAAAGTGAGAGGAACATTCTTATGTAATGGGTTTTCGGATATGTTTTGTTCCAAGGTGGTGTTTGCATCCAAATTTTGATTATTAACAAGGGGGTGTGCTTGAAGAGCATTGAGAAATGCATTTCCCTTGTTAACATTGGGTTGGGTTGGAGAAAAAGATGTCGTGACTTGCGGAATGTTTTGTGTGATGTTTTGGGATGGGGGTGTAGATGAGATGGGAATGGTGGATGAGATGAGAGGAAATGATTTCTCCACTATGGTACTCACGTCAAAATACGAAGGTAGTTTGGCCCCTTGTTTCCTTAGTTCAAGCATGTATAACGAAGGGTTAAGCCTCATCATGATGTTGATGATTCTATGGTTGCTTGGATTTTGGAGCATTTCAATTATTTCTTCGTGCAACATCCCCAAGGTGAGATCTTCTCCTTGGTTTTCCTCTTGTGGATTTTGGGATGATGAGATGGTCAATGGATTGCTTAATTCAGCGGGATTTGCCTCAATGTTTGTTTGGCTAAGATCACTTGAAGAGGGTGTTTCTTTGTTGGCTTCTATGCTCTTCTTGTATTGAGATCTGGTTTGAACCATAAAACGAGGGTCTATTTTTTTTAAGAATGGGAGATGAATCTCTTGATTCTTTGGATTCATCTTTATTTTATGTCCCAAAGTGGAAAATTTTAGAATATCTTAAGGATCAAGAGGTGATATGATGATGATGCAAGGGATGGACGATGTGGATGTTATGGTCTTTTGATTAATCTTGATGGGAGATGCTAGGATTTTTGGACTTTCGGATATGTTTCGTATTTTTATTTTCCTTTTGATTTTTTCCTTGATTTTGATTGGTTTTGATTGTTTTGATTTTGAACAAAAAAAGACCCTAAGATGTTGGATGATGATCTAAGGGATAGCTTTGTTCAAGGGATGATGATTTGAATGTGTAGGGAGAAGGATGCATCTACCCACACCTATTCAAAACAAGATGATAATTTAGCTACGCATACGAAGAAGGATGCATCTACGTATACCAAGCTAAACAAGATGATTTTGATGATTTTGATGATTTTGACTAAGTATATGCAAAAGGATGCATCTACACATACCTAGCCAAAGGTGATTTTGATAATGTTTTCAAGGATTTACTCTCAAGGATTTGATAATGTTTGATTTTTCCAAAAAATCCTAGCATAAGGATGTTTTCAAGATTTTCCAAAAGGTGATGGTGAGATGATGTTTGATGTTTTGAAGGGTGGATGAAAAATATTTTGATTTGCTTTTGATCCTAAGATGAACCTAAAAAGAAAATTTGTTTGCCTAGACCTAGGTATTGAAGAACATGCAAATGCTTCTTATAGACCTTTGTGACCAAAGAATGATTTAGTTTGAACACACGTTTTTGGGATTTTAAAACAATGATCTTTGCTTTGGATTTTGAAATTGTGAGTCTTCAACACACATGAAATTTAATTTTTCTTAGCTTTTCTTAATGGCTTTATTTTACCAAAAACACTTTCTTCGATTAAGTTTTCAAACTAAGATGTCCAATGTCTTAATTTCTTCAAACCCCACAAGATATGTTATGTGGAAATTCGATGAACTTAAGGTAAGGGTTTCCCTATAGTTTACTTAAGGAGAAAAATCAAGATATAATCCAATGTTTAGAAACCTCTAAGGACGTGAATCCCAAGGGCAAGCAATAACATATAGATTGAGTCAATGGTATTTGTCTCCAAAAGGGTTTGAAATTTGGATGATGTTAAGTGTTTGTTTTTTAGATGTTTTCGATCAAACAATGCATTTTGTAACCCAAGAATAAGTACAATCCTATGGATATGTAAGACAATATTTGTTGGATTCCCACTTGGACAAGTCCAGCTACGCTTATCTTTAGTGAATGGTTAGATGCTTGACCCCACTGGCTCCCCTCCATGGCACTCACTTATACGGGGCAGCCAAGCATCAACACCCATGAAACTCCCATGGCATATTTTCTATTTCTACTAAAAGACCGTAAAAGTGTGGGGTGGCTTCAAAATGACCGTTCTTGCACCAACAAATAGATTAAAATATTTTGGAAAATTCTAGCACATGGGTTTTAATAAGGACTTTCCATTCATGCAGATTGACCCATACCGCGAGAGTCCCCTTTTGGGATCCATCTCATCGGAATCAACCACGTGATATTAGCATTTCTTCCAATATCCACATTTGTATCCCAGTTGGAAATAATCTTGGCTTTAGAGTGTTACCAGTTGAGTCGTTCCCTTGGGTGAGTACTTTTTCCCCAAGGCAGGCCCTCTAGGATAAACAAAAGCGAATGAAAGACAAAATTCGTAACTCGATCAATCTTTGATGGCTACAAAGAGAGAGAATATACGCGGTAATGCCCCCACTCACACTCTCACAATATTTTGTTCAATTTTAAACCCAAATCGAAGTGTGGAGGTGATTGATTTATCTCACCCTAAAGTCATGAAAAAGGCCTTTTGATTCTCAAGATCACTATAAAGCGCGAGAGAAGCACATACGTCCTTTTTCAATGCCTTTAGTTTAAGTAAGCCTTCACAAAAAACAAAGTTGCACTTGTTCTTTTTAAATCCCCAAAGCAAAATGTGAGTTCATTTTAAGCACCAAATGACAAATGAGAGACACTTTGTTCAATTGTTAATTTAATAAACAAAATCTAGAAATGTTGTGATTCTAAAGTTCGTTTTAAACCTTTGCAAGAAGAAATTGAAAGATTCTTTTTAAACCCAAATGAAAACTAGTGTCCTAAGGAAGAAAAAGATAATTTCTTAACAAAGTGTTAAGCAAACACTAAAGTGTTTAAAAACACTTTGATTTGATGAAACACCCTCCTCATGCTTCTCCTTTCGATTTCGATTTCCAACCTAAAAGGAAGAAAAACCAGTCAAATTCTGGAAAATACAGATATAAAAAGCAGAAAACAGAGAACAAATTGATCATTAATCAAATAACACATGATAAAATTAAATTTCCCCTTTTTACTCCCTTCCAGTCTCGCAACTCGTAACTGCATCACAGTTTGATTTCCCAGCGCTGCTCTCACAACGCCACTTTCCAGTCAGCGTCGCTTTGTGTCGGGACACAGAGCTCAACTGTGTCGCATTTTTTGCCTAGCGTTGCAGTTTCCTTCCAGCGTCACAGTTTGATAAATTTTTGAAAATTCCTACAAGTCAACGAGTCCAGTAGTGGAGTTAGAAATTCAAATATTTTGGTGGGATGAGTCCAGCATCACGGTTTTAATTTTAAGCGGTGCCATATAGCGACGATGAGAAGTCAGCGGTGCCAAAATAGCGACGTTGAGCTCCCAGAGTTGGAATTTTCTGTGTGTGAGTAAAAACGCAGAAATTTTGGAAAAAGATGAGAAAGAATGATATCCAGCCCTCCTAGCGCCAAATGTGTGAACCCTTTTCCTAGTACCTGTAAAATAACATGAGTAAATGAGTTAAACAAGGAATTGCAAGCTAAAACAAGGATTCCCCATGAAATCCATTTACAACATTCAAATTAGGAAGAAAATAGTGAAGAACACAATGAAAATGACAAAACAAAGATTAAATCCTAATTAGAAAAGCAAACACATGATCCCAAGGGGGAATTGGTGCCAATTTGATGTGAAAATTAGCCCTTTCCCAATTCCTAAGATGCAAGTTTCGATATGTTGAAGATATTGATCCACTTTTGATGGTGAAAGATGAGAGCTCCAAGCCAAAATCTGCAAAAACCTAGCTAAGAACTCAAGATTGATGGATGAAAATGGCTAAATATTTTAGCATAATAACTTTGCATGAATTATGGATGATGAAATGAGGATATGAGCATTTTATTTATAGAATTCCAAGATGGATGAATGTCCAAATTTGAGCAATGTGGGACTAACATTCATCCAATGGCATGATGCCACTTGTCAAGCTATGAATGGGTGAAGGATGTGCAAGATTTGGGGTTTGTGCCAATAAATGCATAATTTTGAATTTCAAATTTGTTGAAATGACTTGTAAGAGGGAAGGGAAAATGCAATAAATGCCACTTGGCTCAAGGCAAAGGACATGTAAGATGAATTTATTGCCTTGTTGGATGTACATGTTGACTTGGAATTTTTGAATTCAAATTGAGAGAATATTCCAAAAGATGCCTTGTGAGGAAAATAGAGATTTAATAAATGAATTAAATCTATTTTCATGTGCAACTTGCATTATCTAGAGGATGGGACATGAGATGAGATTAAATTAATTAAGGGTTAATTAATTTAATGAGAGAGGTTAGATGATGTGACCTATTTGACTCAAATTTATGGATTTATTTAAATCAAATAAGAGAGGCATATGATAAGAGGTTAATTAAATAAGGATTCTGATTTTTTATTTTATTTTTTTTAGATGCAGAATCGGGTAGCATGACCCCCTATAAACTGTAGTGCACCTGGTAAAATTTTTAACGTGACCGGCGGCACTGTGTGACACGCCCTTCGGTACCATGGGGTGGAGAGACTAGACCGTGACCAACCTCTTGCAACAAGAAAGATCTAGCCAACGAGCTAGGGCCCCAACCCCAAGATTCTGATTTATTTAATTAAAAGAGATGGTGTTAGATTAAATCAAATAAGGTTTTAATTTATTTAATTTAATGGATAGACTTTAGAGATTTAATCAAATAAATTGATTATTTAATTAAATAGGGATAATTAGATCAGATTGATTGATTTAATTAACAAAAGAGATTGACTTAATTAGATAAAATGATTTATTCAATTAAGAGAGGAATATTGATGAATTTAATCAAATAAGGAGATTTGATTAAATGGTTAAACCGAGGGATGATTCAGAAAGAAATGATGTTAATAAGTCAGGATCAGATGCACAATGTCAATCGGTATATTTTACGTGTCTACAGTTTGTATACAGAAATTTGTAGAGGAGGTTAACTCCACGATTAACAAATAACATGTACTAAGTAGACACAATCAGTAACCTGTTTGAACGAACTAGTTGCAGAAACGTATGAACATGTGAGACAAAGTTGTGAGGAAAGTAATTTCACTGCTAACTTGATCAATCACTCACATACACTAATCTGCAAGAATGAAAAGACAGTATATAAATCACCAAAAATAATGGTCTCCACTGTGAATCATATTCAGAAAAACTGAGTTACAAAAGTATGCCAAATTGTAATAAAGAATCGTAAAAGTCACTCCAAGCTAAAATCTGCATAATCAAGAACTAACTACATAATGAGTCACAAAATGGGCTAAGTATCCAAACTTCAAACAATTGCACTAAAATAGGAATTGGAAGCTTCTTGGGTCAGATAGCTTCAAAAAACCAAAAATATAGCAACTAGATTTTCTTCAGATGAGCTTCAAAGAGTTGAAATGGTCAATTTTGACTAAGTTCAACATGGCGACTCTTCAAAACACCCTCCAAAAGCTCTAGTTTTGTCTCCAAAGCAAATAAATGCTCCTATTTATCCTCCAAGTATTTGCAAACTAAATCCATCCTCCCTATATGCTCTCTCAATGTTTCTCAAATGAAAATAACCTCCTATCTTTCATGGCATACCATTAAAACAAACAAATTCTCATTTGTCTTTTAACTTAGCTATACCACACGTATGTTTCTATAGTTTTCATTTTAAAGTTAATGCTTAAATCAAATGATTTATAAACTATCATTTGAATTTAAACATTTTACAATATGAAACAAATGCAAAAAGTAAAAAAGACTTCATCTCTATTCGACAAAAATCTTTAACAGGAATTGCTAAGTCAAAATGATTAAATGCCTAAGTCACAAAGGCTAAAGGAATTTAAAAAACCCACAGGGTATTTATTTAACATTGAATATTTAAAAACAAAGGCATAAAATTCCATTTTACTTTGAGGCATACTTAGGGTTCCAAACCCTAAGCAAGACATAAGAAAAAATGAAAAAGACATTTCATTCTTTGAAAAGTTTCATGAAGAAGCTCAACACCGCCACTACTATGAGGGTTTCTGGAGCAGCTCCATGGAATTCTTCAGCTGTAGAGAAATATTGACCTGCATTTTCTTGTTGGTTTCATCAAGAAATCTTATGGTAAGTACTTTTTATTCTCAATTTTAAAAGAAAACTCCATTTTAAAAGCTATAATGAGCTTTCAGGCTATGGCCTCTACTATTTTCTATTATTTCTTTTTATGCTTCATATTTGTTTATACTAGTCATGGCATAACATAGAATTCTTTTCTTAAATCTACTATTCTTTAATACAACTATGGTTGCATTGAGTTTTGAGCTTCTACAAGTCGTATTCTTTGCACCTATCATTCCATTTTTTTGAAAGTTTCATGCCAAGAAAAATGGTGAATCTTGAGTTGTATAGAGGCATATCTATCGTATCTTTTTGGCTGTGAGCCCCCTCATTCTGGTAGGTATTTAGAGTACCTACATACTTGAGTCCTTTAATGGTTGTAGCCATGCGTGCTACAGGAACTTGATTTGATGTTGAGGGCTTTTCATTTTAGTCCAAAATATATAAAAACAACACCAGATCCTTTGTAAAAAGAATTTGACTTCATAATCCTCATACATTCTTATATAAAATAAGGGCCTTCTAAAAAGAAACCTAGCCATCATGCTTTTCTCTGTGATCTCATTTTTAAAGGAAAACCCATATGGGTTTTTTCATATGTGGAGAAAAATGTACATTCGTTAGCATTCTTTTCTTGGATATTTCATCACCCTTATTATGAAGTTTATCATTTTATAAATACAAGTTTTTTAAAAAAAAATGGCCATGGGCTACATCACTTTCAGACTTTACTAGGCTCCTCCATTTTAGATTTTATTTCATGTTACTTGTTCATTTAATAACCGCCATGCTTTCTTTGAAATATATGTTTGTACCTATGGAGTTTTCCTTGCAGAAATCTAAGGATTTTGTCCTACGTACAACTCATTCATTACTAGATATGAAGATACTTTACATTCTTCGTGTATTTCTTATACATCTCTCCATATTTACCTTCTTTTATGAAAACTTTAAAAATTCCATTCTCAGCTCATTATCACTCTAGTTGATTGAAAAATTGGATTGCTATAGCCTTTTTATGTATCTTCCAGGTTGATTTAAAACTTCTTTGCATCCTTTGTATATTGTACTAAGATTGCATTCTAAAATGAGTATCTTTACAATCTAGTTTAGAAGTTTTGTTATGGAATATTCCTTTTTTGCTAATTGAAAATTGTTCCTTGACTATCAAATGCTATATTCTTATTCACTTCAACTGCCTTCATGACCTTTGTTTAACTTTGAAAGCTTTATATTCCAATATTTATTTTGTGAATGGGCATATGTGACCAGGTGATAAAAGGACTGCCTTTATATGATCTTGTTGTCTTCTATATCAAGTCATGTATGCAGACAAAAAGACACTCACTATAACCTGTTCTTGACAAATTCCCTCATGGATTGTTAGGCTCTGTGACTTTGAATAAATACCATCATTATCATTGAACTGTCAGCTTGATTTTCACAACTTTATGCATATGTTATGATCCTATGGCTTCTTTGGAATTGTTCTTGTATTTGGTTGTGTTCCTTTATAATGAAAGGTAAGAAAATACATATGTCATCGTCATTTGAGCATTACTAATTATATGATGGTCAACTTCAATCATGTATAGATTGGAACAAACATTTTATGCATAATCATTGATGGTTTCTTTTTATTACTTGATGCCTATAAACACTATTAAAATGTGATTTCAACATTAGATAATAAGGAGGGACTGTCCTATGATGTTTATGAATACCATAATCTCTATTGATATGAGCTAGGCTCAACCCTTGTGGGAGCCGCATTTTCACCACTCATTTGATTTAAAAATATGATTGCACCTATAGTTGCACATGAAACAAAAAAAATAGAAAAAACCATGTATGCTTTGATTTGCTATCTCGGTGGCTTCAGTGTTTTCTCTGGTATATTCAACATATGGATGTTTGTTTAATGCAGATCAGGATCAATTTATACATGTATAGGTAAATGATCATGTATGGTATGTAATCAGTCATTGCTTAGAGTGTTTCTCTAATACATTGCTTTGATTTATTGTAGGAAATAGAAGCCTTAAGGATCTAGGAAGGCTAGGACAACTCAGACAATAGCCAGACAAGAAGAGTCGACAAAAAACTAGTCATTCTCAGGCAATGACTAGTTACCCTCCTTGCATGATATTATTTTATATTCATTTACTTATTCATGTACATGTTAATTTTGATTTGCATTGAATAAGCTAGTAACAGTTAAACTCACGACTTGTGTGAGTTAAATGAATATTTCTATCAATAAAATAATTTTTTTAGAAGAAAATTTACAAAATATTCTTATGTTTCATGCATCTATATAAATGTGATGATCTATAGTTGTAGTCTTTCAAGTTATTTCATTTGTATATATGAATGCAATGTAAGGGGAATAGTAAATATACCATTTTCTTTCTTCTTTGTATCAATGGGCTCTACTTGATTGAACCATGGGTGAAAATATGGCTAACACCTACTTAACTAGTAAGTTCACACGCTAGGTATTTCCTCAATGGATAGTCCATCATTCCAAAGATAACCTATATACTTGGATTAATCGTACTTACATGTAAGTACTTAAAATCCCTCCCATATTGGATTATCTATCTTAGGAGTAAACACAATATTTCCTAGTTAAATCAATAACTTAGCTGAATGCACCATATGAGCTTTCCATGTTCAATCATACCTAGTATATAATACTTGTGATAAACACCCATCTCCTACTATGGAGTACTTAAAAAATCATTATGAAAACAACATAATAGCTTCAACTTCCTTTTCAAAATAATCTAAATTCTCTAATGCATATACTAGGAAAAACATCTTAACCATGCATGTAAGACACATCATTCAAAAGTAAAATAACAAAGAAGAAGAGATCCCTATGCCTATTTTCACTTATCCAAATCAAATGGTAGCAATGCAGCCTTTTCCACAACAACAAGCTAGGTAAAAAACTCCTCAAGAATGTCACTATAAACTCTACCTCTCAAGTTTATAGCTTACTCCTCTCAAAATATAATCTCTTCTCATAATATAACCTCCTCACAAACTATATGAACTCACTTCCTTTCTCTCTCTTAATGCAAAGCAAAGTATGGCTAGAAAATACAGAATTATGAATTGCAAAAGATGTATTATCTTATGGAAGAATGTGACCCTCTCAAATGAAATGGTTTAGCTATTTATTGAGAAATCAAGCAACCACAAAGCCTACAGTTTAGGCATGTTAATGGAAAACATGCTTCATGTGAAGAAACACATGAAACATATCATAAAGGTGGTGATTTCACAAGCTAATACTCAACATAATCACCTACAGGTTGACTTTTTTAGTGACAACAATTTGAAGACTTATTCAATCAACATATGCATAATTTGAATTGTCACAATGAAAAGAATTCTACAAAAACTTAGATTCAAAGGTGGCACCACTTCCATTATCATTTCCTTCATATTTGGGATGGTTAAACTACCAAAAGAATTGGTCAACTTCCATTTTAGGACAACAAGTTTTCATCGATCCATTTAGTGGATGAGTCGACTTGAGTAGTTAAATGTGTTAGACAATGTCATGGTTGGTCTCACTATTGGTGTTGACCAAGTCAAACATATTATATAAAGCAATACCATGTTATAAATAGTGTTTCAAACAATATGATAATCGGTTAACAAAAGCAATCATTAGGTGTTTAATCAACTTCATTTGACATAGTCAATAATGACTATTATTGACCTCCATTCACATAGTCTCTATCGACTATAACAACCTTTATATATCGGTTTCTATTAAATAAGAGAAATTAAAACTAATAACATATATATTATGTTATATAATAATAATAATATATATTATATATATATATATTAAATTAAATCTCATCATGCATTTATATATATATATATATATGTATATATATATATAACCATTAATATATATAACACAAGACAATAATGTAAGGATACATTATATATAAATATGAGTACATGCAAGATAGTATATAATAAACACATTATATTGAATGTATGTATATATAAATGTATAAATGTATATGCCTCTATGTATATGTATGTGTAGGTATATCTATATCGATGCATATGTATGAGCGTGTCCATTCACCAACATACACATGTATCGATATACATATACATATGGATACGTGTATATACTATACATACATACATACATACATACATATATATATATATGTGTGTGTGTGTGTGTGTGTGCACATCCGATTCAAATATAAACATTCATGATTACCATCATATTGGTAAGTGTTTACATGTGGTACATCTATACATATGCATATACATGTCGTTAGATCCCATTGACATGCATGTGCATATATATACACTTACTTCCACGTACATCCCACTTGTCAATATAATTGTAATAGTACAAGAAAGATATCAACAACTCAAATAGATAAACATCACCCAATAATGCATGCAGTAGTAAACAAGACTCTCAAATTCAAACATATCAGCTAAGGATGACTTACCTACTACCCACAAACTGGCTCAACTCAATCATTCTAATGTGGTGTGTGTTAATGCTCAAATAGTTTACTTTTACTAGCTACCTAACCAAGATCTTCTCCCGAGTGATACTTCCCCTCTACCTGGAGGAATGAACACATACCTGCATCCACTAACACATGCACATGATATTCAAGTGTTCACCACATATGTATTATATATAAGCATTTCCAAAGTTAGAATAATAATAATTCAATAACCTTTCATTTGAACATATATGCAGTATTCCACCATGAATAACATCAAATGAGGTAATATTTATATTGATAACAAAGTACAAGCATAATTTATTCATCTCCAAAATTCACATTACATTCGTATTTACCCTATGTAGTAATAGTAAATAGTAACTTCACAATTGGGGTGTAACAAAGCTCCATACTAGTATTGTTACAAAGAAATTTGAATTTGCGTGCATGGTTTTGTAGGTGATAGTTGCCTTTGTAAGTGATAATTTGAAAATGTACAAAGAGTGTTGTAATTTGTATGCTAGGGGTAAACTAGCCATGAGTTTGAGTGTTGGGGGTATAGTTCCTATAAAACCCTACCTCTTCATAGTGTCAAATAGATATCTTCTTAATACTAAGTAATTTGCTTAGTCTTAATTGAATTGAAATAGACTACAATCATAGTGAATGAGAATCCCTTTCTTTATAACTAAAAGTGTATATATATCCTTATGAATACTTTATTGTAGTTATTTTCTTTAGTTAATAGTTTAATGCATGATTTTCTAATGAGGATGTTGATCCCTTCTCATGCTTAAGGTGAAACCTCTAGTTTCAAACCAACATGTAGGGGAAATATAATTCAATGTTTTAGTCATAGATGTAGAAAAGCTAAGAATTATAGGGGAAACATACTTTCCTTCTCTATTCTTTGCACTTTCATGGTTACATCCTTAAATTTTAAGGGCTTCAATTTCCTAATATATCATAACCATATTATTATCACATACTCCTTATACACTATGGGCACCATGCCTTCCCCATCGTTGTTCCTATCTACACCCACTAGGGACTTAGTACCTTACCTACAACATTGTATTCTCATGCTCTTGGATGTCACATTGGAGGCATAAGACACTCTAGTAAGCTATGTACTTAAATAGTAATCTTACTTTATGTGTAAGTGCAGAAAGATGGGAGACCAAAAAGTGGTCTTAGGTGGCCACTTTTTTTTTGAAATCAGGAAATACTGACCTTGGATGAGAAATTGAGGATAGATACACTCAAATTTTTAAGATGCAATAAAAATAATGTCTGTAGTGCTTTGAGTCTAGTTTTTAAACTACTATTTTTTTTTAAATGGTAGAGATTAAGGGGTTCAAAACGGGGAGTGACATAAATTGGTGTTGTTTTTGTCAAAAAAATATAACATAGCATCTTTTGTGGCCCCCTCAAAAGGTTAACAGGTAAGTGCAAAAAGATGGGAGGCCAAAAAGGGGTCTTAAGTGGCCACTTTTTTTCTGAAATCAAGAAATATTGACCTTGGATGTGAAATTGAGGATAGTTACACTAAAAAAAATTAGATGCAACAAAAACAAGGATCGTAGTGCTCCAAGTCTACTTTCTAAACTATTTTTATTTTTGAAACTGGTAGAGATTAAGGAGTTCAAAAGAGGGAGCCACATAAATTGGTGTTGTTTTTGTCAAAAAACATAACATAGAGAATTTTGTGGCTCCCTCAAAAGGTTAACTTTTTTTTTGGTATTTAAAAAAAAAAATCGATGAGAAATTAGCTAATAATGTTCAATGTAGTTTATGCCTGATGCTTCTAATAATTTTTTAATGAATATTTGATTTTTTACTAATTTTCAAAGTGAACACATCTTAAAAAATAGAATTTTGGCCGTGCTACCACAATAAATTTTGAAAACTAATTGAAAATACCGCTATCATTTTTTTTTAATATTTGTAGAATGGAGTCTAGTTTTTGAAAATGTAATTTATTTGAAATTTGAATGAACGGTTAATTTATAACAAAAAAAATACCAAACAGTGATTTTTGCCAAAAAAACAGACACACAAACAAAAGAAATTAAAGATGAAAGGCTTAACATTGTCAAAAAGTGAAAAAATTACATTGTTAAATAGCTAAGAGAGATCCTAACGATACCCAGGTGTTCAATTTGTTTGACCTTGAAACACGTGCAAACTTGACAATTAGCATGTATGTGATCATGTGAAATATTGTAGAATATGGAAAAACACATCTTTGGATGTTGGGAAGACACTCCAAGCCTTTGGGTTGGTAATCCAAAGCAAATACCAAGCCTAAGGCTTAGGGATTCCCAAAGCAAGAAATAATGCAAGTGCATTATAATGCGCTCACATTATTTCATGGTTTTGACATATTTTTTGTGTTTGTGCTCAAGAGTTGCCTAAGAAAGACATAACATGAGCATGTTATAATGTACTCGTGTTATGTCTTGCTTTGTGTTAAATTCTATTCTATTAAATGTATGTTTATATATTTGTATGTACACATTTATGTATGCTTGTATGACATGTATGTGTGTATGTATGCATGCTTGCATGTATGTATGTACACTTGTATGTATGTATGCATATATGTATGTATGTATCAGTGTATGTATATGTATGTATGTATCCATGTATCAGTGTAAGTATATGTATGTATGTATTAGTGTATTTATGTATGTATGTAAGATTGTATGTACATATGTATGTATACTTGTATGTATGTATGTATGTATGCATTCCTGTATGTATGTCTGCTCATATGTATGTATGTATGTATGTATTTAGAGGGAGGGAGAATTTTAAGAGAGAGAGAGAGAGTTTTCTAGGTAGGGTGGGAGGGAGAGAGGAAGGGAGAGACCAAAGAGAGAGAGAGATTGGAGAGAGGGAGAGGGGATGGGAGGGAGAGACCTGAGAGAGAGGTAGTGGGAGAGAAGGGCTTGGAGTGAGAGGGGAGTTAGGAGAGAGAGAGAGACTAGAGAGATTTATCTAGTTATGTAGGTAGGGTCCCTTAGGGAGAGACCTGAGAGAGTAGGTGGAGAGAGAGAGAGAGAGAGAGAGAGAGAGAGAGAGAGAGAGAGAGAGAGAGAAAGGAAGAGAGAGGGGGGGGTGGAGAGATGAGAGGAGAGGAGGAGAGGGGAGGGAGGGAGAGGATGGAGTGGAGAGAGACAGAGAGACCTTATAAGAGAGAGAGGGGGTGGGAGGGAGAGACTTGAGAGAGAGGGAGAGAGAGGAGTGTGAGAGAGAGAGAGAGAGACCTGAAAGAGGGAGAGGGTGTGGAAGGGAGACACCTGAGAGAGAGAGAGAGTGGGAGAGATGGGATTGAAGTGAGAAGTACTTATCTAGTTAGTGTTGGAGAGAGAGAGAGACCTAGGTAGGGGCCAGAGGGAGAGACCTGAGAGAGAGGGGGTGGGATGGAGAGACTTGATAGATAGGGAGAGAGAGGATGGAGAGATAGAGAGTGGGAGAGAGATGGAGTTGGAGAGAGAGGGAGTGGGAGAGGGAGAGAGAGAAAGAGATTAGGGTTTAGGGTTTAAGGTTTGAGGATTAAGGGTTTAAGGTTATAGGGTTGAGGGATTAGGGTTTAAGGCATAGTGTCCAGGCTTAAGGATTTAGGTTTAAGTGAGAGACCTAGATGGCTAAGGAGGTATGGATGGATAAGGAGAGAGAGGTTAGGGTTTATGGTTTAAGGGTCGTGGTATTAAGGGTTTAAGGGTATACGGTTTAGGGATTAGGGTTTAAGGTATAGTGTCCAAGGTTAAGGTTTTAGGGATAGGGTTCAATGTTAAGTGAGAGACCTAGATGACTAAGGAGGGATAGATGGCTACAAAGAGAGAGAGAGAGAGGAAACCTTTAGAAAATCAACATTTTCATAATGTGAGCACATTTTGAAGAAGATGAGATATAGACATTATGTATAGCAAGAAAAAATGCACTCACATTATAACATGAGAGTATTTTGGATTTCTCTAAAAATGGTAAAAAAGTTAGCACACCCATGATCCAAGCCCACATGCTCTATTATTCTCCTGGTTATGCACATGTTCCAACAAAAAGGAGCTATTTGATGTTGTTGGGAAGTGCACATGCAAATTTTTTCACATTCTACCACCTTTGCATGAACTTTCCACCACCTTTTTATGGTTTTCCAACTTAGGAAGGAGGAAATAACAGAGTTTTCACATTGAATTTGATATATATCAATTCAAGACTCAATCTTTGTAGTGTTCCAATGTTAATTATGATTGAATTATAGGAATTTAACATTATACATTGGTTATTTGTATTGTTGTTAGTAATTTTATTTGAGTGATATATAATTGAACATTGAAAAGGAAAAAAGCTTGTGAAAAACTCAAATTGTTGAGGAGTTTGATTCAAAAAGAAAAAAATACTACATAATTGGGTAGTTCCTCCATTCAAATCTCTGATTTTTAGGTATGTCAAGTATTTACACATTTTCTTTACATTTTCCTTAATTCTATTATGTTTCTTTACCATCCCTTATCATACATGCTTAATACACTACTTTGATTTTGTTATCATGCATATATCATGTTCATCAAATTGTTTTTTTCTCATTATACCCTTAGCCCCTCTTGGCACATTTTAAACTACACCATTCTTTACACTTTCCAATTACATTTTAAACCACATCTCTTTGAGACATTTTGATAAACAATTGACCTACCTTGTGTATGCTTCCACATTTTGTATACACATTTGTGAGAGTATTTATAACTATGTAATATAATACATCATTTTTCCTTCCTTTTTTTTTATGGATGTGCATACCCATTTCCAAAGCTTCCATTTTGGTATAGGCATGTGGGAAGTTTGAAAATGCTTTGGAATTTGGTTTTACACCTAGAAATTGCATTTTCTTGAAATTTTCTAAAGCCTTTTCAACAAATCCATTTTGTGCATATCCTACAATTATTGTAGTCTACGAGGACATATCTCATTGAGGCATTTTGTCAAAAAATTAATGTTCCTTGTCTATACATGTCTACTAAAGAATTTTATCAAACATGTTAGACAAGGCAATGAGCTATTTGAAAAATTCCTCAAAGAAATGTGGTCTCATGGTGATGGAATGCCATTCCATCACCATGAGACCACATTTATTTGAGGCATTTTTTCAAAACAACTCACTACCTTGTCTATGCTACCAAATTTTCAATACATGTCTACAAAATAATTTTATCAAACATGTTAGACAAGGCAATGAGTTGTTTGAAAAAAGGCCTCAAATAAATGTGGTCTCATGGCGATGGACATTACCATGAGACCGCATTTCTTTGAGGCATTTTTTCAAACAGCTCATTCCATTGTCTATGCTACCAAATTTTCCTTACATTTTCCATTTTGTGCATATCCTACAATCATTGTAGTCCACAATGACATATCTCATTGAGGTATTTTTTCAAATAGTTCATGTTCCTTTTCTATGCATCCATATTTCACATGTATCTACTAAGGAAATTGAAAACATAACACTCATGAAAATCCCCCCTTTTATGTTTTGATAGATGTCATACCCCATTCCAAGGTAGTGATCTCACTACCTTTTCCATGCTACATGAGACCCCATTTCTATGAGGCATTTTTCAAACTCACTACTACCGCATTAACAAGCTAGTGAGCTCACTCACTACCTTGTCTCTGCTACCACATTTTACATACATTTCTACCAAAAAATTATGTCAAGAAATTCACATTCCTTATCCATGCTTCCATTTTGTGCCTATCTTGCAATCATGGCATTCCATGAGACCACATTTCTTTAAGGAATTCCATCAAAAAATTAATCTGAGCTTTGTCTATGCTAGAAATACTTCAAAAAAAAATAGATTTGTCTACTAAGGAAATTGCAACCATAACACTCATGAAAATTCCCCCCTTTTATGTTTTGATAGATTTCATACCCCATTCCAAGGTCCCCATTACAAGGTAGTGATACCACATTGACAAGCTAGTGAGCTCACTAGCTTGCCAATGCGATAGAATTGAAAAGGTAGTGAGCTATTTGAAAAAATTCTTCATAGAAATGGGGTATCATGGTGATGTATGCCTCATAGAAATGGGGTATCACAATGATGTACATCACCGTGAGACCCCATTTCTATGATGCATTTTTTTCAAACGGATCACTACCTTGTCAATGCTACCACATTGACACATTACCGTTAGACCCCATTTCTACGAGTGATTTTTTCAAATAGCTCATTACCTTGTCTATGCTACAAAATTTTTCATACATGTCTACCAAAATCAAAAATCAAACAATTTGCATGCCTTGTCCATGCTTCCATTTTGTGCCTATCATGCAATCATGGCATTCCAATTGACAAGGTAGTGAGTTGTTTGAAAAAATACCTCATAGAAATGGGGTCTCACAGTGATGAAATGGGGTCTCATAGTGATTGAGTTGTTTGAAAAAATGCCTCATAGAAGTGGGGTCTCACGATGATGTACATCACTGTGAGACCCCATTTCTATGAGGCATTTTTTTAAATATCTCACTACCTTGTCTATGCTACCACATTTTTCATACATGTCTATCAAAAAAATTTGTAAAAAAATTCACATGCCTTGCCCATGCTTCAATTTTGTGCCTATATTGCAATCATGGCATTCCACGAGACTACATTTCTTTAAGGCATTCCATCAAAAAAATAGCTTTGTTTACTAAGGAAATGGCAACCATAACACTCATGAAAATTCCCCCATTTTATGTTTTGATAGATGTCGTACCTCATTCCAAGGTCCCCATTACAAGGTAGTGAGCTCACTACCAAGGTAGTGATCTCACTAGCTTGTCAATGCAATAGAATTGACAAGGTAGTGAGATTTTTGAAAAAATTCCTCATAGAAATGGGGTCTCATGGTGATGTACATCACCATGAGACCCCATTTCTATGAGGCATTTTTTCCAACAACTCACTACCTTGTCTATGCTACCACATTTTACATACATGTCTACAAAAACATTTTGTCAAACAATTCACATGCCTTATCCATGCTTCCATTTTGTGCCTATCTTGCAATCATAGCCTTCCATGAGACCACATTTCTTTAAGGAATGATTCCATAAAAAAATTCATGTGAGCTTTGTCTATGCTAGAAATAGTTCCAAAAAAATTAGCTTTTTATTTTGCTTGTGTTCTTATTCCACTTGTTTATTCATCATGGTTGAGTGACATTTACTCTTCTACAGGATGATTGTAAGTATTTTGTATGAAGGGTTGAATGACATATATTTCATTTATTTGTATGGATTCATTTTTTAGGAACTAATATTTTTCTCTTTATCATGCTACATATAAAATTATCTGTCATGTCGAGGAAATGATCAAGGGTTAAACCAACACATGAAGAGATAGAAGTTAAGAGTGAAAAGAAAGCAACATGGATGAGGGAACATTGTGAGAAGAAGAATATGGAAATGATTGACAAAGACATGCTAGTTGAAGAGGAACCTAACCATCAAGAAGAGATATCAAATTGGTGGCACAAAGGGAACAAATTTGAAACGTTTGTGCTAAGAGAGATTTGAATACCGTAGTTGGAGACACACCCTCTACCACAAGTGAATATGGAGGGACACCATCTGCTACATCTCAAGTTGAGAGTACATCATCACTCACATTTTAGGAAGGAGGTACGCCATCATTCCCATCTCAACCTCAGGGTACATCATCTATTCCATTATTGATCGAAGGTCCACCATCTAGCCCATATCATTTAAATATTGATGATATTCCTAATGTTGAGATGAATTTACCTTTGAGAACACCACCTAGAATTTTGCATCGAAAGATAAAGTTTTTGATTAATATTAATGAGAATATTTTACATCCAATGGAAGGTAAGATTCCAAAACACACTTGTAGAAGATATGCTCATAAGATTTGGAGAGTGTTCTTTGAAAAGTTAAATGAGACTGCAAGATCAACTATTTGTTGAAATGATGCGAAGTATAAAGTATAGGTACATCATGAAGATTCTTGGGTTGAGAACATTGGATGCTTCAAGTGAAAAAACTACTATGAAGAATCTAATGGATGCATATGAGAGTCTGGGTAAAACCTCATGCTAAAAAGATAGTAATGCCACACAACTTGTCATTACGTCGACAATAGTAAGTAATCAAATGAGGAAAGATCATCTCATTAGAAAGACAAGTCAATAATTGAGAATAAATAGAAAAAATTTATCAAGAGCCGTTCAAAGGTGCCAAAGAATTGAGGACATTGATTCCACTGAATTATGGGTGTTCTCGGGGAGACTACCATGAAAAGATAAACTAGTTGTTGAAGCATTGAGATCACTAATTGAATAATTTTGGAAGAATAACACAAGTGTGTCTCTGAATCAAAGGGATGTAGTAAGAAGGAGTATTGGAAATCAAAACTGTGAGCCACATCCAAAACATTTTTTGGATACGACTCAAACAAGTTTTTTCGTAAATAAAATTTTTCAAAGATATTTTTAAATACTTAAACCTTTTTATGTCAATATAAATCACACATGCACTACTTATTGTTGTAGATTACATATTTAGGTTTCTAACCATTTTGATGTTTATTGTTCTATATGTTTAGATTTCCATACTAACAATGTTTTGCAGGATTATGGCATGCATGCCCCCACCAACATCTTCAAGAGACTTCTTATAAAAAATATTATTTGAAAGAGAGGAAGGCCAAATATTCTATAGGAAATTATGCTTGGATGACACATGTTAGCATTGTGGTGGCTTGCAATGTATTCCAATATGTGAACATATGGAAATCACACATGTGGTTGGAAAGGAACTAGTAGAGTTCAACAAGTATAAAATATTGGCCTTCAATACAAAAGATGGTAATCAAGCAAAAAGGTGTGATTTGGTTATTCAAAAAATTCCAATGTATCAGTTTATGTCTACATTTCTTGGTAGTATAGTGTATGATTATGCAAGGAATACCCATAGAGATTGATGGCTAGACTTGCAATTCAAGTTATGCAAGGAAACCTTTCCAGTTGGTAGCATTATTTCAATGGTCAACTTTGCAGAGAACTACACTTTACAACCACAATGTGAAGTGCAATCATAATATTACAAATCCACACAGGTTTCTATATTTATGCAGATAACATTCATTCATGCAATTGATAGTACACAGGATAACAAGAAGGTATTGAGGGAGTACTACTTTTACATTAGTGAAGATCACACACATTCTACAAAGTTCATGCAAGGTTGCTTTCAATTGTTCTACAATGATTTGGCTAGGAGGGGTATAACATATAGTCAGCATATAATATGGTCGGATAACTATGCATCATAGTTCCAAAACTCATAGATTCTCTATTGGTTAAGTAGGATGCATGTTATTACAATTGTTCAACATATGTGAAAATTTTGTGAGGTTGGGAATGGAGAGGGGGAGCATGATGGTGCAAGATCATGCATCAAAGGAGCATTAGCACAAGAAGAGTTAAAGTATAAAGACAATGCAAAGTTGACAAATGAAAAATCAATCATCGAGTGGTGTAATGATTTTAAGGGTCCAGGTATTGAAGGTAAGTCTTTAGTTCATAGATTTTTTCATTGATAGATGATACTAACATTGCACCATATGAGGATTATTGTACACTATCAGGATCAAGTGAGCTACACTCTTTCCTTAGCTCAAATGCAGGTTCATGGAGTATCTATACATAGAAGATAGCATGCTTTTGTTCTCCATGTACAATTAAATCCTAGAATGAGTGCAAGTCAAAGGAGTGAGTTGACGAATGGTGGTTAAGCTATCTTAGCCCACTTCACACATATCGGCCCTTGACGACATATGGAATCATCAGTTGACGTTGACCACATATCAGATCAAGTTCAACTAGGTAATATATTTACTTGCATATTTTTGAAATTCCTATTGTTATCTTACTTTGTACTGTATTTGTAATGTTGACTAATTTCTTCTAATTTTTTGCACATATCAATGTAGGGCATGTTTATGCAGTTATTATAAATGAATACAATGAAGAGGGAATACATTATTACTTGTGTCATTGTGTTGAGGCCAAAAATAAATTGGAGGACCTATTTATAGATGGAGAAAGCATCAAATACCCTACAGGCTCAGTGGTTGTTACTAGAACATGGCTTAGAAGGTACCCACATAAGTGTGTTAATGTTTGGTTGTTTCAGGAATTTGACACACATCAAAAGATTCTTCATGACTCAAACCTTGTCATGGAATCCAATGTTCATTTGATCAAATATGGGGGTAGACCTTTGAACAAGACCTTGTGAAATGTGTGTGAGTCTGACCATGAGACAATACTTGACACAATAAAGAGTAGAGCAGACCTAGATGGTTCATTGGATTAATTTGTAAGTATGAACATTAAATGTGTATTAAAATTTCTAAGTATGCACATCAAGATTAGTTGATAGTTAGACATTTTGTTTCTATATTTCAAATTTACATATGTTTTGATTCCAAGTTTGTACATATGTTTTGGTTCAAATTTTACATATGAATATTGGGCAGATTATACGTTTTGGTTCGATACGTAGTATAGACATTGTAGTGAGTGCATTGACAAGCCCACTACATTGTCAATGTGATAGCATAGAAAAGGTAGTGAGTTGTTTGAAAAAATGCCTCAAAGAAATTGGGTCTCCTGGTGAGGTATCGATAGCATAAACAAGGTAGTGAGCACCCCATTTCTTTGAGACATTTTTTCAAATAGCTCACTACTTTGTCTATGCTACTGGTACATCACCAGGAGACCCCATTTCTTTGAGAAATTTTTGCAAAAATCTCACTACATTGTTTATGCTACCACATTGACAAGTTCACTACATTGTCAATATGGTAGCAATGACGAGGTAGTGAGTTATTTGAAAAAACGTGTCAAATAAATGGGATCTCTTGGTGATGTACATCACCAAGAGACCCCATTTCTTTGAGGCATTTTTTCAAACAGCTCACTACCTTGTTAATGCCATTTTCGGAAAAAATACCTCAAAGAAATGGGGTCTAATGGTGATGTACATCACCATTAGACCCCATTTCTTAGAGGAATTTTTTCAAACAGCTCACTACCTTCTATTCAATATTTCAAACAATATTCCTTCTAACCCCACTTATAGATAGGTGAATTTGCTATTAATTTATTGGTTGTGAGTTCATTATTTGACTCAATAGAAGTTGTTCCACTTGATTAAGTAGACAATTTTCAATAATTGGTTTTTTATTCATCACCTAATTCTATCATTCATCCTATTGATTTTGGCATACCTTTGTGAGAATGAATATTTTTACTCAATGATTAACCACTAGCAATACATCCTTTAAAAAATTAGTTTGATTGATCTCTTAAAAAATGTATGTTTGTGCCATTTCTTCTTACATTTTATACCATTTTAATTAATGTCCTAAATTTAGTAATGTGTAAATGCATTTTTTTATATTAAAAATTAAAACTCTAACTTTGACTATATTGTTCTCATATTGTCCTTTTATTAGTTTTCCTACAAGGTAGCAATGACAAGGTGGTGAGTTGTTTGAAAAAATGCCTCAAGGAAATGGGGTGTCATGGTGATGTATATCACCATGAGACCCCATTTCTTTGAGGCATTTTTTTCAAATAGCTCACTACCTTGTCAATGTGGTAGCATTGGCAAGGTAATGAGCTTAATACATTGTCAATGTGGATACATTGGAAAGGTAGTGAGCTCAATACCTTGTCAATGTGGATGCATTGACCACAAGGACATATCTCATTGAGGCATTTTTTCAAATAGTTCATGTTCCTTGTCTATGCATCCACATTTTTCATGTGTCTACTAAGAAAATTGCAACCATAACACTCATGAAAATCCCCCCTTTTATTTTTTGATAGATGTCATACCCCATTCCAAGGTCCCCTTGCTGCTATGGCTAAAATCCTAAAACATGTGCTTTCAAAAAAACTATGGATGCATGGAAAAAATCTATCAAAGCGTAATAGTAAGCAAAATCATAGACAAGGTATTGAGTTGTTTGAAAGAATGCCTCAAATAAATGTGGTCTCATGGTGATGTCCATCACCATGAGGCCACATTTCTTTGAGGCATTTTTTTAAACAACTCATTTCCTTGTCTATGCTACCACATTTTCCATACATTTTCCGTTTTGGGAATATCCTACAACCATTCCAATCTTTATGATAGATTGTAAAAAGAACAAATGATGTCAAAGATTCATGAACTTAAGACTTTCATGAAGAAAATACAATTTGAAATAGATGATAAGGAAGAAGCAATATGAAATGTAAGTGACAAAAAAGGAGAATCGATGCAGAGGACACCTAAAATTCTTATCTATAAAGGTAGAAAAGTTCTATAAAGAACTTGTTAAAAGAAACATTTGCATTCTGTAATCAAAAAGACACTTCCAAAGATGATAACAATAGTTGCAGATGCAAAGGTAATAGTTGGAAACATGTTGAAATTGAAGCAAAACAACTAAAGACTAAAAATAACCACTTAGAAAAGGAATTAAAAGACAAGAAGAATATTTTATCTTCAATGAAAATGAGGTTAGTCTGCTTTAAAAACACTTGAAAAAGAAGCAGCCCAAATTGAATGAGATACATAGTGTATTGAATGAAGAGATTCTTCTTTCCCTCGAGAAGTTGAGGAAGGTGCGTGTGTAGATTCTTCTCTATTTGTCATATGACTGAACCAACTATTCCAACACATCTTTATGGGTGGTTTTATGCTAGTAAAGGTCTTCTTTCACACCCAAACATGCTGAAATAGTTCGAGCCACATTCTACCGGTGAAGTCTCTTAAGAGACCAAAGTGCAAAAGGATAGAAAACATCGACAAGCAATTACCTGAAAACCATGGTACTTGGAAATATTTTTTATGAGGCTACAAGATAATTTAGAGCCCCTCTACAATAACCTCTCTTGATTTTTTATATCTCCAAGTTGTTTTCTCGTGGTGAACAAATTTCAGTTGATGGAAAATGGGTCAATTGTATGTAGTGTAAAGTTGGAAAGTGGTGTAACTTTCATTTTGTTCATCATATGGCTGAACCAACTATTCCAAAACATTTGTATGGGTGAATTATGCTAGAAAAAATCCTCTTTTTCAGCCAAACATGTTGAAACAGTCTAAGCCACATTCTACCGGCAAAGTCTCTTAAGAGACCAAAGTGCAAAAGGGCAGCAAACTTCGACGAGTGATTACTCAAAAACCATGGTGCTTGGAAACATTTCATCTGAGGCTATGAGATCACGTAGGGCCCCTCTTCAATAAATTCTCTCTATTTTTTTATAGCTTCAAGTCATTTTCCCGAGGTGAAGAGATTTTAGTTGATGGAAAATGGGTCAGTTGCATGTAGTGTAAAATTGGAAAGTAGTGTAACTTTCATTCTGTTCATCATACAACCAAATCGACTATTCCAACACATCCATATGGGTGTTTTTATGATAAGAAAGGTCCTATTTTGCACCCAAACACTCTAAATCAGTCAGAGCCACATTCTGTTGGCAAAGTCTCTTAAGAGACCAAAGTGCAAAAAGGTAGTAAACTTTCACAAGAAATTACTCAAAAATTGTGGTAGTTAGAAACATTCCAACTGAGGCTATAGGATCATGTAAGGCCCCTCTACAATAACCTCTCTTGGTTTTTGATAGCTCCAAGTTGTTTGCCCATGGTGAAAAAATTTTAGTTGATGGAAAATGGGTCAATTGCATATAGTGTAAAGTTGGAAAGTGGTGTAGCTTTCGCTATGTTCATCATATGACCAAACCGACTATTCCAACATGTTTGTATGGGCATTTTTATGCTAGGAAAGGTCCGCTTTCGCACCCAATCACATCAAAATGGTCTGAGCCACATTCTACCAGCGAAGTCTCTTAAGAGACCAAAGTGCAAAAGGGCAGATGACTTTGATGAGCGATTAATCAGAAACTTGGAAACACTTCATATGAGGCTATGAGATCAGGTAGGGCCCCTCTATAATAACCTCTCTCTGGTTTTGAAAGCTCCAAGTTGTTTTCCCATGGTGAATAAATTTCAATTGATAGAAAATTAGTCAGTTGCATGTAAAGTTGGAAAGTGGTGTAACTTTTGTTTTTTTTTCATATAACCAAAACAACTATTCCAACATGTCTATATGGGTGGTTTTATTCTAGGAAAGGTCTTCTTTTGCACCCAAACAACACACCAAAATGGTCTAAGCCACATTCTACCGATAAAGTCTCTTAAGAGACCAAAGTGAAAAATGGCAGCAAAATTCGACGAGTGATTACTCGAAAACCATGAAACTTGGAAACAATCCATCTAAGTCTACAAGGTCACATAAGGCTCCTGTACAATAAACTCTCTCATTTTTTGATAGATCCAAGTCATTTTCCCATGGTGAATAGATTTCAGTTGATGGAAAATGGGTCAGTTGCATGTAGTGTAAAGTTGGAAAGTGGTGTAACTTTTGTTATGTTCGTCATATGATCAAATTGACTATTCTAAAACATCCGTACAAGTGGGGTTATTCTAGGAAAATTCCTCTTTTTCACCCAAACACGCTGAAATGATTTGAACCACATTCTATTGGTGAAGTCTCTTAAGAGACCAAAGTGCAAAAGGGTAAAAAATTCAATGAGCAATTAATTAGAAAATGTGGAACTTGGAAACACTTTGTCTGAGGCTATGGAATCATGCAGTACCCCTCTACAATAACCTCTCTCAATTTTTGATAGCTCTAAGTCATTTTCCTGTGGTGAATAGATTTCAGTTGATGGAAAATGGGTCAATTACATGTAGTGTAAAGTTGCAAGGTAAGCTACTTTTTGTTTTGTTCTTCATGGGTCCAAAAAATTAGCACCAACACATCTAGGTGGTCACATCTATGCTAGACATGGTCACCACACTTTGTTATAAAAGGTTCGTAGTATTTCCCATTCGAAGGGTCACAACTTTTCGCCCTTGAAAAGTCGCAACCAAATTCATATCATCACTATTTGTGAGAACCTAAATTGATTTATTTGTGACTTTTCAAATATGCTTGGGGAAAAGGAAATTCTTGAACTTTTATTTGGTTGTATTTTTGTCATGCACGTGTCTTGAAGTTGTTTATTAACTATTGTAAGCATTCAATTTTAACTTTTAAAGTTGCATTCTTCTAATTATTGGGTTCAAATTCATGTTTAGAAATAGGATGAATATCTATGAAGTTTGTTGTTGGGAAGGTTGATTCGTGGTCTCTTAATCTCAAATAATCCAATTCCCTTATGATCTTTAATAAGACTTGCATTCCTTGAGTTTTTGTTTGTGAGACTTAGTTGTTACTTTCCATTTTCTTTTGTCAATAGTTTTATTATGTTTTCTTTATCTACATAATACATGAAGCATGAAGCATACAAGTGAATGGTAGTATGAAGCATACACATAGAATGGTAGATGTCTTCCTCAACATGATATAAAGCATGAAGCATACACATGGATTTCCTGTGTGAAGAACATGAAGCATTACTATATTCATATGATTTAAATTTAATGTTCAATAATCTTATAGGAGAATAACGTTCAAATAATATTATATATTTACAATTATAGAAAAGAAGAGCGCATGGAAAATAATTGGATTTTAAATATTTGAAGTAAACCATCTAAGAATATCTATTGAAGCATGGATTTATAATGAAAAATATGGATGCCATCAATCAAAAATATTTGTATTAACCAAATAGCCATGTAGGCATACATCAATATATGTCAATATAAGTATAAAATATGTATAAAATAGCCATATTGGCTTACAAGAATGCCATATTGGCATACAAGTTCAAGTATATGCAATATAAAATGTGTCCAAAAATTCCATATATGCATACAAAAAAGGACCCTAGAATCAAAAGTCAACCCTCCAAGATCTCAAAACAAACTCTTTCCCTTTGTTGGTCGGGTGGATGGTGATGTGTCTATCACTCGTTTACTATAAGGTCAAGGGGTGCTCCTGGTGCTCCTCCTAGGGTTTAGTTCCTCATCAAGCCTTATATGTTACACTAACAAGTAAAGACATTAATATATAAAAATTACATTATAAAAAAAAATATATTTAACAAAATAATCACTTACTGCCACTAGACAATCACTCTTCTCAAGGGAAATATTTGCATGCCCATGTTGTGGCTTGTTGAAGTCTTATAGAAACCATCTAAAGAGAAATTAAACTATGAATCAATAATCATTTGATCTTTTACCAACTAACAACTATAACAATTAATGTAATTTGAAATTTAGTAATCTTCCTCATACCCCTATGAGAGGCATCGAGGATTCTATAATAGAAGAAACACCAAGCTCCATTTCCCTATGAATATCTGGAGGTGTTTCTGCTTCCAACATTTGAAAATAAAACAATAAATTATTCAATCACGAAAAACTACAATAGTGATGCAGGTCATGGCTTATAATGTATGAGATAATGAACAAAATTTTGAGTACTTATTGAACTATATATTTCTTACTATCATGCTTACTATTTTCCCTATCCATATCTTGTTCAAAAGCACCTATTTTAGGCTTTTATCCATAGCAGCAAGGCGATGAACTATTTGATAAAATGCTTTGGTAGACATGTACGAAAAATGTGGTAGCATAGAGAAGGAAGTGAACTATTTGAAAAAATGCCTCAAAGAAATGTGGTCTCATGGTGATGGAATGCCATGAAAAACAAATGTCATGGAATTCCATCACCATGAGACTACATTTCTTTGAGGCATTTTTTCAAACAGTTTGTTTCCTTCTCTATGATTTTATGCTAGGATGGGGTGGATGGTATAGTGTGGTCTTGGTTATGAGATGGAGGGGGATCATGACATGAAGAGGAAGGGGTTGGGATATGAACAAGTGGAATAAGAGGTGGAAGCTTCCATGGATTGGTAAATTTAGGATGAGGATGAGGACCTTGAAAAGGACTTGGAGGTGGAAGGTGGAAGGTCTTCATCCTCAAGGAAGTTTAAATTGTTTGATAAAATTCTTTGGTAAAAATGTATGGAAAATGTGGTAGCATAGATAAGTCGGTGAGATGTTTTTAAAAATGCCTCAAAGAAATTGGGTCTCATGGTGATGGAAATCACCATGAGACCACATTTCTTTGAGGAATTTTTTTGAACAAATATTTTCCTTGTCTACGCCATTGCTTACTATTATGCTTTCATATATTTTTTCCAAGCATCCATAACATAGACAAGGCAGTGAACTTTTTGAAAAAATGTCTCAATAAAATGTGGTCTCATGGAATGCCATGACAAGAAAATGTAATTGGTAGTTGCTCCTAGTTATTACTTATGCTATGTGAAGTGATTACATCACTGCTTATGTTAACTTTCTAAAAAAATTAGAAAAAATGGCCACTTAAGACCCCTTTTTGGCCCCCCATATTTTTGCACTTACTTGATGGTAAGTGGAGAAATATGGGAGGTGAAAAAGTGGCCACTTCATTTTTTCAACCTGAAATAGCAAAAAAACGAGCACATTATAGTAAAACACACTCGCATTATGGGTCGGTAGACCGAGCCTAGCCTCAATCATTATTAGACCAAAATGCGAGTGTGTTATAATGCACTTGTGTTATGGTTTGAATTTCAAAAAAGAATTTCCAAAACCTTATCATGTTATAACACGCTCGCGTTTTGGTCTACATTGAACTTTTATCTTCTCTTTTTTTCTCTTTCTTCTTGTTGAAAAGTTGAAAAATATTTTTATCAATATAAATGAAGGGAAATAAGATTATGATGGACCTATCTTCCTCTATTTCATTAGGAAATGATATCCACACAAAGAATCAACTTACACCCCTTAGGTGAGTCAACTCAAAGTGAGAATCTTCATATTTCCTTATGATTGAAGGACAAGGGTCAAATTCAAACAACACTTTCGGGAGAAAAACTCTAAATAGTAAACTAACACCAAAATGCAACTTAACACTTGAAATTGTAAGATTAAACTCAATATTGACATAACCTACAATCAAATTGCGAATCAAAGAAGCACAGATTTGTGTGTACCTTTCACCAAAAGTCAATTTTCAAAGGTTGATTGGGACTCATTCACCCAAGGGTGAGTGGGTCCACTATCAAGCATTTTCTGGAACTTTCGGGAGCCTCTAATACATATCTAAATATTTTGATTTGTCCAAGTGGCAATGTCGAAATGCCAGAAATAAATTTTGTAGATGAGTTTCTGTGAGACGAAAACTTTTACAACTTTGTCAACTTCTTCAAATTTTATGTTCAAGAGATCTTCAAGCTCTCTTCCACCTAGATCTACAAACACAACATGAAAGGGACAATTTTTTTTCTTGGTGAATGGGGGTTTTCCTTTTTCAAACCCCGTTTTGGTAATCAAACCTTGAATTGAAATGAAACATGAAAGAGGGAATGGAGAATGAAAAATGCTAGGTTACCACTCAAAAAACCCTTAAATAATCCTTGGAATATTAATCTGCAACTTGCATGAAATGGATTCAATGGATGTGGATCTGGAACTTTCAATCTTGCTTGAAATAGTTCTTTGAATGCTTGATTGGATCATGAAACCTTCATCACCATATTACTTCCAAAAAACATGCATGATGCAAGAAGAATTTGACATGAAAATTGGATCTTGAATGCTACAATAAAACCCTAATAAATCTTCTCTTGAATGCCTTGAAGTTCTCCAAAAAAAATCTCTTGAAAGTGCTCTTGAAGTATCATAAAAAATTTAGGTGAAACATAGTGAAATAACCTTATATTTATAGATAAGTACCCTCAATTTCCCGAAATTCAAATATCACAAGTCAAAATTGAATCATAGATTTGAAAGCATTAAAATACTGCTAAAAACATAATTTAAATTTAGGTCCTAAGGTCCAGGGAGGACCCATTCGCCCATGGGTGAATGGGTCTCAGGTCCATAAACCTAGGACACACATTGCTCAATGAGAAGTGTTATGTTAAGGAAATAATGAATGTTGGGTTTCCTCTTTAGAAAATATAATTAAATAGGCTTGGTAAAAGAATTAAGGGGCCAATTAAGGAAAAATTAAGCTTAATTAATTAAGGGAGCCCTAAATAAGTGTGAAAGTGTAAATAAATACATTTTACAACACTAAATTAAGGCATAATTAATTCCAATTTAACTAGGAGGGCCCAAACAAGTGAGAAAATGTAAAGGGATACATTTTCCATCACTACACTTGTTATCTTTTAGGGAAACTATATACATGAAAGAAACATTTAAATATTTTATGTATACAGTTTCAGGATGTTTGAGAGTGGTTTTGGATCTGTAGGATTTATAATGCAAATTCTAGTTTTTGAAAGATCTTAAAAAAATTCAAACTTAGTCAAATTTCCCTAAAAGATAACAAGTGTAGTGACGAAAAATGTAACATTCGCAAATAAAAGAAAATAAAGAAAAATATATCAATAAATGATATTATTAAATAATAGCCATACATCTTATTCAAGAGTATGACATGTAAGGTTGAGCAAATAAATAAAAACATATTTACTATTTTAATTCTATAGCAATCTCAAACTTTGCAATGCTTCGTATTATAAAAATCTCACACATACATACACACATAAATTAATCTAGATCCTTATCTTGATAATAATGGTAAAAAAGATTTGTGTTAACTAAAAATCCATAATGCCATACAACGTTATATGTCAATAAAAGTGCAATATATCCAATAAATTCATATAGACATAAAATGTCACATATCGATAATACAAAACATGTGTTCAAAAATGCCATGTAGGCATACAACAAAGGACCCTAATACGTAGTCATTTCCCACTAGGGGAAGGAAATAGATCACAAGTTGCCTTTAACTATCAATTGGATGGAGGTGCATTTGATGTTGGCGGCGTTTGAGTACGCTCACTCATCCTCCTCTCTAAACTACTCAAGATGTTGAACTGATATAATAAAAAGTATATCTATGTTATATATAGAAATTGAATTGTGGAATGACATATAATAAAATAATCACTTACTGCATTCAAATAATCAACTTGCTCATCCACAATAGGGGAACATTCATGATCTGGAGTGACAAGCCCCTGCAACAAGCATCAAGATAGCAATTAAACTGCATGTACAAGTATCATTAAAATTTCCAATAATATAGACCAATAAAATAACAAACATAATGTGAAATTTACTAATCTATTGCATACCTTTGTCAAAGGATCAAAACTTGCTACTATTGCAGCAACACCATGTTCCATTGAGGCATGAACATTGATAAGACTATCTGATGTCAGCATCTAAAAATGAAACAATAAATGTTGTTCAATTACCAAAACTACCTAATATTGGTTTAGAACATCATTAATGTACAAAGGTTACCTGAGTAAGAGTTGATCAACAATGATAAGTTTCAGGTGTTGATGTCGAAGGTCCACCATCAAATTGTCTAACATCTAAAGTGAGTTATAAGAAAAACATTTATATAAGGTTCAACTATTCACATGTAATAATTAGATTTCTTTATTGGTTACATACCTATGGACTCGATGATGTAAAGAAATAGGGGTTTGGGGAACGGTGCAAGTATCATCAACACTTTGACCTTGAATTTTCATCATAATTATTCTACTAATTTAGTTATTCTTGCATTTCAGACTAAAATTTAATAAATAAAATTAAATGAACTTGCATAAATTTACCTAAGTATCAATCTACATCTTTGTCATCAATGTATGCTTCCTACTTAAGGCATCTGCAACCCTATTTGACTTCCCACTCTTATGTTTCAAAACAAAGGTATAACTCTGCAAAAACTCTACCCATTTCATATGCCTCTGATTTAATTTTCCCTGACTATTTAGGTGGTACCGTAAGTAAGGCCTCGATGATCGGGTGATAGAACAAATTCCAACTGGCAACAAATAATGTCTCCATTTCTTTAATCGCTTGAACTATCCCATAAAATTCGGTCCATATACGCGCAATACTTTCTCTTGGCATCATTACAACTTTTCACTTGAAATGGGCAATGGGGCTTACCTTCTTAATCGCTCCAATGCTGTGCCATCCTGATCCACAGAAGAAACACCTTGTTGAAATGGGAGGGATGGGAGCAGGTTGCTCTATCACCTGCAGCTGCTTGGTTCAAAAGGTACTGCTGCTCCACTACTCCACTTAAATTCTTTTCTATCCCCTCTCATTATTTCAGTCAGGGGTCCACAAATACTACTGAAGTTTCTAATGAACTTTCTATAAAACTAGCCAAACCATGGAAAGATCTCACCGCGGTAGTAGTTCTTGGGGTAGGCCATTCCAAAATATCCTTCACCTTCTCTGGGTCCATCTTGAGACCCAACCACAGCGAGGATGTAACAAGCCCCAAAATTACACTAACTCCCTCTTTAAAGCGCACTTCTTCAGATTAATCAATAGTTTCTCTTCTCTTAACTTCTCAAAGACTCTCTGAATATGCATCAGATGCTCATCCAGCGTCTTACTAAAAATAAAAATATCATCTAAATACACAATAACAAAACTTCCCAGAAATTCTTTTAGTACCTCGTTCATGAGCCACATGGATGTGCTTGGTGCATTGGTTAGCCCAAAGGCATGACTAACCACTCATACAGGCCCTCTTTGGTCTTGAAGGCAGTCTTCCATTCATCTCCACCTCGAATCAGGATCACGGTGATATCCACTCTTAGGATCGATCTTTGTGAAGTCGCAGGCTCCCTTTCAAATAGTCCATGGTCATCCATCCTTGGTAGGGAAATCGTACTTGATTGTTATCTTGTTTATGGCTCAGGAATCTGTACATATCCTCCACTCCCCATCCTTCTTTAGTGCTAGTACTGCAGGTACTGCACATGGACTCAAACTCTCCCGTATCAAACCTTTTCTCAACAACTCTTGAACTTGTCTATTCAACTCATTTTCTATTGGAGTCATTCTATGAACTGCCTTATTTGGCAAACTGGCTCCAAGAATCAAGTCAATCTGATGACTGATCTTCCTTATTGGTGATAAACCCTCGAACATTATAGAAACAATATCTGAAACTCATCCAACATCCCAGAAACTTCTTCTGGAACCTTCTCACTATCCTCATTACTCACTCTAGGAATCAATGCATAACACACGCTCATGCTTCATACCTTCTAAAAATTTTCTTCCATCTACATAACAAATTCTAGCACTACTGCATACCTTTTCTTTGGTCTCCTTCAGGGGTTTCAACTTGTGACGAACCCCATCCTTTGTTAAGGAATAAGTGTTTGCATGGCCATCATGTATAACTCACCTATCAAACTGCCACAACCTCCCCAACAACATGTGACATGCATCCATGGGGATGATATCACAGAGTACCTCATCATGGTAGCTCTCGATCTTGAACTTTACTAGGCACTGCTCATTGGCCAAAACTTTGTGGTCTTTACGCAGCGGGCAATCCCGATGCGGATGTGGGTGCCTTTCCCTCTTCGACTTCAACTTTGTGACCATCTCCTCGACGCAGTTATCGATTCTCCCCACCATCAATAGCTGACATCCACAACATTTTCCTTCCACACTTGCCTTGTGCAAAATAGATTCTTCGCTTTGTTACGGTTCCTTTTCCTGGAGTCACCCGGGGGCTCTCCCTAATCACTGGGGCTTCTCCCTTTAGGCATCATCGGAATGTTCAAATTGGCATGGGCCTACTCATGCGCATGTGCAACCCTTCCATGGCCTTCTGGCATTTTGTCTGCCCTTCCTTGGTGTTGTGGACATTCATAGGCTCAATGCCCTTCTTCACCACACTGGAAACACGTTCCTTTGAAACCACCTCTTCCAGATCATTGTCCATATCTCCCTCGTCCTCTACCTCTTTGATCACCACTATTTTGATCACAAGGGTGGTGGAAGTTGTCATTCCTTTGGCTTCGGCTGGTACCCACATCTTCACTTTTCTTTTCATCATCATTTCGGCTTCCTGAAGGTCTTCCACTGCCCCTTCCACTTTGACCTCCTTGTCCTTTTTGCTTGCCATCAAATCTTTTTGTTCGACTTCTCTTCCACCTTGAGCAAACTGATACACATCCTCAATGGTGGTCATTAGGCCCAAACCAACTCCTCCTGAGATGCTTTCGATTGGTAACCCATTGGAATGTCCGGGCTACCTTCTCCTTATTGGCCTTTGTGTGACCTGTTCTAATGATTATCTTGTGAAAATATTCAGTATATTCTTTCACAAATATGCTTCCTTTCTTCAACCCTTGCAATTTCTTCAACGGATCTAACTTGTAGTCCACTAGTATGAGCTGCTTCTTCCCCGGTTTCTCTACCATCGCGATTTATCGGTGATCTTTCCTTTTCACCTCTTTGATTTCTTTCCCAGTGGACCTCTTTCCACCAAATCTTGGCATGCCTTTAGCTTCATTTTTAGCAAACTTAGCTTAATCACGGGTCCTCTATTTCCCTCATACTCAAAATATTCTTCTAGCTGCGTTGATCCGATTCGATCCAGCTCTTAGAGATTCGGACTTCGAATAACTAGGGACTTACGCTGCGGGTCTTTTCCGTCTTGAAATGGCCCTTATTAGCCACATTTGGTCTTGATCAATTGCTTCTTCATATTCTACATTTGAACTTCTTCCTCTCCTTCATCCTCACTTCTCCTCCTCGGTTTAACCCTCTTCTCAACTGCTCTTGTAACGCATCAATCTGTCTTTGGAGGGCTGCCAGTGCATCTCTTCCACCAGCATTTATGCCACCTCAACCACTGGCACCACTATGCCTACTGTGCATCACTCTTGGAGGCATCTTTCTTGACCCCACACCACGGTCTCGGTGTGAACTCACGATCGGCAATGGTCCACACACTCAAGAGAAAACCCACTCATTACCACTTGATGAGGGCATGACGAGACACAAAATAACCCACAAACAAGAGAATAATTTTATTATTCAGAAAATGGAGCTTCTTACATGTAGAGGATCTCAAATCCCCAAGCTCTACAACACATGCAAGTTACAGAAAGCTACAAATCACCCTTTCGCAATATGCGAGCTTGTCCCCAAAAAGTTACCCAAAAATTAGAAACCCGCCCATAAATAGAGCTCCTCTTTAGTTTGGAGCCAAAACAACATTCAAATTTAAGTTTAGGTAGTTTGGCACCGAAAAATTATAACTTGAAGTTCAAATTTCAAAAGAACATTTGCAATTGTATCTTCTAGAAAGTGCGCCAACTTCCCGGGGCCATAACTTTTGATCCGAGACTCCGATTCGCGAACCATTTGAACTGTTGGAAAGGTCTCGAAGTCAATAACACACTCAAAATATGCTACGCCGATTTTGGCAAGTTTCGGGGCCAATCCGGGAACTCTAAGTGCCTCAAATCTAACTCAGAAGATTTTCAAGTGCAAATATGGGAAACTAAAACTGCAATATCTTTCAACCCAAGAATAGAAAATAAAAACCATAAATTGGGAATTTCATTATGATGAAAAGGGTATCCAAAAATGTAAAAACATCTAAAAACTGAGAAACTTGAAATTTAACTTACACCACTGGATGCTCCTGCATCACATGAGGAGGTGATTGAGAATTTTTAGTATTTAGGGGTGGAAATTTATTTCCTAGAAATTAAAAAAAAAATTAATTAAAAAACCTAATTCAATCTACAATTTAATTAAAATTTGAAACTAAAAAACCAGAAATACATACCTCTTTCACCTCTGCAACATCTTGGTAGCATCTTGATGAAGATTCACAAGCTCCAAGTTGCTTTCTATTTGGAAAGCATGGGTTGGGAAGGGTAAAATGCGTAGGCAGGTCATAGATGAACAACAAAATGAATGAAATGAGGATCAATTTTTTTATGGAAACTTTAACATTTAATAGCGAGCACGAAATTTAGTGCTTGCCAAGTTTAACACTCTCCAAACTGGCTTGGTATGACCAAGCCTTACACTCGATCATCCAAGCCATTTGGTGATTGCCAAATGTGTAATTTAGGTAAGAAAATTAAAGTGGTGTCTAAATTGACTCAAAACTTTGTGCACTCACCCTAATGGAATATGAACAGATACCAAACACCTCCCACACTTGGGTTTCCAAAGAATGGCCTTTCACCTTCCATAAGTAGACACCTAAGAAGGATATTTTTTCCATTATGATGTGTAACTCCCACTGACATTTAATCACCTCTTTAAAATATAATTACAACATGTCATTATTTAATTCTTTTCTCACACGTCCCCTAGAAAAAATTCCAAGGAATGTGGAGACATATGACTAGCATAAAAATACAAGGTTAATTTCACCTTTTCCTAACAGTAAATCACTTTATTATGGTAAGATTATTTTATATTTTTTTGTGATTGCATGATCAAATTAGCTTTATCACATTACTTCTCTCAAAGATTAGTGTAGGAATCATATTCTATACCCTTGCTTCCTTTCAAGGACTAAATTTGATGATTTAATAATTATTTTAGGAAATTAAATGCAAAGACTAATAATACCACTTAGCTCTAGTTTTAATGGTAGGTGATTTTAATACAAAATTTGAATTTGCATATCATAGAACTCAAAGGAGATCCTCTTTGTTAATGAATTGGTTGGAATTTTTTGCTTAGAAACATCGAGTTTATTAGGGGTTGAGTTTGGAGATCTGGGTCAAGCTTATGATCATGGTTTTGTCCACCCGATTCATACTTTGCATAATGTATAGTTCTTCTATGTTTCTCACCTAATTTGTCTACCTACTTTGTGGTTTTTGGTGACCTAAATATTGATAATATTTATGCCTTAGAAGGGATTTTTTTTAGCATTAAGAGATAAATTCTCCTAGGTTGACCCCTAGAAATTATGTATAAATTTGGAAAACAAGCATCAAGATTCCTAAGATGATTTATGTAGATTATTTACCCCTTTTAGTGTACCAAATCCAAGTGTTTCACTATGATTTCTTTTTTATTTCTCTAGAATGAGAGAAGAGGCTCAAATGTTTGATGATGCAAAATATTCATGTAATTAAATGTCTTCAAATACTAGCACATACCATTAAATTTTGCAAAATGTCTATTAAGTTGGCTCATGGTAGGAAAACATAGGAGGTTAGCGAGCCAAAATTTGAATTTGAATTTTAGAAATGAAAGGGTCAATTTTGCAACTATAAAAAATGGCATTGCTTGGATAAACAATAAAATCCATGTAGCTAAAAGATATATGGAAGTAAGCATAAGTGAATGCAATAAATATGAAAATAAGATGAATGCATAGAAGTATGTGCATTTAAAGATAAAGTAAAATTTGGATATGCCTATATATGAATGGATAAGATTATGACAATGAATCCAACTTTACATAAGATTATGATATTAATCAATATATGCATCTATCAAAACATTTATTCAAAATATATATATATATATATACAAATTTCACCATTACAACTTTAAACTTTTATATTATATAAACACCTAAAAAAAATATAATTATTTAAAATACCTAAATGAATTTAGGCATACCAATCCCATTCCCTCCCTTTCTTCCACATACCTAATGTAATTTAGAATGTAGACAATTTTCAATAGGGCAATTTTTTTTAGTCCTTAACTACAAGTTCACAAATCATGTGTTTGTAATAAAGTTTGCAAGTAAAAACTCGCTTAACCCAAACTCCAATCAAAAACATCAAAAATTACACTCCACTCGAAAAAATAAATCAATGATTGCTCAGCTAAAATATAACAAATATTTCTCAACTTTATTGAATTGTTAAAACTAATTTGGCTATATTCAAATCTCAGATTATTGTTCTTTCTTGAAAGTTTTTGAATTTGATTGTGCAAATATTTATTATCAATATTTCAGATCATAATTTTTTATTCATTTTCTTTTCTAATTCAGTATATTATATTCTGATGATGGATTATAGAATATGATGAAAAAATGATTGAAACACTTTTATAAAATCAGATTTAAAAATTTCTGAAAAAATCAATATTATGAACTGAAAAAATTCAATATGAAGAAGTTTACGGCCACAAATATGTCTTCGCCCTTAATTCCATAGAGAAACCAGGTGTGACGACATAGAAATAGGAAGAAGGGCATAAACTCCATACTTTTTGCCTGGACTGCCGATTTCTGTGATATAAAAAGGAGCACATAAACAATCTAAATGTTAGGGAAGACTTTTTGGACATCATTATGATGTAAAAATAAGACCATAAACAATTAAAACCATAGGAATATTTTTCTGTTGCACATTACTGCTCATTAAGGAAAATTTTGGAGATTCTTGTAACTATATGGTTTGTAAGATTAATTGCAGAGCCTTTTGGATATGTCTTTGTGAGGTTTATGGAATAAGTTTGTAGGTATTGTAATAATAAATATTTCATTCCCAACAGAAGACTTCATTTTAAGCTAAGTTAAATGGTCCAAAAGGAATTCATAGGGTTGAGCCAAAAGACATTGTCCAGGTTCGATCCGTGGACCGCCTTTTGCAAGCCAAGGAGGTCACCGACTGATTGGATTTCATGTCACCACATCAAGAAGACATGAAATCTCTCCTTATTCCATCTTAATAGTGCTTATATATTAAATTTCAGTCCAATATTATGTTCTCTTACTTTCTGTTCAGCTAATGGTTTGAATTACAATTAAAAAAATACTCTCAAATTAATTTAATAAATTGTAGAAATATCATATCTATTACTCACCATTACAGATAAGGGAGCAACAAACATGGCGACCGCAACAACCACCCCGAAAAACCCAACAAACAATTTCCATTCTATATCATGAAAACCAAAAACAGACACTGCAACAATTGTGGCAAATAAATCCAGAACTCCAAACAAGAGTATCAAAATTTCCATCTGTCATAACAAAACAAAAACAAGTTCTGTCATTCCCAATCATTTTTTCTCCCACAAAATATTTTGATTTAACATAAAGAGGGGTAAAAATTTTATTAAATCAAGAAGTACAAAGCAAGGGCATCACATAGCCCTATCAAGCTCCACCAAATTATCCAACTGTTGAGACAAATCTGAGGGTAACTGACCCCGGTCCACCAAATTTCAATCATGAATATGATTAGAAGCCCATTTGGCCAAGCAATCAGCAACAACATTCCATTCTCTAGGAATATGAGTGAAAGTAACAAAGTCCAAAGAAGCACAGAGGTTAAGAATTTGACCAACAATCAAGGCCAAATTCCAACTAATATCCTATAAATGTTTCCTATTCAACAAGTTCACCACAACCTGGAAGTTAGACTCACATATGATCCTTCGCCACCCCAATTGAATTCCATGTTCTAGAGCCGATAAAATGGCCTAAGCCTCCATAAGGTTATTAGTATGAAAACCCTTATAAACAGATAAGATAAACTGAACATCTCCAAAGTTGTCCCAACCAACACCACCAATACCAACATGACCCAAGTTTCCCCGAGAAGAGTCGTCCGTGTTGATTTTCAAGACACCCTAAGGAGGAGGAGACCATCTCCCCTCCCTATTCACCTTTAGGGTAGGATGTCAACATCTGTTACGCATGAGCTATTTTTGCAGAGGAGGAAGATGGAGACAATTACAAATATCAACATCACAAGGAGCCACTGATACAGTCAAATCACAATTTTCCACAACAGTCTCTCCCACAGAATGCAGAATTTTCCACCACAATTGGGGGCCACCACCACCACATCCTGAAAAATCCTCTGATTCCTCTCCAACCAAAGGTTCTAGATAATAAAAGATGTACCAAGATCCCAAGCAACTTGAAGAAAGGGAGTAGAAATAGGGGCCTTGCCCCACCGATCCACGAACTCGGCCAATGAAGAAACATGCCAATAGGGTATATTCCACACCCTCCACCAAAAATGCCAAATCTCCCTTGTATAGGAGCATTGGAAGAAGAGATGAGAGAAATTATTCTCACAGTTATGACACAGAACACACATTGAAGGGCCTTGGAAACCCTACTTACATAAGTTATCCCAAGTGAGACACCGATTTTGAGCAACCAACCACATGAAAAAAATTGCAGTTGGGCCACGACAACTTGTGCCAAACTTGCTTCCACCAAGGGACTTCAATGTCCCCAAACAACTACCTACCAAGCTGCTTATAACCAGTAACCATAGAGTACTTCCTAGACAAATCAGAGCCATCCCAAGCTAGAACATCAAGTCCCCTCAAAGAATTACACGTCTGGGAAGCCAGAAGCTGAGCCAGCTCACTCCTATCCTCTGCAGACCCCCCAGGAGGCCACTTAGAAGGATGCTTCCACCAAAAGCTAACAATTGAACCACAATGTTGAGCAACCTTATAATGCTCAACAGTATCCCAGCCAGCCTCAGTAAAAACGTCAGAAAGGGACTGGAGGTGAGGAAAAGTGGAAAGAATAGGTGGGTGACCATCCCAAGAATATGACCAAAAAAGATCCTGTGACTCTGAATGACAAATCCAAAAAAGAGCCCGCTTAATCAAATCAACCCCCACTTTCAAAGTCTTCCAAATCATAGAACCATTCCCCTCAAGAGGATAACGGGGTATGTGCAGGATCATGATGGGCCAAAAAGTGGCAATATGATGGGTATGTGGCTGATGACCTTATTTTTACCCAAAATTGATGAAATGAAAAGGGTTTTTAAAGGATATTCTCAGCTTTCTACCAATATAAATTATGCTTTACTTTGAATTTAAGAAGTAATTATTATTCATTTTCTATTCAAATTACAACTAAAGTCCTGATTGATAGGCTGATTGAAAAACATCTATAGCTTTCAAACGGTATCACATTTTTTGAATCCAAAACATGCGTCACATTCTATGCTTCGCATACTATAGGATTAAAAAATAAAAATTGAATTTCATGAATTTTTGACCAAGTTAAGGTGGTTAGACATACAATTTTTTATATTTTTAAAAGTTGTAACAAAAATTCATAATTAATTATTTACTTGGAAAATTTACAAAAAATATGCATCACATCAGACATGAGTCCTCTACTTATATCTAAAATATTATAAAAAAATATTATCATTTTATTGTGGTTAAGGTGGTCAGAGAAACACATAGTTCTTATTTTTTCCCTAAAATTTAAGTACTACTGCATTGAAATTTCAAATTTTCACCAAATAGATTTAAAAAAAAAAAAAACCTAGTGGTTTAGAAACTACATTCAATTTGCTACATATTCTATTTTTACATATTTTTGAAATAATATAGATAAATTATTCAAATTTTTATGTCAAGTTTCCTAACTCTGATTTTTCTAATTTTTTTGCCACTTAAGGGCCCGTTTTTTCCATGATGATCCTGCACATACCCAATGAGAAACCTCAAAAGAAGCAACACCCCTAAGATATTTATGATTGAGAATATGGGCCCATAACTGGTATTGATTGGTACACCAACGCCAGTAAAGCTTAGCAGCAAGAACTTGCTCATTCAAAATAGTGGAACGTAAACCAAGACCACCCTCTTGCTTCGGTCTACACACCGATTCCCACTTAACAAGACTCCACTTATTAGAGAGAAAGTTACCACTCCAAAGAAATTGGTGTGAAAGAGTATCATATTCCCTAAGGAAATACATAGGAGCCACTTGAACAAAGAATCTATAAACTGGCAGGGTGTGGATAACAGACTTAAGAAGAGTCACTCTAGCAGCTGTAGACAACCATTGATGATTCCAATGAGTTACCTTCTACCTAAGCTTATCAAGTAACATCTGCTAGGAAGACCTAGGTTGGCAACCAACAGCAAGAGGAATACCCAAATAGACAAAGGGGAGAGACCCAATCTGAAACTGCAAAATATCTGCAATCTGTCGCTGAATAGCCTGAGGAGTATTAAAGAAGAAAATAAAAGACTTTTTCTCATTGACCTTCTATCCTGAAGCAACAAGGTAGATATCCAAAGATTTCCTGAAGGAATCAGCTTCCTGAATGTGATCCATCCCCATAAGAGAGGTATCATCCACAAACTAAAGATGAGAAAGCATTGGCAAAACCCAACCCCACTACTAGCCATGAATCAAGCCTTGAGAAACCTGAAATTTAAGAAACCAATCCAATGATTTGTTTAAATGATTCATCTTACCTAATACTTCGAAGGAGCATAGGCCACATACAAATAGACATAAAGAGTCTCCAGAACGATGCCACATCCATTAATAGATGAGACTAAAAGGTTAATAGAGGATACTAATGGAAGGTCATACCATGTGTAAACAAGATAGTTGAGCAGAGCAGCTACATATGGAATGCCTGAGTATTCCTCCGTCGATCCCATCCTCACCACAAAGATTAATGTAATCCTGAATAGATCACATCTTCATCTCAATAACACACCATTGAAATGATCTAGAAAAAAACCCACTAAAGAAAACATCTCCAAACAAAGAACCAGATAACCATTGCCAAGAAATCAAATAAGAAAGAGGCTTATGAAGGGATGACAAATAGCGTGATTCCAAAAACATTTCCTAAAATTGACCAAACAGAGAAAATGTACTTGATTAGAGGAAACTTCATTAATTTGTCATTTCATCTAAAAGAAAAAATAAAAGGGCGGTTCACAACCAAGAATGCCAAGTACAAAATGTAGATTGATCGCCATTGTCATCCTTCCTAACTTTTCCATTATCAAGAATATGAACCAAAGAGAACAAATTACTGAATACTAAATCACTTGTTAAAATATTTTTCTTGGGCATAGATAAATTGTGGCACCATTGTGAAGATGCATAGGCTATTTTTCTGTTACTAACAATCATCTGTCACATCACTTTACCGGTTTTTAGTTAGCAGTGAATAAATCCAAATAAAATTACCGGGTTTTAGTTGGCAGTGAATAAATCCAAATAAAATTTCCCTTTTCTAAATTTTTGTGCTCATATCAAATGTTAGGACTATCTTGTAAAATCTTTTGAAAATTTATAAAATATTTTTAAATTTCTGATTTGGTTATTCTGATTAGAATATTTTTTTGGTTTTATTATGCAATTAGCTTGTATTTTTATGCCAAAGGTGTTCCCTCATTGAGCTTTATCAACCTAATTTTGTCTATCGACAGTGTCAAATCTGTGAGAGGGCATGCAAAACAATCAATCAGATCATCATCATTGGTCTTAACTACTTGTGCATGCAGAGAAGACATGAGACTTATATACAAATTGATTGGTATTAATTGTTGCCTTCAATCTCAGGTAACCTACATTAAGTGTCTCACTACCAAATTTTGTATGAGATATTTTCTTCCTAATTTCACTGTCACATTTCCTTCATACTTATCTATCCTTTGTCATGAGATTTTCATTGCAAAACTGATTGCCGTTGAAATTTTTTGATCGCTTGTAGGTCTAAACTGCTTGCCATTAGCTTTTAGTTAGTTGTTTACTAACTTCTAGCATTTTTATATTACCTAAAGGGTATTTTTTATTATGATCTAATTGGTGTGGATGTATAGGATGTCTTCTTGGAGCTGCATGCAGTTTGTTTAAGAGGTTTAGTGGGATTTCAATTTTTTCCAGTTGTCAATAATTGTTTATCATTTAAGTAAGCATCTCTCTCTTCCCTCACATATTTATCTTTTTTAAAAAAAGAAAAATTGTTAAAGTAGTGCACCATATGAGAAAAGTACTATTTAGTGGCTTTTTTCACTAGAGCGGTCACATTGAGTTATCTTTTTGATCTCGTGTGGTTGAGGTGGAGGCCACAACTTGATATGGATGTGATTGTAAACACATGTGTCTATCCATGAGGTTATTTATAGTAACTTCCTTAGTAAACAAAAAGTCCAAGTAATTACATCAGAAGGAAATTGTTGGTGCTAAAAATCACATTGCAAACTTCTTTGATTACAAACATCCATGTATCTTTTGGAGTAGTCACCACATTTGGACTAGGCTTCACTTGGAAAGGAAAAAGAAAATGACCAGGACTAGATCTATGGTAGTTTGAACAACTAAAAATGCATATAATATCGGAATTTTCTAAGGCTCTTTGGGATGAACCTAGTTGAGTATGCATGGTTAAGAAGGTTCATAGTTGCAAACTTTGGCCAAATTTAATGCAACTATTTTGAACCACAGGCACCCAATATGTGTGCCACTATAGTGGCTACATTTTGAGTTTGTGAACATCTAAAACTTTGAATTTCCTACAAATCAACAATAGAGTTTTCGGGTTCCAAAGGTAGAGAAAAAAAAATGCTTAGTTTGAGGAATCCACTCTAATGCCAAATGTTTGGTTAGATTGTATGCTTATTAGCAACACATTTGATAGTATACATCAAGTGGCTCTTTTCTTTTAGTATTCGCTATAATATTAGGACACAACACCTTGAATCAATGTTGTGCAGGTCCTATTACAACAGTAATATTGGTGTGTTTGTACAATGCATGTGAATTATTTCTCTTGATAGTGTTACTTCTTTCAATTGTTTATTCTTTTGTTACCAATTATTTGGTGAGTAGATGTTCAAAGGGTTTACCTTGACTTCAAGATAAAACCACCTGATCTATATATATTTCTTTGTTTGTTAAATATATACAACCATGCCTTCTTATTTAAAATATATATATTTAATTTGATGTGTAAATAGAATTCCTTAATGGAAAACTTAGAAGCACCATTTACATAATACTTTTCTTCTGTTTTTACTTGTAATCAATTCAGGGCAACAAGTAAAATTAGTACAGAATTACATAAAAAAACACAATTGAGTCATAGCCCATGAAAATCCCTAATGACAGTAGATCATAACAAATCCTAAACAAAAAAGACTCTACTCGCTTTTGTATTCTCTTGAAATCTACATGGTTTCAATCTATTTTAAGAGATGCACATTATTGTTTTTTTTATTTTTTATTCTAAAATAATTGTGTTGTTATTTATAGGAAGATTGGATTTGGTTCACCTTATTTTAACAAAGTACCTACTTTGTTAGGGTTGCGTTGACAAAAAGACACAAATTGTGTAGAATCTTAACGTACATCATTTGCTCTAGTTTCAATGACCTTTCTGGGATCTTGTATATGGCCAGACCATTAATTTTATGTTTTATTTTATTCTAAAATAATTGTGTTGTTATCTGTTAAATAAAGGAATTGATTATATAGTTTTATCTTTTGATTTTTTGTCTACACAAAGTATCTTACAAATTTCCACCTGGTCATTTTTGTTACAATAATTTCCACTCTGTTCTTATGCAATTTGTTATTGTATTTTTCCACCTGGTCATTTTTGTTACAATATTTTCTCCCTATTCATTTCCAGTTCAATTGGACAATTGTCTTCCCATTGTGATCATTATCTATTATTAATATTATTTATTATGAATCCCATAACCAACATGTATCCCTTGGTCATACTTTGGCACCCAATCATTGCTACCACATTATACACACAACTAGAGCTATAGATACAAATTTATGGGATTATAGTTTCTACATATAGCTATATTATACTTAGGTAATCATCTTATTCTCTACAATGAACAATAGTTTCAATACATACAGAGCAAAGCCTCAAGGGGCTTACATGAGGAAAACTAATTTAAATACTAAGTCTAAACCACCCTATGTTGAATTGGACTTTAATTGTAGGTAGTGTGAAGCATTTTTGCCTAGTCATTTTCATTTTCAGCTTGTATAAATTTTTTTAGTTTCAGGTGCACCCGCACTCAAGTAGAATTATCGAAAATATGTGCAATGTGCCATGTGGTGGTTGCGCAGCTTTCATCTTTCTTCTTCCTTTCAGGAGAGAGTTCGGGACATGTGTTGACTCGTCAGGTATTTTCCTGGGAGTTATATTCATGAGCTCATAATTTTTTGCATTGTTGGCATGTCACCTATTCATCATGAGTAGATTGTGTCTCCTATGGAGTGATATGTTTGGGGAGTTTCTCAAAGTTGGATGGCCTATTTCTTTTCTTGGTTTTTGGGATGGAATTTTTGATTCGATGCCTCGGGGTGATGTGATCAATCAACTGGACCATTTTCCAGGCTGTTGTTTCTAGGATTTGATTGTTTATGGACCTCTATCTTTGCTAAATATCTAAAAAACATCAATGCAGTAGTTGAGAATTGATGAGAAAAAATCGTTGTGACCTAACCAAAGATCTATGATCGAATCATGTGCCATTAACTATCAACACCTGGTAGTATTGATTTTTGTGTTGAGGTGGTGTGTTTCCTTTTCTGCAACTATATAAGGAGGGCGATGACACAATGGGGGATTGGATTCCAAGTTATAGTTTCTTTGTTAAAAGAAAAGTTTCTTTAGTTTTCTTGGGGTTTTAGAATTATTTTTAGAAGAAAAGTTGTAGAACTACTTTTCTTTGGCATGTTATATCTATTAAGGTTTAAACTATTGTCGGATTGGCATATGACCTCTATTTCAAAGTTCATTTGATATTTAAAAGCATGAACTATTGAGGAGAAATTGTTGAGACGGTGCATGTATGGCCTTTTTCAAGCTTTCTTTCTTTATATTATCGTTTTGAATGAAACACTATGTCTTGCAAGCTAAATTTGGATAGTTTAAGTAGTTCATTTCCATGTTGTATTCTCGTATGGTAGAGTAGTAGCTTAAGAAAATTGGATTATGTCATTGGACTTCTCTTTTTTTCTGAAAGTTGTTTTTTTGTGGTATGTAGTATTAGGAGGAAGACTTCATGTGATTTTTGAGATATTGTTCTGTTACTCATAAGAAATCTTTATGTTTGATCGGACCTTAATGAACATTTCCCACAGAAATATTTGAAATTCTTCATTGTGCTTGAAGTTAGCCTTTGTTGTTTGTTCTCTTTCCAACAATGAAGGGTTGTGGCATTCTATGTCTAATTATATCACTCATAGGAATGAGGTGATCCCACAAAGCTAGTTTACAATTTCTGGGAGATTTTAATTTTTGCTGAAATCACATTTTTTGGAAAATATAATGATTTAAGCCTTAAAAATTTTCATTTAAAGCATTCCAATTGAAGAGGGTTTGATCAAACTACCTTATATCAAACCCCCTTGGATAGAACCCAGGTAGTTTTAAACCATACCTATAACAAAGTCACCTTTATACCTATCAAAATGTTGATTAAAAACCACTTTTGATTTACCTTTTGGGGGATCAAATGAATTCATTTAAAATTTATTTTTTGTAAGTATGTAGTCCTTATTATAAGCTTCCCAAAAAGTATAATTTTAAATAAGTTTAATTTTATTATTATATTTATTTTTTATTTCTTGTGAATGTAGATTTTTCACCAAAAATCAATCTATATGTTCTGCACATGTGGAAAAATAGAAGATTATCAAAAAAAATTGAAAAATATGAGTGCACCAGATATTGAAGTCCTTGATCCAACAAAAAAAAATTGAATTTTGATACATACAAAAAAAATTGTGTTATACAGTTCACCTATGTCTAAATTGCAATTGGTTTGACTTTGAAACTTGATTAAGGAAAAAATATTCAATAAAACACTATGAAACCAATTGGAAGCACTAGATATCATAGTTACAAATATAAATTCAAACAATTATAATTTTATCCTTCATGGAAAAAAAATTATGTGTTATACGGTGAGCATCACTCCTTAAAAATGGTGTTTACTAAAAAAAAACTAGTTTTCGAAGGGGATGGAAAAAGAAGTGCAATCTGATTCCAAAAATTTTGAAAAAAATATATTTAGAATCTACAAACAAAATGTCACAAATCACTAGTTTGCATCATCTTCAAATTCCTCATGGTTTAGCCGCTATAGGTGCCCAAAAGTGAAGATTTAGTTAGAAAAAATTAGTTCAGTGTCCAGTTTGGCAAAAAATTGTAAACCAGTATTGTGCGATCACCCAATGATTTAGGTTTGAAATGTTGTAAAAGCTTTGGTGCATCACCTTTTATGTTTTATGTTTACATTTCCTTGTACCCTTATCTCCAAACCCTAAAGAAGAGTCAGTTTTCTATAAAAAACCCTAGAGGTATTCAGTGAGACGTAATTTGTCCCCCACTCGTTGAATTTCCCATAAGACTTTCAGAGAGGTGCAAGCTTTCATGATCAATAGGTAGATTAATAAAATGTAACACTAAATACTCGTCAGACACAACTCTCTGATTTACAAAAGTAGTATTGTACACTCTATTTAGTGCGCTTTTTTGGCCATCATTAGTCATCAACAACTCATAAATAATTCGAATGCAAAATACAATTCTCACCAGCTAGGATAAACAATATTTATAATTTAGATTATGATAAGTGTGTATTTATGCTTTGTCACTCCAATAGAATGTTGGAGGAATTTACTTTTCCATTTGTCAATCCTATTGATTTGAGAACCTATTATTTTCCATTTACATCTCTTTTTCCACTATCATAGCCACCATAAATAGGAACCTATTCATGTTTTTCTTGGAATGATTCATTCTCGACCAATTTGCAAGAATGACTAGTTGAAAAATAGACCATACCTTGCAACATTAGAAGTGGAACAACTCAAGGAAAAATTATTTCACTATTATTTGTATAAATCTTCAAATTTATCTTTCTGTATAGTTGTATTCCACTAATGACATGGCCAAAATTGATGAGTAGCATCTTACAAAGAATCAACACCTCTCAATGTGTTTAAATAATTGTATATTTGTCTTCAAAAATTCAAATACATATTACAATTCTGCTAAATATAAATATATCAAACATTTCCTATTAATTGGCTACTTGTACTTTATCAAATTATTTAAATAAAACAAAACTTTGTTTCCTATACATTGCTTAGTGTAATGTTGGGAAATAGGGTTCCACCTTTTTGGAAGATGGAACACAAGGGGGATGAGACCCTCCTATTTCGCTAACATAACATTCAAAGGGACCCCTAGATATTTCAAGCTTAGGGATGAAATGACGGAAAAGAAATATATAGTAGGGGTGTTCTAGGGTGTGATTAATGACTAAAGAGGGGTTCACCACCAAGCTAGAGCTTGGAAATACTAATGATATGTAAAATCTAATGTTAAAACCTAATGCAATGCAAAAATTCACTAAATGACCTAGAAATGCATGTAAATTAGAATAGAAAGCTGAGAGATCAAAAGTGTGCACCTGGAAACTTGTAAGAGCTTGATTGAAGACCTAAAATGTTGAATAATTAATGCTTTTTGGGACTCATACACCAGTTTGGGTGATTTATCCCCAGATTAGGGATTTTGGGTAGGAACAAAAATCTAGCAAATGCAAGTCCAGAACTCCTAAAATTTGTAAACTTCACTGTACTGGGACTCATATGCTAGAAGTGGTGTATTAGTCTTGTTTGACTTTTTTGGAAAATCAAGACCTAAATCTGCTCTTCAATCTCTTCTCAATCCTCTCAACCTGGTTTCTAGATTTGAAATGTTGAATTCTACTCTATAGATTTCTTCCAATGATCTTCTAAACAAGGTGACAACTTGGAAAACTTTTCAACTTGAAAAATTATTTCCAATATTTCTCTTCAATATGTCTTCAACCTAGATCTACAAATGAAACACTAAATAGAGGGAAAAAATGTTGTTTTGCTAGTAGAAAGGGGTTTTCCTTGGTCAAACCCCGTTTTGGTAATCAAATCTTATAACTTTTGAAATGAAATTAAATGAAATGAAGGAATGATGAATCAACAACATTTAATGTTACAACTCACCAAACTCTAGCAATAGAATGCTACAAACATGTATGAAAGGGATCCAATGGATGTAGATCTTGACTCTTGATTGAATGTGATAGATCTTGAATTGAATGCTTGCTTGAATCATGAAACCCTACATCAAAAATGTTAGCTCAAAAACAAACATGATGCATGATGACTTTGACATGATGCTTGATACTTGAATGATACTCTAAAACACTTGATAATTAGCTCTTGAATGCTCCAATTTTCTATAATGTATGAATAGTTAAGGTGCTAGATCACTTGTAAAACTTGCTAGGCTACTTGATTGTTTGTTAGGAGAAAAATGAATGAAATAACCTTGTATTTATACTTTTTTATGCCAAATTTCTTGAAATTACAACACTACAAGCCGACATCAAATCTAGGAGAATAAAATCCTACTAAGAATTTGAATTAAATTTGATTTTGGGCCACACAAGACTCATATGCCAGAAGTGGCATATGAGTCCCATTAGGCTAGGCTATGTGACACATTTTTCAAGAAAGTCTTAGATTCATGTGAAATCAGGATCGGGGCCCCAAAAATTAGGTGGGACCCATATGCCCAAGGTGGCATATGACTCCTAGATCACTAAATTTGGGCCATACAATCCAAAGACACCTAAAGTATGATTGGATGTTGGTTTATGTTGGGATTATCCTCAAAAATATGCATTAATTAAGGCTTGTGGATGCAAAATAAGGCCAATTAAAGCATAAAGAAGCCCAATTAATTAATGAAACCCCTAGATTAGTGTGAAAGTGTGGTACAACACTTTATAACACCTAAAATAAGGTACCATTAAGGCCATTTACTTTACAAGGGCCCAAGACCTAATGTGAATGTGTTAAACACACAACACTAAATCAAGGCCATATTAAGATCAATCTAACAAGGAGGGCCCAAAAAAATGCGAAAATGTAGAGGAGTGCATTTTTAGTCATTACACTTAGCGCCTCGTGTCTAATGAAGTTTACATTTTTTTTACATCATATTGTTTTTTTAGCACAACATATAATATGTAGATCTTATTTACTTAATTTATTATTCCTTTTACAATTAATTGACACATTTTGCTTATTCATTTATATACTTTATTTTTATGTTGAATTGTAGACTTATACGCTATTTTCATTTACTTGTGCTAAGAAATAGCTACACATCGAAATAATCCTCATATCATTCAACTATCTAGTGGAGACACAACCAAAACAAAACCAAGCCCCTTCATTCTAGTGGATTAAATAATTGTAGTATCAAAGTCATCTTCAACTGTAAATAAACCTAAATCTCTTCAAATAGACATCCAACATCATACTTCAACTATCTCTAACAATTATCTTGATATCGTTGATAAATTCAAACTTACTTGTTAAACAACAAGTCTTATCAAAGAGTTGGATGTAGAGAGACTTTAGGACACACTATCAATACTCCAATCCAATTGCATTAAACTTGAGGGGTTGTGTAATTTCCTTATAGAGATAAAATATGATTAGCACTATCATAATGATGTGACGTCTACTATAATTGATTCATTTTAGGTTTTGAGCTGCACAATATGTAGCCCACTATTAGATCTTTTTTGTGTGCCTAAACTAAGGCTTTCTATGTGTGCAGTGTAAAGAAACTTTAAAGAATTGTACTATACTTTTTTTGAGCCATCTAAATCTAATCAATTTAAATACGGTTGCCTCCTGATAACAAAATCACAATGTACATACTATATATCAAAAAAAATGAAGCCATTATTTTATACCACTCACTATCAAAATGGTATACTTCTTTTTCATAATTTTGTTTATCATGTACATAATGGTGTTTATTTCCAACATCAACTTCATAAATTAAACCTACAATATTAACTAAATTATTTATTTCTATTTGTAAGCTTTAGATATTTATATTTCTCAAGTTTTAAATAATTCTTAGATAATACAACGTCAAAAATAGAAAAACAAAGTAACATGAACAAATATTGTGATACAAATGCAACCTTTTCTAATATAAACCCTAAATATAATTAAACACCTTTGTAGACTAGTGGTTTTAAAAACAGTGCACCCTTCTTATGTGCTAATGTTCAATAATCCTTTCATCAATTATGCCAGCTTCAAAACAAAACATGACGAAACAATATTCGAAGAAACAAGCTTCATAAATGATGGGGTTATATTTTTCCAATGTGTGCATCCCTTCTTTAGCTTTCATTTGATAGTTTGCTTCTATAGATTTGCAACTTATTCTTTAGTGTATTTGCTTTAAAAACAAACTTCAACTCGATTAACAACTTTATGTTTAAATTTTTTCAAGAACTAATTATCACACTCCAAATTTACTCGCAAGCCAATATCTTCCACTCACTTTCACCTTCCTAATTTGGAAACTTGTTGCAAGTATGAGAAATTGGTGATGTCATTAATGTATATAGTTGAGTGAGATGGTTGCAAGAGTTCACTTGGTTTTTTCATTAATGTCAACAAGCCTATGTTGTCATTGATGTCTACAATTGAGTGAGATGGTTGCAAGAGTGCAGTTGATGCTTTGATTAGCTGCATTATGTTGTCATTAGTAAAGATATTGGTGTCAATCTCTCTAATGTTTCTTTGATAAGATTCATTTTATGGATGTGGAAGTGATGAAGATGATGATTATGTGTCTCTAGTACTTGGTTTCCAAGTGCTTTTGAGAATAAAAGTGCACGATGACTTAGGTGTGTTCAGAGGTTCAGAATGTGCTTCACATTTCTTTTGTTTTGATGTTATGCCTATGTGGTTCAGATATATTAATCAGAGGTGTTTGGAGATTCTATATCCAGAATTTGGGCTTTTGGATCGATGTGCAAAAAGAGATATGTTCAATAGTGTGTGAGTTGGGTTTATTGTGTTGTTTGCAGTGGTGTTTGGGAGAAATGTATTTTCTCTGCATTTCTCCATGAGTTGATGTTTGGTCTTGTGGATCTGGGAAGTTGTTCATATTGCCTATATCTTTCATAATTCAAGATTTTTTGTGATTTTTTGGAGTGCAGAGCGAGTTTCAGATGTTAGTATGCATGGAAGGTAAACTGGGTGTTCATGATGAATGTGTTTTACTGGTACAAGTTGGTGCAAAGAATTTGTTGGATCTCATATGGTTTGTGGATTTTTCTAGATCATCTAGAAACATGTTATGTGGTCCACATGTCATCATGATAAAAAGAGAAGCATGTACTTAATTGATCAATGATGTTTACATGGGTAATAGTCAAACTCGGTGTTTACACTTCATGCAAAGGCTATTAAGTATTGTTTTTGATAAAGGAAAAAATGGGTTTTACAAGGACTCGAAACCCCAAAGTTTACAAGAAAAATAAAGATAAAACTTTATAGTACCCAAAAAATAGGAAGGCTACAAAACAGAAAAAAACTAGAAGAATACCGCAGCCACAAGCCCAAAGCCAGCACAGGCCAACACAAAAACCAACGCAAAACACCCAAAACTAATCCAAGGAATTTAAGGTATCAGAAACCTCAACTTCAAGGTTGCACATATCTTGGCCCTTTTTGAGAACCTGAATCTCCTAGGGTGTAGAAACAACCTTTCTTTTCAGGTGAGCTCTCATCCTCTTTGAGATGCTAGCATCCTCAGTCCTGATTTTCTCCTTATCAACATCCAAATCCACAACCAGAGATCCCTACTAGAAATTTTCCATTTTCTCAACCATAGTGCTCATGACAGTTGCATTGTGTTTGGAAATTTTGTGGTTATGCTCTAGGATAGTTTTAATGGTGTCCCTGATTTTACTAATTTTTCCCTCCAGGAACTTAACCTTAACCCCATTATCATTATTCATCTTGTCTGTGAGCTCAACATTTTGTTGAAGGCACTCATCCATCACCCTCACATTTTCCTCAGTACACACAACCTCAACAGTATTTTGGGTAACGCCTTTAGCTTTCATTTCTTCCAACTTACTCGTGAGGGCCCTATTTTTTAAGCTAAGGTCCTTTATCTCATGAAAGACCCACTTCATAATCCTAAAATAATCAACTACTCCATTTCTAGCAATGGCTAGAATATCATCAGGAAACTCCCAATTAGGCTTAAAGTAGTGGTCTTCAGGGTTAAGGTTTCTAGGAAACATGGGTCTATCTTCTCCATCAGTAGCAGGGTAAGAGGAATAGGAATCCTCACTGGATTTTGCGGTATCAAATTTATCCTCCAGGGATTCCTCAGAGTAAGAAACCAGCTTATTAACCAGGGGATCCCTATTCTTGAGTTTCTCTTTCTAAACAGAACCAACGAGGGTTTTCATAGAGCCTTCTTTTTTATTCAAGGACTTACTCAGAAGGGTTTTCTTACCTGACTTTTTGGGGGAGGGAGGTTCTTCCTCTTTCCAATCAGTGTTCAAGTTATCTTTTTCCTCAGACATTTTGTTATCAGTATCATAATCTTTAGAGGCCGAAGCCGGGACAGGGTTAGATAAAGCCAGCATATTTTTAAAATGCTCATAAATAAGTCGAATGAGGCCAGTATGCATGACCGGATACTTCCTAGGATTATTTATATGATCTTCCATGGTATTACTCAAGGAGCAATGCAGATAGTGAGGGAAGGAAACCCTTACCTTATGGCGAAAATGATTGAGGAGGAAAATATGGTAGTCATAATCTATGGTAAATCTAACATCCAACGTGATGTATTCCATTATAATTATGAGCACCTTCCTCCATAACACCTTAATAGTGTCCACTTCAAAGTAGTTGCTAGAAATTTTAATCAGCTCTCTCTTTTCCTTATCTTTTTTGGGAAACCTAATAACAGCCTCATCAAAAAAAATTATGTCATGGAAGAAATTTTTCCCCTCAGTCGAAAGACCAATGACATCCCAAATGAGGTTATCGTTCACACTAACCTTCCTACCAAAGAGAACAATTTCTCCATTCCTCCAATGTTTTGCAAAATACTGAGTAGCTTCTAAGTCAGGACCATGGAGCTTGTCGATGAAAGGGAGAAGCCCACCACGCTTAATTTTCCTCCAAACCTTCGAATTTTTCTTATGCATTTCATAACTAGTCGGCTCCACTCTTTTTCTGCTTCCCCCCATTATCGCATTTACCTTACTCGCATTGCTTGTCGAGCTATTACCCTGAATCCAAATGCCACAACCAAACCAAACCACAAAACATGACAACTCTTACATCCAATAGAGTTAATAACGGTGACCCCATCAAATCTAATGATGACTATGTACTTAGCCTTATTCTCCTTCATTATCAAGAAATGCAGTAACTTTCCCATGAGTGATATCATAATCAATTAAGGCCCTTACATTATCTCCCAACTCATTGCGGTTTTTCCACGTATTAAACCCTTTTTGTTTAGCCACCTCATTAGCAAAAAATTCAGCAACGCTATTTGCTTCCCTAAAGGCATGCGTAATTCTAACTTTATCAAATTTAGATAAAAGATTCTTAGCATCTTCAATTTCTAACTTTTAATGGTCCACGAGGGGGGGATTTTCCAAGGATGCGTTCAATGATGTTTTTAGAATCACCCTCTAACCAAATATTTTTAACATTCATTTTACTAGCCAGGTCAATAACCTAAATAGCCCCAATGGCTTTGACCATGTGGTTAGACTGAGTGCCTAAGGAGATGGCCACAACCGCAACAAACTTACCATTATAGTCACTTATCACTCCCCCACTTCTAGCCAAACCTGGGTTACCCTTAGCCGCCCCGTCCAAATAAGCTTTTATCTAGCCTCTAGGAGGATGACTCCAACACACTCCTTCACAGTCCTTTTTAGCAAGTTTTGAGACCTTTGACACATCACTTTTAATGTTCAAATCCTTAGCCATCTTTAAGTTGTAGGAAGAGAAAACCACTGCCTCCATCAAATTCTCTTGATGAGGGATGATATTGAAGTTTTCCACAATTAATCTAAAATTCTTTTCATACACAGTGTTTTCTGAGGTTTCCTTTTCCCTGAAGATTCTATTATTTTGTTCCTTCCACACACCCCAAGCTATATAAGGGAAAGTAGAAGCCAATAATCTTTGAATAGAAGGATTCATAGAAGGGGCATTCCACTAGATAAAAAATTATTTGATGGAACTTGGAATAACCCACGATAAATTCCACAGTGTCATAAACCTGCCCCAAATAGTAGCCACATACGAACAGTGAAGAAATAAGTGGTTAGTAGTTTTCGCCTCTTCTTTACACAGATAGCATCGGTTAGGGATCTGGATACCACACTTGCAGAGATTTTCAACCATGAGAACTTTATTCTGAAGAAGGATCCAAAAAAATGTTAACTTTGGGAGTTAGATGTTTGATCCAAGCTTTAGCCCAAAAGGGGTGAGGGGCATGAGAAAGGGACAACAAAGAGACAACCGAAGAAATAGAGTAGCTGCCTGAAGGGTTAGCAGTCCAAACTAAGAGATCCTCCTACTGATTCGACCTCATCCTAATAGCCACCAAAGACAAATGAATCAGATCAAGATCTAAGCTCAACTGGTGCAAATTCACCCAGCCCCCATTTCTCCAATAATCCTTGACATGAGATCCAAAAGTTGCTTTGTAGGTATCATCCCACCTATTAAACCTTTCATCGGCAATTAGAAAACCCTTCAATAACCATCTATCTTCCCAAAACCTTGCTTGATTACCACTTCTTATGCTCCATCCAACTCCTAAATCAACAATATTTTTGCCTCTAATCATATCACTCCAACAAACCGATCCATGGGGTAGATTAGGAGAATCCAGTAGAGCCTTAAGAGATCCAATATTAGCCATATATTTTCTTTTTAAAATATTTTTCCATTCTCCATAAGATGAGAAAGCCCACCAGATTTGCTTAGCAAGGAGCGTCCTATTCATCATTCTAATATTTCTTAAGCCCAAGACTCCCAGCCTTTTAGGTCTACGAATAGAGTCCCAACCAATTAGAGGCATTCTTTTTCTTTCAACACCTGACCAAAGGAACCATTTTTGGATTATTTCAATAGCATCCACATATTTGGCAGGGATATTAAAAATACTTAAAGCATATATTGGAAGGTTCAGAAGAGTAGCTTTGAGGAGTTGGATTTTACCAGCTTGACTAAGAAGAGCTCTTTTCCATCCAGCAAGCTTTTTGTTGAACCTATCCACCAAAGAACTCCAAAAGGAATTAGGAGGCTTAAGGCACAAAGTCAAGCCAAGATAAATAGAAGGCAAGGAATCAATTATGCACCAAAGAATTCTAGCGATCTTATTGTTTCTAGGTTCTTGGGTGTTGAAGAAGATAGAGTTTTTATGTTTGTTAATCATCTGACTAGAAGCCCTCTCATACTCATCTAGTATTTTTTTCAAATTCCTAGCTTCAGTCACAGTTGATCTCCCCATCAACATGGTGTCATCAACAAACTGTTGGTGGGAACAGATCAGATTGTTGGAGGAGGCTATTAAGTATTGTTAGAATTGGCTATGGCTACCAAGATCTTGAGACCAAATGGAAAGCACAAAGAGAGAGAATGGAATGTGACAATAATAAATTGCATTCTTATCAATATGATTCAATGATATGATTGTGATGCGTACAATGTAGTAGAGAGCCCTTGGTTATATAGCCAAGGTGAGATGCAAGATGTCATAGGATTATGACAAGTGTCTTAATCATATGACATGAGATAACTAATCACACTTACCTAGGTTCGCATGTGCTACAAATCAAAAGATAAGATAACAACTAATGACAACTAACACCTTCTAGAAAGATTCCTTCCTAGGACCTAAACTGTAAACTTAACATGTGCAAATAAGTCCCCTAGTAATGAATGAACTAGGTACAAGACTTTATTTACACCAACACCCCCCCTTAAGTGAAACTTAGGGAGTATCAGATTATTATGCAAATGACACAAAGATGCAAGAATGGGTCCCAGCTACTAGGCCATTTTAGGTACCCATGTACATATGCAAATGAAATCTCTCACAAACAGAGAAAAGGAGAAAACCTAGTGGGACAAAACTCCTCCCCAAAAGAGAGATGAAATTAAAAAAAAATGCTCTCAATGATGCATGAGAAGGTAAAAACCCATGTGACAAAAAGACCCCCCCCCCCATAAGAGAGAAGAAGAAGAGAGACAAGGCAGCCCCCCCTCAATGTTGAGTCTCCTACAATGATGGTAGAAGCTCGACATTGAATGTTGAAGATGATCCAAAAGCATTGAACAACATTCCTCTCATTAGGATGAAACAAAACCATGGATGTATGCATGATGTTAGGAATATGAATTATGCATGATGATGTCTTTAAAGCATGCTCAAGTGTCTCCATGTCAATGTTGAAAGCTGACACACTCCATACAGGCATTCTAGGCCACACTATTGAAGAGAAAAATCTAGAATCTAATAGAGATGAATGTAACACAATCCAAAGACAATGATATCCCCTCTAAAGACAAAGAAGCCTCCTCCAAATGTTTTCCAAAAGTATCCACACTCATGCCAAACTGCAAAGAATGATCATGTAGAGAATGAACAAGAGGGTCAAAGTGTCCCCTCACAACAAATGAAGAAGGAGCATCTTCATCAAAGAGAAGATGAATGTCATCAATGATGTCCCCAAAATCTGCAATATGAGATTCCTCAAACAGGTCTGAAATACCTGTCAAGAAGCCATCCAAAGTAGCCAAATTTGAAAGACAATGAGGATCTTACTACACTAAATCACTAGGAGACAAAATTGTAGCAACACAAGCATCATCAACTACAATAGTAGGTGTAGAAGATAGAATTCATGGCTCAAGTACTAGATCTGATGTGAGAATTCCCAAGTTCAAGAAGCCAAATGTCTCATCTGAATCATGGTTCATATGATCAACAACCGAAGGAACAACGTCACCATTAGAAGAAAAAACTAAAAAGGTATACAATCGAGATGAATGATCAACCACCCCAGTAGCAATGATCTCTCTACTTTCCAAGTCTCGGATGATGACTGAATCAGGTGTGAATCATGGTTCATATGATCAACAACCGAAGGAACAATGTCACCATTAGAAGCAAAATCTGAAAAGGTATACAACTGAGATGAATGATCAACCACCCCAATAGAAATGATCTCTCTACTCTCCAAGTCTTGAATGATGACTAAATCAGGTGTGAATTCCACAATCCTCCCATCTCCACCATGTGTAATCTGATATATGGAAAGAAGATTGCTCGTCAAATGAGGAACACATAAAACATCATGGAAAGTGTTGTCCCCAAAACAAATAGATCCCTTCCCAATCACACTCATGTATGTATTGTTTCCCATCAATATAGGAGACATAGTACAAGGCAGAAAAGAAGAGAATATAGATTGTGAAGATTCCATATGATGAGATGCTCTTGAATCTAGAAGCCATCTCCTTGATCCTTGACCTGAAAAAGCACAAAGAGCTTGACCTTTGTCCTTTTTAGATTATTTTGAAGGAGGAGGACATTCAAACATTCTAGAAGGAAAATCAATGTGATTCTTTTTGAGAAGATGCTTCAACTCATCAATATCCTTCTTGTAACAATAGTGTTCTTCATGCCCATCCTTCTTTCAATATTCACAAGTAGGCCTCTCCTTCTTAGATGATTCCCCTTTAGAAGAGGATTTTTTCTTTGCTTAATCTGAATGTGGATTATTCTTTACTTTCTTCTATTTCTTATCTAATTCTGATTCTTTCACCTAACTAACCAACAATGCCTAAGATTTAGAAGTCTTGGTGAGACCCATTGAGATAATATTTTGTTGCTCATGTATCAACATCTCAGAAAATGATGCAAATGAAGGAGTAGTATATGTAGACCCCATAGTCAATCTATGAGTATGAAAGCTAGAAACAAAATAAGAATAATCGGGACCAAGTTTTTTCATTGTATTGTAGACTAACTAGATATCTTTCTTATCAATTCCACATGCTTTACATTGCTCTATTAGATCATTAACCTTAGTGATGTAGTCTTGGATGTTGTCAAAGTTCTTAGGATCAAATCTCATCAATTCATTATCAATTTGATAGCCTCTTACTTCATTTGTAGTACCATACAATTTTTTCAATTTGTCCCAAGCTTCATGAGAATTTTTACATGATTCAATTTGAAACAACAAATCTTGAGAAACTAGTCTGCGAAGACATCCAAGAGATTTGGTATGTTTAATCATCCATTTTAACTTTTTATTTGCATCTATAGGTTTAGGTACCTTATCTTCAACATATAGAGTGTGACCTTCAGTCATTAGAATACTCCATGCATTTTGATGCCACGTTGAATAATTATATGATGTGAGAAAAGGAACCTTAGAATGATCCATGAAAATGAGAGAGCGCAAGCAAACATATCAAAGAAATGCACCAAGAGACCCCCCCCCCCCAAATCACTCAATTAAAAAAAAACCCCAGCAATATATGATTTGGAACTTTATATTTAGCATGTTTGCAGTTTCTAGATGCCAAAAAAAACAAGCTAGACTTGATCTTAGTGCTTACAAATGCCAAAATAGGCCACATAGTTAAGTACAAATTTTGGTACAAAATGAAATCAATCTGATCATACCACTAATAAGTACACAAAAAATTATGTACTTTAAAAAAAAACTGCACCCAAAAATGTTACCATAGGAGCAAGATATGAGCTTCTGAAGTTCCCAAAATGAGGACGAAGCAACAACACCTATGGGAATCTGAAATTTCTTGAAAAACCAAGAACCAAAACCAAAAACTAATTGTGCCACTATGAAGAGTGCAAAAAAATAGCCCAAATAAAAAAAAAAATCTCGAAAAAAGGAGTCAAAATGAGCAAGTTATGGCCTTTTGAACTTGAACTGTAAAATTAAAAAAAACTCATTGGAGAGGGGGGGAAATTTTTTTTAGAAACTGATGATATAGAGATGACGTCAACAATACTTGCAAATAAATTTGATGTTCTGGAAATTGTTAAAACAGAATATTCTCCTTGAATTCCCGACTTAAAATTGACGCCTTTCGCTCGAATATTCTTAGAAGATGTCGATGTCACTAGATTAATTTTGACGACCCTATAGCCATCATTGCCTACCACGGGTTTGGTGGGAATATTCTTCTAAAATATTTTGGTATATTCAGCTAATCATTGGGTATATCTTCTTTTCGCCTTTTTAAAGTGGGCCACCGATTGAATAAAGATTGTCCGGATTTCAAATGGAAGCATCGTGTCGATTTTATTTGTATGCCAATTTTTTATTTTCCAGGGCTGATTGAAATGGGGCCCGAACTACCTAGAAGACCATACAAAACCTGCCACTTGGTAACAGCATGGTCAAGGAGTACCTTGTACTCTATGCAATAGGGTATGGGGTCCGCAGAAAATTTTCAGCAACCTTTTTTTTACTTTTTGAAATTTAATTCAAATATTTTGAAAAGAAATTTAATCGGTACAAATGAATTTTTTTATAAAAAAAAAAATTCAAAAATTTTCACTTGAATAAAATAATTATTTTTGATAAAATTTGTACCAATGCATTCATGACGACTTGGGGGTCGTACAACTCCTTGGGCAGATTTTTTTTGCTTCACCAGACAACTGCTCTGATTTGGACGAATTGACAGTTGATCTTAGGGTTTTTGGCCCTTCTAGATGTGATGGTAGGGTCATATTTGACCCAAAATGCTCCAAAATTGTAGCTACCTTCTGGATCTGGCAACCACACTTCAACTTCCAACCCTCATAGATTTGGCCTCATATGTCCAATTTGGATCAAACAAAAGGCAAAATCGGCTTTCTCAAACCTTCTAGATGCAATGGTGAGCTTAGATTTTCACTGGCAATTTCGGATTTAAACCTTCTCTCTTCAAATAAAGACTATCCAATGGCACCCAACCCGATCTGATACCATGTTAGAATTGGCTATGGCTACCAAGATCTTCAGACCAAATGGAAAGCAAAAAGAGAGAGAATGGAATGTGACAAGAATAAACTGTATTATTATCAATATGATTCAATTATATGATTGTGATGTGTACAATGTAGTAGAGACCCCTTAGTTATATAGCCAAGGTGAGATGCAAGATCACTTTTTAAAAAGTAGGAGGCCTTCCTTGAGATATATCCTAATGGAGAACTCAAGGGTTCGACCTTAAGCGGCATTTTTGGGCGTGCTATATAAATTGGCTATGAGAGAAAGTTGTAGGTCTATTCATGCATGTAGCGCTCCAGACTTGCATTAGGGACTACAGTTTTTAAATTTCCCAAGGAAATGTTTGAGAGGTTGATGGTGTTCACCAATATTATACCCACTAAGAACCTTTTGTTTTAGAGGCCATTAAATTCCTTCAAACGTAACTAATTTAAAGTGGTGCAAGGGATGCAGATTGTACCTTGAAGCTACTCACCATGTACTTTCCTAGGTCGAGATAGATATTTTTAGGTTGCTAGAAATAGCCTCTTGATAAGTGAATGAAGGTGTACCCATGCCATCTATCAATGAACCTATGTTACTAGAAGTCTACTATCCACCTCTATATAGAAAAGGTGTTTTTAAAGTTGACCTAATTGTTCAAATACCTAATATTTATAAGTATTTACCCCTTAAATGGGAGGTGGGACCACTTAAAGTTACACACTATTTCTACCATAACATTATGTTGTGAATGTTTTCTTGGTATGACCAAAGTGTAAATGTTCTTATCATTTGACACAAAACTATCACAAAATCAAACTAATCACTTATCAAACATCAATTTTCTATGTTTTTCTAACTAAATTACTTCTAAAAATAGAAAATTAAAAAATGATTAGGGTTCCTAGAAGTCATTTGTATGCCCAAAAACATGCACCACATATGTCAGCCTATGCATCGTAACTATGTATTTGAACCGCAGAAACAATGTGACACATCCGTTGTTGACTGTGACACATTCGTCTAGTAAAAAATCGCATCTCTGTAAGTCAAAATATTTCCTTAGTAAAAAAATCTAAACCACATCTATGTGCAATGCATTTCAATGGTTCTGCAACACATTTTTTTTTTACAACACTACAGTCGCAATATTGGGCAATGCATCTTTCTGATAGATAAAATAGAGTTTATTTACAAAGGCTACATAAAATTGATCTTTTTACACAGAAATTAGAATTTTGAACAATCACCTTTTCCTACATATTCAACATTTCTAGCTTTCCTAGATTAAAACATTATCATTTTAGCATCATATCCCAGAGTCCTTAAAAAATATTTTCTTGAAAATCTTGAAAAATAAATACCAAAAATAAGTTTAGAATTCAAATTCTAGAGTTATCATTTGGAGAATCATCAAAACCTCATCTTTTATAGAACTTTTTCCATCAACAAAAGTTGTATTGTAGCTCATAAGTCTAGTTGTGAATTCGCTTTTTAACAAAAAAATTTATCAACAAAATTTGAAACCCAACTCATTAGTCTAGTTGTGGAATTAGTTGTTTATCAAAAACCATCAGCATCACTTATAGGTTTAGGATTTTGTACGTGGTTACATTTAGTCCCAAAACTGAAATACTTATCAAGGTTATCATCTTTTAGATCTCTAAATTCAAAGTAACAAAGGTCTCTTGCATTTGGCTCAAAAACATAGTTTTAATTTTAGTCTTGTACCTTTCACAGTTTCCAAATAAAAAAATACCAAAAACATAGAGTAGTTTCATCTTAGTTGCATTCATACCCAAACTTTGAAAAAACTAAAAAAAACTAGAAAAAGACAAAATACCATCACTTTTATGGTTGTTACACAATCATAAAGCAAAATAAAAGAGATGGACTCATCTTCTAATTTGATGTACAACCTAACTAATGATATGAATTTTGGTGAAAATCCTAGTAGTGATTTGAACGAACTCACAAAATCAAACTATTTCCCCTTTGGAGAGTTACACTTTGAAATAAGTAAACCAAGGGCTCATGCCTGGGGAAATAAAAAATTCATCTCAAGATCCAAGGATCTTGACAATCATTGACGAAATTGTGTCAACAGACCCCAACTGGTATTTCACGCAATTAGCATAATATGGATCTAAGCTACTATTTGAATTCATCATAAAATCCATCATAGGGGAGAGTCTTAACACTACGACACTAGGATTTGGTTCCACTAATAGACCTGCACCATCACCAACACCTACTACATCACAACCCACATCACAGTTGAACATAGGCATGTTGCTTGCCCAAATGTCTCATTACACAACAAGTGTGAATGCTACACCACCACCTACATTCACTAAACCCATGGAAAATTCATTTTCCTCTACATCTACAACTACAACACCAACTCACACTATGATTGCAACCAAAACTTTCACCCGTTCAAATAAATCAAGATACGAAATACCAACCCTTTGTATCTAGGACCACAAGTAGGTACTACACCCACTTCACAAAATGTAAATACACCTTCAACAAGGACTCAATCATTTTTCAGAATAGGTCCCAACAAACACTCCATCCTAACAACAACCTAAAAATTTGGGTTTGTCATCATCATTTGGGTTTAACCGAACCCCACCTCCAAAACAACCAAACAATCATGGTTTTGTGTATATATTTGGGTTTATCCAACCCCCACCTCCACTGCAACCAAACAATCTTGGTTCACAATCCTCTTTTTTTTTTTCTCACACCCCTTCACAACAACCAAACTATCATGGTTTTGAATACACCATTGGGTTTATGCAACCTCCTCCATAGGGACCAAACTATCTTGGTACATCATTCATAGTTCATGTTAATGTTCCACCACCACCATCATCATTCACTCAAAATCCCACATACACCTCACAATTTCACCACCATTTTCTACCCATTCATCAACATCAAAATATACATGTATTAAATCCACAATACAACACAAACACATTCGGGAACCCCTCACAAGGTTCCCCATAATACATCACCCACGCCTCAGTTCTAATGGCACCATTTCCCATGGACCTAATGGCTTAGTAGTTACAAACATTACAACATCAAATGACCAACATGCATGTAATTGGGAGTCAAAAAACCTACTCAGTGGAGGACCTATGTCCTTACCTTTTTGATAGGAGCATCCACATGCCTCCCTTTCCCATGAACTTTATTATTTCTAAATTTAATTTAAATACAAGGGAAAGGGTGACCCCGTTGAACACATAGGGGAGTTCCACACAACCTCTTTAGACATGGCACATGAGCATACGTATCTCATGCAACTTTTTCCATGGATTCTAGGAGGACAAGACCTCGAATGGTTTGCATGCTTACCTTCGGGAATACAAACTTGGAGTGAACTACTAGAAAAATTCATCTCACAATTTTCATAAAACATATTAACTGATGTCAACATTACCTATTTGTGCGAGGAAAATAGAAAGATGGAAAACCTTAGCCAGTAGGTGTTCCTGCCATATACTAGAGAAGCAACTGGTCCAGATCTTTGTGGAGAACCTCAAAAAGGAGGTCCTATTCCACGTATTAATCCATTGTTCTAACACATTTGAGGAGGTAATAGAAAAAGTATTGTCCATCGAGAAAGACCTCCACCAAAAGGCTTGTGAACTTTTTAAAGGAGAATAACAATTATTCTTCTCATAATTCTAAACCAAATGGGAAAAAATTTGGTCATGAAAGAAAAATGTGATGAATGACAATGTTGTAAACACAAATCTCATAAATAAACCTCATCTTGTGCTAAATATGAAAGGACCCACAACGATGAACACCAACAAAACTCTATAGAAGAAGGAACAAATTGGTAATGTAGCTCAAAATAATACACCGTGTGGTCCTCCTAGGCCCCCCCAACCAAACATAAAGTACACACCCTTAGGGGAACCAATTGAGGCAATTTTGAATAAATTTCTACAAAATAATGTCATCCAACTACCCAAGGTTAAAAATTATGAGTCGATTCCATTCAAACCAGCCTAGTGGAATGATAACAATTTTTGTGAATACCATAGAAGCAAAGGACATAAAATGTCTACCTACTTCAAATTAAACAAAATTATACAATATCACATAGGGCAGGGTGATATCCAAATAGATAACAACCTAAAAACCACTAACATGGATCACATGATCTTCAAGGATCCTTTGCAAAACCATGGCAAGGGAAAAGCCTCAAGTCCCGAAACAGGTGGAAAACTTGATGAAAATTATACCAAGTTGTCACCTATGAGTACACAGTGAACCATATCTGAGCATCATCAAACCATAATATATCCACCATCGCCATCAAAAATAAAAATCTTGAATGTGCAGTTGCCACTAGGTGATCAAAGGTGACTCTGCAAGGAGCCCCTTTCAAACCTCGACCGACACATGAATATAACTTGATTGGTCATCTAGGAAATACCCTTGCTCAAATCTCCATTATCAAGTTGTTACACACCTCTCTCGAGCATAAGACTATCGTAAACAAGGCATCGCACGATTCATCCATCCCCATAGACTTAAATGTGAATGATTTTTAGGCCATGGTAGGGTTCTTAGCTACCATACACCATATAACCTTCACTAGACATGATTGTACTTTACAGAAACCAAATCATAATGAACCAATGCATCTCGAAGTATAAGCTAAAATAAACACAAAATCAAACATGTTTTGATAGATGGTGGAGCTAGGTTGAATATGTGCATGTTAAAACTACTGACTATCATGGGATTATCAAAGTCTTGTATAGATGATTCAAAGAGGATTGTGATATGCAGGTATGATGATATAAAATTCTCCTCCAAGGGAATTATCATTTTACCAATTAGAGTGGGTCTTGTTGTATAGGACACAATGTGTCAGGTTCTAGATCTAGACCTTCCTTATAACCTTTTTCTTGGACACACATGGATTCACTCCATGAAATTTGACCCTTCAACATACCATCAATGTTTGAATTTTCCCTACAATGGTGCAAAGATCACTATTTTTGGTGATCCTGACCCCTTTCAATATTACAATAACCTGAGAAGGACACCTGAGCATCAAGTAGCTATCCATAGGAAAATCTCATCTACCTCTTCCTCATCACACTACATTGAACCAGCTTCTCTATCAAATGTTTCACCATTTCCAAAAAAAATCCCTAACACTAAGTTCCAGGTCCAAGATGATGGAGTTGGAGAATACAATATTGAAAGTTTGTTCTTTGTGGGGAAACTACCATTTGTACCAAAACATTATGGCAAATCCCATCACATCAATAAAGATTCCAATGTGATGATTTAGTATCACCCACCCACAACATTCACCAAGTGGGGTGAATTGGGAAAGGAATGTATCAAGGAAGACACCTCTAAATGGATATATAGAGATGAAGAGGACAAAATACATGTGGATCTACCTATGGATAAAAATGGTAAGTGTTTTGAAATAATGAAGCATAAAGGCTATGATGGTCATAGTGGCCTTGGACTACAAAAACAAGGTATAACTGAACCTATCCTAGCAAGCAAATGGGCATGAAACAAAGGGTTGGGATATCAACCACTAAAAGTGAAAGCTCTTAGTACTACTATATTTCAGAAGAAAGTTGTTAACACATTTGAAATTTTCAAGACATCTAGGATAGTTCCCAAACATGAATCCCCTATTAACGACACTAAAGGCCATGCCTGGATCTATACCTTTTAGGATCTTGATGATTCATTCATCTTCACCCTATCTACCTAATCCTTTAGCTTTGTTGATACTAAAGATAACATGTTGTTACTTCACCCACAACTAATCGATTGGGACCAACAAGGTCCACCGAACTTAGACCTCTTCGAAAATGATGAAGCAATTGTTGAGTCTATGGGACTTAGAGTCGGTAAACCAAAAGGCACCCACAAACATAACAAAAAATAAGAAAAAGGACAAATATGGAGGTAAAAACCTCTCTGAGGCACCTAAGGATGGAAGGTTGGACCCAACCCCATTAATCAAGATAAATCCCCAATATTGGTCGAGAAGTCACAAGAGGCCAACATCAGCACATCTGAAGATCAAAAAAGCATACACTTTGTAGTGTCCCTAATAGCTATGAAAAAGCCAAAATTCACTGAATTTTTCTCTGAATGTAAAATCAACTTTGCATGGTCCTATATGGGTATGCCTAGACTAGACCCTAAACTAGTCCTTCATCACTTACCTCTTCTTCCTAGCACTAAACCTTTTAAGCAAAAGTTGAGAAAGATGCATCCTCAAATTTACTTATTAGTCAAAGTGAAGCTGAAGAAACTACTGGATGTTAGGTTCATAAGACCCATCGATTATGTAGAGTGTATTTTAAATCCGGTACCAGTCACTAAGCTAACTAGGGGCATCCATATTTGCACCAACTTCAGAGATCTGAATAAGGATTTTCTAAATGATGATTTCCTTTTACCTAATATAGACATGATTGTGGATCTTATAGTGGGATATGAGATGCTATCACTGATGGATGGTTTCTCTGGACATAATCAAATAATATTTGTAGGAAAATATCAACACAAGACAAACTTCACCAACGCTTGGGGTACATATTGTTGGAACGGCATGCCCTTCGGTCTTAAAAATGTTAGAACTAGTTGTTAGACAGAAATAACTACAATCTTCCACAACACGATGCATAAAATAATGAAGGACTATTTGGATGAACTCCTAGAAAATTCCCTCACAAGGGATGATCACTTAGTAGTACTGGACAAAAAATTTATAAGGTTTGAATGAACCCAAAGAAATGTGTCTTTGGAGTAAATTATGGGAATCTCCTTGGATACATTATTTTGCATAGAGGCATAGAGGTTGATCCTACAAAGGTGAAATCCATCATAGACATGTTTCCACCTTTCACTCTAACATGGCTAAGGAGCCTATAGGGAAAACTATAGTCTATTTGTAGGTTTATAGCACAACTGGCAGACAAGTGCCACCCTTTTCAGTATCTCCTACGCAAGGATGTCCCTTTCAAATGGACCAATTATTGACAACAGGTGTTTCAACAGATCAAAAACTACCTAATATCACCACCAGTCCTAAGGTCGTCTATCAATGGGAAACCACTCATTTTGTATGTATCTGCAACATCATCTACACTAGGAGCTCTCCTAGCACAAAATGATGAAGATAAGAAGGAATGTGCAATACATTATATCAATCATACCCTTGTAGGATACAAACTCAATTACACTCCCATAGAGCAGACATCTCTTTCTATCATTTTTTCTACACAAAATCTACAACACTACATGTTAAATATACAAACCAAGATGATAGCAAAAATTGATCCATTGAAGTACTTACTCAAAAAGGCCGCATTAATAGGTAGAATGGTGAAGTGGGTAATGATCCTTAGTGAGTTTGACATTGAATATGTGGAAAGGAAAGAAATTAAAGTACAAATCATTGTTGATTAGTTGGAAAATTCCCCTGCATAGGCATTCACACCTTTCATATCATAATTCCCAAACAAGGTAATCTTCAAGCTAGATACATCTACAAAGTAGAAAATGTACTTTGATGGATCATACACAAATCGCAATTTAGGATCTAGTGTCTTATTCATCACACCACAGGGGGACACCATCCATAAATCATACAGGATCTCATTCCCATGCACAAACAACATAGAGGAATATGAAGCCTTACTCATGGGTATGAGGGAAGCAATCAGATGGAAAATCAAAGACCTACAGGTATATGGTGACTCGCAGTTAGTGATCTAACAATTCAATGACAAATATGAGACTAAGGATGATAAAATGGTACCATATAAGAAAATGGTGGACAACCACAAAGAATACTTTGATACCATTCTATTCACAAAGATCCCAAGAGTGCAGAATAAGATAGCAAATGTAATGGCCACCATTGGGTCTCTCTTGGACATTCTTAATAATATACATTAGTTCAACTTCTTGGTGGAACAACTGTTGATCCCTACATTCGACATCCCCAAATTTGAGCTCATTTGTGAGATTTTTGGTCCCAATTCACCCTGGTATAAGGATATATGACTACCTTCACACCCAAATCCTACCTACCAACTTTTCCAATAACCAAAAAAAAGCCTTTATCTAACAAGTGGCTAAGTAAGTTATCATTGAAAATACCCTTTACCACTATAGCCTAGATACCATCCTTCTTAGATGTCTCGACATAGAGGAATTGAAGAAAACTTTACAAGAAATACATGAGCATATATGAGGAGCTCACTCTAGTGGTCCTACCCTAGTCAAGAAGCTTTTAAGAATAGGATACTACTAGCCTACAATGGAAGGTGATTCTTATCACTTCATGAAGAAATGCTGACAATTTCAAATCCATAATGAGCTGGTACATGCACAAGCACAGTGATTTCATCTAGTTACCTCACCTTGGCCTTTTTCTCAATAGGGACTCAACCTTGTTGAGAAGATTCAACCTACATCTTCCAATGGACACAAGTTCATTATCACTGCAACAAAATATTTCACTAAATGGATCAAAGCCATATCGATGGCGTATATCACTTGTAAAAAAAATTCAAAGTTCATATTGAACTATATCATATGCTAGTATGGTGTTCCTTTATCCATAGTCATAGATAATGGGCGTCCCTTCAAAAACTAGGATGTTAGGGAATTATGTGAAAGATACCACATCCAAAAACACTTTGCCTCTCCATATTTATCCCCAAGGTAATGGTTAAACCAAGGCATCTAATAAAACCATTCTAAAAATTCTAAAAAATATTGTTAGTGATGCTAATCGAGATTGGCATATATAGGGAAATCCAACCTTATGGGCTTATCATACGAGAATTCATACCCCTACAAGTGCCACACATTATTCCCTTGTCTTTGGTGTTGAAGACATCCCACCAATTGAGGTTGAGATCTCATCCTTGAGAATTTCCAAACAGAATTTCATTGATGATGAAGATTACCAAATCTCCAGGTTACACAAGCTAGCACTATTGGATGAAAGAAGACAAACAACATTGGTACACTTGTAGGTATATCAGAATTTCCTCAGATGCAGATATAACAAGAGAGTCAAGGTCCAAAATTTTGATATTGGTGATCTACTCTTAAAAGAGAATCTAAGAATCAACAAGAAAGAGAAAAAACTGGAAAGTTTGAGCCTAACTGGTTGGGTCCTTTTATCATCACCACAACATATGGATCTAGTGCATATCAATTGGCTAATCCTAAGGGTGAACTACTATATGATCCTATCAATAGCATGCACCTTCAGAAGTACTATACATGACCTTTGGAGATCCCATTATATCAAAAAATCAAAAAATGGAAAAACAAAATAGTAAAGAGAAAAGAGAAATAATCTATCCTATAAGTGAAAACCATTTCAATGGTGCTTGGGATAAGGACCATGGTGAAAAATTAGCAAATAGGAACCATTTGTAGTCAAATTTCACTCTACCATATATCACTACCCTATCTGATTCTATCCATAATAATCTGAGCATATGTTCCTTCATAATAAAAATCTTTCTCACCCCTTCTCATGACCTGAGATTGATTAACATTTAGTGTCAAACTGCTTATCATATCCATTCTTTCATAATAACTCATCCTATTTTAGAATGGAGGAAATCCTCGACCTATGGGTTTCATAAGGATCTTACACATTGTATCTAAGGATGTTATCGCAAAAATCCAGAAACATCGAAAAATCAAATAAAACCCAAAAACATTCAAATATCCTTTAAAAAATCCAAAAAAAGTCATAAAATGCTAGAAATTTTTTAAAAAATAATGTCAATCTAAAGTATCAAATTACATTGTCACGTAGGCAAGGCCATCCCTGATGAGCCCTCAAGGAATTAGGTATGTCCTTTAGGGTCCATCATAGTCAAATTTTGCATCATAATCCATATCTCATTATAAATTATCACTTATCATGGTTAATTGAACTACGTTGTTTTTGTGTTTTCACATAGGCAAGGCATCCCTGATGAGCCCTCAAGGCATTAGGTTTGTCCTTTAGGGTCCATCATAGTCAAATTATGCATTATAATTCATATCTCATTATAAACTATCACTTGTCATGGTTAGTCGAACTACATTGTCTCTGTGTTGTCACATAGGCAAGGCCATCATGAATGAGCCCATCAGACATTAGGCTAGTCCCCTTAAGGTCCATTAAAAATAAAACTTTTACATCACAATTCAAATTGCACAACAACCTATTCTTTGTAGAGAATGAACATGTTGTACAAAAACATGATATCTTATAAAGAATCAAGCTTAACAAATCATGGAATAATAGAGGACGCTACCCAAACTATCCTTCAACTAGGTTGATCCAATTATCTACAAATGTTACCTATCCTATCAAAAATTATTTTCTTCTATGATGTTACATTATTGAAACCAGACCAAGCGTCTTACATGAAATGTTTCACTCCTTAAAATAGGCACAATCTTCTAAAAAACATATCAAACACTTATTCATGGATAAAAAGGTCTAATTAGTGGTTGACTCATTTAGGTCTACTTTAGTCTTGTCTTATCGGATTTATCTTATGTCATTCTCCTAAGCTACTAAAGGATATCCACAAGTGATCAGAACAATGATGAAGGATTATGTCATTTCTTTTTGTTGATTTATGTCTATGATTTGTCTTGGTAACATGACTAGGGAAACTAAGGTCCTTGTGTGTGATTAGGATTCTATGTAGCATAATAAAAACATCCTATTGTTGGATGTTTTGGTTGTGTTTCTGATATGTGGTTGTCATTTTTGTCAACACTATTAGCATTCTTGCATTAGAAGTTGTATATGTCGAGGATATTGAGAAAATTGTAATAAGAAGTGCTACAGCTTATCAGTGGTGAAGTGAAGTTCTTTCTGTCAATGTGTTCAGTACGTGGTTGTTCTCAGGTTGTGGACTAAATGGTTTCTTGTTCATTATTTCTAGTTTATCCACGTTGAGTTTCATAGATCCGCATGAAGATTTGATCGAGTTATGGTGGTTTTCATTCTGACAGTTTTATGTCGCTTTCGTTAGTGTTCCTGATTGAAGATTATGTGATTTCAATAATTTCAGCTATTGTGGATGCTTCTCTAGTGTTTCATGATGGTTTTGGGTATTTCTATTCCATTCTCTATCTTTGTGGCATGTATGCATTGATCGTTGTGCTCATGATCCAAGATTTTCTCTTGTGTGTTCATGGTTTTCATGTTCTTGGCTGACAAGGTGTTTAAGCGTGTTGTGGATCTTCGAGGAGAAATTAATTGAAGTATTTTCGTGTTGGAGATGTTTTCAGTCTTCACTATGTTATGGCCGACCATGGTTGACTCGCATGAATAATCTTTATTTGTTTCCGGGCGACTACTTTTAATTATTTTATTATATTTTTGTGGCCAACTTATAGTGATGTAATTTCTTGTTGCAAATATATAAGAGCGATTGTTTCAAGAGTGAAAAGGGTGCAAATGTGAAGTGTATGAGTCCCATATGTGAATAAAGTTTAGAACATTCAAAGGAAAAGTAGAGAGTGAAGAAGAGTGAAGAAGAGTGAAGAAGTGTTCATGTGCTTAATCAGAACTATAACTAGGCATTAGCAGATGTTATTTTCTCAGTTCAAATCTGGATGGTTTTAATCTGAATCTTTATGTAAGATAGTGTGTCTTCCTTGGGCAGTAAGCCTTATTGTATTTGAGCAGTGAGCTCTCGGCAATGTGCCTGAATGCATGTGCATTCCCCATTCATACTTCCTTATACTTTTAACGAGGTATAATCTTATGGATTGACCTCCATCATGGTTTTTCCCCTAACAAGGTTTCCACATAAAAATCTTGGTGTTATGTGTGCTTTTGATGTGTTGTTCATTTATGCTTTCGTGATTAATGATCATATCTAAAATTAAGGTTAATAAGTTGAATAAGTTTGATATTTGGTGCCAACTTATTCACCCCCCTCTCAGTTGTCTTCCCTTGAGTTTCCAACAATTGGTATCAGAGCTTGTGGTTCCCTGAAAGAATTTTAACAACTTGAGGCGATCTGAGATGGTGACTTATAAGAAGGATAGTCCTAGATTTAATGGAAAAAATTATTCTTTTTGGAAAGATTGAATGGAGTACCATTTGAGATGCATTGGTGAACCCTACTAGAGCATTACAAAAAATATATATGTTATTCCACAGAATGGTCCTACTACTTCTATTGATATCAGGGATGTTGAATATAATATCAGGGCTAAGGAGGCATTGTTGAGTACTTTGAGTGATACTAAGATGACAAATGTGATGGATTTGAAGACTACTTATGATATCTAGAAGAAGTTGGAGACCTTGTATGAAGGTGATGCAAATGTGAAGATTTCTAAGCTACAAATTCTGAAAGGAAAATATGAAATTTTAAAAATGGGTGATGATGAAAATGTTACTACTTTCATGCAAAGACTAAATTAACTTGTGTGTGGTATCAGATGTGCTAGTGGATAGATACACGAATCAGAGATTGTTTATATTTAGTGATTGGATCTTTTCCTGATTCTTACAAAGTCAAGGCTAGTGCTATTGAAGAACTTAGAACTCTGACAAATGTTACTAGAGATATTTTGATTGGTAAGATTACCACTTTTGAGTTGAGTGAATTTGGTGATGCCCTTCCTAAGGTTGAATCTACATTTAAGGCTACTACTTCTGGAAGAGATAGATAGAGATATGATCTGGGTGAAAGTTCATCAAGAAAGACATTCAAGTATGATGATTAAATGAAACAATTGGATGAAGAAGAAAGAGAGCTTGAATAACTTGAAGCACTGATTGTGAAAAGAGAAGTCAGAGGACAAGGTAAGTATAAGGGAAAGTTTCCTATTAAATATTTCTCTTGCAATAAGATAGGTCATTTTGCATCAAGGTGTCCTGAGAGAGTTTCCAAGCCAAGATTTAACAAGCCTAAATTCCAAAAGAAGTGTTACTATGTTGCTGATGAAGGTGTAACAGATGATGAATCTGATAGAGGAAATGCAAGTGAAGATTATTTTTTGTTTATTGCTATCAAGAAAAACAATCTTGTGTCTACTAAATCTGCTAGTTGTACAAATATGGAGAAATCCCTAGCTACTCAAGTTGAAGAGAAAGATAAATGGTTAATTGAAAGTGGTTGTTCTCATCATATGACAGGAGATAAAAGTAAGTTTGTGAATTTGGAGAAGTATGATGGTGGTGTTGTGAGATTTGGTGTTAACACAGCTGATGTGATCCGCGGAAGAGGATGCATTTCTCTTGATGGTAAGCATAACACTGATGATGTCTTATATGTTGAAGGTTTGAAGCATAATCTCTTGAGTGTTGGTAAAATGGTTGATAAGGGATACAATCTTCAGTTCATGGATGGTAAGTGCAAAATATTGGGAAATTCTGGAAATGTGATTGCATCAGGTACACAAACAAAAGGTAATATCTTTCATCTAAATGTGGCTAGTAAAATTTGTTTGATTGCTCAAGTTGATGAGAGTTGGTTATGGCATAGGATAATGTGCCATGTTAACTTTGATAACAGTGTCAAGATAAGTTCCATTAAAGTTGTGAGAGATCTTCCTAAGCTGATGAAACCTACTAATGCCATATGTAAAGAATGTCAGTTAGGAAAGAAAACAATAATTTCATTTTGAAGTAAACAACAAAACTCAAATGGATTGTTGGAACTTGTGCATATTGATTTATGTGGTCTTGCTAGAGCTAGAAGTTTAAAAGGTTACAGATACTTCATGTTGCTTATTGATGATTATTCAAGGATGATGTGGGCTACTTTCTTAAGGGAGAAGTCTAAAGCTCTGGAAAAGTTCAAGATCTTGAAGGCTATGGTTGAGACAGACTAGTTTGAAGATTAAGTGTCTGAGATCAGATAGAGGTGATGAATTCACTTCCAGTGAGTTTAATTCTTTTTGTGAAGAGCATGGAATAAAGAGAGTTATCTGCACCGTGGACCCCTCAACAGAATGGAGTTGTGGAAAGGAAGAACAAAACAGTTCTAGATGTGGCTAGAACCATGATGTTGGAAGGAAATGTGTCTCATATCTACTGGAGAGAAGTTGTGAGTACTATTGTGTACACACTTAACTGGGTAAAAATCTAAGGTGATACCGGTAAGACTCCTTTTGAGTTGTGGACTGTCAAAAGCCTACTGTTATATATTTCAAAATCTTTGGAAGTAAGTGTTATATCAAAAGAGATGAAGATAGAGGAAATTTTGATGCTAGGAGTGATGAAGGAATCTTTCTGGGTTATGCTACTAAAAGTAAGGCCTACCGGTGTTACAACAAAAGATTGAAGAAAATGGTTGAAAGTGAAAATGTTAAGGATGATGAAGACATAGTTGCACTATCTAGAACCTATGGATATGATTTTGATGATCAGAATGATAGTACAAGAAAAGGAAAGCAAGGTCAGACTACAATTCAAGTTCAAATCATTCTGGTGAATCAAGAAAATCAAGAAGAAGGAGAAACTGATGGAAGAAAAGAAGAGAGATCAGAAGAGCCTGACGTTGAAGAACATTCTAAGAAGACTTTGAGGTATGTGAGATTGAATCATTTAGAGAATCAGATCATAGGTGATAAGAACAAAGGTGTCCAAACTAGGAGAAAAATTGCAGAAGAGTATTGTTTGATTTCAATTACTGAGCCTAACAATGTGAATGAAGCATGCAAAGATGAGCATTGGGTTGAAGCAATGAAAGAGGAACTGCAACAAATTGAGAAGAATGATACATGGATTCTTGTTCCCAAACCTAAGGATAAGAATGTAATTGGAACTAAATGGGTCTTTAGAAACAAATTAAATGAACAAGGTGAAGTAGTTAGAAAAAAAGCAAGACTAGTTTGTAAGGGATATTCTCAAATGGAAGGTATTGATTTTGAAGAAACCTTTGCCCCTATTGCTAGAATTAAAGCTGTGAGATTTTTTCTTACTTATGTTGCATATAAAGACTACAAGGTTTATCAAATGGATGTCAAGTCTGCTTTTCTAAATGGTGAATTGGAAGAAGAGGTATATGTTGAGCAACCTTATGGATTCAAGTTGATTGATTAGGAAGATATGGTGTGTCAGTTGAAGAAATCATTGCATGGTCTTAAGCAAGCCCCTAGAGCATGGTATGCCAAATTGGATAAGTACTTGGTGAAACTTGGATTTAACAAAGGTACTGTTGATAGTAATCTATATTTCAAGAATGATGATAAAGATTTGATTGTGGAAGTTTTTGTTGATGATATCATATTTGGAGGAGATGATAGCTTGTGCATGAATTTTGCTAATGAGATGCGGAATGAATTTGAAATGCCAATGATTGGAGAGATGAAATTCTTCTTAGGATTGCAAATTACTCAGTTAGATAAAGGGATTTTTATATCCCAGTCCAAGTATGTGAAGGAATTGTTGAAGAAATTTGGTATGGAAGACTCAAATCATGTTGGTACACCCATGGTGACCAAATGCAAGTTGAGAACTGATAATGATTCTCTGAAGGAAAATAAAACAAGATATGGATCAATGATTGGTGGATTGCTTTATTTGACTCAAACTAGGCCTGATATCATGAATGGTGTATGTATTGTTGCTAGATTTCAAGTTGATCCTAAAGAATCTCATGTGACCATTGTGAAGATAATTTTTAGATACTTGAAAGGGACAGTTGATTTTGGTCTATGGTATCCCAAAGATGATGATATTACTTTGAGTTCCTTTACTAATACTGATTGGGTAGGAGATGTGAATGACAAAAAAAAGTACTAGTGGTGGAGCATTTTTCTTGGGAAAGAAATTAATTTCATGGTTGAATAAGAAGTAGAATGCTATTTCTTTATCTACTGTAGAGGAAGAATACATTGTTGTTGCTAATAATTGTACTCAAGTACTATGGATGAAACAGATGCTAAAGGATATCAGAGTTTTGTATGATGATCCTATTGTTATATTCGATGATAACTCAAGTGCTATTAACATTTCCAAGAATCTGGTGCTACATTCAAATACCAAGCATATATCTATCAAATTTCACTTTTTGAGAGAGAAGGTAAGTGAAAAGGAAGTCAGATTGGAGTATGTACCCACTAAGGAGCAAATTACAGATATCTTTACCAATCTGTTTCCTAAGGATACTTTTGAGTATCTCAGAGGGAAGTTATGGGTGATTACCCCTCCTAATCAGAACTAAGGATGCATTGCATTGAATCAATCTGTGCATTTCATGATCATATTTTGATCTGGATTGATGTTGTGGTGGCTGCTACTCAGGGTGAGTAGTCAAATGTTTAGAAGTTCATATATGTGGTTCAGAGCTTGTATTGAAGAGATATTTTTCATTGATGTCAAAGGGGGACAAGAATAATGTGAAAAAAAATTGTTTCATTATTTGGGGAGAAGAGCCTTCTAGGGAGAAGATCATGAGGGAAGAAAAGTTAGAACTTAAAGGAAGAGTAAGCATAGTTGTGTTGATGGTATTTTTCACATCATGTGTTGCCATCAATTCCAAAGGGGGAGGTTGTTAGATGTTGTGGTTGTGTTTCTGATATGTGGTTGTCATTGATGTCAACACTATTAGCATTGTTGCATTAGAAGTTGCATATGTCGAGGATATTGAGAAAATTGTAATAAGAAGTGCCATAGGTTGTCAATGGTGAAGTGAAGTTATTTCTATCAGTGTGCTTAGTACATTGCTATTCTAAGTTTGTGGACTAAACAGTTTCTTGTTGAGTATGTCTAGTTTATCCACGTTGAATTTCATAGATCTGCATGAAGAGTTGATTGAGTTATGGTGATTTTCATTCTGACAATTTTTGTGTCACTCCAGTTAGTATTCCTGATTGAATATTTTCTGATTTCAGTAAGTTCAGTTGTTGTGGATGCTTCTTTGGTGTTTCATGATGCTTGTGGATGTTTCTAGTTCATCCTCTATCTTTGTGGCATGTCTGCATTGATCGTTGTGCTCATGATCTGAGATTTTCTCTTGTGTGTTCATGTTTTTCATGTTCTTGGCCAACAAGGTGTTGAAGTGTGTTATGGATCTTTGAGGAGAAATTAATTGAAGTTTTTTTGTGTTGGAGATGTTGTTTTCATTCTTCACTATGTTATGGCCAACCTTGGTTGACTCACATGAATAATCTTTATTTGTTTTGGGTCGGCTGCTTGTAATTATTTTATTATCTTTTTGTGGTCGACCTATAGCAATGTAATTTCTTGTTGCGGATATATAAGAGCAATTGTTTGAAGAGTGAAAAGGGTTTGAATGTGAAGTGTATGAGTCCTATGTGTGAATAAAGTTTAGATCATTTGAAGGTAGAGTAGAGAGTGAAGAAGAGTGAAGAAGTGTTCATGTGCTTAACTGAAATTGTAACCAGGCATTAGCAAATGCTATTTTCTCAGTTCAAATCCAGATTGTTTTAATCCGAATATTTTTGTAAGACAATGTGTCTCCCTTGAGCAGTAATCCTTGTTGTATTTGAGCAGTGAGCTCTAGGTAGTGTACCTGAATGCATGTGCATTCCCCATTCATATTTCCTTATACTTTTAACAGGGTATAATCTTGTGGATTGACCTCCACCATGTTTTTTCCCCTAACAGGGTTTCCACATAAAAATCTCGGTGCTATGTGTGCTTCCGATGTGTTGTTCATTTATGGTTTCATCATTAATGATCAAATCTAAAATTAAGGTTAATAAGTTGAATAAGTTTGAGATTTGGTGACAACTGATTCACCCCCCCCCTCTCAGTTGTCTGCCCTTGAGTTTCCAACACCTATGCAAGTAAAAATTTAACTAACACTTTCTTGTAGTAGGATTGACATGCTCTATGGTAATCCCCTCACGTGTTCCTACAAGGTTCTATTGTCACTAATTTGAATCAAGACACTCCTTGTCTAATGTGTCTAAATCTTTGACAAATGGATACTAATGAAACCAAGGTTTGTTTCAACTTAGTGTACACTTTCTACTTTCCCATATATCATAATCTTTTGAAAAATGAAAATAAAAGTTGCATTCACAATTCATGCTTAGGTATGCATGCATTCACTTGTTCCATAACACAAAAAATGCTCTATGATAATGTAGACACTCAAAAAGTATTGATCGGTATTACTCATCTAATTTCGATTAACTAACATAATTTCTTCCTAAATCACTTTGAACTAACCAATTAATTAAATAATCTTTATTATTTAGTTAAATTCATCAACTTCTACTATTAATCAAATAATTAACTTTATTGGATTAATTCACTTTCTTCTAACTAATGTTCATCATATTTAATTAAAATCAAATCATTTAATTAAATTCCCTAAGTCCTCTCATTTGATTAAATAAATCAAACTATAAAATTAAATATCATAAATCCTCTAACCCACTCAAGTTGATTAATTCTGAATTAATTAACTATAATCACTCCCTAATCCTCATTACCCATTTCTCTAGCTTTTAACTTCACCAAAGTTAAATCAACCTATGGTCAACTAACCAAGTTGCACATGAAAATAAAGGCATATTCTTAGGAATATTCCTCCAAACCACCCGTTCATTCAATTCCCTCCAAATGGCTTTAAATAGCCTCTTACAAATGTCTTTAATGCTCTTACAAGAGCCACCTTTTCCTTAAATGGCCTCTTACCTGTCCCTCTTACATCTCAACCATATTCATTCAATTCCCTTACATCCTCTTGCAAATCCACCTACATGCCTTAACTCTACACATTTCCTAAAATGTGCTCCACACATCCATTAGCCTTGTGACAAGTGTCACAATCTTATTGGCTCCCCTTTTAGTCCCACATTCACAAATTTCACTCATTCTTCCACCCTTAAATCCTATAAGTAGAGGCTTTCTCTACACAATATGGATTCATAATCTTATGCAATATCACTATAGGAATTTTCACTCATAGCAATCACTCATTTACACTCATTTCATCATATTTTAGCTTATTTTCATTATCACTTAGCATCAATCTCATACACTTGGAATCACTTACATCTTGGAGCTTATCAAAGGGATTGGGAAAGGGTTACTTTCCACATCGAGGTGGCACCAATCCCCCTATTGGAAGGAGTTTTGGTCTATTTAGTTTGATTACATGCTATTATTTTCTCTCTTTTATGCTTTTATTTCATGTTTTCCTCTTTATTTGATCAAGAATCTCATAGGGAATTATTTGTTTGTGCTTTCTAACATGAATAACCTTCTCTTTTTTTTGTATCTTGTTAGCTAGCTACATAGTGGAATACACAGATAAAATATGCATTGTTGAAAGCTTGAGTATTATCAATCATCACACCAATCTTAATTCGGATGAACGATCTATCTAAATGGTTGTTCGCTCCTTACTAACAATTTCATTGCACTAAAATTTCTTCTAACAATCCTGCAATTATATCAATGGTATGCTATGACACACAAAAAACTATAATTATATGAGCTACATCATCTTGTATCCATAATCATATTAAAAAATCATAAATAATCATGTGCATATAGGTCATACATATATCATAAAGAAAAATTAAAAAAATATAGATAATATTGCATCACATTTTAGAATCGTCATCAATCCATATAGAATCATATTAAATGTGGAATAACATGTTTGTAACATATAACGTCATCATCATACACATCATATAAGCATTAAATATCCATACATCATGTCATACATATAAGCATAAATCATATATCATGTGCATCCATCCATATAAAATCATACATAAACATCATATGTATCCATAAACATCCATCATATAAAGATATGCATAACAATAATGCATCATATAATTGCCTCTAAAAAATGATGTATCTCATATATATAATATATATAAAATGTTTCATAGTATAATATCGAATAGCTGTCAAAAATGTGGAGCTCGCAAGCTTGATCAAAAATATACATATCCATATACACAAATAGGCCTAGCCTTTGATGCCACTATCACTGGATGGAGACCTATCTTCTCTATGGACTGACCCTAATGGTCATGATCTATCTCAGTACAAATGATGAGCTAAATGATATGGAGATGCCCTGGGCTAGGACACCCCTCAACTACTTCATGATCTCTATGAATGAGACTTACTCCATATCTTTCCAAAATTGGGTGTGCTCTCCTTTGGTGACACTACCCTCTCATACATATCTCTATAGTACTGCTCGACCTTGCTGGACATACATAATGTGTGAGCTAGATCTCTTGTACCATCACTAACAATATCAATGAAATCGATGGCCCACTACTCGGCCTACTACACTTTGATCACAACCATATCACACTCAGTCGTCAACTAAGCTACCTGCCCCTGCAACCCCTAAATTTGAGCCAAAGTAGCTTGAATTTGTTCTTTTAATGTTGCAACCTATGGGTCTAGTACTATCTCCTCTATGTCCACCTCCATACTATCTATCAAACCCTCCCCAACAAGCACCTCCTTCGGACCCTCCTCAATCACTCTCTCACAAGCAACCTCCTCCTTTGCTACGGCAACATCATCATCTACCTCTTCCATAACAAACTCCCCCACACCCACATCCATCTCTACATCTCCTAACACCTCATCCACCCTAACCTCCTCCATTTGGATCTCCCCCTGATGAGGACAGACATCTAGTTGTACCTAGGATACTTTGACCCTCTCCTTCTAACGAGGAGCATCATCCCTCCACTACTCCCCCTCCCGTCTCGATATTCGAGGTTGAATCCCACCTCTATCCCTCCTACCTTTGTCACCCCTACCCCTATCTACTCTCCCTCTAACCCCCTTGGCACCATCTCCACCCCAACCTCCACCACCCCCCATCATCACTACCATCACCTCGACCAACCCGACCACCATCATCACCCCTCCCATGTCCTCTCCCTCAAAATCTGCCTCGAGGACCTCTTCCAAGCCTCTCTACAGGAACAAGCTTATTTGGATCTATGAATGGTGTGGGTCTGTGCTAGGCCCACCACGCATCATAATCTTTTGTTGTCCTTGCATCAGCTAACTCAGTAGGGGTACCCCACTCAACTAGCTATAATCCATCAATCTCAACAGTCACAACCTATACACTAACCATGGTTCCCCACTGAGGAACCTCTTGAGAAGAATGTGCATACTCTACTATACCCACTAGGACTCCCTGTCACTCTCCAAACTATCATAGTACATGCTATGGAAGATGTCTCTCTAATATAATATGTTATTTCTATAGAGTATGACCAATCAAATATTGGGTCTGCCAATAATATGGTAGATTCTTTGCATCATCATCCTAGACTAACAATCTTTGTATGACCTACATGTGAAAGAATCAAGAGTATCAATACCATGTCACCAATTGTCAACATCGCCAACAAGTATCTATGTCACTTCCCCTCCATAGATACATACATATGGAATTCCTATTGCTAAGTATCTATCCACTGGTGCCTTGAAGACAACTATATTCTCCCAAGACCATACCATGATGAAAGTCGTACCATAGTTGATTGACTGAGCATCTCTATAAGCCACATTGTGAAGATGGAAGTAAAGCATATCCAGTAAAAAAAGACCCCAAGCATAAATTGTGGCCCACTCCATCATGCCCTCAAGCATCTGACCCAATCCAATAGGGAATCTATGGACTTGATGGTCAAGAATGATGATGCCTTCAATAATAGTGCAAATAATGACTATAAGTCAGTCATACTTATCAATGAGTGTATCCCATCATATCTCATATTCGTCAACTCCAAGAGCTAAGATTTCAACATTGAAAAATATTTGCAAGGTAGCTAACCCATGACCAGGATCATAAACAATACACTCACCATGAATGGGAAGACAAAGAATACGCCAGACATCCTCTAAACCAACTGTGGCCTCTCCTGTAGGTAAATGGAAGGAATTAGTCTCAGAGTGACATTTCTCTACTAAAGTTGTCAAAAGACCTTAGTTATCCTGAATGATGGGCATAAACATAACATGGTATAATCCTAGGTCATGCAATGTATCCCTCTCCTCCCCTCCCAGATGATCTCACAATCTGAAAGAAGCAAACTGACTCTCTCAGGTATATATCGGTGGTAATCACACCCATGCTCACAAAATGCACATTATGTCAATTAAGATGCCTAACTAAACCTATTGGACTTTTTATATAGATAAAAATTTATCAAAACCTGACCCAAATTGGCTAATAGTGAAATGTGTCACATTTTCATACAGATGTGACTCACACATGTGACTCACATTGTAATTGAGAACAAGGTAAGAAATTGCGGTGTACTATCATTCATATGTGTTGCAAGAAATCAATTGTGACATTCTATCCTACATTTGTGTTGCACCACAATGGATGCAGTGCAAAAAGAACTTGTGAGTAGCCTAACAATGTTGGATCTAATTTTCACATGCATCACACATCACACATGTGGTGTGCAAGACCACACATGCGATGAATGTGGTAGAAGATGCAGAATAGAAACATCACCACATCTGCTTGGTCTTCTTTTACCCCCTAAATCTGGCAAAAAATGAACATAAAAAAAGGAAAGGAAGATTCATATACTGTGTCCCCTAAGCCCTTTGGCCGTTCAAATGAATGAACTCGATATCCCCTATGTAATCCAACTAGTACCGGTGGCATAGCTCCACTGCTCGTTCATAAAATCTCCCCTTAGAGCTCTCTAATCTCCAAACACAAAATGCATAAATGAACTTTTTTGCGCCCCCTAGGGCCAATTTATAGACTTTTAGGGTGGGATTTTGGACCCCTTTTATAACCAAGTGCATCAACTTCAAACTTAAAACTTAAAAGCAGACACCCCAAAGGTCCTAAAATAAAAATATTTTGCTACATGTGTACTCAACACTATCAAATTTGCTTATTGGAACAATTTCCCAAAAAAAAAGAATTTTTTTCAAAAATTTGTAAATTTTTTTGAGGGGGCATCATCCTACCCCACCTTCACCGAGGCATACCGAGGAAACTCTTGAGTACAATTTTTTGAATTTTCTTTGAAATAACACTATAAAAACACAATATATCAAGGAGGGGAAAAATGTAGATACCCAGAATTAACTTGAACTATGAGCAACACCCTTTTTACTAATTTTCACTCCTCTTCCCTAAATGATTAAATAATACCTTATTATTTAATTATTATCATTTTTCATATTTTTCTATTAATTAAGTGATTCAAAAAATTATTTAATTAATTCATTCTAATCCATCATTTCTGACTAATTAAATAAATCCTATTTATTTAATAATGTCCTAATTAACAATATTCTTCTTAATTAATTAAATAAACCTTATTTATTTAATTATGTCACTAAATTTACTTATTCTTCTATTTTAATTAAATAGTTATCACTAATTATTTGATTAACATCAAATACTCTTCTTATATTAAATAATTGTTATTAATTATTTAATTAAACCACTTTCCCACTTCTAGATTAAATAATTTAATTAATTAATTAATTCTTCAATACTGCCTCAACATTATCCATTAATAAATAAGCTTTTATTTATTAATATAATCTTCACTTTTACATTCCTCCAATGATTACTCAAACATTGACTAATCAATCAATCCCATTGATTATTCAATCAAATCCATTGACTAATCAATCATTCCCATTGATTATTCAATTCAATCCACTGACTAACAAATCAATCTCACTAATTGATCAAACAATCCCATTTATTAATCGATCAATTTTTCCACTAATTATCCATTCAATTCCCTTGATTGAATCAATCAATCCAATTAACTCTCCAATCTATTTCCTCTTAATGAACATCAATTGTTAATCTTCATCTTTCATCTTTGAATCTAGTTCATTCATATGAAACAATAATTTCTATAAAAGAAATCCTTCATAGCACATTGATGGCTAACCATGAACTCTAAAACTTCAATGTTTGTATAATTGTGATCATCATATATACTTGAAGCTTATAGAAAAAGAGTAGCATACCCATTTTTGGGAGAAAAAGCATACAAAGGAACAATGGAAGTCATCAATGGCAATACAGTGAAGGTGAAGGTATCATTTTTTTGAATTTGGTTTTATCTATTATTGCATGTTTTCCATGGATTAAATTGGGTATTATTGAGTATTAGCATTGCAGATTGTGGTTGTTTGCATTGTTTCCTATTATCTCTAATTATTGAATTGGTCAATTTTCTAGTTTAGAGTATGAATATATATTAGCTAAGAAAAATGACATAGATATGAGAAGTCATGATAATAGATTATCCAATACTAGGTTAGTTGGATCAAATAAACATATCTCTATGTATCCTCAAAACCCTAATCAAAATACAATAAGCAAAGGTAAACAAGGGTGGATTCAAACAACCCTAGGATATCTAAAAATTAAAGGATAAAATCATATATGAAACCTTAATTTAAAAGAGAAGAAATCCTAAGGGAAATCCCTAGTTTATTTAGGAATGTTGAGTTCACCAAAAATGTAAAGGAAAAAAATATTTACATAAATAAATTTAGGCTAATTAAATTAATGTAATTGCATAAGCATAAGTCAATCTAGATTACTTAGTTGGGATGTGTGATTATATTAAATATGTGAGAGTTAAATGAAATGGTTAGGGGTACTTAGCTCTACAATTGATGATGGAAGAATAATGTTAAAGTTGTTCTAAATCCCATTCTACCATTGTCCAAATATTTATGTCCTCAATTTTATGACTATCTTAAAATCAATACCATCTCAAAATATTATATAGTTCAATCCCAAGTGTTTCAAGTTCAATAGTGACTATTAGATGTCTCATCTACCATGTGGATATGGTCTATAGCACATGAGAAATAATTGTTAAAATGTGCACCTAAGGCCTATTTTTCTTTGATTTATTTATAGCTAAGTTTGTTAAGGTATTGTTCACAAACACGATTGAGGGGATTGCTACCTTGATAGGTTAGTGTCTCCTAGGTCAAAACCCATGGTGAGATGGATTAATGATGATGAGAAATATTGAAGACAAAATTCACCAACGTGCTCATAGCCTATACATAGATACAATTATTTTGTCCCGTTAAACATAAAAGTTCTTTTTTCTTTGTATCTTCATGTAGTCTAGGAAAAAGTATCCATTTTCCACACTTAATTTGGGAATAAATATTAATAATAAAATGAACTAAATTATGTCTTAATTTAGTGTTGTAATATGTATTTTACATTTTCACATTGATTTTAGGGCCTTATTAATTAAAATGGACTTAATTGTGCCTTATTTATGGTGTTGTAAGGTGTACATTTACACTTTCACACTTATCTAGGGCTTTATTAATTAATTGACATTAATTTTCCTTAATTGGAACCTTTAATTCAAATCCAAGCCTAATTAATTGCAATTTCTGAAGAGGAAAACCTGACATTCATTAATGCCATGACATTACACTCATCCTTTAAGAATGTGTGTCTTAGGTAAGTGACCTAGGACCCATTCGTCATAGGGTGAATGGGTCCTCACTTAGGCCTAGGACCTAAATTTAAATTATGTTTTTGGTGGTATTTTTATATTTTCAAATATATATTTCAATGTTGGCTTGTGGAATTTGAATTAAGGATAAACTACTATAAATACAAGGCTATTTCGTCAAATCAAGTCTAAGTCTCATGATTAGATTTTTGGGAGATCAATTTCAATTGCCAAGATTATTTTCAAGAGCATTCAAGAGCAGATTTCTTCAACATTTGTTGCAACAATCAAGATCCAAGCATTATGTCAAAGTTATGTGGAGTCATGCATGTTTTTGGAGCTAATATGTTGATGTAGGTTTCATGATTCAATCAAGCATTCAAAGTATCATTTCATGCAAAGATTTAATGTCAAGATCCACATCCATTAAAGCCATTTCATGCAAGTTGTAGACCTCCATTATCAAAGGTTCATCCAAGGGTTTGGTGAGTTGTGGCATAGGGTTGTCTTGATGGTAAAAGTAACATGACAATGTTAAACATAATATTTCTACTCTATTTCTCCTGAAAAAGACAACTAATATGAAACCACCTATCTTCCAAGGCTCTGTAGTTGGTTCTCAACTGTGCTATCATCATTCAATGGTCCATGCAACTATAATATTCAAGGGGCCTTTGCTAGTAAATGGGTACAAACTGGACAATACAAAGTAATTTAACATGGGATGGTTTTAAATAAATAGAAAAAGATAGATCAAGGACTTATAACAGTAAGATGTGAACACATATTCCTTCAAATTTAGACATGTAATTCTTGTAATGAGCATTTCCTATTTATTTGAAACTGTAAAATGAAGTAATTTGGAAATTTCATGCAATCGCATTCATTAACAGTGTAGATTTAGTACTTGTAACAACATTCATCATCACTTTTTTTAAAAAAATTAATAATGAACACCACAAGCTCATCACCAAGATTCATAGTTCAATAAACAACAAGAAAATCATCCACAAATAACACAATAGATGGTTTTGAATTCAGTATTTTCTATTAATTTTCATCAATTAAGAGACATTTATGTGTAGCAAAATCCACTAGCATACAGTAAACCATTGTCTATCAACATTATCGTTAAACTAACCAACCTTTGAAAACAAACTATTTGCATTAAAAACTGTAAAATTTGCTCAACTATTTGCATAAAGTAAAAAGTATGATGTCTAGTTTTAGGTAGCCAATCTGACTTCAATCATCTGACCTTTACAATGAGGAGAAAATTTTATCTTATAGAAATAATTAACACTAATTTCTCCTATCAAAAATCATGATCCACAAATTTGGGGCCCATATCCACAATTATAGGGGTGCCCCTAGTTAAGTCTGAGTCCTTTCTTTGCTGAAATTGTTGGAGCTGGGAAGTACTCATTGTGCCAATTTGGTCAAAATTTGTCTGGGAGTTGCTTCCTTTCCTACTGTTGATCACTACGCCCAATATTTGGCCTGCCAAAATTGATCTAGAGTTGTTTGTTCGTCAAAAAATGATTTGGAGGTGTTGATGTCCACAGGGCATCGGGAAATGGTTAACATTGTTTTGACTTTATCCCATTTAAAAAAAATAGAATATTCTCCTTTACCTTTTACCAATATCTTTTGGGAATTCATGGAATTCATCATAGTTGTCAAAGAATTCATTCAACACCTTTTCATCAAGCCCATCAATCCAATCTACCTTGAACTTTGATTCCTTGAACTCTCTAGCAGCCACAACAACTTTTTCTTGTATCTGAATAATATCTTTTGCAGCCCATCGAGTTTCAAACCTTATCTTCATTAGCCTGTCCAAGAGAGTCCCTTCAGGTCCTCACCCTCTTTAAGTAGTTGCTCTAATCATTTACCCTAACTATCATTTATTTCTTGCAATGAACTCCATCATCCATTGTAAGGAAAATATTCAATAGAAACTTGTGTAACAATCCCCTCAAATATACATGTATGCTTCCTTATGTCATATTGAGCTTTGATGAGAATTGCTTTGTGTTTAATAAGCACTTCAGATTTATAGGTAGTGATTCCAATAACCTTCTTAAGGTATTCAGGATCCTCATCACCTAGAATTATTGACTGGATCAACATGTCTCTAGATGTTTTATCAATCAGTTTCAAATCCTTCAGATACTTCCTATACTTTTCTTCTTCTCCCCACCATTCTTTATCTTTTTCTTCAATTTCACTGAGAAGAGTAAGAGCTTCTTCATATTGCTTGTATCCTTCCTCCAGAAGTTCTCCAATCTCCTTAAAATCGTCAAATGGGCTATCAAACCAAGTAGCCTTCTTTTTCATGGCACCCAACTCATGCACCTCCTTTCGACTCAATAACATAGGAACTTCAGTGTATTTTGGTTGTTCGGCAGTAGAAGTGGAGATTTCTTTCAAGAAACTTTTCATCTGTCCTACCTAGGCCTTAAGCTCATCCTTATCCTATTTATCCTTGATCACCCTAGACTTGGTAGTGGTGGCCATGATATCAATGAGATTTATTTGTTGATTTCTAGTTTGTTTACCCAGATTGACAATGCTTACTTAATAATCCACAGGTTGTAGCTCCCTATCATCCTTATCAGCCACTAGAGTGGCAATGTTAGCCACCAAGTCCCCATCATCAGTGAGCCTCGTTGAGTGAATGGCTCGGGGCTTCTTCTTAGGCTTTACTTTGTCCACTTCTTTGATTATGTCATCCCATGTCACTGGTTGAGCCTGAACCTATTGTCTTTTTTCCAAATTTAACTTAAGCCATGTAGGGGCATCTAGCTAAGCTGTTACCTATTGAGCACCAGGAGGCATTGATGAAAGAGGTGTAGAGGAAATTGTTTCCACTGTTTGCTCAAAAGAAGTCTTATCCTGCTCTTCTTTTTCTTTCTGCAATCTCTCATGTTCCCTTTTCTCATTCTAAGCTTTTAATTCCGCTATCTTTCTCATCTCTTCCTCTTTCTAAGCTGATGCAAGAAGTTGGGTCCACAAAAAGCTCAAAAAGTTGAATTATTTTTCTATTTTTCATAATTTTTCACACTTGGACTGAAAATTTGATGCACTTACACAATGAATCTTTAAAAAAGTCAATAATATGAAATTTAGAATTCTAAATCTAGTCTCCAAATATGTAATTTTTTCAAATACCCAGATAATAGAAATTGAATTTTGATAGGGATGTATAAAAACCACTTTTTAAAAGCCTTTTTTTTTTACCATACCATGCACGTGTACGGACACCACTTTTTGACCCAAATAAAATTATTTTGCTAATTCCTTTTGGGGAAAGATAGCTGACAATATGAAGATTGATGAGGATATTTTTTTGTAATTTTTTTCTGAATATTTTTTTTATTGAATTTTTATTGGATTATTGTTTTTAAAAATCAACGTGCACAGACAACATAATTGGACCTAAACTAAAAAAAAATGAATCTTTTTTTCATTTTGTAGAGAATTGTTTGAAGATTGATGCCATAATATTTTTTACAAGAAAATTAACAAAGAAAAAGTTATTAAAAAACAAAAAAAAGTTTGATATTTCAAGTTTATGGACTAGTTTTCTTAGAAATTAATTAAAAAATAACAAATATAATCCAATCTTTAAAATATATATATATATATGGAAACTAGACGACGTTTTCTCTAATGGGTTTTAATTTCATAGATTGATTCAAAAAAAAGTGCATCAGCCATATTGCCAAAGTTGGATATTTCTCTTGAACTTTCCTTAGTTTTTTAGTTGTAAGTCAAAGGCTAAGGCTTGGGTTACCAAGCCTTTCTCGAGCCTAAAACCGAGGCAATATGTGGGTTGGGGATTCAAATTTTTAAAAACACGTACGTATTTTTAAAAATACATACATGTTACAAAATGCATACACGTTCCTTATTTGTTTGATTATTTAAAAAATTAAATACTTTTTAGAAATGAATATGCGTTTTAAAACGTGTTTAAAATGTGTACGCATTTTAAAAATCGTACGTGTTTTGTGTTACAAAACGCATATGCGTTTTAAAATACATACACATTTCTAAAAGGTTTTTTTTTTTTAAATGAATTGCATGTGTTATTAAACGTGTACGCATTATATAATATGTACACGTTATAACACTTACATGTTTTTTAGTGCATACATGTTTTTTCATGCTTCGGTACCTGAAGCATAACACATACGTGTTTTTTAATAACGCGTACGTATTTTCTACGAGATTTTTTTTGGCCAAAACTTCCCCTCTTTGTGGACCCAGCTTCTTGCTTTTACCCTTCTGCACAACCTCCTCTTCATCATTTAATCTCTGCTTCTCCAACTCCATTACACGAGCTTCCTCTTCAGTTACCTTATCTTTTTCAGCTTTCTCTTGTCATTCCAACTCTCGTGTATGGACTTCTTCTTCAACTGCCTTTTTTGCTTCAAAAACTTCTTTCTCCTGAGCTAGCTCTTCATCCTTCTTTCTTTGTTCTTCTTCTTCATTAGCTAACTCTTCAACAACTTGTTTTTGAGCAGCTTCCAATATTTCCTTATGCTCTCCTTCTATCAGAACATCACTCATTGCAGCCTCATCCCGAAGGCTTCCCTCTTTGAACCTAGTGTCTTCTTCTCCAACTTCTTCCCTCTCAAGATACTCTTCCCATTCTATTTTTTCTTCACGAAGCGGAGTTTCTTCATAGTCTGAGGGCACATGTGACTCTATCACATCAATCACATGGGGCCTCTCTTCTTGAATAGTTGTTGTTTCCGTAGTTAATGGTGCAGTAGGAGGGGTATCCTCAGTTTGCAAAGGCATAGTAGAAGGAGCTTCATTAGTAGTTTCTTCCCCAGGGTACACAGTAGCTATGGGTGTAGCACCAAGACCTAAAATGGCCCCTACAACAACAGCCTGATAAGTAACCTTAGACTTTTCCAAAGATTTAGTAACCTTCTTCATTGAAATTTCTTCCTCTTTTGGGGTAGGTTCTTATGTGGCTGCAACACCCTTCTTCAACCTCTTATATTTTCTTGTTTCAGTGGACGAAGTAGGTTCACTACTAGAATATTTCTTCCTTGAAGCCTTAACTCTTGGTTGTTTAAGATGGAGATTAATCCATTTTAGGATTCTATCAACAACTACCTATGAAACTTTATGGATATTGGTTTCCTCTTTCTCCATCCAATTGATTGGTTCCAAATCCTTGGTGGCCAGCCTATCCATTTCATACCAGGGATCAAGAGTGATCCCATCTTCAGTGGTGCCTTCTGGTATGTCATGCCCCCTTTAACCTCGAAGCCCTTCATTTAGGGAATGGTCAACCTTTCATATCCCCTTCTTCTCACTTCAAATTGATCTTGCAAGTTTGCCAAAAATTCTTTGAGAAGTGATTGATGGAGGGGAAAATATGAAGCATATAAACCATTCATCTTCCCCTTAGGATCAAAGTCCTTCCTAGATATATGAAGCTTGAAATTCATGGACTGAAACTTCTCTATTGCCGATTTGGCTGCTATAGAGGAAGAACAAGAATAAAACCCCAATTGCATTGGGAAAGAATGGCAACCAACCTTATGCATTATAGAAAATTTCATGTTAACCTTAGTCACTTGACGTGAAAACTCCATCAAGATCCACCTCTCACCACAACACCTTGGTAGTTTGAAAGGGTGCTTGTCATATCCAAATACTCTGAAATAGGTGGATTTGGGGTATTGGATAAACCAATATCCCCACTCTTCAATAAATTGCATTGCTTCCCATGACAGCCTGAAGCCAACATCTCATGTGAGCCGATTAATGATAACATACAAAAATGCATCATTCCCCCTTTTGAAGTGTCTTTCTATTGCCTTCAACTCCAGCTGGTCATAGTGCTCCCACACTTTCTTCTAATTTGGACCATCATCCATTGATCCCATAGTAGTTAACCTCAGAAACCATCCCATTCTTGTAGCACAATAGATCACATATGAAGACATGTAGAATGTCTTGGTTTCCCTTACTTTCATCATTTGATCATGGATGTTGTCTAAAATTATTTGTCCCCATTCCAAATGTTACTGTCCATCTAGAATCAGTTGAATAAATGGGAACATCTAGTTCTCAAAGGCACGAGAATCTTCCTTTCCAAATACTCTTGCTAACAGTGTGATCATATCACAAATATCCTTAGAGAAATCAGACCTCTTAGGCTTAGGTGGAATCATCTTTACTGATTTCTTCTCTATCTTAAGCCACCTCTTATTAATAAGCCTTTTATTTCTTTCCTCATTCGTTGCCCACTGTTTGAGTGCATTAGTTTCAGACATAATCCTGGGGTTGGCATAAGGAGGAGGATCAAAAACCATTCTAATCATCCCTAGATTTAAATCAATGATCTCATTTCATTGAGAATTGATACAGTTTCTTTGATTTGGATTGTAGGTTTGTGCAACAGTTAATATGGACTCTGGACATTGCACATCAATAGGGAAAGTAGCCACATGTGCCAACCTGAAATCAGCGATCCTCTTGGCCCTTGGGGAAGCATCTTCTGAAAAAGTATCATCATAAAATTGCTTCAAGTAAATGTGGCCCACAAGTGTATCGATAATTTTCATGACCTCATAACCAAATTTGGATGGTACTAGGGTCCCCTAGAACTTATACTTCATAGTAATAGGAACTTGTTCTGGTTTTAGCTTTTTAACCCTAGCTCCCTTTGGTGTTCCTTCACCAGCTACTTCTTCCTCTGAATCAGATAATTGTTAATACCTACAATATTTACCATTATCCAAAAAAAACAAAAATTAAGTAAATAGTTTAGCTTTGAAAGAATTCATATTAAATCTCATTCATTCAAGAAAAAATTTCATTTTACAAGTTAATCTAGTGTTTTCGGGTTTCAAGTTTGGGATAGAACCAAGACTTGATCATAACGTTGAACTATGTTGAAATTTGGGATCGTGGAATACCTTGAACATAACCCCAATATAACACCCTTTCAATAGTATCAGAAGTTAAAATTAGGTTTAAAATCAACATCAACACCAGTAGTGGTGAAAAGACTTTAGTTTTGTTCCAAGATCTGATCCTACAATGTGTTTGAAAATCAAGATCGAGGAATGGTTTGGCACTGACACTCTACAAACGGGATCAATTGAAGGATCACCCTAAGTTCTGATCTTGATTAGTTATTGGGCATCAGAATCAAGATATTGTTTGAGACTAGACCCCAAAAGGGGAAACAGGTTTGAGTGATGTCCCGAGTCCTGATCCTAATAACATATCAGGAGTCAAAATCAGGATATTGTTTGAGACCGAACCTTTGGAATATAATTGGGGATGGGTAAACTCTGGGTTCTGATCTTGATGTTGAGTCAGAAATCAGAACCAGGATGACACCAAATGATGGATTTTAAAATTGTGTCAAGGGTTTAGGGTATGTCTGAAATCCGATCTCAATGATAAAGCGGGAATCAAAATTGGGGCATGATTTAGTACCAGATGAAAACATTTTAACATACTTAGGAAACAACCTGAACCCCGATCCTAATGAAACATCAAAAATTGGAATCAAGACAAAGAAAGGACTTGGACCCAGGTGGTGATAAAAGGCCACAATGTAGCTCTGAATCTTGATTTTGAAAGAGGTGCGAGAATCGAGATTGAGACAATTAGCGAATATGAAGGAAAAATAAATCTAACAGTATCCTTAATCATGCCTTTAGGATCGAGATTCGAGAAACTCTCAATTTGTAACAGTCAGAACTTCTAATGTTTATCAAATTTGACACAAACTTGACCAAGCAGTATGGAAACCCTAGGTAAACTAGGGCATGATAGGAACATAAAACTCGCGAATGAAACATAAAACCAAACATGACAAAAACAAAAATGAACAAAACCCAAAACAAAAAAGAAGGAAAACAAACCAAATGGTTCTAGGAAAAATAAAAATGCACCAAAAGGGTGCCGATAAAATAGAAAACAAACCAAAAAGAATGAGGAACAAAAGAAAACAAGAAACAAGACACACGAACCAATGGGAAAAACAAACACATTGACGAGAAACAAATAAGAAAACAAAAGAGAAGACTCCTACCTCACAAAATGCAACAGAAAATCCAACCTCACGGTGAGAAATCGAAGCTTGAACTCAATCTCCAACCCTTCTCTTTGCTTTGGTTTACTCTATTGAAACACAAGAGCAATAATGAGCAAAAACTGAGGAGCGGCGAGAATAAGAACTCATTCATGTGTGCAAACAAGTGAAAATTAATGCGTATTTGTTCAGGCCTCAAGATTGGGGTGAAGGTCGTAAATGAACTATTGTGAGAGTAGAAGGTAAGCAGGAGTTGGGATCAAGAAGGGACACAGCACCGAAACCTTCAATGAGTGCAAAGTTCTAGCAAAGGTCCAAAATATGAACCCCAACAAACAAAGACAAACACGAGAATTGGGATCAGGATGAAACACTGAACAAGAACTTTGGAAAATTTATTGGTTTAGCTTCTGGTCCAATGTCTGATTGTGAAATGCACAAAGGGAGTTGGAAATCAAAATTGGGATGAAGACAGGACCAACTTTGGAAAAGTTCTTAGTTCTGGTTTTGGTCTATTGTTTGATTCCGACACAAACAAAACACACAAGGAAGAAAAGTGGAGGTCAGGATTGGGACTAAAACAAGAACTGGAACTTTTAAAAGTAACAAGTGCTAGCAATAGTCTGAAACCCAAACCCGACAGACAAAGGAAAACAAGGATTTAGGAGAAAAAGACAACTCCCAAAGCCTGAACGAGAACACCAAAGACAAAAACAACAAAAGGGGAACCCATTTTGGTTAAAATGGGGTGGTTATGCAAGGCATAATAGGTTGTTCATTTATCATTCCTTTCATACTTTTATTCATTTCAAGGTTTAATTACCAAAATGGGGTTTGACCAAGGAAAACCACCATTCACCTAGCAAACAACATTTATCTCTCTTGATGTGTGATTGTAGATTTTAGGTGGAAGATCTATTGAAGAACAAAAATTTCAAAGTTGTCAAAGTTGTCACCATTCTTGCAAAATCATAGAAATTGACCTACATAATTCATTTCTAGCTTTCCAACTATGAGATTAAGTAAATTGGGAGTGAATACATAGGAGAACAAAACCCAAAAAGAAAAAAATTAGGAGCCCTAGCTAGGGCCCATTCACCATAGGGCGAAGGAGTCCTTAGTTAGCCTTGAAAAAACACTTTTTGCAAAAGGTACACAACATTTATTCCTTCCAGATCCTCCCTAAAGTCTATAGGTTCCATCAGTTTTATTTTTAGGCTTCTAAATGCACTTTATTGATCACAATTTGGAGTTTATTTTTTATTTTTAATCTTTCTCCCCAAAGTGATATTTGACTCATACCCACATCCTAGCATAAAAGGGAAAATTTCAAATTCACACTTTGACTTGATTCACCATTAGATTGATAGTAATTTCATTTTTTGGATCTCATAACTTCCTAATGAAAGTAGAGAAGTAGGACCCCTTTTCCCTCTTTGGATTTACTTTTCCATTTTGGGAAACTTCACTTATCCTATTTTTCTAAGTTTCATTTTGGTGAACCCCACCTTGTACAACAACATTTTGAAAATTAGAGTTATTTTAACCCTCTAGATCTAAGTTTTGTAATAGATTGGATTATGTTTGCATTAGTTGCATTACATTAGCTTGCATTGCATATAGGGGTTTAAATTTTCATTTTTGCATTGTTTAAATCTAAAAAAATTCAAAACTTTGTATGCATATTACATTGATTTTGCATAGTGTTTGCATATTAGTGTACTTTTCATCATTCAGATTCAAAAAATTGAGTCAAAATTGCATTTCAAAAAGTGTCATATAGTTCATCATTTGTCATTAATCTTACTTGCATTAAGTCATCAAATTCTAGAAAATTTTGTTACAAAAATACCAGTCTGAGACCTGGAATAGAGAACACATCTAATCACTCAAAAATTACATTTTTCAATTTTAAAAAACCTTATACCAATACCCATTTTCCCTTGGGAGAATGAGTCATTGGAGGCCTAAAAAAACCAACTTTTTTGATCTTTTTTGTGGTTTTTTGCACTTCCTAGGCTTGTTGGTAACCTATAGTATTAGTTTGGAAAGTTTCAAAAAAAATTGTTTAATGCATATAGGTCTAAACATCCATTTAGTGTAGTCATTTTTAAAATCATTCCAAAATAATTTCAGTAGGAAAAAAAATTATCAGATCTATTAGAAAATTGTTTACATTTTGAAGCATTGCATAAGTTGGATAGATTACTTCTCATTTTTTGCATAAATAAAAGCATGTTTCCTTTTCAAACATTTGGTGTTCATGGAGTGTCACATGGCTTGTATGATTCTATTTTCCCTACTCATGAGAATAATCCAAGAAAATAAAATAAAACCTTTCACAAGCATGTTAGCTACCCTCCTAATATCTATCAGATTTTTAAGAATGTCATAACACAAGAGGATGCAAACATGGACAATCATGACAATCATAATTATTCTTCACCCAATACCTCTCCTATTAGTGATGAAGGTTTCTTAGTGAAAGAAGATACAATTATTAAGAATCATGAAAGTCTTGTTTGTCCCTCTCCTCCTCCCCCTTGGGAAGATATTATGACACAAGAAGATGAGATCATTGACACATTTTTTAACATTACTTTACCTAGTCTCCATTCATCTCCCAACACCTCCCCTACTTGTGAGAATGCTTTAGTGAAGAGGATGCAATCATGGAAAATCATGACAATCACATTTTTCCTTCTACCAAAATCTCTCCTATTTGTGAAGAGGATATTTTGGTGTTAAGAGATCCAATGATTGAGAGTTATAACATTGTTTCTCTCTTTCCTAATGTCCTTAAAATTTGGAAAGATCTATTTGAACGAGAGGACCCAATCATTGGTAAGCAATAAAATCATAGTTATTCTTCTCTTGATGCTTCCCTTGTGATGAAGCTATCTTACAAAATCCAACCATAGAATGTGATCAACATTTTGTTTGCTCCTCTCCTAAAAGCTCTCCTACTAGGGAAGATATCATGGTGCAATAAAAATCAAAGAATTGACACATATCTTTCAAACAATAGTAATGTGGCTTCCTTAGATGAAGATGATGAAGTGACATTAGATTCCCCTTTGCTAAGAAATCATGAAAATAAGTTTAAGTTTTCTGAGGTTATGAACATTAGGACTCCCTCAAGTCCTCTAATTCTTAGACCTCCTACAAATCCTTTAATTATTGGACCCCCTAAGCCTGAACTTATCATTTATCCACCCTCACAACAACCACAAGTTCAAAATAAACCCATGGTTATCTTAGAACTGTTGAGAAAATGTGTCTCAACCTTGCAATTATATATGATTTATTGTTGATAGGATATATATATATATATATGTTTCCTAGTTACACCGATAGGTGTATACAATGGCAACACAGAGAAAAATGTGAGTGTGTTAACTTTTTTAGGAAACTTCTAGAATGGCCAACATACATTAAATAAATGACATATTGTAAATCTAGACTGTTCATTATTAGGTTTTAGATTTAATGGTGGATATTTTGTTGGCTCGTCTTTCCCTAGAATGTAACTCTATTTTATGAGGGCGTTGTATTACGACTGCGGTAGGTAGAGATTGTGATGATTTGTGAGAGTCTGATAGTGGTTGTGTTGTCTCTTGATCTCTAAGTGGTGATAGTCCTATGAGAGGCTTGCTCTACAAGTATATTGTAATCTTTGTGATTTACTGAATAATATATTGGGAAACTTTTGGAGTGTGGGGTTTTTCTCTCGAAAGGGTTTTCCCCACGTAAATCATTGTGTCGTGGTATGCATGATATTTATGTTTATTCCTATTTAAGTTTCTATAACTATTAAAGATCTATAAAAGTTTTGCATTTTTCTCCTCTTAATATTAGTGTAGGAAGTTGTTTCGCTACCTTAGCTTCCTGACAAGTGGTATCAGAGCTTGATCACCTTTGGTTCCAGTGTGGGTTGTTGGGTTTTTTGAACTAATCCAAATTTGAGTGGGAACTTGTGCAGAAGACACTTTGTGATCTTGTTGTAGGAATTTGAAGATGGAAAGTTCATCAGGGAGAATAGAGGAGGAGAAAGTTTTTGGAAATAATTTTGAGATGTGGAAGCTAAAGATGGAGAATCTATTGATAGATAGAGATATGTGGGAAGATGTTGATGAGAATGTTTCAAGGCCTTCAAATCCTACTTAGGTTGATCAATATGATGTTATGGACCATAAAGCCAAGGATTTAATCAGATTGTACTTGATAGACTATGTTTTAATTAATGTCCATGAAGAAAACTCTGCACAAAAACTATGGAAGAAGCATGGTGAGATGTATTAAGCAAAATATTTAGTGAACAAGATTTTCTTGAGGAAGAATTTATATTCCTTGAGAATGGAAGAGGGTGGATGAATTAAAGACCACCTAGAGGCATTCAATATGCTTGTGGCTCAATTGGCATTAGTTGGTGTTAAAATGGATGAGGAAGAGAAATGTTAGATCTTGATTTGTTCTTTGTCTAATTCATGGGATTCTCTTGTTATGGCTATTGGGAGTACTTCTATTATTTTGAAGACTAAATATGTGGTGGGTTCTTTGCTTTCTAAAGAGATGAGGAGGAAGGTATCCATCACTACCAAGGAGGCCCTGAATGTTCATGGAAAACCTATGGAAAAAGGAAAGAAGAATGAGAAGCATAACAAATCCAAGTCCAGGGGGAGATCTAAATCTCCTGGAAAGTCCAAAGTTATTTGTTGGAACTACAGTAAGCCTGAACATGTTCGTAAGGAATGCAAAGAAGAGAAGAAGTAAAATAAGAAAGTTGATTTTGATTCTGAGTCTGAGAAGGAATATGGTGACGCATTCATTGTAGCTTTGGCAACTCGTGCAAGTAATGATGCATGGTTAATTGACTCGGGTGCATCTTTCCATACATGACCTTTAATAGAGATTGGTTTTTTGAATATGAAGAATTTGATGGAGGTAAGGTGTACTTGGGTGATGATTCTCAATTATACATTGTTGGTCATGGTAAAGTTAAAATTTTATTTCCTAATGGTAGAATAAAAAGGATTAATGGTGTGTTGCATATCCCTGGATTAGCACAAAATTTGTTATTTGTGAACAAACTAATAGATGTGGGTGTGCAGGTAGTATTTTCTAATGTAGGATGTAAGATGGTTAGAGGTGTTATGGTGATTGCTAGAGGTGTCAGATATGGAACATTGTATAATTTGGATGCATGCACTGTTGAGTGCAATAGTACTTCTAAAAAAGTAAGTATGTGGAAGAAGTGAGGGTTTCACATTCAATAGATGGTCAAGGCTTTTGGGTACCCAAGAGTGCTCTTTCTTCTAAGTCAAAATTACCTACAAAGAAAACTATGTTATGGCACTAGAGACTTGGCCACATTGGAGAAAAGGTTCTAAGGACTTTGAAAAATAAAAACCTTGTTGAAGGTTTGTCTAATTGTAATCTTGAATTCGATTTATGTGAGCATTGCATTTATGGAAAATAAAACCACATTCATTTTTACTCAAGCTCTCATAAATCTTGTGGTGTATTGGATCTTATTCATTCTAATGTGTTTGGTCCTATAGATGTTCCTTCGATTGGTAAATCCACATATTATGTTTCATTTATTGATGATTATAGTAGAAGGACATGGATATATTTCCTAAAAAGTAAATCTAAAGTTTTCAGTCGATTTAAAGAATGTAAAGCAATGGTTGAGTTGCAGAATAGAAAGAAAATAAAATGTAAATTGAGGACTGATAATGGTGGTGAATTTTTCTCTAATAATTTTGATAAACTTTTTAAAGATTGTGGTAGTCATAGACAGAAGACAACTCTGTATTCTCCACAATAGAATGGAGTTGCAGAAATAATGAACAGGACATTGATGGAGAAGGCTAGGAGTATGTTGAGTGGTGTTGATCTAGAACAAAGGTTTTGGGCTGAAGTTGTTGACACTGCCTGTTACTTGATTAACAAGTCTCCTACATCATCTCTTGTCAATAAGATGCCTATAGAGGCATGGTCAGGTCACAAGCCTTCATTGAGACATCTTAGAGTTTTTGGTTGTGATGCATATGCCCATGTGCCAAAGGAGAAGCAAACAAAGTTGGAGAAAAAAGTTGTGAAATGTATCTTCATCAGATACAGTTATGGTGTGAAAGGATACAAGCTTTGGGATCCTGTTGCATAGAAGGTAATACATAGTAGAAGTATTATTTTTAGAGAAACTAAGCTTTCTTATGTTACATTGCAGCCAAAACAAAGTAAATAGGAATATGTATTTCAATTTCCTCCTACACCTAATAAAGTTGAATAAAGGCCCAAAGATAGACAAGAAGTTGAGGAGAGCTCATATAGCTCTAGATCTTCAGAAGAGGAGGAAGAACCTCCAACTCAACTTGTTCGTAGGTCTACAAGACATAAACAACCACTTGAAAGGTATTCACCTAATGATTGGAGATTAATTTTTTCTTTGAATACTAACATGGATGAACCCAGATCTGTAGAAGAGGCACTAGGTATGAATGATGCAAAATCCTTAAACATTGATATGGATGAAGAAATAGCATCTTTGAAAAAGAATGATACATGGGATCTTGTACCACTATCTGAAGGATGAAAACTTGTTGGTTGCAAATGGGTGTTCAAGAAAAAGATTGGTTCAGATGGAATTATTGAGAAGTATAAAGCAAGGTTGGTTGTGAAGGGTTACTCTCAAGTTGAGGGTGTTGATTATGGTGAGATATTTTCTCTTGTTGCAAAAATGGAATCCATTATATTTTGACTAGCTATTGTTGTTGCTTATGATTTAGAGGTTGATAAAATGGATGTGAAAACTACCTTCCTTCATGGTGATTTGGAGGAGGATATTTATATGAAATAGCCAGAGTGCTATGTGGTGAAAGGTAAAAGTAAATTGGTTTGAAAATTGAAGAAATATTTGTATGGCTTAAAATAGAGTCTTAGGATGTGGTACCAAAAATTTGATACATATGTGTTGATTTTAGGATTTGAGCGTTCTAAATCAAATCATTGTGTTTATTATAAAACTAATGGTGATCATTTCATGTTTATTGCATTATATGTCGATGACATGTTATTTATTAGCAAAGGGAAAGGTGTGATTTTAGAACTGAAATCTCAACTTGCTGCTAAATTTGAAATGAAAGATCTTGGTGTAGCCAAACACATTCTTGAGATGGAAATTAAAAGAGATAGAGTGAACAGAAAGCTATTGCTTGGACAAAGTATGTGAATTCAATTTTATAGAGGTTTGATATGTAGGATTGTAGACCATTGTGTGTTCCTATTTCATTTGGAACAAAGTTATCTATTTTAGATTGTCCAACATCCCCATTAGAGATGGAAGAAATGAGTAGAATGCCTTACCAAAGTGCAATTGGAAGTTTGATGTATGCTATGGTATGTACTAGACCGGACATTGCCCAAGCAGTGGGAGTTCTTTCCAGATATATGTCTAATCCTGGTAGAGTTCATTGGGATATACTTAAAAGAGTCTTCAAATAATTATGGGGTACCTCAAATTATTCCTTGTGTTATCATAGTAATATGATTGAAGATGAAAATTCCTTTGATATTCATGGTTATGTGGATTCAGATAGCATAAAATCCACTGATGCTTATGTGTTTACTTTATTTGGTGGTGCAATTAGTTGGATAAGTAAGCAATAGGTTTTGGTTGTTTTTTCCACTACTGAAGCAGAGTATATGGAAGCTACTCATGCTTGTAAAAAATCCATTTGGATAGAGACTATGTTTAGATATTGGTATAAAATAAGGCGCAACACACCAATTTATTGTGGCAGTCACAGTGTGATATGTCTAGCCAAGAACCTGACATTTCATGCCAAGACCAAGCACATTGATGTACAATATCATTTTGTTAGAGATATGGTCGAAGATAGCAAGGTGAAGTTGGTTAAGGTAGAGACTTTGATGAATCTTGTTGATTCTTTAACTAAGCATATGAGCACAAAGAAGATCAAGTGGTGGTCAAAGACTATGGTCCCTTTAGCCCCTAGCAATTAAAGAGATGATTTTTACACCCTCATGTTGCTGTTGCAAGGTGTTTGACAAGTGGGAGATTTTTTGGAAAAATGTATCTCAACCTTGCAACTATATGCAATTTATTGTTGATAGGATATATATATTTATACATATGTTTCCTAGTTACACTGATAGGTGTATACTATGGTAGCACCTGGAGCAAAATGTGAGCATGTTAACTTTTTCAGGAAACTTCTAGAATGGTTGACATACATTAAATAAATGTTATATTATAAATCTAGACCATTCATTATTAGGTTTTATATCTAATGCTGGATATTTTGTTGGTTTGTCTTGCCCTAGAATGTAACTCTATTTTATGATGGTATTGTATTACAACTGCGATACGTAGAGATTGTGATGATTTGTGAGAGTCTGATAGTGGTCGTGTTGTCTCTTGATCTCTGAGTGGTGATACTCCTGTGAGAAGCTTGCTCTACAAGTATATTGTAATCTTTGTGATTTACAGAATAATATATTAGACAGATTTTGGAGTGTGGTTTTTTCTCCCAAAATGGTTTTCCCCATGTAAATCACTTTGTCATGGTATGCATGATATTTATGTTTATTTCTATTTAATTTTTTGTAACTATTAAATATTTGTAAAAAAATTGCATTTTTCTCCTCTCAAGATTAGTGAAGGAATTTGTTCTGCTACCTTAGCTTCCTTACAAGAACCATCCACAAGGCAACTTGATAATGATAATGTTTCGTAGCAACCAAGTTACAATATCATTACTCATACATATAATACTAGAAACAATCTGCAACAAAGACAAATAACTCCAACATCCCTCCCATTGCCTCAACCTATCTTACCTAGTGCTCCTCGTTTTCCTTTACAAAGTGGACAGGAGTATGATCTTGTTGAACTAAAAAATACTCCTACTAAGATATCATTCTGGGACCTTATTCAAGCCTCACCTAGTTATCATAACATGCAAGTCAAAGTTCTTTACAACAAGTTCCTGCCCCTACTAACATGCAACCAAATGATGTGGTAGCCCAAATTCAAGCTATAACTCTGATCAATTTAGACATTACTTTCCATCAAGATGAGTTACCTCCTTTGGAAGTGCAAAAAAAAAATGAAGCGTTCATGATAATAGCTGAGATTAATACCTAGAAGATAAATTGAACTCTCATTGACAATCCATGATGGTTTGATGCTTAATGTGTGTAGTATAAACCTTCTTGATAAGATCGGAGTAAACAAAATCCAAATTCAACCTAATTCTTCATCTATTTGTGGATTTGATAACATAGGAAAACAATCTCTTGGTGTGATCACATTACATGTTATCATTGGGAAAGGCACATTGCAAAGTACCATCCATGTTATGCCCCAAGATCTTTCATATAATCTTTTTTTAGGAAAACCATGGATTCATGAAATGCAGGCGATGCCTTCAACACTTCATAATTTAATGAAGTATGTTTATAACAATAAATTTTACACACTCAAGGCCGACCCTGAACTTGAAATTTTTTTACACACTAAGAAAGATAAACAAAGTCTTGTGAAAACATTGATACCAACTTCAAAATTTGAACCCATGCAATAAGAACAAAAAGATAAGTGCGCTAAACCCATCACAATATTATCGATGGATGATTTGGGATCATTGGATTTTACACCTACATTCATGGGAGAATACAAGATCATAACAAAAGAGTCTAAAAATGGAAAAGAAAAAGAGGTAATGTCAACACAAAATTTGAAAGCATCCACCTCAAAATTTGATGATGTTGATTATGAACAACCACCGAATCCAAAAGAAATGAAAAAGATTTATGGAAGAAGCTATGAACTTATGAAACAACTTGGGTATAGTGGAAAAGGATGTGGTGCTAGAGAACAAGGTATCTATGTCCCTATAGAGCCTAATACACAAGAAACAACTAATGGTCTTGGTTATTTTCCCTCGAAAGAAAGAAAAAATCCTTCACTCAGTAGCAACAATATTACAAAAGATTCTTCTAAGCCAACTTTAACCTTGGTGCATCCTGAACTAACAGAAACTACTGGTATTGATTATTTTCCTTTGAAAGAAACAAAAGAATCAAAGAAATCTTTGATTAACATCAATGTCATCACACAAAACACTAACGATTGGATTTCATTAGATTTTACACCCTCCTTTCAAGGAGAGTACAAAATATTGCAATCTAAAGAGTCGTGTGTAAGTATGACACCTTATACTAAGAAATAGATATGTTTGTCACAAAATAAAGGAACATCTTCTATTATTGATCAAGAGAGTATCTTGTCAAAACTCCTCCAGGATCGTTTGATATCTCTCCCTCCAAGAACATGAAAGAAATTTTACAACAAGAGTTCATTTTGTGCATAACATAGAGTTCATGGTCATTCTACTAATGAATGTAAGGCTTTAAGTGATAAAATTTGACATCTCAAGGATTGTGGTACTCTTCCTTGTGTTGAAGCACCTAGTTCCTCTAATTGATACTAATTTTTCATGTTTCTCATCAATCACTTCGGGTCACCCTTGCCTTGTACTAAGTGGGGAAAAGGGGGTTAGATAGCCTTATCCTCGTATGGCACTTGTCATTGTCTCTTTTGGCTAGTTGACTGCCTTCCATGTATACATAAGAGAAAGCTTTGGATGTGCACAACATGCCTTAAGTTGGCTCACGTGTGACATACTTTCTTCATATGGTTAGCATTTCATTTTGGGGGAAACCCCTTATTCATGATGTGGTTTCATTCAAGAACATATGACTTGGCATAGGGATTTCCGAATAGGCTCTCATGTCTTCTTCTACTTTAAATTGGATTGCTCACAACAATGGTGTTAGCAATCACTTTAAATTGGGGAAATACATCAACACTCATGTTTCTTTGTGTGATTTTATTTCTTCCTATGATGCATCATTTTCTTTGTGGTGTCCTTGGGTTTGATTTCCTTTGAGAGCATGATATTTCTTTGGCTTGTCCTCTCTTGGAGACATTAGGAACGATGTTCCCTAAGAAGAGACCTTACACGAATTAAGCAAAGTCCCTTTGAAAAAACCTATATATATACATTGTTCATAAGTGTTTAGCATAACACGGCTTGTTAGGCCTTGTCAAGCTCAAAGTTTTGTTTTGTGGCACCCTATTGAAGTTATCAGAGTGATAGCTTTGGTATGGTTAGTATGATGAGAGGCCTAAACAAGGGCATGACTTTCTCATTGTATGGTGAGAATCCTAAATAGAGCCATGAATTGATCACTAAGCCACTTTCCTGGGGGATCGCCTAGTGGATGGCCTGAGGTTCCATTAGCTTGGAGTGAGCATGCACATTGTTTGCATAGTGGACATTGATTTCTACTTGTGAACATTTTTGGACAAACAACTAATACTTGATCTACATCGAGTTCGACAAACAATCAAGGCTTTATCCACCCCTTTCTTGTTTAAATTTTTATTTTTGTTTCTTTTTTTTTACATTATATGTTTGTGTATCTTGTTTTGCTACTTTGTATCATACACCTTGTGTGTGTCCCTTTGTACTTATGTTGGTTTGACATGGGATCTTGGATTCTGGGGGCTTGATCACCCTCCTTGATCTTTGTCATCCTATACCATCCACATTGGTACACTCAGACCCCTCTTGACTACTTTAGTGAGATTTTGACGCAAGTTCCTCCTCTCACTAAAGTGGAGGCTAAATGTAGTATAGGAAAAAGTATCCCTTTTCCACACTTAATTTGGGAATAAATATTAATAATAAAATGAGCTAAATTATGCCTTAATTTAGTGTTGTAATATGTATTTTACATATTCACATTGATTTTAGGGCCTTATTAATTAAAATGGACTTAATTGTGCCTTATTTGTGGTGTTGTAAGGTGTACCTTTACACTTTCACATTTATCTAGGGCTTTCATAATTAATTGAGGTTAATTTTCCTTAATTGGCCCCTTTAATTTAAATCCAAGCCTAATTAACTGCAATTTATGAAGAGTAAAACCTGACATTCATTAATGTCATGGCATAACACTCATCCTTGAAGAATGTGTGTAATAGGTAAGTGACCTAGGACCCATTCGATATAGGGTGAATGGGTCCTCACTTAGGCCTAGGACCTAAATTTAAATTATGTTTTTGGCAATATTTTAATATTTTCAAATTATCTATATTTCAATGTTGGCTTGTGAAATTTGAATTAAGATTAAATTACTATAAATACAAGGCTATTTCATCAAATCAAGTCTAAGTCTCATGATTAGATTTTTGGGAGATCAATTTCAAGAGCCAAGATTATTGTCAAGAGCATTCAAGAGCAGATTTCTTCATCATTTGTTGCAGCAATCAAGATCCAAGCATTATGTCAAAGTTATGTGGATTTATGCATGTTTTTGGAGCTAATACATTGATGTAGGTTTCATGATTTAGTCAAGAATTCAAAGTATCATTTCAAGCAAATATTCAAAGTCGAGATCCACATCCATTGAATCCATTTCATGCAAGTTGTAGACCTCCATTATCAAAGGTTCATCCAAGGGTTTGGTGAGTTGTGACATAGGGTTGTTCATTCATCATTCCTTTCATGTTTTTATTTATTTCAAGGTTTAATTACCAAAACAGGGTTTGACCAAGGCAAACCCCCATTCACCTAATAAACATTAGTTAAATTATCTCGTGATGTGTGATTGTATATTTTAGGTGGAAGATCTATTGAAGAAAAAAAATTACAAAGTTGTAAAATTTGTCAAAGTTGTCACCATTCTTGCAAAATCACGAAAATTGACCTATCGAATTTATTTCCTATTTTTTGATTGTGAGATTCAAGAATTTGGGAGTGTAGACATAGGAGAACAGAACCCAGAAATAGACTTTCAGGAGCCCTAGCCAGGGCCCATTTTCCATAGGGTGAATGAGTCCTTAGTTAGCCTTGAAAAAGCACTTTCTGCAAAAGGTACACAACATATATTCCTTCCATATCCTCCCTAAAGTTTTTAGGTTCCATCAATTTTATTTTTAAGCTTCTAAATGTAATTTATAGATCACAATTTGGAGTTTATTCGCTATTTTTAATCTTTCTCCCCAAAGTGCCATTTTACTCATAACCCCATCCTAGCATAAAAGGGAAATTTGTAGATTCACTCTTTGCCTTTATCCACCTTGAGATTCATAGTCATTTCATTGTGTGGATCTCATTTCCTAATGAAAGTAGAGAAGTAGGAACCCTTTTCCCTCTTTAGATCCACTTTTCCATTTTGGGAAACTTCACTTATCCTATTTTTCTATGTTTCACTTTCTTTTTATATATATTTTAAATTACTATTTAGTTACTCATTAAATGTCTTTAAACACCATGACATAACAACATGTTGCACAAACGTTTGTTAGGTTGTCTAATAATAGCTAGTAGAAAGGGACAATAAAGTTGATTGAATTTGAGTTTAAAAACATACATTTTAAGTCATTATCATGCACCTTAGGATTGAATTAGGTAAATTTTGAGTTTAACATAAGAATGAGCCATGTGGATAAAGCGGTGATATTGAATCCATGAGTGAATATAATTAAGTGCATACAGATAGAAGTGAAATCATACTAGGTAGATGGTGAATGAATGCAAATATTGAACTAAGTTAATCTTAATTAACACAAGAATCAACCATGAGGATAAAGTGACAATATTTATGCTAGGGGTGAATATATTGTAATAAGTGCAAATGAGGGTGAAATCACAAAATAGAGGGTGAATAAATGGAGTTTGACCCATGTAAATAGAGACGAAATGGGTGTAGATAGGTATTGCACCATGAGACAAGCCTAGCACAAGAGTATGCCACTTGTTAATTTTTTATTGTGTATGAATTATTCCACCAAGGTGGGCACAAAACTAAATGGGAAATTTCATGTGTATTGTAACTTCACCATTACAAAGCATGCATGTGAATCAAATCTCTTAAAAATTAAAATTTTAAATAAAATACAAGGCATAATGGTAAAAATCACATACATTTCCCCTTGATTTGACTTATGATAACTCAATTATAATTTATATGATTATTGATGTACAAGTGGCATGTTTTCTACTAAAAGTTGGTGTATAACTCAAGCCTTTCCTAATTACATGTACACTTTCTCCCATGGACCAATCCTAATCCTTAATTTATCCACTTTCTATCTATGTTCAAATCCATAATTTGTCTAAGTGACCCAAGTTAGTTGCATATTTGTGAAAATTAAACCCTAAATTTTAAATTTTAAATTCAAATAATGGGTTTCGCCAAATCCTTCCTACTAGTTATGTGTTGAATTGAAGTTCGAAATGTTTCATTTGCCACTTTTGGAGTTAAATAAATAAGAACCAACTATAATTAATCTTTAATCATCACATGATCTAGTAAGAGTATTCAACATACATTCATTCACACTATCAAACTATTTATAACTATATTATCTACTTGCATAATTTCCTAGGCCATACATTGCATGATTGTCTTTTGTATTTACTCTTTTCACAATCATTAAATCCATATCCTAAGGTTTGACCAAATGAGAAAACGTCCTACCTAGTAAACTTTGCAAAGGTGTTCTTAAATGATGGAGTAACCAAGATCACTTGCAAGAAGCCAAGAACTTCCACAAAGTTGAGTTGTACAAATAGCTAGCCAAATAGCTATCATGCAATGATCAAAATGTGGAGAGTAAAAAAGTACAATAGAGACATTCCATATAAAGGCAAGGATGAGGAGGTGAGATGGTAAGATTAAAATTTTGACTACCCCTACAAGATGTGACACATTTGGACTCACTTGAGACAAGTGTGATGACACATGTTTTGTGTGTATGTGATGAGACAAAAAGTCTGGATAATATCTAAGTGAGCTTGAGTGTAGTACGAATATGTCAACTCTAAGGTAAAAGTTAACTAGTTTGCTAAAGTACCATTTCACACTATCACTAAACACTATCAATCACATATGTAGGTCACAAGAGTTGGGGTGAACAAAAAAATAAATATTAAGATGTTGTAGAGATTAGATTTACACATCAAAATTAAGAACCGTGAGTTTGAGTTAGATTCATTCATAATCACACATACCACTTCTAAAATCACATAAAAAAATAGATAAACAATATTCCAAGACATTTATTTAACAATTCTTTATTTTTTTAACATTAACTAATCACTTCAAAACATTTCTCACAACATATCCCTATTAAATTTCCATCTTAATTTTTAGTTACTTTACTTAAATGAACTTTATTACTACACCTAAAAGCATAATAAAACAAACGTATCACTAACATGGAAAAATAACACTCTAAATCATTTTTTGTCTTAATCGATTTGCCAAGGGCACCGTAAACAATGACAAAAAGTAAACATGTGCGTGATTTAAGTATGATAATGACTTCTACTCGCCTTTGCAACCACGTCACGTGCCCTTCATTTAAACATGAAAATGACTTGTAATATAATTGTTATTTATTTTTAAATGAAGAATTTTATTGTGGTTATATTTTATTAATAGTTTTATTTTTAAAATATACAATTTCTAATTCATAAATATTTCAATAAATAATATATAGATAATTTATTAAAGATATGAAATTTTCACGATCCATAAAATAATAATTTGTAATTTCTATATTAAATAATAAAGTAAAAATTACTCACAATTTAATAGATAATTTATGTACATAAAGTGTATTAAAATTTTAATTAATGTATCTATATTAAATTTATTTTAATCTAGAAAATTTAACAATTGACTTTGATATTTATACTCTTTAATTTTGGAGTTCTACTTCTTAAGCCTACATCATGCACATTGTTCATTTTTATAACCTTTCTAGGTTGTATCACTCACATAAGCGAAAAATATATTTATACTCACTTTTATTATTTGACGGACTATTTATTTGTTTATTAGGTGCAACCTTCTAGTTTCTTTTAATATTTTTCCCTCGAAACCTTAATTCTCAAAAAATAGGTCTAATACATGGTCGCGGCTTAAACAATACACACTAAGCATTGATTAGTGTGTGATATCACATATGGGTCCCTCTTCTGATTTCTATTGTGAGCAAAAATCTGCTTTATTTTTAAACAAATACACATTAAGTATCGACTCGTGGCTAGGCTTAAACAATACACACTAAGCATTGACTAGTGTGTGCTGTCTCATATGGGTCCCTCTTCTGATTTTCATTGTGAGCAAAAATCCGCTTTAATTTTAAACAATTACACATTAAGTATTGACTCGTGGGTAGGCTTAAACAATACACACTAAGCATTGACTAGTGTGCGTGTCTCATATGGGTCCCTCTTCTCATTTTCATTGTGAGCAAAAATCCGCTTTAGTTTTAAACAAATACACATTAAGTATTGACTCGTGGCTAGGCTTAAACAACACACACTAAGCATTGACTAGTGTGCGCTGTCTCATATGGGTCCCTCTTTTGATTTCCATTATAGCAACTAGTGTGCGCCAGGCTTGGAATTTGATGGTCTATTTGACCGTTTTTTCAATTTTAGACTGTATATTACAGCTATAAAATTTATTAGACTATATAGTTTGACTTGCTATATTTTTATTAAACCGTAAAAAATTATTATAAGCAAAATATAATATAGTATTTTAACTTATAATATATATCATTTTATAATTTTTATTATAAAAAGAAAAATTAAATTAGAATAGAATATAACTTTTTTGAATATTTTCTAAAACGAATTTATAAACTTTTGACATTTTTATAATAGTTATCATTTTTTTATATTAATACATGTGACTTATAATATTGTTACAAAAATATATATTAATTTAGAATCTTTTCAAAATATAATATAATTATTTTTAACTTTTAAAATATATTTAACAAGATTTGTTTTTAATATGAACTTAGAAACTTTTGTTAATTGTTAATTATAACAATATATTTTTATATTTATTACTAATTTTTCAAGATGTTACATTTATATAAAAATTTATAAATTAAACATTTTTTTGACAGGCATTTAAGAGTGACCATGAAATTTCAGGCCTGGTGTGCCCTATCTCATATGGGTCCCTCTTCTGATTTCTATTGTCAGCAAAAATCAATTTTATTTTTGCCAGCAACTAGTGTGCACTGTCTCATATGGGTCCCTCTTCTGATTTCTATTGTTAGAAAAAATCAATAAATATTAGATATTCATAGATTTTTTCTAACAATAGAAATCAGAAGAGGGACCCATATAATTTTTTCTAACCATAGAAATCAGAAGAAGGACCCATATAAGACAGCTCACACTAGTTAATGCTTAATGTGTTGTTTAAGCCCAACCATAAATCAATGTTTAGTGTGTGTTGCTTAAGCACAGCCACAAATCAATACTTAATGTGTAGTGTTTAAGCCAAACCACATTACAGGAAAAATGTGTTCACAAATGGAGCTGCTTCTTCACTAATTTGTTTCTCTCTAATTTAAATCGGTCTTTGAGAGAGGGTGCAACGAAGTAAAGTTTTATCTGTGTAGACGTTAGCAAAGCAAAGAATGGCGATCGATCTACATTTTGTACTTGGCATTTTCGGTTGTGGACTGCCCTTCTTTTATTTCAAATGAAATAACAAATTAATGAAGTCTTCTAATCATGTACATGTTCTCTGTATTGTTATTTCAGGAAATATTTTTGGAATCGCGCTATTTGTAGTCCCTTTGTAAGCCTCTTTCTTATATGATTTATTGGCAATGGTTATCTGGATCTTTCCTTGGAGATGTTTTTAAGTTGGTATTTTCTGGGCTCTAGGAAAATTTACCATGGGAAGATTCATGGGAAAGTACATCGTCATGACAAATTTATTGTGGGAAAGTCAATGGTATTAACATTTTTTAATATATATTTCTAAAACTTTGAATTTTTTTTGCAAGAGAATAATTTGTTTTATGATAATATATATTAAAAAATGTTAATACTGGCATGAATTGCCGATGGTGAATTTTCCATGAAATGAATTTATCATGATAGTGAATTTTCCTGCAGTGAATTTTCTGAAGTGAATTGCTGCAATCAATTTACCTAATACCATTTTCTGGATCATTTAAATGGCTTGTTATTGAGATGAAGAGGTAATCTGTGCAGGATTACATTCATCTCTGTGGTGAAGAAGGAATCAACAGAGGAATACTCGGGCATTCCATACGTGACTGCTCTGTTCAACTGTCTTGTTTATACATGGTATGGCCTTCCATTAGTCACCTCTGATAACCTTCTGGTCTCCTCCGTTAATGGATGTGGCGTTGTTCTTGAGATTCTTTATGTCTGTCTGTATTTGGTCTATGCCCCTTCAAAGAATCGGGTAAGATGAATCATCTAAACAAGTCAAAATTTAGAATATACTGTTTAAATCAAAATGCTTTTGTATAAAAAAGAAATGAGTAAAATGATAGAAAATGTTTGTGTTTTGTTTGGATATGGCAGATGAAAATTTTGAGTCTGTTCATTGGAGTTCTGGCTTTATTTGCTGCAATTGTTGCAGTTTCTGTTTTGGTTTTTCATGGCACAGGACGGGAATTGTTTGTTGGAATCATCGGGGTGGCTGTTTCGGTGGCTATGTTCGCTGCTCCCTTGTCTATAATGGTGAGTAATAGATATGATTTTATTTTAATAAGCCCGATTCAATCTTTTATTAATACAAAAGGATAATGGTATATAATTCAAAAAAAAATGTTGTAGTAAAGAGGGTACATTCAAGCTAGATAAAGTTTAAAACAAAGATCAGAAAGAAAAGGGTCAAATCCATACAAGCTAAGCAGTCCCAGTAAAGGGGTATCTTGATCATCAAGCTTATAATTTGAGGAACAGCGTCATCAATAGAATCCCAATCAGTGAAAGAGTCTTCTTCTTCAAAAAGATCTTCTGACAGATCTTTTTGAAGATATGACTAGCACCAGAAAAAGAATCTACCAGAGCCAAGCTACTGTATATCCCATCCAATATGGCAAATTCACCGCCAGCAATTCATCGTGGCGGAAAATTCACCTCCAGCAATTCACATTTTTCGTGCGGTGAATTGCTGGCCTGAATTTTACTTGACAGTGAATTTTCTTTCTGTGAATTTTCTGCCACGATGAATTGCTGGCGGTGAATTTTCCCTCGTGAATTGCTGGCAATGAATTTTCCTAGAGCCCAAAAGAATACAGAGGGCCATTGAGAGAACTGAGACCAACTTTCAACAAATTAATGAAAAAAATCTACACGTTTTTTATTAAAAACACTTTCAAATTAATACTATGATAAGGTTCATATAAAAATTTCGGCCTCGAAATTAAAGTTCCCAAGTCATTCTTTGTGCTGCTTTTTTGGGCATTACTCTTGTTTTTAGAGTGTGGTCCAGGGCACAAGAGAAACCATCCTAAAGAGAAAATAACAGAAGAGCCTAATTTTGCACTAAAACCTGATATTTACACAACTGTCGGTGACCTTGTTGGCTTCCAAAAGGCGGTCAAGGGATCGAAACTGGACAGAGTCTTTTTGCTGAGGATTCGCCTGCCTACTGTGAAAGATATATAATAAATTAGCTATAATAGCACTCGAAGTTATGTTCCTCACTTTACTGATGGATCACGTTTGTCATTTTAATATTGCATAATGCCATGAAAGCCAAGGGCATCATTCAAATTAAATAGAATTAGCTAATACAAAAATGATAAGAGTCTGAGAATGGAATATTTATCATTAATACTTCCAAACCTATAAAGTTATTCAATAAACCCCACAAAACATATCCATAATGCTCTGTAATAAACCTTACAAATCTCTGACATGCAACAAAATAGTCCTAAACTTTGAACTGTTAATGTTTCTTTTTTCAAAGATCTTTTATGATATTCAATAAGATCTTTCTGTGATTTAACTGTTTATGTTTTTATTTTCATATCATAATGATGTCCAGCAAAATCTTCCCTAACATTTAGATTGTCTATGCGCGCCTTTTTATATCACAGAACTTGGTAGTACAGACAAGAAGTGTGGAGTTTATGCCCTTCTTCCTTTCACTCGGTGTATTTCTATGTGGTTTCAGCTGGTTTATCTATGGCATTTTGGGCACAGATATATTTGTGGCGGTAAATTTCTTTAATACTTGAAAAGACATTAAATTTTTGCAGTCTAAAATATCGAATTCTTTGAAAGTTTTGAATTTTGACTGTATAAATATTTTTTCCATTAATATTTAGAATCAGATTCTATGATCTATTATCAGAATGTAATGAACCAGATAATAGAAATGAATCAGAAAAAAATCAGATCCATTATCGAAATGTAATGAACCAAATAACAGAAATGAATCAGAAAAAATATCAGATTGATGAAAAAATATTTATACAATCAAATATAAAAGCTTTAAAAAAATTCCTCCACCTTATTCTTGATCTTTCACAATTATTTGAAAGACAAATTTACTGGAATTTGATAGGGCTGTTTGATGCCCTTGCTTTGCATTTCTTCTTGATTGAATAAATTTTAACCCCTCCTTTATTTTCAGCTTCCAAATGGATTGGGGGCATTGTTTGGTGCAGCGCAAATTATACTTTACTTTGTGTACAGAAACTCCAGCCGCGATCATCAAGATTACGAAAGAGCTCTAATTCAATGAAATGATTGAATGATCATTGGTTTGATTTTAAGGTGCTTAGACATTTGAAATTTAAAATTGTAATGGTAAAATCTGAATATTAATGTTTTTTAATTTAGTTTTACGTTTATTTTGAGAAAATGTTTTGATATATGTATATATTGATGAATGACATAATCTTATGTAAAGTTGATTTCATTATGATGTTTTTATCTCTTCATATATAGAGATATCCTTATGTCTTTTAGACCTTACTTTATCCTCGTATGCATGTGCTTTTATGCATCTATCTTATCTTGACATTTATCACATTCACTTATACCTACCTTCATATATTGGTTAGTCACATGGATTTGATCGTTTATCCAATGAGGGTCATTTTTTTGTTCACAAACTTCACCCTTTGTTTCTAAAATTCAAATACAATCTTTGGCTGATTGACACCCTTCATTTTCTCACGATGACCCAACTAAGTTCACATTTTGCAATATATATATATGAATGATCTAATCTTATGTAATGCTAGGTCCATTCTCATAGCCTTTATTCCTTCATATAAAGCTTTTTGTCCTCATATGCACATACTATGCATTTGTCTTATCTTCACATTTATCACATTTACATATACTTATCTCCATATTTATGTTAGTCATGTCCAAATTTGAATGTTTATCCAACTAGAGTTGTTTATGTGGTCCCAAACTTGACCCTTTTGTTTCTAAAATTCTAGTTCCAATTTTCCTTAATTGGCACCCTTCATTTTCCCTCCATGAGCCAACTAAGTTCACATTTTACAAAATTTAATGTTATGTGCTAATTTTTAAAGATATTTAATCACCTAAATATTTTGCATCATCACACATTCAAGCATCTTCTCTCATTCTAGAGCATTAAAAAGGCAATCAGTAGTGAAACACTTGGATTTGATGCACTTAAAGGGGTAATGAATCTACGTGTACATCATCTTGGGAATCTTGCTTAATGTTTTCCAACTTTGTAAAAAAAAGATTCTAACGGTCAACTTTAGAGAACTTATCTCTTCACATGATGAAATGATCTCTTCCAAGGCATAAATATCATTAGTCTTCAAGTAAGAAAAAATCACAAAGCAGATAGACTAATTAGGTGAGCAATGTTAGAATCACTCAAGGACTCAAGCCTCCAGGATCACCTACAAAAATCAAAAATAACCTTCTACAAGAGGGAAAAGCAAGAACATAAAACTACAACAATGGATGCAAGATATGGCCAATATGCAATACTCAAGATTGTAGGGATATATTCGACTAACTCAACTAAACTAAAGTATCTAGGATGTACAAATGATGTATTTCTTATAAAGGAAAAATGTGGGATAGGATTAGACAAGATCTTGACATGTGTCTTAATCTTGTATAATGAGATAACTACCCCCAACAAATATTAAATGACTTAAGGCACAAGCATTCAATGTCAAAAGATAAGTGACAACTAATGCTTAACTAGAAAGATTCCCTCCTAGGACCTAAGTGGACTTAACATGTAAATAGGACTTAGATAGGTAAAATACCTATTTACACCAATAAGCAATAGAGAATAACTATGCATTTTGTAAGGTCAAGTTTGAACCTAGTGGACAAAACCATGATCACAAGAATGACCTAGACCTCCAAACTTGACCCCTAATAAAGCAAAGATCTAGCACAAAATTCCAAGTAATTAACTAATAGAGAGGATCTACTTTGATTTTTGTGATAATTGTAAAATATACAAAGGATGTTACAATTATCAATCTAAGATCCATGCTAGTGTTATTAAAATGCACAAAGGGTGTTGCAATTATTGATCTAAGACCCAAACTAGTGTTGTTAAAATGCACAAAGCTCCATACTAGTGTTGTTACAAAGCAATTTGAATTTGCATGCATGGTTTTGTAGGTGATAATTGCTTTTGTAAGAGATAATTTGAAAATCCACAAAGGGTATTGTAATTTGTATGCTAGGGGTAAACTAACCATGAGTTTGAGTGTTGGGGTATAGTGCCTATAAAACCCTACATCTAAATAGTGTCAAAGAGATCTTCTCTTGATACTAAGTAATTTTCTTAGCCTTAATTGAATTGAAATGGACTACAATCAAAATTAATGAGAATCCATTTTTTTATAACTAAAAGTGTATATATATTTATGAATACTTTATTGTAATTTTGCATAAGTACTTATTTTCTTTAGTTGGGTCAGTGCAGGATCATGGGGGTCCAAACTAGGCCCCTAAGTGGCAATGAAAATTCAGAAAAATAGAGTTAGGAAACTTGGCATAAAATTTTGAATAGGTTATTAACATAATTTGAAAAATATGTAAAAACAAAACTTGTAGCAAATTGAATGCAATTTCTAGGCTACTAGTCCTTTTTTGGAAAAAAGAATCTATTTTGCGAAAATTTGAAATTTCAATGTACTGGTACTAAATTTTCAGGAAAAAGATAAAAAGTAGGTGTATGTTTGACCACCCTAAGTACAAGAAAAAAAAAATCTGAAATTTTCAATACATGTAGAGGACACATGCTCGGATGTGCTGGATTTTTTTTGTAATTTTTTTGCATGTAAATAATAAGTTATAATTTTTTTATTATAAGATTTCAAAATTATTAAAACACGTTTGTCTAACCACCATAACTTGGTCAAAAAATTATGAAATTCAATTTTTTTATCTTATAGTATGCGAAGCATAGAATGTGACGCATATTTTAGATTCAAAAAATGTGAAATAGTTTGAAAGTTATAGAAGTTTTTCAATCAACCAAAAAAAAATCGTCAGCCACAAGGGCGAACTTCGAAAAACTAAGAAAATTTTGTAAACACGTTTTTTAGGTTGACTTTCTAGGTTTGGAAATCTTGAACCAAATCCCGAGCCAAATCCCAAGCCTACTAGTTTTGTCAAAAAAAAAGATATATCGGTTCATAAATGGATAATCGTTACCTATATTATTTATAATACATAATATTTAATATTTTAATATATACTAATAAACTAATATATTATATATATTATATATTATATATTATATATTATATATTATATATTATATATTATATATTATATATTATGTATTATATATTATGTTTTATATAATATATTATATTATACATTATTATATTATATATTATTATATTATATATTATGTATTATATATTATATATTATTATATTATATACTATATACTACATATATTTTATATAGTATATATTAAATAATATATTATATTAATATTATGTAATATATATTATATAATATATTTAACACATTATATATTATATATTTATTGATGTGCAGCCAATTCACAAGAGAGAGAGGGGGGGAGAGAGGGAGGCACCTAAGAGAGAAAGATAGAGGGAGGGAGAGACCTATGAGAGAGAGAGAGGGGGAGTGGGAGGGACTTGAGAGAGAAAGGGAGAAAGACCTGAGAGGGGGAGAGATACCTAAAAGGGAGGGAGAGGAAGAGACTTGAGAGGGGGAGAGAGAGGGAGAGAGAGAGAGTTATAGAGAGAGAGAGACTTAAGAGGGAGGGGAGAGAGACTTGAGATGGAGGCAAAGAGTGAGACTAGAGAGAGAGAGAGACTTGAGAGGGAGGGAGAGAGAGGGCTGAGGAAGGAAGGGTGGGAGACACAGGAGAGAGGGAGGTGGGAGGGACTTGAGGTGAGGGAGAGAGAGAAATGCTAGGAGGAGGAGAGATAGACTTGAGGCGAGAGATGGAGGAGGGAAAGAGAGGGAGAGAGGGACGGAGGGAGAGAGAGACCTAAGAGGGAGAGTGGGGAGGAGAGACCGAGAGAGAGAGGGACTTGAGAGACACAGCGAGAGAGAGAGAGATGCTTGAGAGGAGAAGAGAGACTTGAGAGAGAGAGAGAGGGAGGGAGTGGGAGGGACTTGAGAGAGAGAGACTTGGGAGAGAGAGGAGGGAGTGGGAGGGCCCTGAGAGAGAGAGAGGGGGGAGAGAAAGAGAGAGATACTTCAGAGGAGAGAGGGGGGAGTGGGAGGGACCTGAGAGAGAGACTTGGGAGAGAGAGGAGGTGGGAGGGCCCACAGGAGAGAGAGGAGAGGGAGAGAAGAGGAATCACTTGGGAGGAGGTGGGAGGGACTCAAGAGAGAGAGAGGTTCAAGGGAGAGGAGGAGAGAGGAGAGACTTGGGAGAAGGAGAGGTGGAGAGACACGAGAGAGAAAATGGGGAGGAGAGACCTCAGGAAGAGGGGTGGGTCAGGAGGAGGAGAGAGAGAAGGAAGAGAGGGGACCTCGGGAGAGGGACCGTGGACGGACCTCGGAGAGAGGGATGAGACCTAAGGGGAGGAAGAGATAGAAACCGGACTTTGAGGGAGAGAGTTGAGAAGAGAGGTGTGTGTGAGGACTTGAGGTGAGAGGGATAGAGAAATAGCAGGGAGGAGATGCTTGAGAGAGAGAGAGATGCTTGAGAGAGAGGGGTGGGAGAGACTTGAGGAGAGAGGGTGGGAGGGACCTGAAGAGATTGAGGGGAGTGGGAGGGATGTGAGAGAGAGAGAGAGAGATGGAGAGAGACCTGAGAAGGAGGGAGAGACAGAGATACTTGAGAGAGAGAGAGACCCAAGAGAGAGAGGATGGGAGGGAGTGAGAGACGGAGAGAGGGGGAGAGAGAGTTATCTAGTTAGGTTGGGAGGGAGATACCTAAGAGAGAGAGACAGGGAGTGGGAGAGACCTGAGAGAGAGGGAGTGGGAGGGACCTAAGAGAGAGTTATTTGCGCCTAAAGAAATCTCATCAATGTTGTGTATTTTAATGTGAGGCAAAGAATGTGGTCATTACTGTGCTTGCTTATTTTAATGATATGTAGAAGAGGGCCACAAAGGATGTTGGTAAGATTGTAGGCCTCAATGTCATGCGAACAATTATCGAGCCAATGGTCACAGCTATAACTCATGGCTTCCATGATGTATTCACTAGAGAAAGAAGCATTCTTGTCTTTGGTTTGGGTGATACATTGATCTGTCATTTTCCTGAAGAATTATCACCACGCCGAAGGCCATTGGAGGATAACTATTTCAGGATTTTTGATGAGATAGCAATTACTATGTTCAAAGTTAAATTACCAGAAAATGCAGTATGATGCTCGGTAGTGGTGCTTTGAGCTAGAAAGGAAAGTACTGGAATGCTTCTCGTATATAATATATCTCTCTCTGTAATATATTTAATATATATACTATATATAATTATATAATATATAATATATAGTTGTAATATCGCAGAATTGCACCTAGGGGAAATTCCATATTTTGACATTTATGCCTAGCATTTATGACACCTTGAGATATTAACAACAAAATCCCATGGTTCAAAATTTGACAACTCTAACTCCATGTGGACAAATGGTTGACCAACAGAAGCATGGAAACACGTTTTCTAAGAATACAGGCTTTGCATGAATGTGGAGCGTGTAGACGTCTATGCGGCGCACTAACATCTTGTCTGTTTCCCAAGTTAAAAATGTGGAATCTAGAATTTTAACCCTTGAGACACATGTCCTCGCAGTTACACTCTAAAAGTAATGGCTCTTTGCCGCCCTTGCAAGCATTAAAGCCTCTTTTTTCCCCTCATTTGAGGGTTGGAAGACATCACACTAGCTCTATCCACTTGCTCCAACTTTGAGGTCTCCTCATCTTTGATAGTAGTGCACTCACAGGCGAAACCATTTCGGACTGAGGTCCTCCCAGCAGTAGCAGCAACTCTCAAGCAAGCACTCAATGATGCATCTTTGTGCTCCAGAGAGGGCCTTGGCCCATGGGTAATGCTCTCTCTCCCTCTCACTTTCCTTCCATAATCATTTGTTTACTATTTTGTGGTGTGGGTTCTACTCTTGAGCAGGTATTTCTTTCACCACATGCTTATCTTGGTGTGGGTCCTACTTCTGAGCGGGTATTTCTTTCACCACATGCTTATCATGGTGCAGGTTCTACTCTTGAGCAGGTATTTCTTTCACCACACCATTTGTTTACTTCTTTAGCATTCCTTTCCAACTTGGTTGTCTGTGAAGGTGGGAACACCAAATTGGGGTCTAACTAAGGAAGGCCCCTACACATGTTCCACCCAAAAAATTTCTCCTTGGTCTTTTGTGTGTAGGTCATGAAAAGGAACTTGGATTGAAGATTTGATCGTCTAGAGAAAGGTAAGTTTTCCCCAAGCATCCTTGTGTTCATTTCAGTTTTCAGTTTCCTGATTAGTTAGATAGTCTCGTATGGACTAGTCTTGAGTTTGGAAATAGGATTTGCTTATGTCCATTGAGTTCCTGAGTTTTTTGTTGCTCAGGAATCCAACATGTCTTTCAGATGACAGCATGCCACGCTGGCATCCTAGAACTGTGTTGATGTATCCTAGTCGATAGCTCCCTCTTTTGAGACAAGAATCCTTTGATCTTGCTCCCTCAAGATCTTTGATAGTTCTTTCCCGAAGCATAACTGAGTCTCAATTCTCTATCATTTTGATAATCTATTAATTTCAGGTGTATAAGGGAATTTTGTTCCCTGGTGATCTCTCAAGAAAGGAGAGACCCATGTGCAGCGAATCCCTCTTATATCACATTTTGGTGAACCTGATGCGAACGTCGAAACTTTCTTCACGATGTTGCACATTCATGATAATGGATTTTCTAAGAAAGATTTTGATATGTTGGAGGATCCTCTAGATGACTTCTTAGAAGCACCTTCCCCTATCTACAAAGCTCCCAAACAAGTATCCTCTCGACAGGCTGAGGGATCAGCAAATGTGGTGGTGGTCTCGGTGGCTCCTCTGAGCCCTAAGAAACCCATCATCTACATGACCCTGGCTGACTCTTCCATCTATAGAGTTTCATGATGTAGTGATTCACCATACTTATACTCAAGGTTTGTGAAAGCTATAGACTCTACATCTTATAGTGTCGTCAGACACGCATATCCTACAAGGAGTAATAAACAAAATCTGAATCAACAACCTTATATTCCTATTTCACAACCATTTGTCCCTACTTCTTTACCACCTTCTCAACCAAGCCTTCCTTCAACACCTAAACCCACAATCAAAGCACCAGGCGATTATGATCTTGTCAAGCAGCTTCATGTTACTCTAGCTAAGATCTCGCTTTGGGACTTGCTTCAAACCGCTCTGGTTTATCAAGAGATGCTTCAAGAAGCTTTACAAAAGATTCTCTTGCCTGCCTTCACTAGGCCCACAGATGTTAATGTTTTTTTGGCTCATATTTGTGTGGATTCGCCGAATATCATGTTTCACCTGCAAGAACTCCTGGCTCTAGATGTGCAGAAGCAAGCAGAGCCTTCGATGATTATAGTCAATGTTAACAACATCAGTATTAGGCGCACCCTCGTTGACACTGGTTCGGCTCTCAACATTTGTGGTATAGAACTACTACCTGAAATTAAAATTGACTCGTCTTCTTTAGCAGCCTCCTCCTTGTACATTCATGGATTCGATAATGTTGGCCACCAAGCTCTAAGTACAATAATACTACCTCTACAGCTAGGCCTTGCTACCTTACCCATGGTCTATGTGATTCTCGGCCCCTTACCATATAACCTCCTCTTAGGGAGACCTTGGATCCATGCTATGGGTGCAGTAACTTCTACTTTACATCGTTCCTTGAAATTCGTCACAAATAATCGAGTGGTTATAGTTAAAGCGGATCTAGAAGGCATTCACCTCTATGAATTGGTCATCGTTGGTCATGCTTCGACCATATCTATTCTCAAGAATTGTATTCCATCTTTGACTGTCAATGCTATGGAATGTTCTTCATTAATACCCTATGTGGAAGTGGTCCCCAAGGTGAGTGTTAGAAATGAAGAAACACCTAAAGCAGAGGGCCCTAAGTCTCCCTCATCAACTTCTCAAACAAATGCTTTCCTTGGAGATGATTGGGGTTCCTTGAATTTTTTTGAGTTCTTTGTTGCGGAATATAAGGTGAACCCCTCTTGCATAGACCTTCAAATCACCCTTAACACAAAGGCGGATGATACTCCCATGAAGGAGGAGAAGTGTGCTCCTATTCATGAGACTACTCCTTCATGTGTTGAGGAGGAAAATCCCCCTCTTATAAAAGAGATTAACGTTTGTGAGCCTGGCAAGGAAGGCAGAAGTACCCCCGTAGAAACGTTTGACATCCATTGGTGGAATGAAATGCTCTACATGAAGCCACTACCTCCTAAGGTTTTACAAACTCGTTATGTGTTCATATATGAGCTCGCTTCTCAGTATGGCCATGGGCAGAAAGGCCTAGGGTGTATCTAGCAAGGGATCCAAGTCCCCATCCAATTTAAGTCGCGACAACGCTATCTAGGTCTGGGATGTTCCATTGAATAGTCTAAGCAAAATCCTTGGTGGAGTGTTAATATAATCTCAGTCGCACTGTTGAACCTTGTTCACCCTAAGTTAATAGAGGAAAGGGAGAAAGCCAAGAAAATCCCTCTTGATGTCTTCTCTTTAGATGAAGCGCTAGAGGAATTTCTAGGTGCTTATTCCCCATTGCCTCCATATCATCACAAGAAATGATTCCTATATCGTTTGCATAGCTAAGCATACTTTGGAGAGTTTGTCTTGAGTATTGACAAGGAAGACCCTCTATCTAACACTAGTGACAAAGTTGTGATACCACATCATGAGGACCATAACTCTCTCCTTAAGGGGGGCACTGTTGAAATCTCTATAGATCCTACATCCTCTGAAAAAGTGATCAAAATCAGGAAGTGTCTCTCTTCGGAAGAAGGAGACGAACACTCTGATGTCTTACGTTCTCATCTTGAAATTTTCGCTTGGACATATGAGGATATGCCCAGTATTGATGAATCTATAGTGGTTCACAATAACGTCCTATGTCCCGATGCTAAGCCGATCAAGCAAAAAAACTAAAAGATCAATCCCAAAGTGGCATTGATGGTCAAGACTGAGATAGAGAAAATGTTGAAAGTAGGCTTTATCCGTCCTATTGACTATTCCCCTTGGATTTTGAATATAGTTGTCGTTAGTAAGCCTAATGGTCGTATTCACATATGTATCAACTTTCAAGACTTTAACAAGGCTTCTCTTACTAAGGATGATTTTCTACTACCTAATATAGATATGATTGTCGACTCGACTATAGGCCATCCATTACTTTCTTTCATGGATGGCTTCTCATGTTGCAATCAAATTTGTATTAACCCGGATGATCAATACAAGACATCCTTCACTATCCCATGGGGTAATTTCTGTTATGTGGTCATGCCCTTTGGGTTAAAAAATGCGGGAGCTACGGTGATGACCCTAATATTTCACGATTTTATCCACAATATTTTAGAAGATTATGTTGATGACATATTGGTAAAATCAATAACCCACCATGATCATCCCAAGAAACTTTGTCTTATTTTTGAGAGACTTCAGCTCTACAAAATGAGACTAAATCCCCTTAAGTGTGTCTTCTACGTTCACGCTAGCAAGCTTCTAGGTTTTATAGTCTCTCACCATGGGATTGAAGTTGACACTAATAAGATTGATGCCATTATTAACATGCCTCCACCAAGGAATATCACTGAGTTGCAAAGTTTATAAGGGAAGATTCAGGTGATTCATAGATTTATATCTCAGTTGGCTAAATGTACCCTTCCTTTCACTCGCTTATTGAAAAAATATGTTCGCTTCATATGGGATGAAGAATGTCAAAAAGCCTGAGTCAATCAAAGCCTATTTGGCCAATCCTCCCTTATTGATGCCAACTATGCAAGATAGGCCCTTTTTTCTTTACCCTTTGTCACCATATGCTTTGGTAGCTCTTTTAGCTCAATATGACGACACTGGGAAAGAAAGAGAGGTCTACTATATTAGCCACATCCTGGTTGACTATGAAACTCATTATTCTTCCATAGAGAAATAGTACCTTGCTCTTGTCTTCGCTACATAGAAGTTGAGGAACTATCTCCTCCATGCTAAAACACATGTCATAGTAAAAACGGATCTTTTAAGACATGTTTTCTAGCACCGACCTGGAAGGGAGGTTAACGAAGTAGGTTAAGTTGCTTTCTAAGTTTGATATAAAGTTCGTTACTCATAAATCAATATAGGGTCAAGCAGTTGTGGATCATCTAGCAGATGCTCCCTCATCTCGCTCCTTTCTTGGGTTGGATTTTTTTCCTGATGAAAACATTTGCGTAGTCAATCATGACCTTGAATGGAAAATTTATTTTGATGAATTGAGGTGTCAAACTAGTTCCGGAGCGGGCATGGTTCTAATATCCCCCGAAGGTAAACCAGTTCCCATATCCTTTCAACTAGATTTTCCTTGTACCAATAACATCGTTGAGTACAGAGCCCTTATTGTTGGCCTACATGTTGCGATTGCACTGAAAATCAAACATCATTGTATCCTAGGTGACTCTGAACTTATAGTGAACCAAATAACGAGAACCTATCAAGCTAAGAAAAGTTGTCCCAGTATTAGGACCTTGCCTTGTCTTTGCTTAAAGAATTCTCTTCTTTCACAATAGATAGTGTCCCTAGGAGATAAAATAGACATGTTGATGTCATGGAAAGTGTGGCTTCCTTGGTACCCTCTAAAGAAGATACGAAAGAATACCACTTTGTGGTCCAAGTCTCGTGAACCCCTATGATTCCCAAAGAACCTAAAGTTGAGTCACCTATGTGTTCCCATGTGGACTCTGGGGAATGGTTTTATAATATCTATAACTATCTAAAGACTAGAAACTTCCTCGATGATGCAACGAAGAATGACTACACTCATGTGAGGAAGCTTTAAGTTCGCTATGTTATCCTGTCTGATGTCCTTTATAGAAAAGCTTCTAATGGCTTACTTCTATGGTGTCTTACTAAAGCAGAGATAACCCTGGCCCTTAAGGAAGCCCATGTGGGCTCTGGGGTGGACATTTTGGTGGTAAATCCTTGGCAAGAATACTAGTACACATGGGATACTATTGGAAAATGATGGAACAAGATTCCTTTAACTTTTTCAAAAAGGGTCCTCAATGTTAGCAACACAGTCATCTCATTCATGCACCTTCCCAAGAGTTACAAAATCAAACTTCCCCTTGGTCGTTCAATAAATGGGGATTGGATATTATTGGAAAGATATCACCTCCCTCTTCCAAGGGACATGTCTTTATCATTACCGTTGTAGATTACTTCACAAAATGGGTCAAAGCTATCCCACTCTGATCCACAAATGTTGAAGCTATTTGCAGTTTCCTCATGAATAACATCATTTCTTGATTTAGATTTCCTAGTACGCTTGTTTCTAGAAATGTTACACCATTTAAGAACAAGGAAGTGAACCAGTTCCTTAAGAAATTCCATATTCAGCATAGGTTTTCCACACTGTATTATCCACAATCTAATGGTCAAGCAGAAGTGTCTAACAAAACTCTTGAGCTTATTCTCCATAAAACAATTAACAAACATGGTAAAGATTGGCACATTCAACTGATGTATGCTTTATGGGCCTATTGCACAATTGTTCGTACGACTAGGGGAACAATGCCCTACAACCCCATGTATGGTGCCAAAGCTATCATGCCTTTGGAGTTGGATATTTTGTCTCTATAGGTTTCCCTTAATGGGCTAATTGATAATGAGACTGACCTACTCTAAGAGTGTGACCTCATCATCTGATAGGCAATCCCTCTGCTCATGAACAAGTCAGAATGCTCACCCTCCTGGATTCTCTCAAATCTCCTAGTACTCCTGCAAAAAAAATAACAAAAATTTGAGTCAAAACATAAAAAATTTGCATCAAAACAAAGAAAATAAATTAAGACTTATGCACGACGCACAGATGTCCACACGTCGCGCATACGTCTCCTAACCACCATGATCACCTTGAAGATAATAGTGTGTCTTCGAGATGACAGTGCATCTATAAGACTACAATACTCATCAAGGATGACAACACAATTTTTAGATGAGGGCACAGAAAAAAGACACTTGAGCACCTCGTCGATGGGATTAATCTAAAAAATACATTAAAAAATACAAAAAATGAGAGTTTGCGACCTACCTCGTCCACCTTGTGACACTTGGTGATGTCCCAGCGTAGCTGCTCCAACCTTGGCTCCTCATACTCTCTCCTGCTCAGCATTTTGCTAACTTTTCTCTCACAAAACTCAACAATTTGCTCTCAGTGAATAGTGAAAATGACCCTTCTAGGGGCCCACCTAGGTATATCTAGGCCCCCCAGGGCCCATTTCTCCTACAGCTTGTGGTTTCCCAGTTTCTCCTGAATTTTCCCCACCAAGCTGGGGGAAAGCTCGGGAGGGAGCATAAGGTCATCTCTTGATCATATTTTTCTTCTGAATCAATGACTTTTTCTTGATCATTCCTCTCTTTGTGGTAGCTTTCTTCTTATTTTTTCGAAGCTGACCTAAAATTTGAGTTATTTGTTGAGCTCGGATGTTGGGGGCACCTTCAATTCTGGTTAGCTTGGTTGCAATAGCCACTATGGTCTCTCTTTTTTGGCACGCAAATCAATAAAATTCAAAACTTTGGATAAAAAATTTAATTTTCTACTTTAGTGAGGCTGATTTTTTTCAAAATTGAGCCCACTAAAGTGGGGAAAAATGTAATATTCCAGAATTGCACCTAGGGGAAATTCCATATTTTGACATTTATGCCTAGCATTTATGACACCTTGAGATATTAATGACAAAATCTCATGGGTCAAAATTTCATTACTCTGACTCTATGTGAACAAATGGCTGAGCAACAGAAGCCTGACAATGCATTTTTTCAGAATATAGGCTTTGGATGAATGCGTGACGCACAGATGTCTGTGTGGCGTGCTATCATCCTGTCTATTTCCCAAGTTCAAAATTTGGAATCTAGAAGGTTAACCCTTGAGACACATGTTCTGGTAGTTACACTCTAAAAGTAACGGCTCTTTGTCACCCTTGCAAGTGTTAAAGCCTCTTTTTTTCCCTCATTTGAGGGTTGGAAGACATCACACTAGCTCTATCCACTTGCTCCAACTTTGAGATCTCCTCATCTTTGATAGCAGTGCACTCACAAGCAAAGCCATGTTGGACTGAGGTCCTCCCAGCACCAGCAGCATCTCACAAGCAAGCACTCAACGGTGCCTCTATGTGCTTCAGAGAGGGCCTTGGCCAATGGGTAATGCTCTCTCTCCCTCTCACTTTCCTTCCATAATCGTTTGTTTACTATTTCGTGGTGCAAGTTCTACTCTAAGCGAGTATTGATTTCACCACACGCTTATCGCAGTGCGGGTTCTACTCTTGAGTGGGTATTGCTTTCACCACACGCTTATCATGGTGTGAGTTCTACTCCTAAGTACGTATTGCTTTCACCACACTCTTTGTTTACTTCTTTAGCATTCCTTTCCAACTTGGTTGTCTATGGAGGTGGGAACACCAAAGCGGGGTCTAACTAAGGCAATCCCCTACATAGCCACCCAAAAACTTTCTCCTTGGTCTTTTGTGTGTAGGTCACAAAAAGGAACTTGGAGTGAAGATTCGATCATCCAAAGAAATGTAAGTTTTCCCCAAGCATCCTTATGTTCATTTCAGTTTTTGGCTTCTTGATTAGTTAGATAGTCCTATATGAACTAGTCCTAAGTTTGGAAGTATGATTTTCTTATGTCTATTGATTTCTTGAGTTCTTTGTTGCTCAAGATGCCTGCGCATCTTTCAGATGACAGCGTGCCACACTGGCATCCTAGAACTGCATTGACGTCTCTTGGCTGAGAGCTCCCTCTTCTAAGACAAGAATCCTTTGATCTTGCTCCCTCTGGATCTTTGATAGTTTTTTCCCGAAGTATAACTAAGTCTTGGCTCTCTATCATTTTGTTAATTTGTTATTCTGAGGTGTATAAGGGCAATTCATTCCCTGGTGATCTCTCGAGAAAGGAGATACCCGTGTGCGGCAAATCCCTCTTATATCACAATAGTATATATATTAATTATACTATATATAATATATATCATTATATATAATATGTAATAAATTATGATATATTAATAAATAATATATTTATTATATATATATTAATATATAATACATTTGTTATATATTAATAATACATAATATTGTTCGGTTTTATGTATTATTTGGTTTATAAAAATTGAACGTAATGAATATCCATTTGTAACAGATATATGTTATTTATTGTATAATATTTGAAGCTTCCCCTATGCATACATATTATTCGGTTGGTAAAAATCTAAAAATAATGAATATTCATCTATAATAGATTCGTTATTTATTGTATAAGATTTGAAGCTTCCCCTATGCATACATATTAATATATAATATAATTTATAAACTATATATTATATACCTTAATAATATTAATATATATAATAAATATATTATAGAGGGGTTTGAAAGGGATAGAGGGAGGGAGAGACCTAAGATAGAGAGGGGTTTGGGACTTGAGAGGGAGAGAGAGAGAATGGGAAATATCTGAGAGGGAGATGGAGAGTGAGAGCTCGACCAAAGAGAGACTTGAGAGAGAGAGAGAGGGAGTGGGAGGGACCTAATAGAGGGAGAGTGGGAGAGAGAGAGAGAGACCTAAGAGGGAGATGGAGAGTGAGAGAGAGAGAGGAGAGAGAAATAATGAGAAATACCTGAGATGAAGATGGAGAGAGAGATACCAGAGAGAGAGGGAGTGGGAGGGATCGAGAGAGTGGGAGAGAGAGACCTGAGAGGGAGATGGAGAGTGTGTGTGTGAGAGAGAGAGAGAGAGAAGGAGATAGAGAGAGGGATGGGAGGGACCTGGAGGGAGAGTAGGAGAGAGAGAGGGGGAGAGAGAGAAATGAGAAATACCTAAGAGGGATATGGAGAGTGGGAGAGACCAAAGAGAGAGAGAGAGTGGGAGGGACCTAAGAGAGGGAGAGTGGAGAGAGAGAGAGACCAAGAGGGAAATGGAGAGTGAGAGAGAGAGGGAGAGAGAATGAGAAATACCTGAGAGGGAGATGGAGAGTGAGAGAGACCAAAGAGAGAGACTTGAGAGAGAGGAGAGTGGGAAGAAGAACTGAGGAAGAGAGAGGATGTCGTACAGAGATGAGAGGAGGAAGACCGAGACGGAGAGAGGGAGGAAGAGGAGACAGAAGACCCGAGAGGAATGAGGGAGAGAGAGAGGGAGAGTGGGAGAGAGAGACCTGAGAGGGAGAGAGGGAGTGGGGGAGAGAGAGAGAGAAAGGGAGTGAGGGAGAGAGAGAGATATCTATATATATTAATATATTATATAATTTATTAATTTAATATATACCTTAATAATAATATTAATACATATTATAAATTATATATTATATAAATACATATAATATATTAATTTACTATATTAATATATTTAATAAATATATATATCATATATTTAATATAAAATATATCATAATATAATTTATTAATAATATTATGTTAATAATAATTCTTAAAAATAAAGTAAACGGATATCTATTTATAATGGATATCTGTTTTTTTTTTTATAGGTTAAAAAATAGACGCATGAGCAATATAAAACCACCAATCCGAACGTGTTGGAACTATCAGTTTGGTCGCATGAGGAGTAGAATGAAAGTTACACCCTTTTGCAACTTTACACTGCATGCATCTGGCCCTTTTTCCATCAACTAAAAACCTGACACCACAGGAAAACGCCTTAGAGATATCAAAAATCGAGAGAGGTTATTGTAGAGGGGCCTACATGATCTCGTAGCCTCAAACAAATTATTTCTAGGTGACATATTTTTTGAGTATTAGCTTGTCAAAGATTGTTTCCTTTTAGCACTTTGGACTCTTAAGGGATATCACTTGTCCCATATCTGCTCGAACTGTTTCGGCATGTTTGGGTTTGAAACAAGACCATGTAGGTAGCCTAAACTTACCCATCTAGACGCATTGGAACTATTTTTAGAGAAAACTAACATCCTTTTCATTAATGATAAAATATTCTTCTTATCTTTTTATTCCTTTTCTAAGTGGTTAATTTTAGTCTTTAGTTGTTTTGCTTCAATTTCAACACTTAGGACAACAACATCCCTTTGTTTGATAAAGTTTTCAACACTTAGGACAACTTCATTTGTTCAAATCCACCTATAGCATCATCTCTCACTTTCTTTTCCTACACAAATTCTTACCAAATACAAAACCTCAATTGTGTTAGGTTGAATGGCATATATGACAACAATTGTGATATAGCAAGTGGTGTGGGTCAAGGTTGATTAACATAAATGACAATATCATATGAGTGTTATTGCTTTTGTGCAGTACTGTGCATCAAGCCCATATGGTATGCCTAGTTTTCTTATTCATGCATTATGGTTAGCAACATTCATTGTTGTGCATTATGATAATACAAATTGTATGTGGAAGGTCAAATAACATGCATGTCATGGAGTTGTATTTGGTTTGTTTGATGGTTGTATCACACTGATATGGTGTGCATATATAGTGGTTTTTCATGCATCATGGTTGAGTGATGTCTTAATTGTTGATCATGATTATTGTATAGATTTCACATGAAAAATCTAATGAACATGTATCTTGTTCTATTGTAAGGAATTTGTTTGAAGGTTGCATAAAACCCCTATGGTGTAAATAATGTTCTTATTTATGTATCATGGTTGAAAGATAGTGATTCTTATTCAAGATGACTTTATACCTTTTGCATGTTATTAAGCTTGAAGGTTTTAATGGAATGAATGTTGAATTGAGTTGTAATGGTTTTGTTTGATGGTTGCATCACTCATGTGGTTTGTATAGAGTGTTTAGCACCATTGGGTAACATTGATTTTTATCAATATGATTATATTACTTTTGAATGAACACTGTAATGACATATATTTCATTAAGTTGTATAGGATTTGTTTGAATTTTTTAATCAATCAAAAAAATCAATTCCATAAGACTGTCATATGCTACTCTTTTCATCTTTTTTGCCTTGTCTATGAGACCACAATTGTTTGAGGCATATTTTCTAACAGTTCTTCTCAACAAATATTATATAGTGCTTCTCATACCATTTTTCATTAATTTTAACTTTTGAAAAATAAATCATTTGCACAAATTTCAAAAAACAAAATACTGTCAAATGTAAATTCATTCAAGAGAGCTTAAAATCATGTGTATTCTCAAATTGAGTGTTTGATAAAAATGCTTTAGTAGACTTGTATGAAAAATATGGTACAATAGAAAAGGTAGTGAATTGTTTGAAAAAACTCCTCAAATAAATGTGGTCTCATGGAATGGAATGTATGTGAAACTTAATATGAATGAACTCTAACATAGATGGATTACTAATTACATAATTCATAAGTTCTATTAAAATGCTATTTTGTTAATGTATAATATGTTATTGATCATAACTTTAAACCATTCTAAAATAATTATACATTCCATTTTGAAGATTCAAAGTAGAAAGATATGCACACAAGGAACAAATTAGATCAAATATCAACTCTTATATATCAAAATGTAGAATAATTGTGTTTGTGTATATACAAATTTGACATATATGCCTACTCAAAACAAGTTTTACACCAACTTTTACAAATTTTGGCATATATTCCATCTCAAGATCTATCAAACACTAAATACATATCAATCTATATCAAATACTAATCCTATGTTGGACCATCAAAATTGAGCCTCCTCAAAGAACTTAGTGGCTCTAAAGTTTCATGTACAATAAAAATTCAAACCACAAATTAGATTAATTATGTGAATGGTTGACAAGATAGACTAGTAAATAGAAACTTATATACTATAACTTATAAATTATCAATTTAACATCAAAATCACTATATTGAACTATATTATATGAAAAATACAATTCTTGTTTACCTCAATTCTTGCTCTCTTTTCTACAAGATGTTTTGCATATGATTGTCCCTTAGGATGATCAGGAGTTCTTGTATAATGAAATGTTCCCACACTCGTCACATTACTGAATCGGGCAGAGGACTATAGCAAGTAAAATAAAAATGATATGAATTAACATATAATTGTTGACAAATAATCATATTTACTAAACATATATCTACTCCTATCTAAATGTAAATATCTGCAATATAAAATAAACACATACATGTTGTGATGCTTCTACACTAGATGAGCTCATGATGGATGAAGCAGTTAAGATGGTTTCCTATATAAAAAATGACAAGAATGTAACAAAATTTAAATACACATGCACATATAATCATAATGTCGAGAATATAAAAAAACATATACCTGTTGTGTAGCTTCTTCCAATGGGTTGGGCTCAATCAACATGGTTGTAAAAGTACTAGGTTGCTACATAAAAAGACAAGATTACATTAGACTATCAATCTATGTGCATGTATTTAAACATAATAGATTTCAAAAATTAACATCTAAATAACAACTTAAGTCATACTGTATATTGAGTCCCTAGGCCAAATGAAATGGTTGATTGCATAGTCTCCTATAACTGGAAAATTTGGTCCTCTATCAACAATTGTTAAAGATTTTGGCACATAAACATATATTAGTACAAATATCTCTTATAAAATATGAAAGAATTTAGATAAAACACACTATGATTTATTGCTTTAAGTATTATTGGTGCTCCCACATCGTCTCTAGCACCCGATGTCTCTCCTGGAAATGGTCCACTCTATGCTCTATCAACTCCTACATCCAACATATCATGGACCTCATAATCGGATGTGTCTATAGAAGCCTTAATGGACTATCGAAGAGGACCCAAACATATATTGTGGCACGTGATGCAGTAATGGGGCACACAAATATGTGTCGAAGAGGAGGGTGTACCAGTTGAAACTGATGCAGCAGGTGCATCACCATCATGTTGGGATGTATCAAGTGCATCACCATGATGATGGGATGCACCATCATACAGTTGTGCAACATGATGGCTCTGCATGATCAAATGATCACTCAATGCATGTATGGAAAAAATTCTTTGACTCCCTGGATCTAAAGCAATCTTGGGGTAAGGTACTAGAGCAAAGGTAGCAATAGGTGGAGTAGAAAGAACTAGAGTGACTCAGTGTGCTCTGGGTCTATCTTGTGGCATACCTTTACCCACACCCTAGAAATATTGCATGTCAAAGTAATTGACATGCCTCCCTAGGAAAAACTTGACATATAATTTTCAGAGAAAATACTGAGGGATGTCAAGATTGTTGTTAGGTGGTTTATCAAAAACCATCCACCAACGTCTCCAAAAATTATCTAATATGCCTTTATGTGTGCACCATTTAATTGAAAATGTTGGCTTTCACACATTTACGGGTTGTAGTGTTTTGGGATTGATGAATAACTGGGCTAATTGGGCTTTGTCAATATCAAGTTCCCTCACTTCATCATATCATAACCCATTGGCATAAAATTTCCTTTGGGACTCTCACCACTGTGCAAACCCATTGTGTTGGTTTTCCAAAGTTTCAACATTTGAAATGATTGTTTCTAAAGTGTTTTTCATATCTGATAGCTCAGGGATTGCATCATAAATTCAACATGAATTTCTCAATTGATCTAAATTTATATGAATAGATTCATGTATCTTGGGCATGTTTTGGTTTGGAAACATCAGTGGTGGCAAAGGAGGATTTGTAGGGTTTTCATCTTGAGCGGGGTTAGGGTTTTCATTCCAAGTAGGGTTGGGATCAGCCATTCTTAAGCCTGTTTATTAATGAAAATTTTAAAAATTAACAATTGTTTTAATGCAATAAAAACTTATTAAAAAACATATTTTTGACTAAAATTTACAAAAAAACAAGTCAAAACTAATATAAAATTGAAGAAAAATATTAAAATTTATAAAACCTCTGAAATTTGATTGGTTTGAGCAAAAAAAAACTCCCAAATGGATATTCGAGTCACTTAATAGAAAACCCACACACAAAAAGGAGATGTAGACTATAGAAATAAGCTCTCAGGTTTTTCTTTTTTGATTTTATGCAACAAGAAATGGATATTCATTTCCTTATGTTGTTTTTTTAATAATTGGTCAGGTGCAGGACCCGACCACCATATGTTATGCATGAGCGTTGTTTGTATTATATAATATATAATTTATAAAATACATTATTGTAATACAACATATTATATAATAATAAATATATTGCATTACAATAATGTATTATATTATACATGTATTATCATCCTTAGCTAAGCAAGTTAATTTCTGAGGAGCAAGGGGGTTTTGTTGTTGGTAGGAAGATTATGGATGGTGTCATTATTGCAGCTAATACCATTCATTTTATGGCTCATTCTAACGAAAAGGATATTTTTATTAAGTTGGGCATGGCTAAAGCATATGATTGTGTTAAATGGGCCTTCTTATTCAAGGTTTTGGGAGTGTTTGGTTTTGCTAGAGACTGGATTGAGTGGTTCAAGAGTTGTGTCACTTCTTCTTCCTTTTTGGTGTTGATTAATGGAGAGCCTACAGAGTTGTTTGGTGCTTCTAGGGGACTCAAACAAGGGGATCCTCTATCTCCCTATTTTTTCATCTTACTTGTTGATGGCTTGGGAAGGTTTATTAGATCTCGTGTGGAGAGTGGCTTGATCCAAGGCTAGAGTTGGGGAAATAATATTCCCCCCAGTCCCATCTTCAGTTTGTTGATGATACTAATCTGATGGGTAAGGCCAGGGTTGAGGAGGTTGTCAGATGGCGTAGTTTTCTGGATAGTATTTTTGGGATTGATGCCTCAATCTCACAAGCTGAAACCTCTGAGAAAGCATGGTCGTTGTGACATTCATGTTGTCTGGCTAATCTGCTAGTTGATCCTGACTGTCACTGTGACCTCCTAAATGTCTTGGCAATCGGCATTTGAAACTTTCGACATAACTTGGACGGTCAGAATGATGTCTCAGCGATGATAGGAAGTCTTTCCGATATTGACGTGACCTTTGGTCTATCTGGTCGATGTGATATTTAGTATGACTTGCTCCTATCGGCAGAAAGTCTTGGCGACTGGGAGATGTCTGGCCAATAGTTGGTGTCTATCAGATATCGGGGAGACTTGGCCAAAAGGGTTATGTTTCGGTATGAGGTCTTACCAATATGAATGTCTCACCGATAGTTATCTTCTAGAGTCATCGAAGAAACTCATGTGTTTTGAGATGAAGTCATGGCGACTTGGAAAGTCTCACCGACAGTGTTGCTTTCAGGTCATCAGTGTGACAAAAGGGTTTGATGTGAAAGGTCTTGGCAAAGTTCAAAAGTCTTGCCAACTCAGTAAGACTTGGTTGCTCGATGTGAGGTCTCGGCGAAAGACAAAAGTCTTGCCGACTCAGTAAGACATGTTTGCTCGGAGTGAAGTCTTGGCGAAAGACGAATGTCTTGCCGACTGTCAGGTGCTTCGATGAAACTTGAGGAGACTCAAAGAAACCTCTTAGCGAAAAAAAAAGTCTTGTCGACGGCAAAGTTGAAATCAATGTGACTTGAGAGCATCGGTATGAGTCTTGCCGATTAGGAAACTCTCGCTGATGGTTGTCGGTAGAACTCTTGGTGAATGTTCAGTACTCGGTATGACTTGATGATTTCAGAGTAACGTCTCAGCTAAAGCATATGTCTTGTCGACTATTGTTTAGAGTTTGGTATAACATGATGAGCTTGTTATGAAGTCTTGGTGAAGAGTGATAGTCTTTCTGACTGATGAACTCTTCAGAATACCTTGTGATCTTCGATGTGAGGTCTTGGTGACATGGTGAAGTCCCAGCGATAGCTTTCTGAACTCGGTAAAATGTCTTGCCGATAGTGAAGTCTCTTGGCGATAATGATGATATGGTCTCTGTGGCATCAAAGAGACATGGTTAGTGTCTCACTGACATGCGACACAGGTTGAACGCCTTTGTCCAAGTGAAAGGTTGTCCTACGTGGTGTGACTTGGACATATTATCTTCCATGCAAGGAAGTGGAAACATCTACTATGTTGAGCTAGATGATTCGATCGTTGTGATTCGACAGTTGGAATCAAACCATTTCATAGAGGTTGTTGAGAACGAATGTATAAATGTATCCATTGGATGTTCTGTGCAGGGTGTGAGTGTGTTGAGAAGAAAGCCGAAGAGAAAAAGAGAGAGAACTGAGTGGCTGATAGAAGGGTTGAGGCCATGAGGCCGAAGTAGAGGAAGAGAGTGGCAGGGTTTTGTTGTTGGAATCTCTCCTGACCATGAATGCCATGGTTGATCTCTTAGGGAGAGTTTGCTACCAGATTGATATCTAGAATGAACAAGATGTAATCTCTGAAAAGGCTATGACCCTGAAATTGTATTGTAACCATTTTTTGCTGAATAATACAATGGCTCGATCTTTGGAGTGTGGGGTTTTTTATCTGAAAGGATTTTTCACACGTAAATCTGTTTGTTCTAGTTTTTGTCTCATCTTTCATGTTTGTTGGTTCTTGTTGTAGAATTTGTTAATGCATGTTGTTGAATATACATGTGCTTCTCTCAGAAGGATCAATGTGAGAAATAAATTGTGTCTATTTCCACTTTAGGACATAGTTGTACATGTCTTTGAGGAAACCTAATGGAAATCAAAGTTACCGAAGGCACTACTGTTATGGAGGTTACTCTAAGATTCCCCCATAACCCCCCTACATTTTTCCTTACAAGTGGTATCAAAGCCTTCTTTTGGTTGCTGATTCTAGGTATTTCTCCTATGAAGATTTCCTAGTTTGTTAGGCTAGAGGAAATTTGGAGGAATTGTCTGTTTTATTGATCCTTTGATGAGTGTAAGTCTTGTGATATTTAGAGACAGCATGCAGCTTGAAGGATGGTGGAGATGGAGAAGGGAGTTGATCATGTTTTTTTGTTGTGATCTTTATCTCTTGGATGGTAGCAGTATAACCTTGGTGTATGAGGTGGATTTATTTTCTCCATGGCTATGTAGCAGTAAAGCTTTCATATTGGGTGTCTATCTAAGAGGCTCCTTGATGATATGGAGAAGCCTAGGTTGTTTCTCAACCATGGAAGAGAGTGCTTATGCTAGGTGGTGTTCCCTGGTGTTGAAAGGCATGGTTTCCTATTAACCTCAAATACATAAAGGCTATAGAGTTAATCATTAGATGATTTGCAAGCTTCTGAAATAGCCTTTCTCTTTCTCGGATGCATGTACATGTTGGTGGTTTAGATTTGGCCTGAAAGGGGCCTAGATTTTTTGAACTATTGTATCCTTTTTTAAGGATGTTTTGTACTTGCATGGCTCTGTGGTTTTGCAAGTTTTACATAGTTAAGCAAAACCTGTGGTTATGTGGAATTCTTGTTAAGCTATTGTCTAGACCCTAGCTTTTGGGGTGTTGCTGGATGAGATAGTCGCAGTTCTGCATGCATGCTTTGTGCATGGTTTGAGGAGGTGTGTTTTCTTCTCTGCATGGGAGTGTTGGTACATGATTTGTCACTCAGAATTCTTGTGGTGGTGCTTGGGGGTTCCTTGATTATGGTGCTCGGTGTGGACATGATTGGGCAATTAGATCTGGTGTGATATGGTGTTTGAGTCATGTTGTCTACGTGGTTATCCTCTTTATTATCTCAATTTCCAATGCGATAACGGGTTTGAATGTTCGATGTTTGTGATCTATGAGTTATGTGGTTGGTGGATTAGCTACCCATTGGCTAAAATGAGATAACTTGGATGTAGACTGTCTTTATCCATGAGGTTGATTCATTGATCGTGCAGACTTGTTAGTTGGCCTTGTCTGTGGTCACTTGTGCATTGGTGTGACTATTTTGAGATGAGAGGATGGATATTCTTGAGTGCCTGAATGGTCAGTTATGGGAACCTGAAGTAGGTGGTCATGATGCTTGGAGAGCTCGGGTGTCACGTTTCAATGGGATCTCTAGCAGTGACTTTGGGTTCATCACATGGTGGTGAATGGTCTTCTTTAGTGTTGCAGATGTTTCAACAGGTAAATTTTAGATCCTGTTGCTGCAGAAGGGTTCTTTCACATTTGCATGGACATTATTTGAAGATGTGAAACATCTTGGATCCATGGAGGACGCTTGGAGTCTTTGGCTGAGGTGTTGGTGGTGCTTGACAAGTGATGTTTTTGAGTATGTTTGCTTTATGTCATGTATACTCTTGTGCACTAGAGTTTTGGCATTGTGCATTGTACTTAAGACCATGGTGAAGTCACTTGAAGCATGGTATCTCCTGAGGGGATATGTAGATCATAGTGTCATGATAAGTTCTTGATTCAACTAATTGGAGCTTTAACAGTGGTCTAGTAATTCTTTGTGTATTGGGTGCTTTGATTATTTGCTCTATACTTCTTGATAGTACAATAATACAGTTCAATTTTAGCATGATATGATTGATTGCTAGTACTCATGGATACATGAAGAATAAGGTAAGGTTGTTTTTCTCTTATGAGAGAAGTGTTGTTGATTGGTATTCTTGACAAAGTTTTTAGCAAAAAGTCCAAGAAGCCTACACTTTGGTTGAACGTGAGTTCAATAAGAGACCTATGAGGAGATTTCTCTTGCATTAGTCATGATGACTTGTATATCTTGAAGGATTATTCTCGTTCACACTCTTGGTCTGCTCGGCGATTTATTTGAAAGGTATTTTCCCATTATATTTTTTAGATGTGTTTTATGTTCACCTTCATGATATGGATCTTGAATTTTGTTTAATGGTTCTGGAAGATTCATGGTGGAAGATGTACAGTTTGTTTTATCTCCTTGAGATTTTTTGTTATGTTATTTACTGATGAGAATTGGTAGGAGATAATGTATGGGCTGATTTCCTGAAATGGGGAATGAACTAGTTTGATCTTCTTTGAGATGCTTACATCCATATTGTTTTTTAAATTTGTTTGCTCTTGGTGATTGAATGAATGGATTTTGTTAAGGATTTTTCTTTCCGGTCATGAAGAAGATCATTCTTGACACAGCTGGCTATTAGAAGTGTTGTAGGAGAATGTTCTACATGAATATGATGTGCAGAATTTCTCTCTGTGGCCATGAAGGTTTGTGGTGAGAGAAATGTTTCTTGTAGCAGTTTGTTGCAAGTTGTGCATATCATTATGGATATTTCCTTGGTACTACATGGTTACATGTTCTATATGTTGTTATTGGTAGACTTGTGATGCCTTTTGATCTTTTAGATCTGGATTACTCAAGCAGTGGGAGTTCCTATATGTGTCTTGTCTTCTTCAACTAGTTGACACTTGGAGCTTGTATTTGCTATTAATGAGTTGGTTTTAGTTTTGCATAACTTTACTAATGTTGATACGTGTTGACGTATGTGTGATTGGATGGAATAGCATGAGCTGTGGGTGCTATTTTTTAGTCACGTGGGTTTATCAGTTGGATGGAAGCAATCAGTCTGATTGTCATTCTAACTAGTGTTGTTTATCTTGTTTCTAGATAATGACTTCACTGTTGTGTTTTGTTTAAATCTTTGAAGTTGATATTACTTCTGTATAGCTTTTGAGAACAGTGAAGTGGTAGTAGTATCTTGTTGTTGATATCACTAGGATCTTTTGCTTGTGTTTGTTGGAATGATGCTTATTCACCTTGGCTTGTACCTTTCTTCCACATGTGCCATGTTGGAAGATGACAAGGATTGTTGCCTGAATGGTGGACATCTTAGATGTTGGAGCAAGATTCTTGATGGATCATGAGAGCATGTTTGAGGTCTATGAGGTTTCCTGGAAGGCTATGATCGGTTGCATTTCGATTGCTTTTTTAGACAGTGAGTTGTTGTTGTTGGATGCCTGGTCTTTATTGCAAATTGTCTCTTGGACTGTTATCTATGGAAGGTCTGAACTGGTGGAGCTAGTGTGGTCTTAGTGTCTGGTTGGTTTGAGAGGTGCCTGTGTGATCTTCATCAAGTGGGAGATTGTTGGGATTGATGCCTCAATCTCACAAGCAGAAACCTCTAAGAAAGCATGGTCGTTGTGACATTCATGTTGTCTGGTTGATCTGCTAGTTGATCCTGACTGTCACTGTGACCTCCTAAATGTCTTGGAAATCGGCATCTGAAACCTTTGGCATGACATGGACTATCAGAATGATGTATCAGAAATGATAGGAAGTCTTTCCAATATCGACGTGACCTTTGGTCTGTCTGGCCGATGTGATATTCTCGGTATGAGGTCTTACCGATATGAATGTCTCACCGATAGTTATCTTCTAGAGTCATCGGAGAAACTCATGTGTTTCGGGATGAAGTCTTGGTGACTTGGAAATTCTCACCGACAGTGTTGCTTTTGGGTCATCGGTGTGACAAAAGGGTTCGATGTGAAAGGTCTTGGAAAAGGTCAAAAGTCTTGCCAACTCGGTAAGACTTGGTTGCTCGATGTGAGGTCTCAGCAAAAGACAAAAGTCTTACTGACTCGATAAGACATGTTTGCTCAGAGTGAAGTCTTGGTGAAAGACGAATGTCTTGTCGACTGTCAGGTGCTTCGATGAAACTTGAGGAGACTTAGAGAAACCTCTTGGCGAACAAAAAAGTCTTGTCGATGGCAAAGTTGAAATCAATGTGACTTGAGAGCATTGATATGAGTCTTGTCGATGAGGAAACTCTCGCCGATGGTTGTCGGTACGACTCTTGGTGAATGTTCAGTACTCGGTATGACTTGATGATTTTGGAGTAACGTCTCAGCTAAAGCATATATCTTGTCGACTATTGTTTAGAGTTCGGTATAACATGATGAGCTCATTATGAAGTCTTGGCGAAGAGCGATAGTCTTGCCAACTGATGAACTCTTCGGAATACCTTATGATCTTTGATGTGAGGTCTTGGTGACATGGTGAAGTCTCAGCGATAGCTTTCTGGACTTGGTAAAATTTCTTGCCGATAGTGAAGTCTCTTGGCGATAATGGCAATATGGGCTCTGTGGCATCGGAGGGACACAGTTAGTGTCTCACCAACATGCGACACAGGTTGAACGCCTTTGACCGAGCGAAAGTTTTTCCTACGTGGTGTGACCTGGACGTATTATCTTCCATGCAAGGAAGTGGAAACATCTACGATGCTGAGCTGGATGATTCGATCGTTGTGATCCGACAGTTGGAATCAAACTGTTTCAAGAGGCTATTGAGAATAAATGTATAAATGTATGCATTAGATGTTCTATGCAAGGTGTGAGTGTGTTGAGAAGAGAGCCAAAGAGAAAAAGAGAGAGAGCCGAGTGGCTGATAGAAGGGTCGAGGCCATGAGGCCGAAGCAGAGGAAGAGAGTGGTAGGGTTTTGCTACTAGAATCTCTTTTGACCATGAATGCCATGGTTGATCTCTCAGGGAGAGTTTGCTACCAAATTGATATCCAAAATGAACAAGATGTAATCTCTGAAAATTCCATGACCCTGAAATTGTATTGTAACCATATGTTGCTGAATAATACAATGGCTCGATCTTTGGAGTGTGGGGTTTTTTATCCGAAAGGATTTTCCCCACGTAATATGTTTGTTATGGTTTTCATCTCATCTTTCATGTATGTTGGTTCTTGTTGTAGAATCTATTAATGCATGTTGTTGAATTTACATGTGCTTCTCTCAGAAGGATAAATATGGGAAATAAACTATGTCTATTTTCACTTTAGGACATAGTTGTACGTGTCTTTGAGGCAACCTAATGGAAATCAAAGTTACTGAAGGCACTACTATTATGGAGGTTACTCTAAGATTCAACCAAAAGCCCCTTAAATTTTTCCTTACAAGTTATTCAGCTGCCTAAGGTCAAAGTATTAATGAGGGGAATTCTTTCATCTATTTCCTTAATACTCGTAGGATTATCCAAATGAGAATTGTTGGCATTCTCCGTTTCTAGATTGGTAATATCCCTTTTGTTTATCTGGGCATTCCACTTTCTATTGGAGCACTTCCTAAATTTTTTTGGTAGGAAATTATTGATAATTTCTACAATCTAGTCAGTCATTGGACTTGCAGGTGGCTTTCTTCTGCGAGCAAAGTGACTCTTTTAAAGTCTTTGGTGCAGGCTCTTCCAGTGTACAGATGCTTCATTCTCTTTGCACCTTCTAGCTTTATTAAAGACTTTGAGAATTCATCTCAGAAGTTCCTTTGGTCTAGAAATCTTCCTCATAGCAAGTGGAGCTTGGGTAAGTGGGATGCCTTATGTAGGTTGAAGCAGGATGGTGGGCTTGGTTTACGTCAGGCTAATTTTAATGGGTAGGCTCTTGCTACTAAATTGTATTGGCAGTGTTGGTCGCAACAACAATAGTTGTGGGCTAAAATCCTTACTTCAAAATATCATGGTGTGGTTGAGAGTATTGATGTTGCCTAGTTTAGTTTGGAGGGGAAGGGTTCTTTGATTTGGAGTACCCTCAAAAGGGGTGCCAAGCTGGTCAAGAAGGGGTTCTTTTGGATTTGCAATAGTGTTCAATGTTGATGTGTTTTTTATGCACCTCTCAACACAGTCAGTGTGTAGGTACACTACCTCTCTTGAAAGACAATATTCCACAATCAAATTGCAGAACACTATCCCAAGGTCTCTAATGTCAAGTCTTGACGGTGCTTGGAATATCTCAGTTGTTTGATGTGATTTGTTGGAATCACAAGGAAGTCTTACATAGGTAATACAAAGCGTGGGAAGTTGGATCTTGAAATTAACTTTTAAAGATAGGGAAGTTATCAAGCATTTTGCTGTAGGTTCAAACAGCATTCGTAGACTCCATTTTTATCATTGGATTTAGTTTTACAATGTGCAATGAACCTTAGCATAGGTTACTTATTAAAAAAAATGAAAAAGGGTAGCGAAGAGAGGAGGTTCCTGCATCTACAACTAATTACGAATAGTGATGATGGATTTTCTACAATGGAAAGCTTCTTGAAACAATATTCCACTTAACCAGAAATCTCACAGTCTCATGGAATTTGTGCTATCTTCTAAGGTCTGCAAATGTTTCATCTGTCATTCATCATACGCATGCATGAAAAAAGATGAAATTTTTGGAGTAGCTTCAAATTTGAGTCCAGGCTAACTTTACACAGCTATCTACCATCAACAAACAGCAAAAAGTATGGACTAAGAAGTTATCAACATAATAGGAATTTTCATGATCACAGGATAGCATTCCTAAAATCTAACAAAGCAAGGAAACAGTTAACTAGAACAGCAATAAAACCTAAGTTCAACATCTAACAATAGAGATTGAATCAAGCAATATGTGAGAAACTCAAAAATTACACCAAGTCAATGTTCTTTTCTTCATAAATTTCTGCAGCATGCCTTTACAACAACGCAACTCAACTCTGCAAATGACAAGAGAGCTCTATTTATAGTGCCCAAAAGATCTAATGAATGGCCAAGATCAATTCATATTGTGTGGCAATGATTCATTACAAAATAGGGTTTCACCTACCCCCAATATATCACAATTTAAAATTACATTTTGTCATTTTCCCTATTTTGTCATCTAGTGACAGTCACTGTAGCAAATTTGTCTTGTAGCTAATTGTTGTTTCATTGTAGCTACTCTTCAGGGAGTTCTTCATCTTTGGCGAGGTTGTCCTCCTACTTCTTAGAAGCTGTGTATTCTATGAACTTGAGGATGACTGTTTGGAGCTTGTCCATTTCAACAATTTCATATCGCAGCACCTGGTAGCTCCATTCTTTTGCATTATCTTCTAGCCTTTTCCAATCCTCATCATACTTTGCGCCCTGGTCTCTGAACAACTCTGATTGATCGAAGGCATGGGCATCAAAACTCAAGAATTCTACTATGATTTCACCAGCCATCTCATCCTTCATCTTCTCCTGGAAGTAGGGCTTTATCTTCTCTGGATCCATTTGCACCATGGGCATGTCGTAGTCCGTCATCAGCTTGAGATAATGAGCACACTCTGCCCTAATTTCCTTGATCCATTCAATATCCAGATCCACCTTGCTCATGATTTGTTCCAGTCTTCCCCTCCGGTTGTCAAAGTCTCATCGCCATACATCCATTAGCCAGTGATCATCTTTCTTAAATGCAAGCTCATTTTCCCATATGGCCTCTAGCATTTGAAGGATAGCCTTGATTCTTGGAAAGGTGGAGTCATAGGTCGTAAGGAAGTCAGTGCAGAGCTTCCTCATGCCCTCTAGAGACTGCAACAGGTCTAAGAACTTGTTGGTTGTTCGCACAGCTCGGCTAATTCCCATGTTTCTAAAGTATGAGACTTGTCAGAACCAGTCCTCTATGGTCTTTTCCAAGTTCTTCCTTCTTTCCATCTTATCGATCTGCTCCTTGGATAGCAACTGGGGTGTGGCTGTGGATGTGGTAGGTAGGTCATCCACTGAAGACCATTGTTGTATGTAATCCGTTAAGGTTGTGACCTATGCCTTGAGCTTATCCTTCGAAATCTTATCCTATTTTATCAAATGCACCACTATAGCCACTGACTCCTCAAGGTGCCCGACTTTCTATTCTCTGGTGGTAGTCCCCAAGTCAATGATGGAGATGTTGTAACTTACCCCAGCTTGGCCAATCATAGGCATTGCTATTTGTGCTGCTCAAGACCCAGACGCATCCATCGTCACCCTAGATCAAACTTTGGGCTTCTTCTTCTTTGTCATGATTTGAGCTTGAGCCAAGATGGCCTCTAATCTCGCCCTTGGTCCCTTTAATACAGGGGTTTTTCTTTTGAGTTGCCTCTCTAACCATTAAGGCATAGCAGATTTCCCCTTCAGTGAATCATGGCCACCCTCACCCTTCCCAGTCAAGGACAAGGTTTCTGCTCCCTTTTCCTCTGGGGACTTTTATTTATGCTTGGAAGCATCTCCATCTTCTTCGTCTGAATCTTGAACGAACACGAGGCATTTGATAGGAAGCACAATGGACAGTTTTTGTATGGGACTTTCTTGTTCCACTATCTCTTCTTCATTTTCTTCCTCAGCATGTTCGATCTCGTGCACATGTTCTACTAATTTACCAACTTCGAGGATCTCAACAGTTTGGGCCCCACCCTAAGTTTTTTCTTCGTGTTGTTGCTCTTCTTCTTAGAGGGGCAGCCTTTCTTCCTCTGATTGGGTGTCCTTTGGCTGTCAGGCCAACTCTTCTTCAAGGTCAGTCAAAGGCCTGCACAATTACCTTACCACCAGGGCTACCTTCCTCGTCCCCACTCTCCGAGGAACCAGTTCCCTCTTCTTCATAGGCCACCCTATCAATTACCCGGTGCTCATATTCTGGGTGCTCGTGATATCCATCAGCCTCCTCCTCATAGGCCCTTGAGGCCTCTCATTCTCATTCCTCCCACTCCTTAGAGATTAGCATGGTAACTTCCATAGTCAGTGGCCCTGTTGGTGGTTGTGAAGGATGAGCAGTAGCGAGGGCTTATGCAAGGGCTCCTTGAAGAGTGACATCCATTAGGATCTGGGATAGCTCAGGGGGAAGATTTTGCATATGCCTCGAGAGAGCCTCAGGCACGATGGAAATGGGAATAGGTGTTGTCATAGTTTCCAGAGGGAGTGATGTGGTTGGTGACATGGCAGTGGAGGAAGAGGGCGTCGTCATGGCAGAAGAGGAGTTGACAATTATTACAGACTCGACAGGAGGCAAAGGGGCGAGATGGACAGAAATGTCCACCGCTGGTGGGGATGTGGCAACCATAGCCAGAGAGGTAGGTGGTGTAGTAGTAGGGGCGGGGAGAGCCAAGAGAGATTCCAATTGATCTGTACCCTTCACCTTCTCCTCCTGGGTGGAGGGTTGTTCCGTGGCGCTCCCTGCCTGCTTGCTCCTTTTGGAGGGTGAGCCTCCCGTTTCTTTCCTCGTATAGACCTTGGGGTTCGGAGATGATTTTTTTCTATCCTCTTTCTCTTCTTGGATGTCGTGAGGAAAGGACACTTGGAGGTCCCACCAGTAGAAGTGGTGGCAACGGCATCATCTGTGGCACTTGGCTCACTTTTGAGCCCTTCGTAAGTCAAAACTACTCCTTGCTGCTTTAATTGAGCTACTTGCCCATCGACCCACTCTTTAGTACGAACCAAGATTGGCTTGGGGATAGTGTTGATGTCATCGACCTCCTACTCATCCTGGCCAATTGATGGTATTGGAAAATTGGCGACTGTAGGGTACCTGGGGTGCATTATGGTGCTCTTGTCCTCCTCGACTTGGTCTGGTATGGGGAAAGGCTACACCTTCCTTAAAAATTGCACAGTCATTCGCATATAGTGCCTTTCCCGTACCTCTTTGTCATCCTATCAATCCCCCCAGAAGTCTTCAATGTGATGCAGATGGGAGAACCCTGGTCCCAATGCCTTCCTAACATGGCCATGCGGGTCTATCTATGGGCGAGCAATGTGTACGTAGAAATGGTAATCTTTTAGCTCTTTCTCAGAGTTACCAGCACATTGGGAAGTTTGCAGTCTATACATACCCTAGCCCAAGGTCATGGGATAAGAAATCCTTGCTATGTGTTTGTTGTTGAAGATTGTTTGTATGTGTTGGAGTTACCGAGAAAGCTCCAAAAGGATAATGCGGTCATTGGGGTATCAAGGCAACCTATTCGGCCTTTCAGTGAAGCCCTGGGCACGGATGTACGTGAACTTCGGATACTGGATGAAGAGGAAGGCATACTATTTCAAAAGTGCTCTGGTACTATGAGAAACCCTCCTCTCGAGGTCTCCGGCAATTATTTTGATAATATAGCCAATGAAGGCATCGTTTACTCTATAGTATTCCTTCTTGAAGTTCTGGTACTGGAGCTACGGGTACCTATCATATGCTTTGAGTTTTCGCCCTTGCTCCTAATCGGGTGCCACAAACAACCCGTTATACTGTCTTCGATCCGCCAAGGAATAGACAAGATAGGAAGTCATATAAAATTTGGAGCTCTTCTTCACATTGACAAATTGCTCATGGAAGTAGTTGCTTATTATACCTCCCTAATAGAATGAAGTTTTTTTAGTGACATCCTCATTCCCCTGAAGAATTTGTTCAATGAAGTACACCATCCATTCCTGAAAGTAAGCGACTACAGGAAGACCCATAACTCTGCTTAACATGGTGACCAAATCATGGTAATCTTTGTTGAAGTCACTACGGAAGAGTTATTGAGGAACCTTCGCAGCGCTGCCCCGCTTTTCCTTAAGCCAATGCTGATTTATCATCCTTTTACAGCCTGTTGGATTGTCGTCCCATCCTGCTTGGCATTCTTCTATGTTAGGTGCTTCCATCTTTTGAAATGTGGGAATGTGGAAATTTTTTGTGATCCCTTTAAGTGACATGTTGGCGAGAACATTGCCCTCTCTATCAATGATTGTTCTTGTGTCAGCTTGATATGCCTCCCGACAGGCCATGACCAATTCGGGGGCCACAAGGGATGGAGGGAATCTAGCAGCCTTTGCTATTCTGCTTTGCCTTATCAGTCTTGCAATTTTGGCTGTTGGATTTACCCTGACCCTTTGTGTGAATTTGTCAATATTAACATGGCCTATGTTGGTATTAGTAATCTCCTTCAAATCCGTGGTGACTTTTGAGTGCAGAGGCTCACCCTGGAATTGGTACTTCATTTGGTCCTTGTCCTCCTTTCCTCGAGGAGTCTTGCCTGGCCTTTTCACTTTGTCCTTCTCGACGGGTGTGGCTGAAGGTCCCGCTCCTGATTCCATATATTCTGCAAGCAAAGGCGTAGTCAGCACAATAGATCACAAAAGCATTCATGTTAGCTGAAATCCTTAAGGTAACATCCATTCTAAACAATCCATCTATTAAGCATAACATGATCTTTTATTTCCTAATGTCATTGATTTTTTGATTAGGGGCATTCGAACAATTCAGGCCCGGAGGGCCGGACTTCCTCAACAGGAATGTTGTTTGCAAGGGAAAAAAGGGCGAAGGGCTCCTAGAGATTCTCTTCAGTCATATTTTAGTACTTTGAGAGGTTTGTAATGAAGATGACAGAAATTAAGCATGTGGGCCAAAGTTAGATTTCAGATTTGGGCTCATTTGGATTGGTTTAGGAGAATTTGGAAGTCCTGGGCCGTGGAGCCACCTAGAGATGGAAGTTTGGAACAATAGACCGAAAACATAATTTTGGAGATTGAACTCCAGGGTCCAGGGTCTGGTAGGCCACAAGGCGGCCAACAGTTTGTGAGCACTTTAACTTTCAACATTCGGGTCTGTGGCACCGAGAAGGCATTCGTCCTTCACTGTTTGGGATGGAAAACATCGGACGGAAGTCCAAAGGGGGCAGCCCGACAGTTAGGGCCCGGTGGGGTAAGGTTCTAGCGAGATCAGCAAGACCGAACCCAGCACAAGCATCTACCGCTTTGATTTCATATTCATAATTTTGTAGCAGTCGGGAAGGAAGAGCCCGAAGCTTAGAATGGTGGGCGAGAATTTCATTTGAAACAATGGGCGAGGGGAGGAATCCTGCACATCAAAGCCCCAGCGTGAATGGGAGCAGACAGCAGTTTTCACACTAGGTCTAGAAGGATGGGGAACTGTGCTGCATTCTCTGTTCAGGAGGGCAAACATCGGACAAAAGTCTGGAGCATCAGGTTCAAGCAGAGATGAAATCAATTGTCGTTCGACCTTGTATTCTAGTCACACAGCGGACAAAAAGGCAGAGCCCGAGGCTCAAAGGGATGGGCGAGGATTTCCTTTCGAGACAGTGGATGAGGACCAGACTCCCGGGCGACGAAGCCCGACAGGAAAGAGGGTGTTACTTGTTAATGTGTCATCCTAGTGGTGAACGCCGGTCTGGAGCCCGAAGGATAGAAGGATGGAATCCCGAGAACGGATGTCTGGGTGTTGAGCCTTAGAGACCCGAAGGGCACCTGTCCAAAATGAAATGCCCGCAACGAGGAGAAGGGCGGGGCCCGGAGTTTAGAGGGGCGAGGAGAGTTCGCTGTTCTTTACGGTGGCATCCAGGGTGACTTCCGATCGAGGAATTCCGACGGCTCAGGCCCGGAGGAGGTAATTTCCATCAACAGTAAGGTTTATCATTTGGTATGAATGGCCAAGGCAGGTCTCGGGGCCAAAGGGGATGATCTCCCTGCGCAAAGAACAGTTGCGGCGTGGTAGAGTTCTGGATTTGTGATGAGGGTAACTTCGAAGGTTTTCTTAGGTTTCAAAATATGGGTTTTCTATACAGTACCATTTTTTATCATTTTCATGCCTTCTTGATAATTGTTATTCATTAAAATCCTTAAAAAATCATGAAAAGAATGCTCAGGAGGGCAAATGGAGGACCTACCTCAAACAATCAATGTGAGGAGATGTGGGATCCACCTACGATCGATGAAGTGACAATGAGAGTGATGAGCGTGATGGTGTCAAAGACAGTGGGCTCCTCTAGCAAGTTCTCTGATCGCTCTGCAACTCTATCAAGTGATAATGATGGGCTCAAGCAGGTCTTTTATACCCCTAATCGCCATTAATGACCCCATTAAATGTAGGTAAAGTGAGAAAATTTGGTGAATTTGAAAGTTGGCAACAACGGTGGGAGACCCAGGGTCTAAGGGCCGGAGGGACGCAGAACGACAGCAGCTTGGAGACTTTGTCTCGGTCGGGTCGGCGGCAGCAGAGAGAGAGTCGGGGCCCGGAAGGCAGATTTCTGCCATAGACCCGCCATTAGAGATGGCAGAACCATCACGAAATTCAGTAAGACCGGGCCCGGAACACTCAACAAAAGCCAGGATTTCCCACAAAACTCCCCAGACAAAAAATATGGTGGCAGGACCTGGAAGGCAGAACCCCGGGAGCAGAACTTTCGGGTATGGGGGCCAGAAAGTTAAACAATCGTTGAGGTTTCAAACAAATTATAGACAAAGAGCAGGAGATCGGACCCCAGGGTCCGGGAGGATGCGGACCGAACGCCGTTGGGAACGGCAGGTGCGATGGGGAAACCTGGCAAGGGAAGCCTGAACGGTCAGGGCCAGCAGGGTCCGGGGCCATTGGAAGGGACAAATGGCCAAAGTGACTCTGTGAGGCACCAAAACATAACAAAATCAAAGGGGGAAGGCACACTCAACTTATGGTGGGACTTTAAAGCAACATTGACCATCTGAGACACCAAAAAGTAGGGCACACAAAATGAGGCAGTGACAAAAATGACCCTACAAGGCAAAAGAAAAGAGGGTCCCTGTTCTGAATGGGGTGTGTGTGCTAAGGGCACAACAAATGGTGACTCTGATGGGGAACGCTCCCAAGCGTTCTAAGGATAAATATTCATTCATGACCCAAAATCTCTAGTTTCGCAGACCAGGAGTGGCTTCCATAGATGAATCTGGGAGAACGAGATCCTTAATTGGGTCAGCTTACATGACATCTCAGAAGTGTGTGTAGTGAGTTCATTCCTTTCCTCAAGATAGTGACCAGGATTACCAATTCAACCGAGCGAGCTACGTAAATCATCTAACACCAAAAGTAACCTGGACATTGCTCTGCTACCAATCAGGTGTCCATAGCCCCAACGGAGTTGTCGCTACAATCCCATGGATATTGCTCTACTATCGGTCGGGCATCCATAGCCCCGGTAGAGTTACCCAAACACCCATACGGTCGCTTATTTTTCAGAATTCCTTTGCTCTTTTACTTTGATATTCTTTTAATGTTCACTTCTCATTTATCATTTAGTTTGACCATGTAAGCACTTAAGCCTATGATGGGTTTGAGACTGCAGTGGTCACTAGAGCAGACTTAAGATTTTTCATTTACTAGGGTGTCATAACAACCATGGCACAGTCCTTCAGAAATGATTATTAGGTGTCTTGTGCGAGATCCGAGATGTGTGTAAGAAGATCCAATCCAAGGTCAAGTTCTAAGTAGAGCTCAACAAGGAAATTATTCATGGATAGCTTTCAGAGGCCGATAGCTGAGAGTGAATGTTTAGCCAAAGAACACAAAGAACAGACAGCAAAGTAAACTGCTTTTTGAGCAAGCAGAGCCACCACCAGGGGGTGGGAAACAACTTTTCAAAACAAACTATCAAGAGGGAAAAAACAAAAGAGTGACGTAGAACAAAAAATGCAAGCAAACCATAAAAGCAATCTACCCTAACCAATGTAAAAATATTTACAAAGAAGAGCTCGAATGAGCTTAGGCCTTGAAGTAATGCTTCAGGTGCTACCTGTTGACCGGAAACGGGACGTTCTCACCAGTTAAGGTCTTTAGGCGGAAGGCATTATCTCCCAAAATCTCAGCTATTTGAAAGGGGCCAAGCTAGAGCTTGTTGAATTTGTTGTGTCCCCCTTTCTTTTCATGGGCCTTGTCCTAATACAGAACCAGATTTGCAATTCTAAAGGCTTTCATCTTGACTCGGCAATCGAACCATCTTTTAACTACACCCTGATGTTTGGCAAAAATTTCTATTGCACAGTCTCGGACTTCCTCTAAATGCAAGAGCTCAACTAACCGAGCTTCCCTACGATCTCCTCCATAAAAATTGTTGATGAACTGAAGAGTAGGAATCTTCAGATGGATAGGAAATATTGGTTCTAGGCCATAAACAAGGTGAAACGGGGAATCGCCAAGGGCAGCCTTGTGGCGAGTGCGATCAACCCAAACGGCGAAATGGAGCTGGGTATGTCAGTCCTTAGGATTTCTATCTAGTAGTTTTTTGATTACGGTAATCAAGTTATTATTCATAGATTCAGCGAGGCCATTACCTTGGGGGTAGTAATTGGATGAAAACTTAAGGGAAATCCCGTAGTCAAAGGCCCAACTAGCAAATTTCAATGAAGCAAAAGCTAGTCCATTGTCACACACCAAAGCATAAGGACAACCAAAGCGATTTAAAATGAAACTTTCTAAGAAATTAGTAACTACTTTAGTTGTGCATTGCTTACATACTATTGCTTTCATCCACCGAGTACAGTAATCAATAGCGGTAAGAATGTACCTATGTCCCGCGGATGATGGAGGGCTTACTGGACAGATGAAGTCGAGACCCCATTGCGTAAACAGCCTTACCTCCAGCACAGGCTGTTGTGGGACAGTAGCATTCTTTTCCCTAGTGGCAACGGTCTGGCATGTGTGACATGAATGAACATGACAATGAGCGTCCTTGAAGATAGTTGGCCAATAATACCCTGCTCTCAATATCCAATGTGTTGTGCAAGAACCAGAACCATGGCTCGTGCCAAATTTTCCGTGGAGCTCTTTTAAAACTCAATCCGCTTCCTCCTTACCCAGGCATCTTAAGTAAATTCCATCATGATTCTTCTTATAGAGAATGGAACCTTTTAGCATGTAACCATTGCTCTTCAATCTAAGGGCCCTCCTTTGGAATCCTTGCAAGTGCGGCAGACACTTGTAGTTCAACAGATAATAAATGACATTCTAGTACCACTCTCTAGGGGAGACATCCTCAAGCTGGTACTATTGCATAGTGAGTGCAGGTCAAGCCTCCTCCGATGCTTCAGCAATCGTGCAGGTGAGTGCCTATCCTCTTACCAGCTTCATTGGTTGGATCTCCATGTCATATTCTTGGAGCAGGGTGACCCATTTAGCTCTTCTTTCACCCAATTCATTTTGCATGAGCAGCGTTTTTACTGCTGGGTCGGGGACAATGGAAAATACCTTATTATGCAGGATGTAGTGTCTAAATTTCATCACCCCTCTGATGAGAGTGTACGCCTTCTTTTCTACATTGTGATATCATAATTCAGCATCCTTTAAGGGAGCACTCATGAAGGTGATCGGGTGCTCATTTCCTTCCTCGTCCTTATGGGTCAACATGCTAGCACAGAAATGCTCTGAAACGAATGAGTAAATGTAGAATGGCTTTAGATAATCTGGGCTGACTAACACAGGTGCCTCGGCAATAGCCCGTTTGATTTCCTCAAAAGCTTGTTTGGCATCGCGTGTCCACTCAACTTTGGCATCTTGTTTCAGCATAGCATTGAGAGGTTTAAAAATCTCTATGAAACCCGTGATGAATTTTTTGATGAAATTGATCTTTTCGAAGAAGGATTTTAATTCTTTCTTACTGCCTGGGGGCAGAATTTTGAGTAAAGACTCAATACGTTCAGGGTCTATAGAGATACCCTGTTCTGAAATTATGTGCCCGAGCAATCTACCTTCGGTCACTCCAAAAATACACTTCTTGGGGTTAAGGGAAACCCCGAACTCCCTGCATCTTTGAAACACTTTGCGCAAATCAAAGACGTGATCACCTCTTTTTTTAGAAAACACGGTTAAATCATCCATGTAGATGATTATGTACTTTCCAATCAGATCCTTGAAGGCGATATCCATGGCACATTGGAAGGTGGCATCGGCATTGATGAGCCCAAAAGGCATTCTCCTATACACAAACATTCCCCACTTGGTGGTGAATATCATTTTATAATGATCCTCATACTGTACCATCACCTAGTTATACCCAGAGTATCTGTTAAGGAAAGACATCATCTGGGAGCCATTGACAATTTGCAACACCTCATCTAATGAAGGCACTGGATAATTATCCTTTTTCGAAACTTGGTTCAAATTGCAAAAATCCATGCACAGTCTAATCTCGCCATTCTTTTTTCTAACTGGGACCAAATTGGCCACCCATGTGGAATGCCTAACCGAGAAAATAATCCTTACCAACAGTAATTTTTGTACTTCCTTGTAAATGACGGGTTCCAACAAGGCATCGATAGGATGCTGCCGCTGACGAAATGGTCTCACCTCTGTCTTGAGAGAGATGGTGTGCATGATGATAGAAGTGTCATATGTCTTTAAATCTTCATAGCTCCATGCCACCACGTCATGATATTTCTATAGCACATCTGTTATTCGTTTCTTTTCCTCTAGCGTGCATACCTTGCCAATAAAAACATTCTTGACCTCCTCAGTGGTCCCAAGGTTGAGAGCATCACACTGGTTGCTTATGGCTTCTTTCTTTTCTTGGTGGTTCTGGTCTTTGATCTGATCTAAGTCGAATACATGTTCCAGTTGAACCATGCCTCTAGGGATTGTATTGGTTTTGAGGTGAGTAACCCCTTCTATGTCTAATTCAGCTTCCTGCGAATCAGCTTCATCAATCATTTGGGCTACGAAGATATCAGAACTTGTGATGAATTCAAGGATATGTTTTTCATCATTGAAGACCTATAAGTAGGTGACATTATCTAGGACTGATGGTGTGGATGTCAGCTCAACCGTGAATTTTTTGAGCCTAGATAAAGAGAGGAGTTGTAAAGTGCTAGCCACTTGAGCCAAAGCATCAGTTGTTCGATTTTGAGCACGAGGGATCAATTGTATATTGAATGCATCTAAGCCCTCGAGAAGATCCCAAACCCTGTGCCTATAATTGGTGAGCCTTCTATCATGACAAGAATATAGCTTCCTGACCTGTTTGACCACTAGTTCAGAATCTCCAAAAACTTACAGCATTTTCACATTTTTCTTCAAGCCCATAAGAAGGCCATGGACCAGGGCCTCATATTCTGCTACATTGTTGATACAATAAAATTGCAATCTATGGGCAGCAAGAAAGGTCTTACCCGTTGGACTGATGAGTTCGAACCCAGCTCTAGCTCCTTGTTTGGACTTGGATCCATCAAATCGGAGTGTCCAGCACACAGAAGGTTCTTTATCTTCGGGTCTGATTAAGTTCTTGTTCCCTTTCACCTAGGTGACTGGCTTCGTGATCTTGGGGGAATTTTCTGGGGTGGTGTGGTGAACAGCAGGTGGTTCTGTTGGAGCCTCCTTTGGTGTTTCAATCCAGCGAGTAGCTAATCCTTTAACATATTTGACTGTTGTTTGACATAAGCAATAATCAAACTCATTGTGGACAGCATTATGAACCCTGCACCAATTTGGAAATAAGAGATCTTGAAAATTCATCTGGGTGCCCAAGCTAAGTTGGTCACTAACACACTTTTCTAGGAACCCCTAGAAATCATTGAGTACTCCCCAGTCATCGTCTTCATGAGGCCTGTCATCTGGTTCCACCAGCCCTTTTATACTTGGAGATATTTGAGTGGAATCTGTTGGAGGAATGCACAGCACTAGGAGTACTTCGTCAACACATTCCTCTTGGATCTCAACCTTGTTTTGGTAGGAAAAAGGATGGTAATTCCCCAGGTCGGTCTCGGAAAACAACACCTTGTTAATATTATTGTACTCTGTGATCATGTATTTCATACGGGGTTCACGGTCAATACGGATTTGATTTGGCAGCCCCTTCCATGGTAGCCACATGTGAGAAAGGTCTATAGCGGTATATCCATTCAGTGCCTTGGTGAACTCTCTTCCCAAGATGATTCCAAATGCATCGAGAATGTCTGCCACCTAAATATCAATGACTTATATCCTTGGGTTTGTAACAATTTGCATTGGGATCCTATTTATTTCTCCTACAATGATAATCTATGTTTTTTCCAGCTAGGTGACCTTCCTACTTGAAGGTGTGGGGGTGATGCCTAGAGTCATGCATACTGCCAAGGGCATGACATTGGCAGACACTCTTGAGTCGAGCAAGCAGTTATGCAGGTTCTTCCCAAAGATCCTAATGGTGGTCAAGAAAGGGGGAGTTTCCAACCTTCCTTGGAAGATGCCCGTAGGCATATCCATGTGAGCTACTTGGCCCTTGTTCTTATCACTGCCTTTATCCCTATTCTGCCTAAATGGTAGGCCCTTGGAAAACTTCCTATTACTTTTCTCTAGTTCCTTTTCAATTTGTTTACTCGCAGATTAATTTACAGGGATATCCTTCCTTTTCCCAGTATTATCTTGTATTTCTGATTCTTGCCTAAGCTCCTCAAAGATAACCCTCTTAGTTGGCATCTCTTGCGTTGTACTGGAAGATGGAGTTCCATTAAGGATCCTAAAAAAGGCATGCCTTACAGCAGGGACTTTGAGTAATTCAAAGGCTAATAAACTAATTTTTACCTTCTTGAACTCTTCTGCCACATATTCACCCATTTGCTCAATTTTTGAACTAAAAGCTTGGCCTATGGCAGAACTAGGAGGTTGGACTTTCATTTGACCAGGCAGATTTTGGGATTAGCCTTGAGCCTAATTTTGCAATTGGTTTTGAGACCCATTCTTGTTGAGGTACTGGGTAGGTATATAGGGAAGTCCAGGATTGTTGCTGGCATTAGGATCAAGCAGAGTGGTGAAATTGTTTGATGGGGTAGAAGTTGTAAAGGGTCCACCTACCTGTCTATTCCTAAGGAAGTAGGGAGTTGACCTTTGATGGAACATGTGCACCTCATCTACAAATGGCTCATCTTCATCTACTGGACCATTATCTACTGAATCAAAAAGTTGAGCCAAAGTTTGCTTGTTACTTACCTCTTGCCCTTCTCCATCCTCAATAGGAGCAGGCTCGACCTTGGGCTCATTGCGGTCATCTCATAGAAACAACGCTTGATTAACCATGAGACAGGAGGAATTGTATGGCTTAGTTGGAATGATGTCCCTACAGCCAGCATTGTCTACTACATTCTGCACTTCTACCTGGAATATTTTAGCAGTTGTCTAGAATTCGAGGTAATCCAACTCAAAATGTCTGCTGGTTTTATGAATCTTGCACCATTCGGACAAGGCTGCCTCGGCAAAGTATACTCTGTTGGTCATTTTTTCATTGCTTTCCAGTTGATCGAATGGCATAGGGACACCTCCATTATTGGGTCTGGTGTTCCATACGTGATTCTGCCTCTTAGAAGGTCTCATTTCTGAATTCTAATTAGCATTTTTCCACCTATCATAGTTCTACCTGAAGGAAGTGCTTGCTTCTCGATTATCCCTACAGTCCCTATTGTCCTGGTTAAGATTGGCCTAGAAATTACGCTAGGAGGCCTGTAATTAATTGTTCTAATTTTTTAGGTGCGTCATTTCCGTGGACATTTTCTTTATCATCTCAGTTAGTTCCTCTAACTTGTCATTCTTAGTCTCGTTCCCAGGCAACGACGCCAGATTTTGGAGAAAAGCGGGTGGGGCTGTCGGTTGATTCTGATAAGCTAGAGGAAATTTTGGCCCCGATAGGTACAATGTTGTCTTGGGCTGCTGGGAATACACATGCTATCGTGGGGTAGCCTAAGAATAGTTATATTATGGTTGAGGTTGCGAATAGGAAGGCGCAGAAGGTGCATACTTCAGTGGATGCCCCATGTGGGACAATGGGCAACTGAGACACTTGATTCATGAGAGGGGTCTGATGAGCAAAAGCCTGATTCAGTCCTTCAATCTACATAGGGTGAGCTACTGGCCCCAAAGAAGGCAACAGGCCAGAGATATTCTGCCCCAAATCTGCACTCGCAACAATAGCCTCTGTATAGGTGGTCACCGGGGTAGTGAGTGTTGGGCGCATCCTTTTCACCAGAGCTGACGTGAGGTTATCCAAAACTTCATAGTAGACAGAGAGAGTCGCAACATCATTATGAAGGTACGAGTCCTGAAGCCTTGTATAGGCCCGATGAAAACAATCATTGAAGGACCCAATAGGTTTGTTGACTTCCCTTCTGACAGACATAAACTGCTGGTAAAGTTCTAAAGGGCTGATGGGAATCTTATATTTTTGCAAGAAGGCATTCTTCATTGGATTCCATGAGGTAATGGATCCCCTCGGCAGATTGATGTACCAATAGAAGGCTTCTTCTCCCAACAAATGTGGAAAAAGGTGGCATGCAACATCCTCATGGTCAACTTGCATTTCAGTGATTGTTGTCTTGAATATTTTGATATGCTCCTCAACTGTTCTTTGTAGGTCACACGGATGGAACTTTGAACAAAATCTTTTTGGATTCTTAGGCATATCATAGTAGGCGGCGAAATGTATCGGCGAAGGGTTATGTGCTAACCAAGCCATGGAGGGTGGCAAAGGTGGTATCTGCTGTTGGAAAATAGCAAGTTGGGGTTGTACCTGCAATAAAACAACAATCTGGGGGTGCACTTGAGCTGCTGCTGGTTGGACTGTGCCCTGGACTAGAAAGGTCGGGAAAGGAGCAATCCCCTTGCTACTAGAGATAGGAGGTGCAAATGCAGTTTGAGATGGTTGGGTGGAAGATGAAGGCCAGCTGAATGAAGGTGAGGGTGGAATGGAAGTGGGTGGAATGGAGGAAAAAGAAAAGGGAATCCTACTTCCCTTAACTCCCTTCGCCCTTGTAGCAGGCTACAATTCTTCGAATTCTCCCTTGTTCGGCGTTGACCATAGAACTCTTTAAAATATTTCTGGGGAGAACGATCTGATTCAATCCAGCTTCGCTCTTAACCTTTAGCTTTTATTCCAACTTAAAGCCCTCCTTCTAGCACCAGTTCTATTGATGTGTTTTTTATGCACCTCTCAACACAAGTAGTGTGTAGGTGCACTACCTCTCTTGAAAGACAATATTCCACAATCAAATTGCAGAACACTATCCCAAGGTCTCTAATGTCAGGTCTTGACAATGCTTGGAATATCTCAGTTGTTTGATGTGATTTGCTAGAATCACAAGGCATTCTTACGTAGGTAATACAAAGTGTGGTAAGTTGGATCTTGAAATGGATTTTTAAAGACAGGGAAGTTATCAGGCATTTTGTTGTAGGTTCAAACAGCATTCGTAGACTCCATGTTTATCATTGGATTTAGCTTTACAATGTGTAATGAACCTTAGCATAGGTTACTCATTAAACAAAATGAAAAAGGGCAGGGAAGAGGAAGGTTCCTGGGTCTGCAACTAATTATGAATAGTGATGATGGAGTTCCTGCAATGGACAGCTTCTTGAAAAAATATTCCACTTAACCAGAAATCTCACAGTCTCATGGAATTTGTGCTATCTTCTAAGGTCTGCAAATGTTTCGTCTGTCATTCATCATATGCATGCATGAACAAAGATGAAATTTTTGGAGTAACTTCGAATTTGAGTCCAGGCTAACTTTACACAGCTATCTACCATCAACAAACAGCAAAAAGTATGGACTAAGAAGTTATCAACATAACAAGAATTTTCATGATCACAGGATAGCATTCCTAAAATCTAACAAAGCAAGGAAACAGTTAACTAGAACAGCAATAAAACCTAAGTTCAACATCTAACAATGGAGATTGAATCAAACAACATGTGAGAAACTCAGATAATACACCAAGTCAATGTTCTTTTCTTTATAAATTTCTGCAGCATGTTTTTACAACAACTCAACTCAACTTTGCAAATGAGAAAAGAGCTCTATTTATAGTGCCCAAAAGATCTAATGAATGGCCAAGATCAATTCATATTGTGTGGCCATGATTCATTACAAAATAGAGTTTCACCTACCCCTAGTATATCACAATTTAAAATTACATTTTGTCATTTTCCCTGTTTTGTCATCTAATGACAGTCATTGTAGCAAATTTGTCTTGTAACTGATTGCTATTTCACTATAGCTACTCTTCAGGGAGTTCTTCATCTTTGGCGGGGTTTTCCTTCTACCCCTTAGAAGCTGTGTATTCTATAAACTTGAGGATGACTATTTGGAGCTTTTGCATTTCAATGATTTCATATCGCAGCACCTGGTAGCTCCATTCTTCCGCGTTATCTTCTAGCCTTTCTAATCCTCATCATACTTTGCGCCCTAGTCTCTGAACAGCTCTGATTGATCGAAGGCACGGGCAGGAAAACTCAAGAATTCCACTGTGATTTCACCAGCCATCCTGTCCTTCATCTTCTCCTAGAAGTAAGGCTTTATCTTCTCCTGATTCATTTGCATCATGGGCATGTTGTAGTTTGTCATCAGCTTGAGATAATGAGTGCACTCTGCCCTAATTTCCTTGATCCATTCAATGTTCAGATCCACCTTGCTCATGATTTTTTCCAATATTTCCCTCTGGTTGTCAAAGTCCCGTCGCCATATATCCATTAGCCAGTGATTGTCTTTCTTAAATGCAAGTTCCTTTTCCCATATGGCCTCTGGCATCTGAAGGATATCCTTGATCCTTAGAAAGGTGGAGTCGTAGGTTACAAGGAAGTCAGTGCAAAGCTTCCTCGTGCCTTCCAAAGACTGCAATAGGTCTAAGAACTTGTTGGTTGTTCATACAGCTTGGCTAATTCCCATGTTTCTGATGTATGAGACTTGTCGGAACCAGTCCTCTGTGGTCTTTTCCAAGTTCTTCCTTCTTTCCATCTTATCGATCTACTCCTTGGATAGTAGCTGGGGTGCAGCTGTGGATGTGGTAGGTAGGTCGTCCACTAAAGACAATTGTTGAATGTAATCCGTTAAGGTCGTGACCTATGCCTTGAGCTCATCCTTCAAAATCTTATCATGTTTTATCAAATGCACCATTGTAGCCACTGACTCCTCAAGGTGCCCAACTTTATGTTCTCTAGTGGCAGTCCCCAAGTCGATGGTGGAGATGTTGTAACTTACCCCAGCTTGGCCAATCATAGGTGTTGCTATTTCCGCTGCTCGAGACCCAGACACATCCATCGTCACCCTGGATTGGACTTTGGGCTTCTTCTCCTTTGTCGTGATTTGAGCTCGAGCCAAGATGGCCTCTAATCTCGCCCTTGGGTCCTTTAATACAGGGGTTTTTCTTTCAAGATGCCTCTCTAACCATTCAGGCACAACAGATTTCCCCTTTGGTGAATCATGGCCACCCTCACCCTTCCCAGTCAAGGACAAGGTTTCTGCTTCCTTTTCCTCTAGGGACTTTTCTTTATGTTTGGCAGCATCTCCATCTTCTTCATCAGAATCTTGGACGAACACGAGGCGTTTGATAGGAAGCACGGTGGACAGTTGATATATGGGACTTTCTTGTTCCACCGTCTCTTCTTCTTTCTTTTCCTTAGCATGTTTGATCTCGTGCACATGTTCTACTAATTACCTGACTTCGAGGCTCTCAACAGTTTGGGCCCCACCCTAAGTTTTTTCTTCTTGCTACTGCTCTTTTTCTTCAAGGGGTAGCCTTTCTTCCTCTGATTTGGTGTCCTTTGGCTGTCGGGCCAGCTATTCTTCAAGGTCATTGTCAAAGGCATACACGGTTACCTTACCACCAGGGCTACCTTCCTCGTCCCCACTCTCCGAGGAACTAGTTCCCTCTTCTTCATAGACCACCCTGTCAATTACCTGGTGCTCATATTCTGGGTGCTCGTGATATCCATCAGCCTCCTCTTCATAGGCCCCTAAGGCCTTTCATTCTCGTTCCTACCACTCCTTAGAGATTAGCATGGTGGCTTCCATAGTCGACGGCCCTGTTGACAGTTGTGAAGGCTGAGCAGTAGCGAGGGCTTGTGCAAGGGCTACTTGAAGAGCGGGATCCATTAGGATCTGGGACAGCTCAGGGAGAAGATTCTGCATATGCCTTGAGAGATCCTCAAGCACGGTGGAAATGGGAATAGGTGTTATTGCAGTTGCCAAAGGGATTGATGTGGTTGGTGACATGGAAGCGGAGGAAGGGGGCATGGTCATGGCAGAAGAGGAGTTGAAAATTATTATAGACTCAGCCGGAGGTGAAGGGACGAGATGGACAGAAATGTCCACCACTGGTGGGGATGTGGCAACCATAGCCAGAGAGGTAGGTGGCGCAGTAGCAGGGGCAAGGAGAGCCAAGAGAGGTTCCAATTGATCTGTACCCTTCACCTTCTCCTCCTGGGTGGAGGGTTGTTCCGTGGTGCTCCCCGCCTATTTGAGCCTTTTGAAGGGTGAGCCTCCCGTTTCTTTCTTCGCATAGACCTTGGGGTCTAGAGAGGGTTCTATTTTTTTCCCCTTTCTCTTCTTGGATCTTGTGAGCAGAGGAGACTTAGAGGTCCCTCGGGTAGAAGTGGTGGTAGTGGCATCATCTGTGGCACTTGGCTCACTTTTGAGCCCTTTGTAAATCAAAACTACTCCTTGCTGCTTTAATTGAGCTACTTGCCCATCGACCCACTCTTTAGTATGAGCCAAAATTGGCTTGGTTATAGTGTCGAGGTCATCGACCTCCTGCTCATCCTAACCAATTGATGGTATCAAAAAATTAGCAACTACAGGGTACCTGGGGTGCATTACGGTGCTCTCGTCCTCCTCGACTTGGTCTGGTATGCGGAAAGGTTGCACCTTTCTTAAAAATTGCATAGTCATTCACATATAGTGCCTTTCCCATACCTCTTTGTCATCCTGGAAATCCCCCCAGAAGTCTTCAATGTGATGTAGATGGGCAAACCCTGGTTGCAATTCCTTCTTGACGTGGCCATGCAGGTCTATCCATGAGCGAGCAGTGTGTAGGTAGAAATGGTAATCTTTTAGCTCTTTCTCAGAGTTACTAGCACACTGGGAAGTTTTCAGTCTATACATACCCTGGCCCAAGCTCATGGTATAAGAAATCCCTAATATGTGTTTGCTACTGAAGATTGTCTGTATGTGTTGGAGTTTCCGAGAAAGCTCTAGAAGGATAATGTGGTTGTTGGGGTATCGAGGCAACCTATTCGGCCTTTCAGTGAAGCCCTGGGCACGGATGTACGTGAACTTCGTATACTAGATGAAGAGGAAGGCATATTGTTTCACAAGTGCCCTGGTGCTATGGGATACCCTCCTCTCGAAGTCTCTAGAAATCATTCTGATAATATAGCCAATGAAGGCATCGTTTACTCTGTAGTATTCCTTCTTGAAGTTCCATTACTGGAGCTGCGGGTACCTATCATATGCTTTCAGTCTTCGCCCTTGCTCCTGATCGGGTGCCACAAACAACCCGTTGTACTGTCTTCGATCCACCAAAGAATAGACAAGATAGGAAGCCATATAAAATTTGGAGCTCTTCTTCATGTTAACGAATTGCTCATGGAAGCAGTTGCTTATTATACCTCCCCAATAGAATGAAGTCTTTGTAGTGACATCCTAATTCCCCTGGAGAATTTTTTCAATGAAGTACACCATCCATTCCTGAAAGTAAGTGGCTGCAGGAAGACCCATAACTCTACTTAACATGGTGACCAAATCGTGGTAATCTTCGTGGAAGTCACTACGGAAGAGTTCTTGAGGAACCTTCACAGTGCTGCCCCGCTTTTCCTTGAGCCAATGTTGATTTATCATCCTTTCACAGCCTGTCGAGTTGTCGTCCCATGCTGCTTGGCATTCTTCTATGTTGGGTGCTTCCATCTCTTGAAATGTGGGAATGTGGAAAGTTTTGTGATCCCTTAAGGTGACATGTCGATGAGAAAATTTCCCTCTCTATCAATGATTATTCTTGTGTTGGCTTGATATGCCTCCTAATAGGCCATGACCAATTCAGGGGCCACGAGGGATGGAAGGAATCTAGCAGCCTTTGCTATTCCACTTTTCCTTATCAGTCTTACATTTTTTGTCGTTGGATTGACCCTGACCCTTTGTGTGAATTTATCAATATTGACCTGGCCTATTTTGGTATCAGTAATCTCCTTCCAATCCATGGTGACTTTTGAGTGCAGAGGCTCGCCCTAGAATTGGTACTTCATTTCATCCTTTTCCTCCTTTCCTTGAGGAGTTTTGCCTGGCCTTTTCCCTTTGTCCTTCTCAACAGGTGTCGCTGAAGGTCCCGCGCCCGATTCCATATATTCTGTAAGCAAAGGCGTAGTCAGCACAATAGATCACAAAAGCATTCATGTTAGCTGAAATCCTAAAGGTAACATCCATTTTAAACAATCCATCTATTAAACATAACATGATCTTTTATTTCCTGATGTCTTTGATCTTTTTATTAGGGGCATTTGAACAATTCGGGCCCAGAGAGCCAAACTTCCTCGGCAGGAATGTTGTTTGGAAGGGAAAAAATGGCGGAGGGCTCTCGAAGATTCTCTTCAGTCAGATTTTAGCACTTTCAGAGGTTCGTAATGAAGAGGACTTAAATTAAGCATGTGGGTCGAAGTTAGATTTCAGATTTGGGCTCATTTGGATTGGTTTAGGAGAATTTGGAAGTCCTGGGCTGGAGAGCCACCTGGAGATGGCAGTTTGGAATAGCAGACCAAAAATAGAATTCTGGAGATGGAACTCCGGGGTCTGGGGTCTAGTATGTCGCAGGCCGGCCAACAGTTTGTGAGCACTTTAACTTTCAGCATTCAGTTTTGTGGCACCGGGAAGGCATTCGTCCTTCGCTCTTTAGGATGGCAAACATCAGACAGAAGTCCGGAGGGGGTAGCTCAGAAGTTAGGGCCTGGCGGGGTAATGTTCCGGCGAGATCAACAAGTCTTGCCGACAGCCGGGAGCAAGACTGGACCTGGAACAAGCGTCCGTCGCTTTGATTTCATATTCTTAATTTGGCTGCAGTCGGGAAGGCGGAGCCCAAAGCTCAGAACGGTGGGTGAGAATTTCGTTTGAAACAGTAGGCAAGAGGAGGAATCCCGCACACCGGAGCCCAGCGTGGATGGCGGCGGTCAGCATTTTCCACACTGGGTCCAGAAGGTTGGGGAACCGTAGGGAATTCTCCAATCAGGAGGGCAAACGTCGAACGGAAGTTCGGAGCAATGGGTTTGGGCAGAGATGAAGCCGATCATCATTCGACCCCTTTATTCTAGTCACACAGTGGACAGAAAGGCAGAGCCCAGGGCTCGGAGGGATGGGCAAGGATTTCCCTTCAGGACAATGGATGAGGACTGGACTCCCGGGCGGCGGAGCCCGACAGGAAAGAGGGTGTTACTTGTTAATGTGTCATCCCAGCGGCAAACGGCGGTCCGGAGCCCGGAGGATAGAAGGACAGAATCCCGGGAACGGATGTCCGAGGTCTCGGGCCTGAGAGACTTGAAGGGCGCCTGTCCAAAATGAAATTCCCATAGTGAGGAGAAGTGCGGGACCCGGAGCTCAAAGGGGCGAGGAGAGTTCACTGTTCTTTACGGCGGCATCCAGGGTGACTTCCAATCGAGGAAGTCTGACGGCCCCGGCCTAGAGGAGGAAATTTCCATCAGCAGTAAGGTTTATGGTTTGGTATGAACGGCCAAGGTAGGTCCCGAGGCTGAAGGGGATGATCTCCCTGCGCGAAGAATAGCCGCGGTGAGGTAGAGTTCTAGATTCGTGATGAGGGTAACTTCAAAGGTTTTCTTAGGTTTCAAAACATGGGTTTTATGTGTAGTACTGTATTTTATCATTTTCATGCCTTCTTAATAATTTTTATTCATTAAAATCCTTAAAAAATCATGAAAAGAATGCTCGAGAGGGTGAACAGAGGACCTACCTTGAACAATCGATGTGGGGAGATGTGGGATCCACCTATGATCAATGAAGTGACAGTGAGAATGACAAGCATGACGGTGTCGAAGACGGTGGGCTCCTCTAGCAAGTTCTATGATTGCTCTGCAACTCTGTCAAGTGATAATGATGGGCTCAAGCGGGTATTTTATACCCCTAATCACCATTAATGACCCTATTAAATGCAGGTACAGTGAGAGAAAAGTTGGTGAATTTAAAATTCGGCAACGGCGGCGGGAGACCCAGGGTCCGACGGCCAGAGGGGCACTGGACAACGGCTGCCTGGAGAATTCATCTCAGTCAGGTCGGCGGCAGTGGAGAGAGAGTCGAGGCCTGGAAGGCGGAGTTCCGCCACAAACCCACCATTAGAGACAGTAGAACCATCACAAAATTTTGGAAGACCAGGCCCAGAACACTCAGCGGAAGCTAGGATTTCCCGCAAACTCCCCAGAGGAAAAATATGGTGGCGGGACCCGGAAGGTGGAACCCTGGGAGTGGAACTTCGGGGTCCAGGGGTTGGAAAGTTAAACAGCTGTCGAGGTTTAAAACGGATTGCAAATGGAGAGTAGGAGATCAGACCCTGGGGTCCAAGAGGACGCGGACCGAATTTCATTGGGAATAGCAGGCACAACGGGGAAACCCAGCAAGGGAAGTCCGAACGGCCGGGATTGGCAGGGCTTGAGGCCGTTGCAAGGAGCAAACTGCTAGAGTGCCTCTACGAGGCACCAAAACATGACAAAATCAAAAGGGGAAGGCACGGTCAACTTATGGTGGGACTTTAAAGCAACATTGACCATTTGAGACACCAAAAATTTGGGCACGCAAAATGAGGCGATGACAAAAACAACCTGACTAGGCAAAAGAAATGAGGGTCCCTGTTTCGAATGGGGCGTGTGTTCTAAGGGCACAACAGTCAGGATGCACTTTTCTAGCTTGATTCTTGGGATGGCCATCCTCCCATTTTGTCTACTCACCCTCATCTATAGAATTTTTGTCACCTTTTTATGGAAGCTGGTTGGTGTTGTGTGGATGATTTCAAAACTCACTAGCCTCTAGGTCAAGTTAGTGTGTCTAGGTGGAAGGATCCACAGGAGTGGACTCTTGGTGGTGTGATTGAGGATCATCAAGAGCTTGCTAAAATTTAGTTAAGTCAAGTTTTTAAATCACTTCCTAGGAGTGATGTGTTGGCTTGGGGTCTTGATCTAAAAGGTAAATTTTTTTTGCCTTAGGTTATCAAATTCTTGATAAGCAGTTGTTTGGGAGTTTTGATGTCTCGTGGTGGAAACAGGTTTGGAATAAGTTTGTCTAGCCTAAGTGTAATTTCTTCTCTTGGCTAGTGGTTCAAGGAAGGTGTCTTACCTGGGAGAATATTTGGAAGTGTGGGTTTTAGGGCCCTTCTATGTGTGTCATGTGTGTTGGGCATGAAGAGTGTATTCCTCACCTCTTTTTTCAGTTTTCTTTTACAGAATTTATCTGGCACTTCTAGTGGAATCTTTGGCACTTGCCATGTAGACATGCTTCTTCTTTGGAGGAATTTTGGAGGAGCCAAGGGTCTCCTCATGTAAAGACTTATTTTCTTCTCATAGCATGGATGGTTGGCCCTAGCCTGATAATTTGGCATATTTGGTTGGAGTGCAACTATAGAATATTTTTGGATAAGAATTTCATTATTTGTCAGCTTTGGCTGAGAATTTTGGGGGCCCTACAGGAAACATTGAATGCTAAGTGTGATTTTTCTGTTCTTGTTGATCTTGGTGATTTTTGGGTGATTATTGCACAGGGCCTTCATATGGAGGGAAGGATAAATTTAAAAAAGGTTCCCCATGGACATGGGCCGGAGAGGGTTAGTCGTGTTGGTCACTGGTGTCCTCCAACTCTAGGAGTTGAAAATTAATATTGATGGGTCATCTAGAGGTAATCATGGGCATGTTGGAGTTGGTGGTGTTGGCAGAGATAGTTCGGGTGTGGTGGTTTTTTTTCTCTATATATAGAGGTTAGCATACTAATAATCTCATGGAGGCTATTGCTATTCTTTTGGCGTTAAAACGTGCTTGTGCCTTGGGTTGGAGGTGGATTTTTTGTGAATCTAATTCTTAGATTGTCATTGATATGCTAAATAAGAGACATTTTGAGAATGTGAATTAGCAGTTGGTGGTGGTGGTCAAGAAAATTGTTTCTTTGAGCATTGCTTTGGATTCTATTATATTTTGTCATGTTCCTTGGGAGTAGAATAAAGTGGCTAATGGTTTGCTAGGTGGGCGTCGAAGCAGATGGGGACTTGGAATGTAGATGACTGGGGCAACCTTCCTGGATATTTGACCCTTGCTCTTGAAGAATGGGTTATGGAGGATATGAGGTGTTTCTTGGGTGTGACTTAGTTCTTGGTTTTGCTTGTGCCCTTGGTGGGTTTGTTTTATTTTACTTTGTAATGCTTTCTTTTATTCAATAAAAAATTTACCCATTTTTATTATTATATATATATTACCATATATTGTATTATATTAAAATATAATATATTATATTATATTATTATCTAATATTATATGTATTATATTATATTATATTATATTATATTATATTATACCCCCATGATCTTGCATAGACCCAGTTAATAGTTTAATGCATGATTTTATAATGAGGGCATTGATCCCATCTCATGCTTACAGTGAAACATCTAATTGTAATCCAACATGTAAGGAAACTACAATGATGTTTTATTCATAGAGGTAGAAAAGCTAAGAATAGACCTAATGGTTAATAGGGGCAACATACTTTCCTTCTCTATTCTTTGCACTTTCATGGTTACATCCTTAAATTTGAAGGGCTTTGGTTTCCTAAGATATCATAACCATATTATTATCACATATTCCTTATACACAAGGGGTACCATGCCTTATCCCTCATTGTTTCTATCTATACCCACTAGGGACTTAATACCTTACCTACAACATTGTACACTCATACTCTTGGATGTCACATTGGAGGCATAAGGCACTCTAGTAAACTATGTACTTAAATAGGAATTTTCCTTCATTGAGGACCATATCACCATTTTATATTGCCCATGTTAGGGGAACATCATTACCTAAATTTGAACTAGTATATAGGCATATTGTGACACCAGTATTGGGATACACTTTGCAGTGGGCATATTTTATTGTAAGGAACTGTTAGATCATACATTCAATTATCAATTTAGCACCTCAAAGAAACCCCCACTTGGTATTATGGAGCTAGAAGTAAAGGTCTTACCCACCTTAACAATTGGTTTTAAGTTACCCAACTTGGGTGGGTGTAGAAAGATGGGGGCCAAAAAGTGGCCAACCATCTTTGAAATTTTAAAAAAGGCATAACATGAGCACAATATGTTCTTTATAAATAAAAAAATTAACCTTCATTCATTCTTGCTGCATTTTCCTATTAATCTATAGCCTGCAAACCCTCAAGAGCTCCCTCGCATTATAGGAGAGCTCATTCTTCACCATTTCTTTATCATTTCTTCGTCAAATCTTCACCAAAACGTTGTCATGACATTGGGGATGTCAAAGGAGTAAGTTTTTATTTTTTATTTTTGTCTGAATTTGTAATTAAATAGGTAGATTTAATATTTTTTTTATGTAAATTTATTTAATTTTTAGGAAATGATAATACACCTCCAAACCCTCCTAAAATTCTCTTCAAAATCTTGATTCTCAACCTGAAATCCCTGTCGAAGAACAATCCCAACAAACACCTCCAACAAATCTATAATATGCTCGAAGAACTCAAGAAAATTTAATGGGGAAAATTGAGGATATAATTAGAAGGTTGAAAGATCCTACAAGCTCAACCTCACATAGAGCCAGAATATGCGCAATATCATCATGGAAAAAACAAGCCCTTAAGTGGCGAAAAATTCAGAAAAATCAGAGTTAGGCAACTTGACGTAAAAATTTGAATAAGTTATCTATATTATTTCAAAAATATGTAAGAATAGAATTTGTAGAAAATTGAAAGTAGTTTCTAAAATACTAGGTTTATTTTTAAAAAATCTATTTGATGAAAATTTGAAATTTCAATGCAATAGTACTTAAATTTTAGAGAAAAAATAAGAAGTAGGTGTCTGTCTAACCACCCTAACCTCAATAAAATGATAATATTTTTTTATAAGATTTTAGATATAAGTAGAGGACTCATGTCTGGATGTGATGCATATTTTTTTGTAATTATTTTCCAAGTAAATAATTAATTATGAAATTTTTATTACAACTTTTAAAAAATATAAAAACTTGTTTGTCTGACCACCTTAGCTTGGTCAAAACTTCTTGAAATTCAATTTTTTTTAGTCCTATAGTATACAAAGCATAGAATGTGACACATGTTTCAGATTCAAAAAAAATCATACCATTTGAAAGATATAGATGTTTTTCAATCAGGACTTTAGTTGTAATTCAAATAGAAAATGAATAATAATTATTTATTAAATTCAAGGTAAAGCATAATTTATATTGGTGGAAAGTTGAGAATCTCCTTTAAAAACCCTTTTTCATTTCATCAATTTTGGGTAAAAAAAAGTCTCCAACCACATACCCATCATATCGCCACTTTTTGTCCCATCATGATCCTGCACATACCCGCCATGCTTGCTCAATCACTTGAATCAATGTCATCAAATGTAGATTCAATTAGCAAGAAAATAACTAGTTGTTCGGATAAGAGATGAGAGTATAGACAATTTTATGTAGATAAATGATCTTATAAACAAGTGAAAGATGAAAAAATTACAAAATTTAACTTGTGTTCCCTATTCACAAACCCTAGAATGAATCAACCTTTACACCCTTCAATAAAGAGGTTCCCTATCCATTGGTGCAACCATCAAGGGATAAAGAACCATCTTTGGCAGATGTAGCATGGATGGTTTTTTACCATCCCCCATGCAACAATGAGATACCGTAATATTTTTTGAGGAAACTCTACTATGAGTTTTTCCTCAATAAGATCCCAAACTATTTTGATGTGCGGGATATTGGTATGTACACCCTATAGCTAGATATTGTTGTGTACTATCCTAGGAAACAAAAATATTTCATTATGCTAGCATGTATTCATGGGATTTGATGATCTTGTGGACTATTATGACCGTCCTAATGTGACAATGGACTATTATGTGGATTATGATATCCCTAAATTGATGAAAATTCTCTTTTTTATGAAGTTTTCCATCATTACTAATAATTCATGTTATGATTGTAGGAGTTGAATTGTAATGTCCCCTTTCTAGTCGCCACCAGGAGATGTTTATTTTGGCCTTTATTTATTCCAAGAGGATAAAATGGAAAAATAAGGGAATAAATTATTAGATTAATTATTTATAAAGTTCTCTCAAAATTATAATATCATAAGATGACTTTATATTTAATTAATTTAATCTTAAAGTGACTAAAAATAAATAATATCAAAAAGTCACTTAAGAGAATAAAATAATATTTTATTCTAGATGCTTCTTGGAGATTTGATGAGAATCCCTTATAAGGAGCTTTTGTCTTTGCATTTGGGAATCTTGGTTGTTGACATCTTTCTACTACATTGGTGAGCTTGAATACTTAGCAAGTTGCCTAAGGGTTTGAAGACTCTAAGGTACCGGTTTCGGTTGTGCAATATCAACCCTAGCTGGAAGGGAGTGAGAGACAATTCAGTCTTTAACATTATGCCAAAATTTTGTGTCCATTGGCAAAATTTTGATGTTTCAAGAAAATTGATTCAAGGAAGAACAAAGTCAGCTTTGGTGGAGTTTTTATAGTCCTTTGGGAAGGAAAATTTTGGTTTTGAGAAGGACGAATTTAGAGGTGGTTTGATTTTATATTATTTGGTTTGTAAAATTTGTGGCTTTCTCTCAAGTTGGGCAAAATGGAATGTGGTGCGCCAATTTTGTGAAGAGAAGCAGATAAACTCCAAAGAATATTGTGAGGAGGTCATTGGACTCTAGGAAGGCTTGGCACAGCATTTTGGAAGCCAAATAAAGAATCTTCAAAGAAAATCGATTCATCTTATGTTGGCAGCCAGCGCATTACTAGGTTCTTTATTTTGTATCAGTTGACATGGTTAGTTAGTCATTCATTAGGAGTCTTTGGCTATCATTTATAGCTCACAAGTATTATAATTTCAGTCATATGTTATTGCATTTGTATTGTTTCCTCAGAACGGCAGTTTGGCATAATCATTTCAGTCAAGTCTATGTTAGGAAGAAGAATGCAATACCATATGTAATAAGTCTGATTGCATAGTATTTCCAAGTTGTAATTAGCTTCATCTTCATTGCAATATCATATTGGAGAAATAAGAGGATTGGTAGCAAATTGTTTGACAAAATTTCTTCTAGTTGTAGGTGTTGATTTGCATTAGATTAGAGTCATATATATGCATTTGAAAAGCACAAAAATAATTTCATTGCATCTTTGTTATTTTTTAAGCTTCTTGGCATCATTTTCAAGCATTATATTATCTTTGGCAATCAACAAAACAAAAACACAACAAACTAAAATCCAAAACAAGTACAAACCGTTTGATGAAGTGTCCAAGGCTTGAAAATTGAAAACAAAGTCATATTTTGCTAAGGAAATTATAGTGGTATCAGATCCATTGTTCCCGCCAGCCTATAAGGGTGCATGAGTGAAAGAGAAAAGAGATACGCAGCAAGAGAAGAAAGGAAAGTGCAGCAATACGAAAAAGGGACAAAACAATTCAGATTTTCATAGGTGAGAAACAGCTTCAGAGAGATTGAGAGAACTTTGGGAGAGTGAAGAAGAATCATCCATCACAATGGGGGATAGAAGAGGTAGCATCCCTAATCATGAAGAACCAAGAAGAGAAGACTTAACAGGTGTTGCACTCTTGAGGGTGCATATAGAAGAGCAAAGAGCAACGAACTAGCATTTAGCTCATATGGTGGATTTGTTGGTAAGAAATTCAATCAACAACAATAACAATACAAATGGGGGAAATAACAGACAAGGAAACAACTCAGTCAATAATGGGACTCCTAACCATAAAACCAGACAAACAGGGCCAAGACCTATGATTCCAATCTTTTCGAATAGAGAAGAGCCACAAGTTGATAATGAGCCCTCAATGATTGAGTTGCAAGAGCATCTTAGACAAGAATGGCTTAATGCAAGCCCAGGATTCTAGCATGATGTTTCTCTTCATGAGTTCATAGATTCAGCAATGATACATAGACCTATCAGAGGTAATCGAGAGCAATGCAATGAACTCAGGAGGAAGGTAGGAAAATTAAGCTTGCCTTATTTTGATGGGTCTAGGAAGATGTTAGCACAATCTTGGGTGCAAAAGGTTGATACCTATTTTCAGCTTAATCCTATGCTTGAGGAAGCCATCAAATATGCTACCATACACTTGGATGGAGTTGCACACGAGTGGTGGCATCATTGAGATTAGTCATGATGGGTCATGATTAGATTACCTCTTATGAAGATTTCACTAAGCGTTTGATTGAGAAGTTTGATGTGAAGGATCCATAACTCCATTTCAAGGAGTTAGCAGAGCTTAAGCAATGAGGATCATTGGACACATACATTGCTGATTTTCAGAGGCTAGTTGTTCTAGTGACTGATATTTCAAAGAGGATATTGTTGGTCCTATTCATGGATGGTTTGATGGATCCATTGAGAGGTTGGGTGAAGGCTCTCAACCCTACCTCACTACAAGAGGCAATCAAGAAGGCTAGAGACATGGAGTCTAGCAATCAAGAGAACAAGTCCTCAAGTAGTCAAAAGAACAAAAACCCTTCCCATAGCTCATTTTCTAAGGACAAGGTCCAAAGAAGTCTTTCTCTAAGGACAGCCATGGAAAGAACAAATCTTTTGAGGATTTTCGTAGGGAGTGTAGGGAGAAATGCATTTGCTATGATTGTAAGGAAAAATGGGAAGTTGTACATCGTTGCTTGGGAAAGTGGAAAGCTCATCTCATTGAGGTAGTATCAGATAGTGAGAGTGAGGAGGAGCATGGACATGAGGATGTGGATAGTAGTAGTTCAAATGAGGAGTAGCCTCAAGAGGATGGGGGCAAGAGTAGCACAGTTGCTACCATATCAGACAGACAGAGATTCAACTCTTTTAGAGTTATGGGATCTTTCCAGGGACAACACATTGTGGTATTGATTGATAGTGGAGCCACCCATAACTTCATTGATGCAGCATTAGTGGCAAAACAAAAGTTTCCAAAAAAATATTTTGAAGGCTTTAATGTGATAGTAGCATATAGGTATAACATGGCACGTACATGGAGGGTCCCACAGTTGCCTATCACATTGGGAAATTATACAGTCACCGATGATTTCTATGTGGTGGAATTAGGTGAAACCAATGCTATCATTGGGATTCAGTGGCTGAATTCACTTAGGAAGTATCACAGAACTTCTAGACCATGGAGCTCAAGTTTAGGATGGCAGATGGTAGGAGAGTGGTGCTTAGGGGAATGTCGATTGGAGCACCCAAGATGGTATATGCTAAATGCATGGAGATTATTTTCAGGCATGGTGACATAGCATGGGAGACTGAGTGCTTGATCATAAGCAAGGAGACTCCCAATTCAGAGCAGCCATATCACGCTAATATTCAGGAGTTGTTGGGGAAGCATGACAAGGTATTTGGAGAAATTCCTCCAGGGAGACCACCAGACCGTGGGTTTGAGCACACTATTGAATTGGAGGAGGGGGCCAAGCCCGTCATCACTACCCCCTATCGCAATCCTAAGAAGTTTAAGGATGAGATTGAGAAAGCAATCAAAGAATTGCTCTAGATGGTACATATCAGATCGGGTTCTAGTCCCTTTGCTTCTTCAGTGGTATTGGTGAAGAAGAAGGATGGGGCGATGTGGATGTGTATTCATTATAGAGCTCTGAACAAGAAAACCATCAAAAATAGATACTTGATACCCAGGATCGATGAGCTCTTGGATGAGTTACATGGCACAGTTTATTTCTCAAAGATAAATCTCTATTCAGGGTACCACCAGATCAAGGTTCAAGAGCAGGGCATTCATAAGACCACATTCAAATGTCATTATGGTCATTATGAGTTTTTGGTAATGCCATTTAGATTAACTAATGCACCTACGACATTCAAATCTTGTATAAATCATATCTTCAATAAGCGGTTATGTAATTTTCTCCTAGTATTCTTTGATGACTTGCTCATATATAGCAAGACCTGGGATGAGCATTTGACACAGCTTGATGAGATATTGACCATCATGAGGGAGCAGTCACTTTATGTTGTGGCCTCGAAGTGTGAATTTGACCTTAGAGAGATAATTTACTTGGGGAAAGTGATCAGTGCAAAGGGTGTGCAGGTTCATTAGGAGAAGATACAAGTGATACTGCATTGGCCACCACCTAGGACACTCACAAAGTTGAGGGGCTTCTTTGGATTTTGTAGTTATTACCGACGGTTTGTGAGGGGATATTTGAAGTTGGGAGCACCTTTGAAAAAATTGACCAAGAAAGGTGCATTTAGTTGGTCAAAGGAGGCATGGCGAACTTTTGATAAGCTCAAGGAGGTGATGAGTAGTTGTCCAGTTTTGGCACTTCTACATTTCACAGTCATTTGTCCTGGAGTGTGATGCATCAGGTAAGGGTATAGGAGCAGTGTTGATGCAGAACTGACACCCCATAGCTTTTGAGAGCTACAAGTTGAGGGGTACAGAGAGATATTACTCCATCTATGATAAGGAGATGTATGCACTAGTGAAATTCAAACAGTATTTAGTTGGAGTGAAGTTTGTGGTGAGGACCAACCACAATAGTCTCAAATACTTCTTGGAGCAGAGGGATTTGATTGAGAGGTAGAAAAAGTGGGTTAGTAGGATATAGGCATATGATTTTGATATAGATTATGTGAAGGGGAGGGTGATCCCACAATAATGGGTTATAGTTTTTGGCCAAACTTGACATTAAAATTAGGATTTTTCACTAAATATTCACTTTCTTACACCTATAGTAGCTAAACCATTAAGAATTTGAAGATGAATCAAATGAGTTATTTGTTAGATCTTTTGTGTGGATTCTAATAATTATTTTTTATTTTTTTTATAAAAAAAAATTGTGAATCATTTTATGTAATTTTTAATAACTTATTTTTTCTACTAATCAGCATTTTTAAAAAGTGATGTTTACTTCGGACCACATAACTTTTTTTATAGATAGGATACAATTCTAATTTTTAAAATAGAAATTTTTCACACCAATATCTAGTGCATGGATATTTATTCATAATTTTTTGTTACATAATTTTTTTTTACTTAATTTTCCAAGTCAGAGTAATTATAATTTGGACAGAGGTGTACTTCAGCCCACATAATTTTTTTTATATTGATTTGAATTAAATTATTCTTTTTTTGTTCGAATAAGGACATCAATACCTAGTGCACATGTATTTTTAGAATTTTCTTCTCTATTTTTCTATTTTTTCGTATGTGTGAAACAAAGAACTTGATGTTCGTTGAAAATACTACATTCAAAATAAATAAAAAATAAATATAATAATAAAATTAAACATATCTAAAATTATACTTTTTGGGAAGCTTATAATAAGGGCTACATGCTTACAAAACATAAATTTTAAATGAATTCATTTCATCACCCAAAAGGTAAATCAAAAGTGGTTTTTTATCAGCATTTTGATAGGTGTAGAGGAGACTCGATTATAGGTATGATTTAAATCTAACAAGGTTCTATCCAAGAGGGTTTGATATAAGGGGGTTTGATCAATCCCTCTTTAATTAAAATCATTTAAATGGAACCTTTAAAGTCTTAAATCATTGTATTTTCTAAAAATATGTGATTTCAAGCAAAAATCAGGATGTCCCAAAAAGTGTAACCCATTATTGTGGCAGCACCCAGGAAGAAGAACATTGTTGCAAATGCTCTTTCCAAGAGGCCTTTAGCTTTCTCACTTTCCAAGATTTCCATAGATTGGAAATTCCTCTTATTGGTAGAATAATCCAAGAATAAGTTTGCTTGTGAGGTGATGGATGGATTGGTCTAGGATGATAGGTATTGAGTAGTTGATGATGTGATTTTCTACAAGGATAGGATTTACTTGGTGTCAGAATCCAAATTGAAGGAGAAAATACTACAAGATTCCCATGACACTCCTTTAGTAGGCTATCAAGGATACTTCAAGACATACAAGCAGGTGAGATAGAGGTTCTCATGGAAGGGCCTCAAGGAGGATTTCTTGAGACATGTCAGGGAGTGTGAGACTTATTAGCAAAACAAGTCTAAGCTTTCACAGCCAGCAGGGCTATTGTAATACTTTCCCATTCCAGAGGAGAAGTGGGAGAGCATATCCATGTACTTCATCACAAGTCTACCCAAGGTGAATGGGAGAGATTGTATTTATATGGTGGTGGATCGGTTGATGAAGTATGCTCACTTCTTCGCTATACCGATAGAGTACAGATCTCCGCAAGTTGTTGAGTTATTCTTTAGAGAGATATTCAGGCTGCATGGTTTATTGAAGTTCATTGTCAATGATCATGATAGCAGATTCTTGAGTGCATTGTGGCAGAAGCTATTCAGATCAGCAGGCGCTGATCTAACACCTAGTACAAGTTACCATCCATAGGCAGATGGCTAGACAGAGATTATGAATAAGTGGCTGGAGGGTTACTTGCACAACTACATTTTAGGGTAGCAGAGAGCATGGGTTAATTGGTTGCACTTGGGAGAGTATTTTTATAATACCATTTACCACATGTCTATTGGGAGGTCACATTTTTGAGCTCTATATGGTAATGATGCACCATCATTTATGGATTTGGATTTTGGGGAGAATAGAGCTCCTAAATCCAAGGATTGGATACAAGAAAGCCAGGACATCTTGAGGGCACTCAAGGATAACTTGCAGACAGCACAGAATCAGCAAAAGACCTATGCGGATAGACACAGGGTTGAGCATGGCTTTGAGGTGGGGGACTTAGTCTACCTTCATTTGCATCCTCACGGATAGTCTTCGCTGAAGAAGAGTGGCACAGTGAAGCTCAAGCCTTGATGGCCATATAGGATTGTTAGGCATGTTGGAGAGGTTGCCTATGAGTTGGAGCTGCCTGAGAGCAACAAGATCCATAATGTATTTCATGTTTCGTGCCTCAAGAAGGCACATGGTCAATGGGTCACTTCTTCAACAGAGCTTCCACCATTGGATGAGGAGGGACAATTGGTCCTAATTCCTAAGGAGATCATTGATGCTCGTGAGAAGAGGTTGAGGAATAGGGTGGTGAAGGAGTTCTTGGTGAGATGGAAAGATTTTCCAGTGGAATATGCCACATGGGAAGGTGAACAGATTTTGGAGCATCCTAGCTTGCAATTGCTTGATGGAAAGCAATTTTGGGAAGGGAGGACTGTAATGTCCCCTTTCTAGTCGCCTCCAGGAGATGTTTATTTTGGCTTTTATTTATTCCCAAAGGATAAAATGGAAAAATAAGGGAATAAATTATTAGATTAATTATTTATAAAGTTGTCTCAAAATTATAATATCATAAGATGACTTTATAATTAATTAATTTAATAGTAAAGTGACTAAAATAAATAATATCAAAAAGTCACTTAAGAGAATAAAACAATATTTTATTCTAGAAGCTTCTTGGAGATTTGATGATAATTCCTTATAAGGAGCTTTTGTCTTTGTATTTGGGCATCTTGGTTGTTGACATCTTTCTACTACATTAGTGAGCTTAAATGGTTAGCAAGTTGCCTGAGGGTTTCAAGACTCTAAGGTACCGGTTTCGGTTGTGCAATATCAACCCTAGCTAGAAGGGAGTGAGATAATTCAGTCTTTCACATTGTGCCAAAATTTTGTGGTTATTGGCCAAATTTTGATGTTTGAATAAAATTGATTCAAGGAAGAACTAAGTCAGCTTTGGTGGAGTTTTTGTAGTCCTTTGGGAAGGACAATTTTGGTTTTGAGAAACACGAATTTACAAGTGGTTTGATTTTATATTAGTTGGTCTGCAAAATTTGTGGCTTTCTCTCAAGCTGGGCACACTAGAATGTGGTGTGAATTTTTGAAGAGAAGCAGATAAAATCCAAAGAATATTGTGAGGAGCTCATTGGACTCTAGGAAGGCTTGGCACAGCATTTTGGAAGTCAAATATAGCATCTTCAAAGAAAATTGATTCATCTTATGTTGGCAGCTAGCACATTGCCAAGTTCTTTATTTTGTATCAGTTTACATGGTTAGTTAGTCATTCATTAGGATTCTTTGGTTGTCATTTACATCTCACAAGTATTATAATTTCAGTCATATGTTATTGCATTTGTATTATTGCAGTCAAAATAGCAATTTGGCATAATCATTTCAGTCAAGTCTATGTTAGAAAGAAGAATGAAATACCATATGTAATAAGTCTGATTACATAGCATTTCTAGGTTGTAATTAGCTTCATCTTCATTGCAATATCATATTGGAGAAATAAGGAGATTGGCAGCAAATTGTTTGACAAAATGTAGAAGTTTCTAGTTGTAGGTGTTGGTTTGCATTAGATTAGAGAAATATATATGCATTTGAAAAGCATAAATAGAATTTCATTGCATCGTTATTATTTGTTAAGCTTCTTAGCATCATTTTCAAGAATTCTATTATCTTTGGAAATCATCAAAACAAAAATGACAGCAAACTGAAATCCAAAACAGCAAGTACAGACCTTACATGACAACTATTTGATGAAATGTCCAAGGCCTAAAAAATTGAAAACAAAGTCAGATTTTGCTAACCTGGCATTACATGAATATTAACTCTATACTCAAGACCACCTACAAAAACAATGAAAACCTTCCACAAGAGAGTATACAAGAAATTAGCTTGCTTGATATTAAGATCTATCAAATATGACGATGAGGTGTGTTCACAAAAATACGATGACCTTGCTTATATAGACAAGGTGTAATGAACTACCTAATGTAAAACATTAAATTTATTATGTTATTATTAAATGACCTATAACGCTAGAATTAAATAAAAGTTTAAAATATAAGATTGGATAAGATCTTATCTAGACAACTAAGACTTCTAGAAATATTCCTAGGACGTAAGTGGACTTAACATGTAAATAGGACCCACTAATTAACTAGTTCGGTAAATTACCTATTTACACCAATAATGACTGTTAAAATTAATCTAAGAATACTACCAATTGGCAATGTTACATAAGGAATACATGGTATTTTTCAAGATTTGATGGACAATGGAAACTCATCAAATCTATCAAATTTTGTCATTGGCTCTAAGAGCTCAAGATTGGCAAGTTCATGAGAAAGCTAGAGGAATTTATAGAATAAATTGAAGAGTGTTTGGGTGGAAGACAAGTAAGTTGATATAGTTTTATAATGCTTCAATTTTTATTTCCTTGATCCCTTGCCTGAGAAAGCTTGAAGTTAGCATTAGTACATAACCAAATATGAACAAAAAATCAAAAGTATAATAAAAATATTAAACAAATATTTAAAAAACAAAATAACAAAGAGAAAATACAAAAACACTAGCAAAGGAACCACTCACTAGCTAATTGGAGGACCAACAAAGTCAAAAAGGCTAGACATGGCCTCCCTCTCTACAAATATTAGGTGCAACGTAGTATTCAATGAATTAGACTCTTTGCTAGAAACAACCATTGTAGCTTTACCTTTTCTTGATCTAGCTTTGTTATCCTTCTATGCAATCTTGAAGCGTTTGGTAGTGAAATTGACGCTTTCCTTTCTCATAATGATCATGTTACTAACCAACTCCTCCAACTCCTTAAATTTAATTTTCATCACCAACATTCTTTGTTGAAGGACATCCATTTTATTTCTATTTATGTAGAAAATAGTACAAGGAGCACCATAATTTTTATTTACCTCCTTAACCTCCCCTCTCTTATCAAGCTAAACCATTTTGGTATGGTTTTCAGTTTCTTGTTTTGATTTTTTTCATCTTTCTCTTAGGGCTTATCCTTTTTTTCATTTTTAATTGGCTTATCCTTCTCATATGAAACTTATTGCAACTTCCTGGGATTGCCTATTTTTTATAACTACAAAATTAACGAATCTTATATTATATATTTGTATCCTATCACTAGTAATATGTGTGATGATTATATAATTATAAAACCACATTCTAGTGGTGTACTACCTTCTTTTATCCAATATGGTGTGTTTCTTGACGATCAATATTTTTCACTACATATGAATTTGATGAAAGAGCATCCAGGTGGACCGATAATCAACATCAACCAAAAATGTATTTTCTCTTCATGTTTATTTTTTTCATTTTGGTGTGGGTTGGAGCTTCAAGAACATATTTTGGAGTTTTTGAAGGATAAAATCTTCATTTACCAATACTTGGGTTTTCATTTCAAAAATTAGAGGCAAACAGTGTGTCTAAGGTTCAATTTAAAATTATCAAGTATAAATTCAAAGCTTAAAGGATTTAAGGGGTCCATTGGCATGTTAGAGGGAACTTCAAAATAAGAATTAATATTTATTTTATCAATTTTGATTCCTATAGAATTTTTCATAAGGCAAGTGACCTTTGACATTCCATTCTTGTCTTATTGGATGCTTAAAATGGAGTGAAAAGTTAGTGATTTAAAAAAAAAATGACTTCAATTACCAAAGAAGAATGACTTGGTTTTTTATTTTATTCATTTTCCAAAGGCATATACATCAGCAAGGTATTTGATATGGTGAAGCAACATTAACAACACATTTTGGAAGCAAAACTGGGTCTTTATTTCATTATTTGTGAAGGAATTTCAGAGGTCAAGTTGAGGGAAATGAAAGGGGATATTTGGGTGCCACTTTTTGGTGCTTGAGAGGTTGCAAGAATATATAAAATATGGCCTTTAATGGTGTAAAAAGGAAGAAATCAACAACAGCAGGGTTGGAGAAAGAACTTGCATGTTGCTCTTGAGAGTTGCATAAGAAAGATTGGGTAGTTTGATAAGACCCTCAAATATTGTTTGCATCAAAACCCTATGGTATTCAAGGTATTCTTTCACATAATGATACATTCCATGGTGATGGCATACATTTTTCTCTATCTCTCACAGCTTTATGTATTGAATATTAGAGAAAAAGGTTAACAGATCTTGCAACTATAGAGACTAAGGATAAAGGAATCAAATTTGGTGAAGTTTCCCAAGACAACCAAATTTAAAGCTAATATATATGGATTACCAATTGTAAATGATTGATGATAATTTATGATAAAAAATGATATATAATTCATAAACTATTAAAGTGCAAGATATCAATAAATCAATCTATAACATGTTATTGTTCATAACTCAGCCATTCCAAAGTGATTATACATTCAAATTTTAAGTTTAAGCATAGGGAAACATGTACACAAGGAAAAAATTATAGTATATTGTTTTTTATCTATAAAAGTGTAGAATAATTATGGACGCATATGAAAATTTGGCATATATGCCAACTCAAAACATTTTTTACAAAATGTAGCATATGTCATCTCAATATCTATGTAAAATGTACATGTTGAATAACTATGTATCAAATCCTAATTGTCCAATTGACCCTAGATGTCTCAATAAAATCCTAAACTTGTGGTGGATCATCAAAATCTAGCCTCTTCATGCCACTTGATGGATATGAACTTGGAGCGCAATAACAATTCAAACAAAAAATTAGATTAATTAGCACAATGGTAAATAATTTAGACTACTAAATAGAAACTTATCTGCTATAATTTAGAACTTTCAAATTAACATCTAAATAACTATATACCAAACTATAATTTCTCTAAACTGTCAATTAAAGTAAAATTCAATTCATGATTACCTTAACTCTTTGTTTCTTTCCCAACAAACATTCTACAAATGAGGGTCACTTATGATGATCAAGAGTTCTAGAATATTGTAATGGTCAAGGAGCCACAGCTGAATTGTGGAGTAGGCTATAATTTAGGTAAAATAAAAATTGATATAAATTAATATATAATTGTTAACAAATAAGGAAATGTGTACAATAAAAAGAGGTTAGATGTATAAATTAAAAATCTATATTACTAAACATAAACTTATATCTACTACAAAATATAAACATATACCACTGATGAGGCTTCTTCCATTGTTTGCAGACTCATCATGGATGAACCAATTACAACTTCCTGTATAAAAAATGACAAGAATGTAAGACTATTTGTATGTGCATATAATCATAATATATTTGAAATTAACATCTAAATAACTACAATAAGTTCTATAAGTTATTTAAACTATTAATTCAATTAAAATTAAATTCAATTACCTCGACTCTTTGTGATTTCTCAAAGAAACATTTTATAAATGACTACCCCTTAGGATAGTCAGGTGTTCTACTATAACATATTGGCAAAGGTGCCACCTCATGAGTACACTACAAAAGTAAAATAAGATCAAGATATAAATTAATATATATTTAATTAATCACAATTTAAATGATATGCATGTACAATAAAAAACTTAAACATGTACAAAAAAGTATACCATTAAGTCTATAGACCAAATTCAATGGTCAAAAGAGTACCATGATGAACTTTTATAAGTTCATCCTTTATCATCAACCGTTATCCCACTTAAATATACATTAGTAGTTACTAATATTTATTATATTAATTTTAAATAAAATTCACTATGAAATAACTTAAATTTTTCCCTATACAAAAGATTGACCTTCCTCCTCTTGTCTAACCCTTGATGGCTCTCCTTTTGTTCTTCACTCTGATGCCTCTACATGTGTTATTTTCTTCGATTACTCTACATATTTTCTAGACCATCCTAGCTCATCTCATGTAGGATTCATACAATGAATATCATATTCATATTTGTTTAGGGGTGACTCACTAGTCTCTTTGAGAGGACCTAAACACAAATGATTGCAAATAGTGCAATGATGAGGCACACAAATATGTGTAGACAAGGAGGTTCCACCAACATCAACCATTGACTAGGAGCATCAATCTCATACGGTTAGGAAAATTGAGAAGTTTGTATAATCAAATGGTCGATCAAAGTGTATGATATTGAGGCTTTGAATTTGTGTATATGCAACAATGTATGGGTGTTCTATTGGAGGTGGAGAAGGAATAGGAGGAAGGGAAATATATGGACCTTTCATTTTTCGTATTGCCCCAAACCTATCTTGAGGCATTCCTCTACCTACTCCTTGGAAATTTCTAAAGTCAAAAGAGTTCACACGCTCTCCTAAAATAAACTTTGCATATGGCTTGCAGATTAAATATAAAGGGACATCAAGATTATTGTTGGGTGGCTTATCAATAACCATCCACCAACAATCCTAAAAATTTCTTGTCATACACTCATACGTACACCATTTAATTAAAAATTCAGTCTTTCATACATCAATGGATAATCTAGTTTTAGAATTCACAAAATCTTGTGCTAATTGGGTTTTGGATATGTCTAATTCTTTAATTTGATCTTGTATGAATAAGTCATTTGAGTATTTTTGCCTCTTGGATTGTCCCCACTATTCAAATGACTTACATGTTGGCTTGTGATGGTTTTAACATGAATAATAATTCCCTTTAAGTTGGTTGTGATTGTATACAATTGGGGGTGGCGATGATATATTTCCATAATGTTCTTCAATTTAGTAATATTTTTGTTAATAGGTCCTGAATTGAAGGAGGGTTTGGTGGGGGGGGAGGTTTGGGGGAGAGTTTGGGTTTCCAACTTCCTCTACCATTTCAACCTATTGCAATTTCAAAACCAACAAATTAACAAAAAAATTATCTAATTACTAAAATTTATAAATAAATACCTAATTTATACTAAAACTCTCAATAAATTTTGATAAAACTTTAAAAACTTAACTTACCTAGACAATTTGAGCACCAAAATAGAAATATTCAAAATGAATATCTATTATTATGCTTCGGATATTCATTTTCTTCTCTTAGTTGTGCCTCTTAGATTGTGGGTCGCATAGTATAAAATGATAAATAATTACTTTTTTTATATACTTACATAGCCAAAACGGATATCTATTTTGTCAAAGAATGGATATCCATTTAAAAAAAATATTTGTTTTGGTAATGTATTAATTTTTTATATAAATATCTAATATTATAATAATATATAAATAATAAATTATAATAATATATAATTTAAAATATAAATAATAAATAATAATAATATATATCATAAAAATACCATTGCAATGGTGGAGAGAGGGAACGATGGAGGTTTTCGCAAGCCACAGGGGATTCGAAGGCAAAGCAGTTCTCAAAATGGGTGTAACTACAGCCAGAGAAATGGTGGACGTGCACAGCTCCCTCCATGGCGAGCTCCACAACAAGCATGGAAGGCTCTAGAAAATAATGGAAGGGTTATGCATAATGGGAGGAATGACAATCCTACTCAAATGAACTTTGGTCCAAGGAATAGATGGGGGTATGCAAACATGTGGTTAACTAAACCAGTAGACTTTCAGAAGGTGGAAAAAAAGTTCTGGAGGATGAAACTGCAAGTTGCCTAACAGATGGTTGAAAAGCTAAACCCTTCCTTTGAACATTCTACGGTTGTTTCTCTTATGATTGAAAGTCAAGCATGGAATGACTATGTTAGTGAGTTTAAATAAAAATATTTCTTCATGAAATGGAGTGGCCTATGGCTAGCTTTTAGAAGGGTCAAGGATTGGTGTGATGAACACTGGGGGAAAACTATTATTTTTAAAACTCTACCCAATGGCTTATATCTAGTCATTTGCAAGTTCTATAGATAAAGAATGGATTCTTAATAGTGGTTCATTTTTAATGGGGGATAAGGGTTTTTATGTATCAAAGACTGAACACCCAATTTCAATCCAAAAAATGAAACCATTTAGGAGGTGCCGATTTGGATTCGGTTATATAATCTACCCCATGAGTACTAGAATCTACAAACCCTAAAGCAAATTGGTAATAAACTTGGTATCTTTGTTAAAGCAAATGAAGCCATTGCCAATAAAGATTATAGCATGTATGCACGGATTTGTATCCTTTGGCAAGCGATTCACCCTCTACCGGAAATAGTAGAGCTAAAAACAGGGGAGGGCATTTGGAAGTAATGGATAGAGGTTGAGGAAAAGATAGAAATGTGATTTGTGTGTAAAGGAATAGGACATCTTGTAGGGGAATGCAGGCACCTAGAGAAAGGAAAGGGTTTGGAACAAAATGCTATAACAGACCTTTTGATGTCAAAAGAAAGTACTTTTTTAGCTGAGAACAGTGACTTCCTGAATGCTATTCTAAAAAAGTGGGAACAACTGCTAGGGGATGATTGGGCTTTGAAAAAAATTGTTATAGACCTTGGACTGTGGATAGGGTTTCAAATTGAGGACAAGATGAAAGAAGTTGATTGGAAGGGAGATAAAGGTGAGGTATGGGTAAACGCCACTAATTTTGAAATTATTTCAGAATGGAAAGGAAATGAATCTCCAAAAGAAAGAGAGGATGGTGAGGTCAATGAAGTTGAAGCTCTTGGAATGGGAAACACTAGAGAGTAGAGTGAAAAGTTAATATTTGTTCAAGAGGTGGTAGCGGATTTCATTCAAGAAGATTGTTCAAAAAAGTTAACAGGGTCCACAAGAAATTTTTTAATAATGGGAAAAGATAGGGTTCATAATGTTTTAGATGAAAAAATCCCATCACCGAGTCTAGGAAACTCGGGAAATGCTAATAGGGACCTCTTAAAAAAACTGAGAGGGGAAAATCCTGGAGAGGAAGTAATGGAAAATGTGAATTCTCCTAAAAAATCTCCTTTAGTTGGGAATCAGAATGTACATGAGTGTGTTGAAGACGAGGAACCACTCTTCAAAGATATTCAAATCTCACCTATAAGAAATCTGGAGAGCTCCTTGGAAGAAGCCAGAGAGGATGGAAGTTTATTTGAAGACTCTGATTCGAAGCCACCAATGGATGATGAAGTAGGTGGTAGGGATGAATTGGATTTAAGTGCAAAAGTGGGTATTATGGAGAAAAGAACACTGGTGCAGACATTGGAAAAGCAAGCAGGGTAAAGGTAGGGGAAAAGAAGAAACGAGGATAGAAATTAGTAAGGGTAAAATTGGAAATAGCAGGAAGCGTAGCAGGTCAAAAAAAGTTGAGATCAAGAAAAGGCTATGCCTTTTCTCGGGAGCAATGAAGGTCCTTTCATGGAATGTTAGGGGTTACAATTCCCCTAAAAATATTTGTTTGATCAAAAGATGTCTTGATCAAATGAGGTCGAACATTTTTTTATTGCAAGAGATGAAGCTTAGTGGTGTTGAATTAGTTTCTTTTAGTAAGAAATTTTGTTTGTGGAAATGTCTTATAGTGGAAGCGAAGGGAGCCTCAGGAGGTTTAGGTATTCTATATAAAGATTTGAGTAATAAGGTTCAATTAATGAGAGTTGAAAATTCATGGCAGTGGGTGAATGTTTCCTCTAAGAAGTTGGTTGCTAGTTTCTATTTATTAAATGTTTATGGCCCAAATAATATCCCTGAAATGAGAGGTGTGTGGGGTGCAATCTCGGAGGTGTTGGCCTTAAATGGTGATTGTATGTTTCTTCTAGGTGGGGACTTGAATGCAATACTAAGGCCATCAGATAAGCAAGGTGGACTTGGTTGGCTAAATCAAAAGCAAAGATATTTTAGTGATTTTGTGAATAAAAATGGTCTCTTTGAAGTTCAATTTAAAAGTGGTGATTTTACCTGGACAAATAGGAGATCGGGGTTTCTAAATATTGTAGAAAAATTAGATAGGTTTTTTATTGTTGGGAATTGGGTGGACTTCCAGTGGAAATTTCAAGCTGACATCCTCCCTATCACAAGCTCGAATCATTACCCGATAAGTGTGAGAATTCGAGAAGATGATGTACCTGACAGGTGTCTGTTTAAATTTGAAAAAATGTGGTTGCATGAAGTTGGTTTTCTGGAAGTAGTGGAAGGATGGTGGAAAAATGCACCACAGCAACGTGGAAATAAAGCTTATATCTTCTTCAAAAAATTGCAATATGTTAAGGAACAATTATATAAATGGAATCGAGAGGTATTTAAGAATATCTTCTTAGAAAAGTTTAGAATTGAAAAAGATTCAAGGAGGAGTTGCATTCAAAATTCATTGAAGGTGGTATGAATGAGGATGTTTTTCAAACAAAAAAAGAGCTCAATAAGGAGTATGTGGAGGTTTTGGAAAGGTAAGAAATTTATTGGAGATAGAAATCGTGAGAAACATGGTTTAAAGAGGGGGACCAAAACACAAAGTTTTTCCACAATGCAGTAAAAGTAAGGAGATCTTCCAATAATTTTTTTTCAATCCAGGATAAACATGGAAACTTGCTCATGGACAAGGAAGATTTAAACAAATAATTTGTGAGATTCTTTTCAAGAGCTTTTAGAAACAACCAAGTTGATCCTTCTCTGGAGAATGATGTGTTGGAGGTTATCCCAAAGTGTGTTTCAGAAGGTCAAAATGTAATGCTTTCAAAGGCTGTAACAATGGAAGAAGTCAAGACAACGTTGTTTAGCCTTAGAGGAGACAAAGCTCCTGGTCCAGATGGATTCCTGGCACTGTTCTTTCAAAAAATATGGGATTTCTTGGCTATAAATTTATGGGAGGTGGTTGAAGAGTCGAGATTGGGGGGTTTTGTTCTGAGAGATTTCAATAACACTTTTATAGCTTTAGTCCCCAAGAAGGAGGAAACGCTTTCTTTTAATGATTTTAGGCCCACTTCTCTTTGTAATACCATTTATAAAATCATCTCAAAGGTGATGGAAAATAGATTAAATAATGTTCTTGATATAGTGATTTCTACTGAACAAAGTAGCTTCTCACCAATCTGGTCCATTTATGAAGGAATAATTATTGCTCATGAGGTAATACATTCAATACGAATAGCCCAAATGGAAAGAATGCTAGTTAAACTAGACATTAGGAAAGCATATGATGAGGTGAACAGAAGCTTCCTTTTAAAAGTGCTCAGGATATTTGGTTTTTGTGAGGAATGGGTGAAATGGGTGGAAGGCTATATGAACACCTCGCACTTTTCGATGCTTCTAAATGGCAGCCCAAAATGATTTTTTGATTCTAAAAAGGGAATAAGATAGGGGGATCCAATCTCTCCTTTCTTATTCATAATAATGGCAAAAGCCTTGGGACAATTGATTTCTAAATTTAAAAGGTAGAGGGTTCTTGGAAAGGTATACAAGTTGCAGAAGGCATAGAACCCTTATCCCATTTGCAGTTTGCTGATGACACTCTATTGATGGGAAAAGCTTCATTCAGGGAAGCCAAGGTGATGAAAGGAATTCTGGATAAGTACATCAAAGCTTCTGGGCAATGCATAAACTAGAAAAAATCTGAGATCTTCTTTTTCAATACATGCTGCCAGAAGCAAAGAGAAATTTGCACTATTTTGAGAATGAAAGGGGGTGCTTTTCCTGGAAAGTATCTCGGAATTCCACTTTTTAGAGGAGCGTGTAAATCAGCTATATGGAAGGAGCTAGTAGAGTGTTGTCTGAAGCTCATGGATGGATGGAAAAGTAGGTGGTTAATTTCTGTTGGGAGGATTCTAATGTTAAAGTCTGTTATTTAGATGCCATTCCAATTTTTTCAATGATACATGTCTAAAAATTCCAAAGAAAATAATTAAGGTTGTGGGACAGAGAATGAGAAAGTTTTTTTGGAATGGAGCTAATGATCAAGATAAGATCCCTCTCCTAGCATGGGAGAAGATTTGTAGAGTGAAAAAGAAAGGGGGTATAGGACTGCATGATTGGAATATCATGAATGAGGCCTTGGGTGCAAAATTAGTGTGGAACATTTATTCCCAACCTTCCCAATTGTGGGTGCAGATTCTAAAAGAAAAATATTTAGATACAATGGAGGATAGTAGAATCTTCACATTGCAAAACCCCCCTACAGGTTCAGCAATTTGGAACTTCATTATATCTTGCCATTAGGTTATAATTGATCACATAAGTTGGCAGATTGGGAATGGTCTGAAAGCTAAATTTTTAGATGATTCATGGGAAGGTTTACTTGCGTTAAAAGAGAGAAATGATTTCCAGGACCTGAGAGTTTGGTTTACACAAAATTGGGTCGAAAGGGTAAGTGATTATCCGGAATTCAAAGGAGATGCTTTGGGTGGCGAATGGGGATGGAAATCTCTTGAAATGGTAGAGTTACCAGAACATCAGCGGGCTTTAATGTAGGAGATTTTCAATTCTAGGAAGATCTTGAGGATGCACAAGGAAGACAAATTGGTCTGGTGTGGAGCAATGGATGGTAAGTACTCCGTAAAACTAGGCTACCAATTTTTAGACACAGTAGCAGGGGGTGAGAACTAGCTGACCAGTTTATGTTGGGGTAAGGAATTCCTACCTAAGGCAGGGGCTTTTGCATGGCTGGCCGTTAGAGATCAAATCCTAACAAGTGAAAGAAGGAAATGCCTAGGCTTTTGTGGATCAACTAAATGTGTGATGTGTGGAGAGGTAGAGGAAATAGGGGATCATTTGTTGCTTCATTGCAAAATGGATTCATCTTGTTGGGAAATGCTAAGGAATTCATTGGGATGGCAAGGCCCTACTTCGGATACTTTAAAGCGGGATTTTGAGGGATGGGCGATGGCAAGGAAAAAATTGACTATGTCATGTGTTTGGAAGATCAACCCTTCTATTGTAGTGTGGGAAGTTTGGAAAGAAAGGAATAGGAGAATTTTTATAGATAAAGAAGAATCCTTAGAAAGGTTAAAATGGAAAATCAATCATGTGATAGAGGAAGTGGCTGGAGCAGTAGCATCTCAGTATTTCAATCCAAGAATTCGCTTTACATTGAAAGACAAATGCTTTTAGGCACATTGGTCGAGGATTCATCTCCGACCTGTTAAGGGACCTTGTTGGGTTAAACCAACTGGTATGGTGGTCAAGGTGGTTGCATGGAAAAATCCAAGGGAGGGTTGGTGGAAAGTCAACTTTGATGGAGCGTCAAGAGGGAATCCTAGACCATCAAGTGCAGGTTTCATCATCTAAGATTGGGAAGGGAATGTAGTTGCTTTTGGAGCAAAGAAGCTGAGGGAGGGTACAAATAACATAGCAAAAGTTGCAACAGCCTTGTTGGCTATGAGATTGGGTAAGAATCTGGGAGCTTCAAGAAAACATTTAGAGGGGGATTCACTTATTATAATACAAGCCATTATGAAAGGGGAAATAGGGGCATGGCACATTTAGAATACAATAGAAAGAATTAGAGAAGAATTAAATTCATGTGAATATTTTATTGTAAGCCACATACGGAGAGCTAGTAACACAGAGGCAGACATTTTGTCGAAATGGGCTATGAATTTTAGAAAGGTCAAGGAATTAAGAAATGAATATTTGAGAAATATAGTTTTAAAAGATTAATTTTAAAAAATAAAGAAAGGTGATGCTCTGTAGTTTTAATGAGGGGAGACAGTGGGTGGGGAGAAGTTTGTTGAAATGACAGGTGAAACAATGCGGATGATAGTAGTGGCAATTCAAGTACAAAGGAAAATTAAGTTTGAAGTGTGCGGAGTTAAGGATTTAATCATTTTTGGCCCTCAACAATCGATGAAAACATTAGTGTTTGGCATAAGGAAGAAGGAAAAAGGAGTGAGTGGTGGTGGTGGAGGCGGTGTTGCAAGAGAATTCAATGGAGGCCGGTTTCACACTCCTTTCAAAGAGGCAATTGAATCCATTTTATAATGATTCCTCTAATCAAAGGCTAATGGGAATGTTTTTATTTACAAATGGGAGGTTAGTGCAAAGTGTAAAGATAATCATGGGAAAGTCCTTTGGTAATCTGAGACATAGATACAAGACTAACATGGATGTTTATTCGTTGATTGTTGCATGGGGTTTGGACCTGGGTGAATTAGTAAACACAATCAGAGAAGTGATGAAAATGATTGTGCATGAAGATTTTTTAGAAGGCCTGGAGTCTTATTTAGAATGCGTCGTTCTTGGCAAAGGATTTGACATTCGGGAGGGGTTTGAGAATGAAGAACTGGAAGGAGCAACTAGGTGTATCCCTTTCATTCACTAGCTGGAAGATGCAATTAAAAATCATTGCAGGGAGGAGGCGCATCTAGGATGGCAAGCTTTGAAGCTCTTTATAGAACTGATGAAGGTGGAAGTCGTCATTAAATAGGAAAAAGTGGAAGTGAGGCAAGAGATGGCAGAAGGAAAGAAAGTGAGGCGAAGGAAGGCGAAAGGAAAAAAGAAATGAGGTGTTGCATCGAGTAGAAAAAATTAAGTTTAGATGTTGTTAAGTTTTTGCAGACAAAAAATGGACTGTTACATTAGTTTTTTTGGTTTCTGGGGGTTGAACCCTGTAGTTGTTATGTAGGGTAATTTTTGGTGTCTGGTTTAAAAATTTTATATTTATGTTATGTATGCAAGACAATTACAGTGGGTGTTCAAACTGTTTTAGTGGGGTAGGGTATTTTTTTAGAAAACCTGCATGTTAAGATGCCTTTAGAAAGTACTATGTTAGTTGTAGGTTGTTTTTTTAATGGTAGTTGAAATGATGAAGAAAATGATATGTATGTCTTTTATCAAGCAATACAAATCCTATTACCGACCAAAAAAATAATAATAATATATATCATAATAATATATCACTTATATAATAATATAATTTATATATAATAATATGTAAATAATAATATAGAATATTAATATATAATAATATAAATTATATATATAATATTATAATTTATATAAATAATATTATATATTTTTATATTTTATATATAGCTCATAAATATACTGTATACGACTATCATCCAAAATGAATATTCGTTATTTAAAAAATGGATATTTGTTTTGCTTTGGTTTCTACCAAAGCAAAATGTACTTTTTACCCAAACCAAGTAATAAGTCAAACATTCATTTGACAATTTTTGTTATGTGAAAATGATTTTTATCCCTATCACCACTGCTTGGCTCATCATAATTTTGCACTCGCCCCCCTTATAAGTAATTTAGAAAAAGTATTAGGATTAATTAAATACATAAGACTTACAAGGTTGATGACGGTCTTAATCCTAACAAAAACCATGTACACAAATCCAAATGGCTTTGTAACAACAGTAATGAGCTAACTACTAATGCAAAGCACAAGAGTGGGCTTCTTTAGTGCTTACTCCAATATAAAGGACATAACATGGTAAGATCAAATATGATATGTGAAGGAATGATGCACCCAATACAAGGATACATGCTAAGAATATGCAAGAGAAGTGCAAATGATATAAAGAGGATGCTTTGTAAGTATAGTATCTCATGACATTATCTAAGAATAAGAAAATAAAGCTCAAAAGGATAATTTGATATTGGAAAATTAGACATATTAGTGATATATCATTTATAAAAGTAAGACCCTAATGTGATGACCAAGGGTGGGTAGGGTCAATGGAAAAATATATCACAATAAAGCTAAAAAAATTTAATAGAAAAAAGCATAACAATAGCATGAAGAAAAGTAATATAAAGAGATTTCAAATATAAAATTAAAGATATAAATTCAAGAAAATACAAATATGAAAAACCTTAAAATGTGAATAAGTGAGTGTGAAATTAATAGCTCACCAAGATGTAAAATAAAATAAATTTTCCAATAGAGTAACCTTGGCTAGACCAATAAGATGCATACCAATAAGAATCAATTAATCTAGATTGATTAATAATGATAGTTGAGATTATTAGGAAATGTGTGTCAATCTAGCAATCTTATGTATAATATATATTCTTTGTGACATATAAGCTCAAAGGCGCTACTCCAAATGCGGAGTTGAGGGATCTCCCCATGGGAGGGGAGTAATGCCCTCATTTATTTGGCCTTTTTTTGTTTTTATTATATTATTTTGTGTTATGCTTTTGGTACTCGTGGTATTATAAAACTACCTTTTGATATGCCCATTAATATTAATAATGCATTAGGACTTGAGATGGTGAGTTTATAAGTATTGTTATGTTTCCAAAATAGCTTCATATCTCTTGTTGGTGATTCTCTTGTAAAGGTTTAGAATTTGCAACTGTATTAAAACCACTAAATACTAAATAATACATTGAGTTTCATTAGAGTGTGGGATTTTTCTCTTGAAAGGTTTTCCCCTTGTAATTGTATTATGGTATAGCACGCTTTTATATTTTTTTGTAATTGTGTGATCATTTTAGATTTATCACATGCCTTCTCTCATCTAGATTAGTGTGGGGAGCATATTTTACACCCTTGTACTTCCTTTTAGGGATTGATAAATTTGATGATTTTTAATGATTATTTTAGGAAATTAAATGCAAAGACTATAATACCACTTAGCTCTAGTCTCAATGGTAGATAGTTTTGATGCAAACTTTCAATCTAGGTATCATAGATCTCAAAGTAGATCCTCTTTGTTGGTGAATTCTTAGAAATTTGTGGTAGACATCTACTCTATTAGGGGTTGAGTTTGGAGATCTAGGTCAAGCTTATTGTCATGGCTTTTTCCATTGGATTTAGATTTGACTCTACACAATGTATAGTTCTTTTATGTTTCTCACCTAATTATTCTATCTACTTTGTGGTTTTTGCTGACATATAGACTATCGAAATTTATACCTTTGAAGGGATCTCATTTTTGCACTAAGAGATAAGTTCTCCCAAGTTGGCCCCTAGAAATTTATGTACAAAGTTACAAAACAAGCATCAAGAATCCTAAGATGATTTATGTAGATTCATTACACCTTTTAGTGAACCAAATCCAAGTGTTACATTATTGATTGCTTCTTTAATGCTCTAGAATGAGAGAAGAAGCTATAATTTTGGATGATGTAATGCATTTTAAATACTAGCACATACAATTATTGTTTACAAAATGTGTATTAAGTTGGCTCGTGGTGGGAAAACAAAGAAGACTAGTGAACCAAATTTTGAATTCAAATTTTATAAATAAAAGGGTCAACTTTGCAACCACAAAAAATGGCACTTGTTGGATAAACAATCAAATCCATATAGCCAAAGAATATATGGAAGTAGGTATAAGTGAATGCAATACTTGTGAACATAAGGTAAATGCATAGAAGTATGTGCATATAAAAATAAAGTAAGATTTGGTATGTCTATATATGAATAAATAAGACAATGGCAATGAACTCAACTTTACATAAAAATTTGACATTCATCAATATATACATCTATCAAAACATTAAAATATTTAAATTAATTCATACATACCTATAATAGGCCAATTTAAAATGTAGATAATTTTCAATAGGCCCATTTTTTATAGTCCTTATAAATACGACTTCACAAATCACATGTTTATAATAAAGTTTGTAAGTAAATGAAGAAAAAAAAAATTATTGGAAAAAGATAATTAAATGAAAATGAAATATAAAAATTACAATCTAACCAAAAGCACCAAAGTGCAGCAAAAAGATCTCAAGAGGTCCCAGCCAAACAATAAAAATACACAAAAAAAATTGTTGTTAACAAGCCGCAACTCTTTTGCTATAGAACATGGATTATTTCCCCCAGAAACCTGAAAACTATCTACAGCAGCACTTCTTTCACTAACCAGCACTAAAGAGTTGATTCCTTAGCAAGAAAGTAAGCTGGTCTGTTACAGCAGAACTGAATTTTGCTTGAAGTAACAACCACCCCTTCTCAGAAACACAATAATGGCTTCCTTGTAACAAACAAGCACCTTCGAAGTCCCCATTTAAGCTTCAAAAAACACATCCTCCAACTAGACAAACATCAATTTTATAGTGCAGCATCCACAATGAAAAAGAATCCATAGCAAGCACTTCCAACATGAGCATCCTCTGAGGAATCCAGGCAAACTCCATAGTAGTCCGTTCAATGAGCAAGCACAAAGTCTCTTGTCTGATCTACAATGACAATAATCTGGATAGCATTACAATTTGAATTTTGTCTCAAGGGCTTTGAACTGAGCCTGTAATTCATTCACTGTCTTCCTGAACTCAAGCTTAGATTGGTAACAAGACTGAAGGCTAATGATTTATGAAGAGAAGTTTGCACAAAGGAGCATGATTTCAGCTTGCAGGGAGTAATAAGTGTTGAAGAGGGCAGCCAAGCAATGGAGTCTCCATAAGAACTTGAGGATGATGTATCTGAAGGATTGGGTGATATTGTTGTGGAAACGGGAAAGTCCAAGAAGAGCCATTCTCCATGTCCAAGCTTGAGGAAAGAGAACCAGAAAATTGGCAAACAAGAAGTTCCAAAGGTGTTGAGCATGGTGGCAAAACCAGAAAGTGTGTTTAATGGTCTCTTTTTTTCACAAAAGGGATATGAAGGAGTTGGGGAAATAAATGAAAGGCAGTCACCAATAGGGAATTTGACATGGAGCACCTTCCAGGCAAGCAACTGAGCTTGAACATCCGCCTTGGACTTCCAGATTAAGGAACTTAATTTGTTCCATCTCAATCTGCTAAACTTACAATGCCATTTGAGATTCAATCGGGGAGCAAGAGAAATGGCAGGAAGGAGCTATTTATACATAGTTCTGAGAGGAAAAATAGAAGTGTTGATTGTTTGGCCATTTCCAATCTTTGAGGAAATTATCATGACACGAGGTGGACAACAAACAAGAAATCCTAGGTAGGACTAGCTGTTGAATTTCTTGAATTGGGGCTCTAAATGTTGAGGGCAAGTTAAATTGAGATTTGAGTTGTTGCCATGTTTTCCATCCAAATCTTACCGGGTCCCACAAGTCACAAAAAACTTGGATGCCTCTTTTAAATAACTGTTTACCTTTAAGAGCTTTGATATTCGCCAAAGGATTATTGTTTTGTTGAATCAAACGGTTCCACCAAATGGAAGATGACATGCAAAACTTAGACCTTGACTCAAGGTGTTGTCAAACCAAACTAACCTTTTTGAGGTAATTTTCCAAGCTCTCCAAATGGAGGTGAAAGGGGCAGATCCCTGAATCTTAAAATAAGGGGCGAGGAGCAACTTATCCCTCCAATTGACTAAATTCTAGTGGCCTCTAGCAGTAGCTGATTGGATGTGATGACGCACTAAGTGTTTCCAAGGTGCATCCCCATCAAGAGCCCTTACAATCCATTTAGTAGTCAAGCAGATGCCTTGCGTGTATGGGTCTAAAATTCCCAAGCCTCCTTTGTCTTTTGGTTGAATACAATGAATCCATGAAGTAACTGGAGAACCTTTTTTATTTCCCCACTTAGACCAAAGGAAATTCCTGATTAGTTGAGTCAACTAGGTATAGCAAGTTTTAGAAGAAAGCCAACAAGATGAGATGTACGTGCATGGTTGGCTAAAAGGACTTTGTTGGCAACTTGAATTCTACCTGCCATAGATAAAAATTTGTTGGTCCAATTCAGAAGTTTCTTTTTTATTTTGAGCAAAAACCAATTCCACGTCTCTAAGAGAGACTCCAATCCCAGAAGGGATTCCAAGGTATCTTGTGATACAACCATGTTTCACCTCACGTCGTTCGCTAGGAATCCAAGGAGGACGGGGATTTGGTCGAATCATAAAAAATTCAGTTTTATGCATGGCCAATTTGGAGCTTGAGATAGAAAAAAAGAGTTCCAAAATGTCCAAAGTGTGAGAGACTTCTTCAGCAGAATTTTGAATGAAAGCATGCTGTCAGCTGCAAAATGGGAGTTGAGCATTGTACCATTGCCGGGAAGTGAGATACCTTGAATAAGTCTATTTGAGAGAGCATGTTGGAAAAGATAACCAAGGGCATCAACGGTTAAGACATAAAGGAAAGGAGCAAAGGGGCATCCCTGACGAATGGATTTTTGTAATGGAAATGGAGGGGACAGCATTCCATTCACAGCCACTCTAGCATTTGCATCCATGAATAACATGTTGATATGCTCGCAGATTTTAGGACCAAATCCTAACCATTTTAACATTTTAAGAATAAAGGGCCAGCGGATTCAATCGTAAACTAAATCAAAATCCAGCTTGATGATAAGAGCACATCTTGAGCAGTTTGTTGAGCCCACTCAGCCACTTTCCAAGCAAGCACAAGGTTATCTAAGATAAATCTACCTCTCAGAAAACCAGTTTGCTCCGGACAAACAATCATTTGGGCTATGTGCTTAATTCTGTGAGCCACGGCTTTAGCTATTATTTTGTACGATGTGTTGAGGAGGGTAATCGGACCCCACCCATTAACAGTGTCTTCTTCTTTACCCTTGGGGATGAGTTTAATTAACCCTTGATTAATATGCTGTCCTAAGGAACCGGTTTCAATTGCCTCAACATACACATTATAGAAGTTCTCACGAATATACGGCCAAAGGGCTCTATAAAATTCAACAGGGATCCCATCAACTCCTGGGCTTTTTTCTAAGGCTAAACACTGGAGGGCTGCATCCAACTCTTCAATTGAAAGGAGATGGTCAAGAAATCTACTATACTCGGGGTCAACTTTTTGCGGGATACAACTGGCAACACTATCATCAAGAATGGTGAGAAGAAAGTCATTAGCAGAATCATCAATAAAGATATTTTTGAAGTGATCGTAGAAGGTGTTCATAATGGCAGATTGGTTTTATTGGAGGTTACCATCAGCAGATTTAATCGTAGTTATGTGCTCAACCTTATGTTTATGCTGAAGGTACTGAAAGAAAAATTTAGATCCACGATCTCCCTCCTTAATCCATTGAAGACGAGCATGGATTTGAGCACCTTTGCCTTTATACGCAGCCATTTTTCTGAGCATGTTTTAAGCATTGGCCACAGATTGCTGCACAGAGATGTTACAAGGATTATATGCAAGAAGGGACCGGCCAAGTTCAAGTTGACCTTTGAGAGATTTCTTAAGTCTGTGTCGTTTTGCAGCAGCTCTTGGACCATAATCACTAAGGAAAGTACGCCACTTAACCCAAACTCCAATCAAAAACAGAAAAAATAAACCAATCATCGCTCAGTGAGACACAGCTAAAATATTTCTTTGAATCAAAGCTCTTTCATAATCTTCATTATTGCGGCTCGAGTTTCTGTACACACAGTACAGTAAAATTTGTGCCGCCCCAAGCAATGCCCCCAATCCGTTTGGAAGCTGCATTATAACAAATATTTGTCAACTTTATTGAATTATTAAAAATTGATTTGTCTGTGATTCAGGACATCTTGATGATTGTTCATCGGAAAATGTTTACACAATCAAATCTAAAACATTCAAAAAAATTCAATAATATGAACTGAAAATTTTTAATCTATAGAAGAAATTTACTGCCACAAATATCTCTCTGCCCAAAATACCACAGAAAAATCAGGTGAAACCGCAAAGAAATACACTGAGTGAAAGGAAGAAGGGCATAAACTCCACACTTCTTGTCTGGACTACCAATTTCTGTGATATGAAAAGAAGCACATAGACAATTTAAATGTTAGGGAAGATTTTGTTGGACATCATTATGATATGAAAATAAAAACATAAACAATTAATCACATATTTTAGGATATACTGTCTGAATCAAATAGTCAAATTCAGAAATCTGTAATAAATTATTATGATAGACTGTAAAAACTTCATGCTTTTAAAACTATATTAAGAAGATTTTATTAGAGCAACATTTCAATCATACTCCATGATCCATCATCTGAATAAAAACAAAAAGATTTTATTGCAATCTCCTTTACTATAAATAGTTCCCCAAGATTTGCTTAATGAGCAGTAACTATGTGGTTTATTGCAGAGCTTTATGGATGTGTTTGGTGAGGTTTATGGAATAAGTTTGCAGGTGTAATAATAAATATTCCATTTACTTCATTTTAAGCTAAGATGAATGGCCCCTCGGCATTCATAGCAGTAGCAATATTGAAATGATAAGTGATCATCACTAAAGTGGTGGACCATAACTTTGAGTGCCAGACCAAAAGACGTTGTCCAGTTTCGATCCGTGGACCACCTTTTGCAAGCCAACAAGGTCACCGACTGGTTGGCTTTCATGTCACCACATTAACAAGACATCAAAGTTTTATTCTATCTTAATGGAGCTTACCAATTAGAGATCAAAGTTCTACTTTATTCTATGTTAATGGTGCTTACCAATTAGATTTTAGAGCAAGAATATGTTCTATCTGCTACTTTCTGTTCAGTGAGGTTTCTCATATGTTAATGGCCTGGACTTTTAAAAAAATATATGTGCTCTCAAATTAATCTCATAGATTGTAGAAATATCATATCTGTTATTCATCATTATAGACAAGGAAGCAGCGAATATGGTGACGGAGACAGCCATTCTGATGATCCAAACAAACAATTTCCGTTCTGTATCATGAAAAGCCAAGACAGACACTGCAACAATTGCGGCAAATAAAGCCAGAACTCCAATGAACAGTCTCAAAATTTTCATCTGTATATAACACATCACAAGATTGAACAGTCTAAAAATTTTCATCTGTATATAACACATCACAAGATTGTATTTTTATATTGTGAATAATAAAATTGATAGTAATTAATGGAGAAACAAAATACACAAGAACTTACAAAGTATTCGTAATTCAATTAATATATGCACATACAATTCAAAAATCATGAGGATTGACTTTATATGACATCTTTTTTATAAATTTGTCCTCATAGCCTCAACATGTGTAAGAAGCATGGATTCTTAGTTCCTATTCAATTCATGATACAAAATTTTATCATTTACAAATTAAAGCCAAATGGAATTTGAATAGTAAATATCACTTAGAAAACTTGGCCTCTTGAAGTTCAATCTTATCTCTTTATATGCATAGCCTAAAAGCACATATAGAAAATATTTTTGAATAACAATAATCTAATATAAGCCAATGTATTATATTTGCACAAAAATTACACATCTAATTGAATTTATGAAATAAGTTACAACTCCTACTACATGACCTATTGCAAATGATGAGAGAGTAGAGTAATGAGCATATATAATGTGTGCTGATGAGAGTTGAGTTTAAATAATGATATGATGATATTTTAGATCTATGATCTTATACATTATGTGCTAAGAAATTTAGGAAATAAAGCTCATTGTTTAATTTGGTAGATTGAGTTTAATGGACATGATTTAGCATGAGGAGAGATTCACATTCAAGTATTTACTGATTTAAAGGATGATCTTGATATTGAGTATGACAATGTGTCAATGAGGTTAAAAAAACTCCTCAAGAATGGGTATTTCAAAGAGTGGTTGAGTAGTTGTCCCAAAATCTAATTTTCTTCTTGGGATGATATTATTGCAAATTTTAGTGAGAAATATTATTGTTTACTCATCCAAGAGTTTGTTGACATCAAGAGACTTGAAGGGGAGTCAACCTCTATTTTCAATTAAATATTTTCTACTTTTTTGTTAGATATCCCTGAAGGTAAAAGGCTTGAACAATCTAAAAGTGTGAGATTATTTTGTGAGGCACTTGACCATATGTTGAGCTTGCTTCCAAAGGAATTAAATCCCATGAACTTCCACCAAGCTTATCATTGGCTAGGCCTCTTTGATCAATTTAGAGAAGCATCGCCAATTTCAAACCTGATGCCCATAAGTTGTAATTTTGATATGTCAGATGACCTAGATGACTAGCTTGAGGCCCAGTATATGTTGATTTTAATGCCCATATAAAACAATTTATAACAATTTATTTGATGAAAGGCAAGGTGGAGGATCCTACACTTCAAAATTATTTTGTTGATGATATATGAAAATCCATTGCCCTTATCAAGATTGGCTTGACACCCAACAAAATATTAATATCACAAAAGAAATAGGCAACCAATATAAGATTACTATCATACAAGATATAGAAGCACTTAAACAATAATTTATGCAACAAAAGGCCCCTTCTATTTATTTAAAGACCATAAATATCATATTTAGTATCTAGAAATATCAAGAAGAATATATGTATACATTTAATACTAGGTTTCATGATGTGTTAGATGTATTTGGCCTTGTTTATATTAAAGAATCAATTTGTGTGTGTTTGTATGATGGAGCCATTTGTAATTATAAAGGTTTTTTCTTAAAAGAAATGAATAATACAACTCTCTTTTAAACTTACACTTGGGTTGAGCATGTTGATGAGATCATTTATTTTAGTGTTATTAATCTCAATATTTTGGCTTTTTATTGGCATGAATATTGATGAGGATGTTCATATTAATTCAAACTTATGACTATTGGTAATTATGACCAAATGCCTAGTTATGATGATCCATATACTTGGTTTAATTTTTTTTATCATTTTATAAAGAGTTCATTACTCGTGGTTCCATGGAAGAGGGATAAGATATTGATGATACAAATTCAACATTAATTATTTGTGAATTACATGTGAAACTAATAATTAGCTTTATTATAATTTTGTCTCTTATGTAACTAGTGTAGTAGTGATGGTTTTAAAATAGATAGGAAAAATAGAGAGGCAATTTGAAGAATCAAGTTCTTTACCTGAGGTTCCTTAGATTTCTCAATTTAGTTCTAATGATCTAAACTATGATTTGGGTTTGCTAAATTTAAATTTCAACATTGAACTTATTTTTCCTAATGATAATTTTATATGGGTTTATTGATTCAACCAATTTAATTATTGGGGGATTTCACTTGAGATTAGAGTCATTATGAAGAAGAATATAAAATTCCCTACATGGAAAATTTTAATATTAAGAACATGTAGCTTATATAAAAGGTATACATGATGAAAAATTATGTTTAGAAAAATCATGCAATCAACTTTACTCTCTCTCTCTCTCTCTCTCTCTCTCTCTATATCTCTCCCTTTATCCCTCCCACCCTACCTAGACAACTCTCCCTCACTCCAACCCCCTCTCTCTCAGGTCTCTCCCTCCCTCTCTCTCTCTCAAATCTCTCCCTCTCTATATCCCTCCTACCCTCCTCTCACCCTACCTCAATAACTCCCTCTCTCTATCTCAACTCTCTCTGTCCCTCTATCCCTCCCACTTCCCCTCTCTCAAATCTCTCCCTCTCTCTCTTAGGATGCTCCCTCCCTCTATGCCTCCAAACCCCCTCTCTCTCTCTTAGGTCTCTCCCTCCCTCTATCCCTTCCACACCCCTCTCCCTCTCATGTATCTCCCTCCATCTATCCCTCCCACCCTCTCTCTCTCCTGGGTCTCTCCCTCCCTCTATCCCTCCCAACCCCCTCTCTCTCAGTTCTCTCTCTCCCACCCTACTTAGATAACCTTCTCTCTCCCTCTCTCTCTCAAGTCTCTTCCTCCCACCCTACCTAGATAACTCTCTCACTTCCTCTCTCTCTAAGCTCTCTCCCTCTCTCTATCCCTCTCTCTCTCAGGTCTCTCACTCACTCCCTCTCTCTCGGGTCTCTCCCTCCCACCCTACCTAGATAACTCTCTCACTCCCTCTCTCTCTCACTCTATATATATTATAATGTTGTATATAATATATAATATATATACTATATATACTATATATTATATAATATATATATATAATATATAATATGTATTGTATTATATTATATTATATTATATTATATATGTAATATGTTATATATATTATATATAGTATATAATGTATTAATAATAATACAAAATATTTTAAATACGTTGGAGGTAACATATATCCAATTTTTTAACAAAATCAATAGCCTTGAGATTTGCCTCGAGGTTGCCTTGGTATTTGGCTTGGGGGTGTCATACCTGGAAAGTCAACTAAAAAAACATGTTGAGAAAATTTCCTTAATTTTCCAAAGTTTGCCCTTATTGCTAACGACTTTTTTTATCTAAATTTGATAAAATGAAAAGGGTTTATTGAAAAAATTATCAATTTTCCACCAATATAAGATATGCCTTATTTTAAATTTAATGGATAATTATTATTGATTTTCTACATGCATTACGACTAAAGTCCTCGTTGATAGGCTGATTGAAAAACTAATATAATTCTCAAACTGTTTCATATTTTTCGAATCTAAAAGATGTGTCACATTCTATGTTTCTCATACTATAGGATAAAAAAATTGAATTTCATAAATTTTTGACCAAGTTATGGTGTCAAAAAACATGTTTTAATATTTTTTACAAGTTCTAATTAAAAATTCATAACTAATTATTTACTTGCAAAATAAAAATTACAAAAAATGTGGCATATCCAAGCATACATGTCCTCTACTTATATTGAAATTTTAAAAACTAAAAAATATTTTTTTCTTGTACTTAGGTAGGTTAGACACACACCTATTTTTTTCAATTTAGCTAATGCGTTGAAATTTTAAATTTTCACAAAATAGATCTACTATTTTCCAAAAAAGGACTAGTAACTTAGAAACTACATTCAATTTTCTACAAATTTTGTTCTTACATATTTTTCAAATTATGTTAATAACCTATTCAAATTTCTATGTCAAGTTTTTTAACTCTATTTTTCTAAATTTTCATTGCCACTTAAGGGTCTAGTCTGGGGATCTTGTTCTAACCCATATATCATAATAATATATATGATTTGTAATTTATAATTTATATATAATTATAATATTATATTATATATAATAATAATATATAATATTAATACATTAATAATATAAAAAAAATGTCAAATTGCTACCAAGGGGGTAGCTACCATTCCATTAATATAAAAAAAAATATAAATCATTTTAGAAAGTAGATTGATATCAGTCCCGTGGTCAATTCAGACACATGATCAGCTTCAACAACTGGAAGAACCCCTTGATTTGTAACTATAAATTCAAGAAAGGGGTTCAAGTCTTTCTTATACAAACATTCCCTCAAAAGATTCATTGTCTCTTATGATTTCTTATCCTTCTTCAAAAATCCATACTCGATCATGTCAAATACATAATAATTTAAATGATATATATAATGTTATAATAATATATAATATTATATATTTTTATATTTTATATATATCTTGTAAATATATTATATACGACTATCATCCAAAATGTATATCTATTTTGTAGTTTACAAAACATATATCCGTTATTTTAAAAAATGGATATCCATTATAAATAGATATCTACTTTTATTTGATTTTTACGAAAGAAAAATGTACTTTTTACCTGGAAACCAAGTAAAAATTCAAACATTCATTTCACGATTTTGGCTATGTGAAAATGAGGTTTTTTTCCTTGTAATTGTATTATAGTATAGTGTCGCTTTTATATTTTTATAGTTGTATGATCATATTAGCTTTATCACATACTTTCTCTCATAGATTAATGTGGGAAGCATATTTTACACCTTTTCTTCCTTCTAGGAACTGATAAATTTGATAATTGTAATGATCATTTTAGGAAAGTAAATTCAAAGACTAATAATACCACTTAGCTCTAGTCTCAATGGTAGATAATTTTGATACAAACTTTCAATCTAGATATCGTAGAGCTCAAAGTAGATCTTCTTTGTTAGTGAATTTCTTGGAAATTTTTTCTAGACATCTACTTTATTAGGGGTTGAGTTTGGAGATCTCGGTCAAGCTTATGATAATGGTTTTTTCCATTGGATTTAGACTTGAATCTACACAATGTATAGTTCTTTTATGTTGCTCACCTAATTAGTCTATCAACTTTGTGGTTTTTGCTGACATGCAGACAATGGACATGTATACCTTGGAAGGGATCTCATTTTCGCACTAAGAGATAAGTTCTCCCAGGTTGATTGCTAGAAATTTATGTACAAAGTTAGAAAACAAGCATCAAGAATCCTAAGATGATTTATGTAGATTAATTACCCATTTTAGTGAACCAAATCTAAGTGTTTTGTTATTGATTGCTTCTTTAATGCTCTAGAATGAGAGAAGAGGCTCTAATTCTCAATGATGCAAAATATTCATGCAATTAAATATCTTTAAATACTAGCACATACAATTACTTTTTGCAAAATGTGTATTAAATTGGCTCATGGTGAGAAAACAAAGAAGGTGAGTGAACCAACTTTTGAATTTGGATTTTAGAAATGAAAGGGTCAACTTTGCAACCACAAGAAATGGCACCCGTTGGATAAATAGTCAAATCCATGTAGCCAAAGAATATATGGAGGTAGGTATAAGTGAATGCAATAAATGTGACTTGATAAGTTCAATGCATAGAAGTATTTACATAAGAATAAAGATTTGAATATGTCTATATATGAATGGATAAGATTATGACAATGAATCCAACTTTACATAAGATTTTGACGTTCATCAATAAATACATCTATCAAAACATTTCCTCAAAATACACATAAAACTAAATGAAAAATAACATTTTTTTTTATTTTATTTTTTTTATTTTTATTGAGAAAAGCATAATATTAATATAAAAAAAAGAATTTACAAGAGTACAGATGTGCGTAAAAGAGGCACATCCCAGCCCGAATAACTGAAAGAAGCGGTCAAACAAAAAAACAGAGCATATACCAGCTAAAACAACATAAAGAAATGTTGTTGAGGGCAGCAAACAATTGACATGAGACTCATTTTTCTCCAAGAGTGAGGAGAATATAGTCATCCGTAATGATATTAAACATTGAAAGAAGAGCTCCATTAGAATTTGTCACAACCGCAGCCAACTGAGACTAAACTTTAGATAGTTGGGATTGAACCTCTGACGTGATGCTGTGTTTCTCCTTCATTGCTTTAGCTAGACTTGATTGCTGCAAAATAATGCAAGAGAATAGATTGTGCATGATCATGTCAATAGGGGGAAAATCATTAGGGAAGATAGCTTTACATCTGAGCAACCAAATATATTGAAGAATACATTGACGAAAAGATTCTAAAACAACATTCTGAGAGCAATGCAGCCCTAAAAGAGCTGATTTCCATTTTAATTTTTTGCTAAACATGTCAGGAATAAGACTCATAATAGCCTGCCAAATTAATTGAGAATGCTTGCATGACCAAAAAGCATGTTTGATGGTTTCCAACTTGTGACAAAAAGGATATTTGGTGGATTGATTATGCAAAAAGGTGAGGTGTTCTCCCACAGCAACTTTGTAATGAATAATCTTCCATGCTAAAAATTTTGCTTTGGCCTCAGCTTTTGATTTCCAAACAGCAGTGCTCAAGCTAAACCACTTGGACTTGGACCAATTTAGATTCCATTTCAGATTTAATCTAGGAAGCATTTGAATTGGAGGAAGGATATTAAGGAAGATAAGTTTGAGAGGGAAGTTTCCAATATTATAGCTTGGATACCACCTCCAATCTTTAAGAAAATTGCAAGATATAGGAGTGCATAGCTTTAGTTGTAGCTCTAAAGGAACAACATCTTGCACCTTGTGAATGCCATTGATGAGAGTATTCGATAGCTTGAAATCCTGCTTAAGTTGTAAGTCACTTTTCCAAGATAGAGTTGTGAAGTCCCAAATGTCTCTAAACTCCTTGATGCCTTTTTTGAATAAGAGTTTGCTATGCATGTGAGGAGTAGTTGCTAAAGGTTGCTCCTGAAGGCATACCAGTCTATTCCACCAAATAGAGGAAGCTGCAAAACTCATGCCATGGCTAAGATCTTTCCCTTTCCATTCAAGAAGAGGAGACACATGTTGCCAAGCTTTCCATATGCTTAAAAATTGACTGGAGGCATGAGGCTTAAAGTACTTAGCCATAAGGATTTTATCTTTCCACCCAACTTCTTTCCAAGCATTATTGGCTTTGGCTGTAGCAATTATGTGCCTAATAAGAGATTTCCATGGTGCTGCTCCATTAAGAGATCTTGTGATCCATTTAACAATAAGGCATATCCCTTGTGTAAGGGGATCAATTACTCCTAAACCCCTTTGGTTGGATGCAATATAACCATGAAGCAGATGGAAGACCTTTTTTGTTATTCTATTTTCCCCATAAAAAATTTCTAATTAGCTGAGTAAGCTGATTATAACTGCTTTTAGAAGGAAGCCAACATGATGAGATGTAGACATGACTGGCTATGAGGACTTTGTTGGCAATTTGAATGCGTCTAGCCATAGATAAAAATCTGTTTGACCAAAGTTGGAGCTTTCTTTTTAATTTATTGATAAACCATTTCCACATGTCAAAGAGAGAAACTCCTGTGCCAAAGGGAATACCCAGGTACCTTGAAATTACTCCATGCTTGTTGAAATTCCACTGTGGGGGAATCCAAGGAGGTGGCTGATTAGCTGAAGTCATCCAAAATTCAATTTTATGGAGAGAAAGTTGTGAGCCACTTGCTGAACAAAACAAGTCTATGACATCCATGGTGTTATTAAGCTCTTCTTGAGAGTTTTGTATGAAAAGTAAGCTATCATCAGCAAAATGAGAGTTGAGAGCAGCTTTATTATCAGGTAGAGAGATACCATGAATGAGGTTTTGTTGTTTAGCATGCATTAAAAGGTAACCAAGTGCATCAGCTGTGAGAACATAGAGGAAAGGAGCTAAAAGGCAGCCTTGTCTTATCGAGCGTTGAAGAGGAAAGGCTTGAGTGATTGAACCATTGATAGCTAAGCAAGCATTAGCATCAGCAAAAAGGAGTTTCACATGTGAAATGAGCATAGGTCCAAAGCCTAACCATTTGAGCATTTTTAATATAAACTGCCACCTAATCCTATCATAAGCTTTGCCAAAGTCCAATTTGATGAGGAGACAGTCTTGTCTTGTTTGTTGAGCCCATTCCACGGTTTCCCAAGCAAGCACCAAGTTGTCAAGAATGAATCTCCCTCCTAAGAACCCAGTTTGTTCGGGTCTAACAATTTCTTGCACTGTTTGTTTAATTCTTTTGGCAATAGCTTTGGCAATAATTTTATAAGTGGTATTAAGGAGGGTGATTGGTCTCCAACCTGCAATGTTACTCTCATTTTTTCCTTTAGGAATTAATTTTATCAACCCTTGATTAATAGAAGAGCCTCATAGAAGTCCTCCCTAATAAATGGCCATAATATTTTATAAAATTCTGCTGGTAGGCCATCAATCCCAGGACTTCTAGAGTCAGCCATATCATTCAAGGCTGCATCCAACTCTTCAATGGTGAGGAAGCGGTCTAAGTAAGTTCGCTGGGTAAAGTCAATCTTGCTAGGAATGCAAGTGCCAACCATATCTTCAACTATTTCTTCCAGCTGATCACCTCCAGCAGGATCAATAAATAATTGTTTATAATGCTGAAAGAAGCAGGATTTAATATCATCAATATTGTCAAATTTGTGCCCCTCTTGGTCAAGGATAGATATTATTCTTTCTTTAGAATGTTTATTCTTGAGGTAACTAAAAAAGAATTTTGTTCCCTTATCTCCTTCTTTCATCCAATGAAGCCTGGCCCTTAATTGAGCTCCTCGTGCTCGATAAAATTCAAATCTTTTGAGTTTTGTTTCAGCAGCAGCAACAGCATGTTGAAAGGAGACATTAGTTGGTGTTGTATTTAAAAGAGTTATGCTCTTTCCCAGTTGATACCTTAAAGTTTTTTCCATTCTAGATCTTTGTCTAGCCATTCTTTTCCCATAAGCTCTAAGGAAGGTGGTGCAGCGAATAATAGCTTCATTCCACCATTGTAACCAACCACAATTATGTTGAGGTCTAGATGCTTCGTTCCAAATAGAGATAAGAGAAGCAAAATAACATATACAAATTTTACCAATTACAATATTAAATTTTTATATTATATAAAAACCTTATATATATATATAAATTCATACATACCTATCCCTTTCCCTCCACCACTTCATGTAATTTAAAATGTAGATCATTTTCAATAGGCCAATTTTTTTTAAGTACCTACGACTTCACAAATCACGTCTTTGTAATAAAGTTTGTAAGTAAACGAAGAATTGATCGGCGGAAAGTACGCTATTTAACCCAAACTCCAATTAAAAACAGAAAAAATAAACCAATCATCGCTCAGTGAGATACTGCGGGAATATTTCATTGAATCAGAGGTCTTTCATAATCTTCATTATTGCAGCTGGATCTTCTGTACACACAATAAAGTATAATTTGTGCCGCACCAAGCAATGCCCCCAATCCGTTTGGAAGCTCTGCATTATAACAAATATTCCTCAGCATTACTGAATTATCAAAATTGATTTGGCTGTCTTCAAATCCCTGAAATTAGGATTTTTTTGTTTTTTAGATTTGATTGTGTAAATATTTTTCATCAATATTTCGGATCATACTTTCTTATTTATTTCTCTTCTCTGACTTACTATATCTTGATGATGATGGATCATAGAGTGTGATCAGAAATATTGATTGAAAAAAATTTGCACAATCAAATCTAAAAAATTTCAAAAAGTTCAATATTATGAACTGAAGATTTTAAATATCTTTTTAAATATAGAAGAAATTTACTGCCACAAATATGTCTCTGCCCAAAATGCCATAGAAAAATCAGGTGAAACCGCATAAAAATACACTGAGTGAAAGCACATAGAAAATGTAAATGTTAAGAAAGATTTTGTTGGACATCATTATGATATGAAAATAATAATATAAATAATTTATCAGAATTTTTTGGATTTACTGTGTGAATTTAACAGTCAAATCCAGAAATCTATGATAAATTATTATTATAGACTGTAAAAACTTCGCATTAAGAAGATTTTGTTGCAATCTCCTTTACTATAAGTAGTTCCCCAGAAATTTACTTAATGAGCAGTAACTATTTGGTTTGTTGCAGAGCTTTATGGATATGTTTGGTGAGATTTATGGAATAAGTTTGCAGGTATGATAATAAATATTCCATTGACTTCATTTTAAGCTAATTTGAATGGCCCCTCGGAATTCATAGCAGATCAATATTGAAATGATAAAGTGATCATCAATAAAGTGGTGGGCCATAACTTTTGAGTGCCAGGCCAAAAGACGTTGTCCAGTTTCGATCCGTGGACTACCTTTTGCAAGCCAATAAGGTCACCGACTGGTTGGCTTTCATGTCACCACATTAACAAGACATCAAAGTTCTACTATATTCTATGTTAATAGTGCTTACCAATTAGATTTTAGTGCAAGAATATGTTCTATCTGCTACTTTCTGTTCAGTGAGGTTTCTGTCACAGTCAATATATCCAAATAAATTTTTCATTTTTCATATTAATACTGTTAGTACTATTTTGTAAAACCTTTTAAAAATTAAAAATTATTTTTAAATTGATTAAAATGATATTTTGGTTTTATTATGCAATTAGTTTGTATTTAAACTTATTTCATTATCAATAAATTAAAAGATCTAGCTACCTGTTGGTACCTCTCTTTTTTTAATTTGTTTTGTCTAATATAAAATAAATAAATTAAAAGATCAATGATATCATTTTATTGTTTCTTTATTAAAATTTTAATATTTTATGTTTTTTTAATATTTATTGAACATGATAAATAATGACATATTTCTTATTATTTTATTCTTTATAAACGTCATCTAATTAAAATGGTCAATTAATGTTATTAGCCAGAAAATTTATGGAATATAGATCAAATTTCAAGATGTTGTATATGAAATGTCATCAACTCAAAATAAACATATTTATATGTATATAACACATCACAAGATTGCACCCCTATATTGTGAATAATAAAATTGATAGTAATTAATGGAGAAACAAAATACAAAAGAACTTACAAAGTATTCGTAATTCAATTAATATATGCACATACAATTCAAAAATCATGAGGATTGACTTTTATGACATCTTTTTTATAAATTTGTCCTCATAGCCTCAACATCTGTTAGAAGTATGGATTCTTAGTTCCTATTCAATTTATGATACAAAATTTTATCATTTACAAATTAAAGTCAAATGGAATTTGAATAGTAAATATCACTTAGAAAACTTGGCATGTTGTAGTTCAATCTTATCCCTTTATATGCATAGCCTAAAAGCATATATAGAAATATTTTTGAATAACAATAATCTAATATAAGCCAATGTATTAATTTGCAGAAAAATTACACATCTAATTGGATTTATGAAATAAGTTACAGCTCCTACTACATGACCAATTGCAATTGATGAGAGAGTTCTAGTAGTGAGCATATATAATGTGTGCTAATGAGAGTTGAGTTTAAGTAATGATATGATGATATTTTAGATCTATGATCTTATGCATTATGTGCTAAGCAATTTAGGAAATAAATCTCATTGTTAAATTTGGTAGATTGAGTTTAATGGACATGATTTAGCATGAGGAGAGATTCACATTCAAGTGTTTATTGATTTAAAAGATGATCTTGATATTGAGTGTGACAATGTGTCAATGAGATTAAAAAAACTCCTCTAAGAATTGGGTATTTAAAAGAGTGGTTAAGTAGTAGTCTCAAAATCTAATTTTCTTCTTGGGATGATATTATTGCAAATTTTAGTGAGAAAATTATAAATGAGAAATATTATGGTTTACTCATCCAAGAGCTTGTGTAAAAAAACCCAACCATGAGAACAATTTTTATTTTTTTTACAATATATTTTCACATAAAGCATTGCAATATCCATAAATCATTAGCAGCAAAAACTAGTTATATGTATACATAGCTAAGCTCTCCATGAACTAAATATCAAAGGAAGGTTCATGATTTAGATTACCTGGCATACGTAGGCACCAAAATGGCTAAATGGCATGGCTTTTACTTCCTCAGGGGGTGCAACACACCCAACCATGTGAACCACAGCCCAGTTCACCCCAACCAAGTGGACCCAACAAGTTATTTTGGGATAGACCTGTAATTGTTATGGTTGTGGTCATGAAGATACTAACAAGGACAAAGCTCAGCTATGAAGAAGCCTCGGTGCATCCCCTACTACACCGTGGGTCCAACCTCATCACAACGGGTTCAGTACAAGTGTGGGTATGATAGGTAGATGAATAAGAGGGGGGAAAGACTCACCACTATCCCATCTAGAGCATCCCATACAAAGAAATGACGGTGCATTGCACACTACACCAAGGGTCCCACTCGTACCTTGGTCTTTTGCGCTAGGTGGGGTGGTGATATGGGTATTGGTTAACCAAGTAAAGGACTCAGTGCATCCCATACTACACCATGGGTCCATCCTCCGTCCCAAGGGTCTTAGAGAATTCCCAAGTAGCAAACCCACCATAACTCGGGTAACACTTGGCATCGGTCACTTCCGTGCTTACCAGTGACAACCAGTGAACCCCATAAATACAGTGATTAGCCCCGAATTACCGTTACCCGCATGGATGGGTACCTACCTGTGTAATCACTACAGTCGTACTATAACCAGGGTAGCTAGTAGCCCTTTCACCTCCATGAAACAGGTGAACACTAGCTAATCCCTAGCAGTAGCCCAGACATCGGTCATTGGCACGGTCCAATGACTGCCTGTCACTGCTCATACATCCAAGTGGTTGACTCTTGGGTCTTCTCTGGGTTAGTCACCTCTAGTATCCTAGGTAGCCAGGTCTCATCTTGGAAGGGGAATCTACAACAGTTACAACTAAAAGGGGGTGTAAACCAGGTTGGAATACAGGCTAGTGATCAATGTCATAACTAAAGTCTTGGCAATGTGTTGAGTTCCTATTTAATTGGAGGGAAAGGGGGGGGCATGTGCAGCACAATATTCTTTTAGTTTATCTTTATTAACTTCTGCTCGCCCGCAAATTAGTTGTGCTATGGTAGTGAGCAAAGTTTTCCTTCTTGTTTCTATTCTTAATGCCAATTTTTCCTTGCATAAAATTATTCATGGTTTGGTCTGAAACTTCTCGATATGCTACCTTTGGATTATTAATAAACACAAGAACTTGCCTACAATGGGTGTGGAATAGTGTTTCCAAGGTTTCCATGGTATTATTCAACTAACAAGGTTGTTTTGTTACAGGTAACTTATGCCTTCACTTCGTGGTGTGGAAAAGCTATTCCAAATTTATTTGAAATTCTTGAGCATAACTGAGGATTGTGCTATTTGATGTCATTGTTTATATTATCTATGTATTGCTACAAACCTCCTGACCATGGGGTTTCTAGGAAACATATTTCCAGCTAATATTGCTTTGGGTCTTTTTATTTTAGTTATACACTTGTAGCAAGCAACCTATAATGTCTTTGTGACAGTTTGTAAAGAATTTATGTGCTGCATTCCTTACTTAAATTTTAATGTTTTAATCAAGATTTTCCCCATCTTTTTACTCCATTGCATTCTCTTAATGACCTTGTTTTACTAGCTCTACCTTACACCAAAGGTAAGAATAATTACCACAAGTAATATAATGCCTAACATACATATATCAGTTTTTAATGAGTATCTTCTCCTAGCCGAGGATACCAGATGGCAGAGGCATGATGGTTTAATCCCCTACAGGTTATACCATAGGTACAGCTGCCAACCACTAATTAAATTACTAATCGCTGAATGTGGGGATTTTTATGACCAAAACTAAATATTTTGCTATTGTCTATCGCTACAAATGGCCTGCAGTTGATTGGCTGGCATGTCTAGAGTTTAAGATTTATTTATTTTTAATGCTACAGCTGAATGAAGGGATGCATATATCAAGTTTTTGAATGCCCTTTATTTTTCCAGCTAACTCTAATGCATCAAATCTGGTGCAGCCACTATTTTCTATCCAATAAATTTAGTAGTTTCTTTCTTTGTTTGTTTCTTTATGTTTTTCAGGGCACATTATTGCAGTTGGAAAGGCTATAAAAGTTTTCTAAACCAACAGGGCAGAATAATTTAGAACTAAGACAATAATTCATGAATCTAAAATTAATGAAGGTACAATAGGTGAAACAATTCATATACCAGCACCTACTTCAGAAGAGGGGAAAATAGAGGCAATTTTGGACAGTAGGGTGAGTAGGAGTACAAGGTACAAACAATACTTCGAGTACTTGGTCAAAAGGTTTGGAAGGACTATTTATGACTCATCTTGGTTGTCAAAATCTGAAGTTAAACACCTCAATTACCCTGTTGAGAACTGGCAGGGTCACTTTTCTTCTACCCTGGGTGTTTGATGCAAGAGCATCCAAGGTGTACAAGCAATCTTGTGTCAAAAAAAAATATTTTAATTTTTCTTTGCTTAATATTAATAAGGTCTTAGGGGTTAGGAAAATAATATTTTTATTTGCAACAATGTAATTTATCTTTTGTGTGAAATTGTAAATGTAAGTCAGATCGGAAATAAGTCTTGGTAAAATAGTGAAAGCATCTTGGAGTGGAATATGCCTTTTGGGCGTCCACTTTTGGAGGAGTTAAAAAATTCTTGTTTGCATGTACATGTGTCATAAAATTTCATAAAGTGGTATGCAAAAGAATCCTCCATGTTACTTGCATTTCTTTGCATGCAAAGCGTAACCGACAGGCTATAAGGAAAGTGTAAGAGGTTGTAAGACATAGACACCCAAATATGATTGGATAGAGTTTAGGCACCCACGAGAAGGTTGGCATGCATTATATTTCATTCCTAATTTGTATATTTTTAACTCCCAAAGTTGGGCATGGGTTTTTGGAGGTGGTTCCAGAAGGTTGTTTTGTGAAACCATGGGTTGTTTTCTCCACACACTTTATTTATTCATGCCTTTTCAATTTTGAGAAGGGGAGCTTGGAGAAGTGAAGTTTGCATACCCAAATGCTACTGAAATTAAGCTAGATTGTTGAAGACACATTTTTTGTAGGTGTTTCATGTAGGATTGAATGGGATCTCATGAGCTTCAGTTTGATGTAACATTTTTGCATATTTGAATATAATATAACTTGCAAATTTCTCTTCCATATTCTATTCTTTTTATGTATTCATAGCCTTCTTGTATTGTGTTTATTGAGGTTTTGTGATCAAATTTGAAAGGGAGAACCTCCCTTTTCATCAAAAAACAAAGTTACCATCAAATTGATAAAAATCACTAAAAATGTCACTCTTTCTAGGGTCTAAGGGTTTGGTAAAATATTGTCACTCTTGCTAGGGTTTTCTAAAATGTTATTTCTAATTTTTCATTGATCTACTCCCCTAGTTCCTAGTGTCATTAGTCATTTTATTAAGTCATTTGCAATGTTAAGTTACCAGCCCCTTGATCCTCTACTAGTGCTCACCTAAGAAGAAGATCCTGCATGTGCTTAATTAAATGGATTAAGTGAGATTGCACTTTATGATTCCATGATTCCACAAATAGTTTTATAAAGTTTAATTTAATTATCGTATAACTACAGAAAGGGGACAGGTGTCAATAAATGTCTTACTTTTAAAGGGATTTTACAAGTTCACAGGATGATTCAAGTAGATCTATATGTGACTTGGTGAATCACAGAATGGACATGTGGACTCATCTCAATATCTCCAACAGGATTTTTATCGAAGGGTAGGAATGTGAGCAATGGAATGATTTCACGAGTTTGTGGATATTTTTATAAAGGTTAAGTCAATTGTCATGAAACCTCAAAAAGGGGAAAGTGTCAATTTCTTACTTTTAAAGGGATTCCACAAGTCCACGAGATGATTCAAGAAGATATATATGTGACTTACGGAACCACGGAATAGACACATGGACTCATCTCAATGTCTCCAATGAATTTTCTAAGGAAAATCTCATGAGGGTTGTGTATCCTAGCACACTAAAGTTTAAAACAACTTTAAAACACATGTTTATATCATAAATTACTTGATCGTTTGATGAACATTTAATGGATGGTTGTAGTTGTATTCTACAATGAAATGCACAAAGTGCTAGGATTGCAAACTAAAACCTCCATAATCACCTATAACCATTATATTTACAAAGATCAATGGTTGATAATTTGTTTGAGATGGAACATTTGAATGATGATGCCTCTTGTCAAAAACGATTAATTAATAAAAGGTACAAAAATGTAGGACAAATGTTCAATTTATTTCTAAGTGTCTATATAGAAATGTAATGTACTAATTGTGTAGTCTAGAGGTAACACGTTGAGATTTCATTCACTTTAATATTTGAAAAAAAAGAAAAAAAAAATAAGTGAACTTTCTACTTCTAAGTGATTTTATTTTGAAGTGAGAGGGTCAGCACATAGGGAGATTTCAGATTGCTCATTGTAGTGCACCAAGGAGATTTTGGGTTCCAACATAGTTAGTCCACACCTATCAGTTCTCTATGTTAATCTTTTTCAAGAATCAAAATCCAAGTAAGTGAAAGATAGAAATATTGTGTTTCATCATTTCTTAAATTCTTAATTTTTAAAACTTTGGGTTTAGGGTTGAGAACTTGAGAGTCCTAAGAAAAATTAAGGACTTGAGAGGGACTTCACACTGTACAAGCATGTTTGCCACCACTACCAAACCAATTGTTTGGAAAGGAAAAGAAAATTCAAAATTCAAATAGATTATGCTTGAGTTCTTAAAACCCCAGGTTTCACGGATGAATACCATGATATTTATGATCCTAAGATCTATGGTAGGCTTACCTCAAAACTTATATTTTCATGTGAGAATAAGAGTGCAAAGCAAATGCAATTTCAAAATAGTAAAATAATGTCAATTAATAGTATCACTATACTTTGGGTAGTTGGATTGGGGTGCATGATGTTACATGAGGTTTTCTCTTGCCCATAATTTATCATGGTTTGCGCCCACAATTATGATGATAACAAAAAAGCAATTCTTAATAAAGATAGAAAAGAAGAAATGTTATCCATTATTGTAGAATAATTTAGAAGAGTGTTAGGGTTTACAACTGAAGAATTTGGAAGCATCCACATTGACCTAAAAAATCTTGCTAATGATTAAGAAGCAGTAGATGAAAGGGAGAAAAATACTTTTCTAATTAAAATAGTTCATAATAGAAACTTATTGAAAAATAATCATAAGCATCCTTATGATTTGGAAATTTTTAAGCCATGGGTTCATGATACTATTTCCATGCTAGCATTTTGTCTCAAACTGGATAGCAATTGGGAAGTGGGTGAGAGCCTTCTTGAAATGGTATTTAATATCCATTATACTGAACAACTTGTAAAATATAACTTTCTTGAGCAAATTGTAGAATCCATGCATAAATAGTTTTTAATGATTAAAGGAGGTTCAACTAAGACATTTAGGTTCACAACTTGTGATATTTTATTCTATTCAAATTTAGTGAAATGTTTTGGACCAACAAGCTTCAGATTCAACCCTATATGAATGTCGAGGAAAGAAAAATGGATCCAGTATATGATTGGACCACTAAGATAAGGATGCAAGATTCTTGAAGGAACTAAAATCATTTTGTAGACTACTTTTTGGCTTCATTGTATCAAGCAATTCCAAATAATCCAATTCCTAGATTGTGTATGTCTTGTAGAAATTATATTCAATTGGGAAAAGAAATACAATTGGTTGATTGGTACTTAATGGAAGAATATATTGTGCTAAGATTTTATAGATCGGGAGTAGAGCCATACACACTTCCAATACATGTGACAGAAAAGGTTTTTGCATTGGAATATGTAAGGAAGATGGAGAGTACAAATAAACTATACTTTGTCAGTCAAAAAAAGAAGAGCATATTTCCTTCTTTACCTTTTTCATGTGGAGGGTTCACATTCAAGAGAAAAGCATTTAGTGTGATACATGATCTTTTGAAAAAAAATCAATTTGATATTGTCTCTCACTAGTAGTATGATCCATGTGACACCATTAAATTAAGGATTGTGATCAATAAGAATGTTGCAAGTAGAATTCAACATCAAAGTAAACCCTTGCCTAAAAACTTGAGAAGCAAGGATTCTTGGGATGAGGTCAAAATAGCAATGGAGAAAATTTATGTTGAGAAAGGTATTTCTTTTGAACAATTTTCAGTAGAAATTATGGCATTGCACCAATAGAGAGAAGCAGAGAAGCAAATCAGGAGGTATAACAATTTTTATTAAAAAAAAAGTGTTCTACCATCTACTAGAGTAAAAATACCAGAATCTCTAGATATGGCTTGTAGAGACAAAAATTGGTCACAATCAAAAATTAGTACCTTTTGGTCTATGAGGAAGGATCTAGGTGAACCAAAAACTAGTGCATATTTTGAATATATCAAAGAAGATTATGAGTTTAGAAATTTGTGGAATAAAGAGCATCCATATGAATGTGAAGAAACTGATGATGACTGTGATGATGATAGGGAAGAACAAAGTGTACAATATGCAAGAAAAGTCAAACCTGGTTTAAGTGATACCACAAAACAAACATATACTTCAAGATCAACCATAACCAAAAAAATGGGTTATGAAGGTTGTGGTTTGGGGTCCCAAGGACAAGGCATTTGTATGGAAACATATGTAGACTCTAGAAAACATGTGGATAAGCGAGGCCTTGGAGCTAATAAAATAGCCCAAGGGTATACAAGTACAGCTAAAATAATTCATTTTAAGCTTCAAATCCTAATCATCATGGTTAGATACAATCACAACTAGGACATGCCCATGGTGGAGAAAATAGTGCAACTAGCACTACCATTGGTGGCGATAGTATGGGTAGTAGTACTTGTATTGGTCAACATGTGCTACAATAATAAATTACATACAAGAGGCCAACAATACAAGCTACTACAAAAACCAGTGATCAAGGCATACTAAAGAGGCCAAGGATTATGACAAGCCCAAGTCCAACTACCAGTACCACTACCACTACCTTAATTTCCAATTCCACCCCAAAGGAGTTATTTCCAAACACTCCTCCAGTTAGTGTGATTGCAACAAAAATTGTAAGTAATCCTTTATCATTCAAGCATTCCATTATTTTTGTGTCCTTAGGTTTTGATTACAATGATGATTTTAAAAAGAAAGAAAAATGTATAAAAAAGAAAGGAAGCAACTGATAGAGAGTTTGTCTACTATAACTTCAGAGCTTGCAATAACCAAGGTATTACCCATATTTGACCCAAATAAAGAAATCCTAGAGTACATGTTTGTTGTTCCCACAATTTAAAATAAACTAGAGAATCATATGGATTGCTTTGAATTTCAGGTGAGCAATTTCTAATTGGATTTTTTTGGATAAAAAAATTCTAACAAAATTAATGTATCAAAGAAGAAAAATGAATTGATGTACACATCATTGCTAAATCAAGAGAGAGAAAAAGAGGTTGCAAATTCAAATAGAAAAGTTACAAGCAGACCTAGCAAATGAGAAAGCAAAGAGGAAGTAGCCTATAACAAGAGCAATGAATTAGAAAAAAGAACAAAAAAAAATCCTCTACATCTACAAGCAAAGAGGATAAACAAAAAGAAGTTGGAATTGAATGAACTAAAGCGAAGGTTAGATGAGAGAAAAAAGAAATATGATAAGGAAAATCCACTTCAGAAAAATTAAAAAAAAACCTAGCGAAATCAAAACAATAGTGGGAACAAAAATTGGAGGAAGAGAAAAAAAAATGAAAGATTGGCAGCAGAGCTGAGGGAAGCAAAAAATGAAGTAAACTCTTGTCAAAATAAGTTAACTACATTTTATAGAGAAACAATGAGGCATATAAAAGAAAAGATCTGGGAGTAAATAATGCAGAGGATTGATTGTTTGTGTGAATTTTTTCAATTGATTAGTGATCTAATAGAACATAATAGGAAGCTCAAGAAATACATAGGGGGCAAAAAAAAAGTTAGTTCAATAGAGAAAACTACAAATCAAATTTAGCAAACATTCTACAAAGCTAGTGACAATGAATTGAAATCAAAAGAAATTAATAATCAGATTGATGCCTCAATGAAGTTGTCATCTATAATTCAAAAGTATTTGAGAATACATGAAACAAAGGAATTTTTGGATCAAGATGCAAAAAAGATGAAGCTGGATAAAAAGGTAACTTGACAAAGCTTGGTTTGTCAAATTATTTTGACACAACTGAATGATTCATTGGAAAGGATTATTTCAGAAAGAAGATGGAGGATACAAGGAATATTGATTTGGACTAGTTTCCTCAAAACCCAGATGAGGCGAACTATTTGGATTCCATCAAACCACTGGTAACCTTGAATGCAACTTTGACTGAAATATTCAATTCAAGTTCCAATTTCAATCAGAATTGTTAACAAATTTTCAAGTTAGACACTATTAGTTAGTGATAAATTTGATTTGTAGAATGATTTGATAACATGATTTTTCAGCTCAGCTCTGTGCGGAGTTATCTTTGAGCAAGATTTTGTATTGCCACTATGTATTCCTTCATTTGAAAATCAATAAAAAACTCAAATTCAGTAATGTGTTCGATTATCTATATTCTTTATTTTCTCAATTGGAGAAAAACTCTGGTTTCTACTACTAGATACACATTAAATTATTGTTGAAGTTCATTTTTGTATATGTTATTATTGTTAATATGTTATTAAGCATTGAGTTGAGTGATGAATCACTGAGTACATGTAAAATTTATCAGTATGAAATTATTAATAATATGTTAATTTATTCAATCTGATTCATAATTTGAAATTTCATGGAATACAATATAAAATATCATCAACTACAGTTTGGAATACGATTCATAAAATGCAGTATAAATACCTAAAAATATCATCAACTATAGTTTGGAATACAATTCATAAAATGCAGTATAAATACCTAAAAACTGCTAAATTACTTCCATTCGCCAATTATATGAGATTGAGAGTCATCTTGACTCTAACTCTAACTCTTAGATTTAAACCCTTATTCCCTCTTAAACCCTTGTGTTCTTGTTATATTTTTCTATTGATTGGTTATCTGGGTTTCCTTTTACTTAAGTTGTATTGTTATGTCATGACCTCGTGTGTTTACCGGCCCTACATACCCTATTACCTGATAGGTCCGGTCATTGTGGAATTTTATTTTATAATGTCTTCCCCATCCTTTTTCCCTAGGTGCTTGCATTGAAAATAAAATTTTGCACATGTGGTATTATGGTCATCTAAGTTGCTCATATAAAGGTGGTCCCTACCTCTTTCTATGCTTTTTCATTAGGATTTTCAATAAAGAGAAAAAGGCTTACAAAATCGTGGAAGGTGTACAAGTGTCACAAGCAGAGACTAATTCCAAGACGAGAGAACTTCTGGAGAGTGATGTGTATAGGCTCCACAGAATGTTGACACGTGGCAGAAGATTAAAGGATTCCACAAGTCTGCAGGCCCATAGTGGCATATCTTTTTCTTGGTCGCAGAACTATTGAAGGACATTGTGTGATGATATTCTCATGTGGGAGAATCCTATTGGAGAGAGGGGATGGCTACGTCCTTTTCAATAAAATCAATTATTTACTCATCATTGATATTTTTACTTCCCTTCCAAATGGATGGCCCGTGTTCAAAATTGATAAATGGGTAGATGAATGATTTGTCATTGCGCAAACAAGAAGTAATCGCCGATGTGATGGATGATGGCTCATCTTTTAAGTTAACTGCCTTCATAAATTTTTGGTTCAATGTAGTTGATCATCTCATTTTTTAGGCCTGGTCTAGTAGCAAAATTTGTACAGGTGTGCTCGTTTTGCACCAACTTGATCTCTAAAAAATTAAAAAATAGGTATGCCCTTCTTGGAAAAACTCACCATTGTTAAAGTCTTGAAGCTCATAATCAAGTCTACAAAATCTATTGCATAATATTGTAAAGTTCTGACAGGATAGTGTAGAAATCTATTTTAAAATCATTCTAGAATTATGAGTCATTCAAACACCCAACATTGTACATCTAAAAAATCCTTTGAGGAGGATATTATGGCTCGTTTGTTGGGTTCCTCAAAATATCTTATGAATTCCCTCAGCCCTAATGCAGTAGTTGGGATGGTAGATAAGGCCAGAAATTGTAGAGATGTTGAGTTGAAGAACCAAGATGACACAATCATTGGGTGGGAATTATTCCTACACTGGTATGTGTTGTGTAGTTTTCACACACACGCCCCGCTGAAAGCAGGGACCCTCTCTCGCTTTGGTTTTGGCTTCTTGGCCCTTTCATTTTGAGGTTTTGTCTTATTTTGGCATGTGCTTAATGTTCATTTTGATGGCCTTTGTGATTCCCCTAAGTTATTCATTGAAAATCTTAAGTTTTGGGCTTAATTTGGGTTTTCACTGAAGTTCAGAATTTTCCACTCCGGACGGATTTTCCCGGATCCTGCTTAGATTCTAGCTATGCGCTATCGTTCGGAGATTTTCGGTCTCCACGGATTCCCACATGGTCCGGATTTTTTCGGATTTCGTCCTGTTGTCGGGTTCTTGAGTTTTTTGACTATCTTGTCGATCGCATTTAATGTCATCTATACCTTTGGCAAGCGAGGTATTTAATTGATTTCGGATGATTATTATGCTATTATGTTTATTTCTTACTGTCATTTGAGCTGAGGAGTGCATTCTTGCGAGTGCTTGGTTGATTTTAAGGCATTGGGTTTGTGAATTGCGGATTTGAGTGCCAATTTTTTTGCGCATTCCTGCCCCTGTTCTTTGTGGATGCCATAAATTTTCGCATTTATTGATTCTGAGACCGATTTCTGCTTCATAATGGTATGTTTTTTATTGCCTTGCTTTGAATTGAGGATTATGAATAGCTTCTTTATGTTATAAAGCTTTTTGGGTTTGAATTCCTAAATATTTGATCACTTCATGACTAGGGTTGTGTAGCACTAATTGATTTATGGTCTCTCAAGTAATGCCTGAGTTGGTTTGTTTATTTGCATTTTGATGAACTTCCTTGAGAATCGTGATTTTCCCCTAGTGTGGTATCGGCAGTTGAAATACCTGAATCATAGGATTGACTGTGTGTTAATGGCAGATGTATAGGATTTTAAACCTAGGGCAATACCATTCCACCTTATTTCGTTGTAAAACGGGCCTAGAATGCAAAGAAAATCTATGGAAGGTCCATGCCTAACTTTCCCTAGGCTTAAATCTCTGAAATTCATGATCGATCTGGTGTTTGAGCGAAATTGTGTTTTCGTGTTGCAGTTTGGGTTTTGTCCTTAGTTCGGGATTTTCCGTTCCCTCGGGACAATCCGTCTCTGGTGGATTTTCCCGATTTCCTCTGCTTTTCCAGAATCCGCTATCACTTTCGAAGTTTTGTGTATTTCGCAGATTTCTGTCGACCCTGGATTTTCCCGATCTCTGTTGTTTTCCCAATTTTCTTTGAGTTCTTGGAATCTGCATGCTTTCGGAGTTTTACCTTATCCGTAGATTTTCGTCGACTCCGGATTTTCTTGAGGTCCTTGGCCCCCTATTTTTTTCGGATTTGCTAAGTGTCTCTGCATCCGCGAAAATCTGTCTCTGGTGGATTTTTTCAAAGTTTAATGGAATATGATGGAATATGGAATAGCATGATGTGTTGGTGATTTTTAATGCATTTTATGATTTATTCATACTATCTAATGATCTCCAATGTGGTTTATTGATTGATAATGATCGGATTTAATTGTTAGAAGGTGTGTTCATGATTATTCTATTGGAATCCGTCTAGCCCAGAATTTCCTAAAATTCCTCTCTGGCTCAGATTCTGCAGGTGATCCTGAAACCCGAAGTTTATCAAGGTCATTTTATATGAGTTTTAATAACACCTTGATTATATGAGGTTTATTCAAATGGTGTTTTGATGGATTAGCATTGCTTTCCTGTGCTTTTTACTATGATTTCCATGTTGAGAGCAGGCTGAATCAAGCAGGACAGTGGAGGGATCTTCAATGACTAATGCAGAAAAGATTTAAATGGACATCAAGAGTAAGATCCCTGAAAGTAAGATCACTTCTGTCTGGTCTGAGGTAACTGATACCAATGTTGGGTTGTGGGATTATGAGGATCTTCTTTTGGTGGCTAGAAGAATGAAGGAATCAAGCTTGTCACATGTAGCCGGTTTCCCTTCTACGATGCAGTGCTATGAGCTTGTCCTCGAGTGCGCCAGGCACTATGATCAAGATACATAAAGAATTATTGGTTCACAAGGAAGGGTCATAGCGAATCTCAACCCAGTTTCTATTGCCCAAACCTTTGATATGCCAGACAGATCTCATGTGGTGGCATTCAACATGAAATCAGCTCAGGAGTTCTATGATGAACAAACTATGAAGTCACAATAGCTTATTAATTCCTAGCTGGAGAAGCCCAAGTCTCACTACTCCAAGCTACCCAAATAGTTATTCAGAGCAAAGTTCAAGAAGGAGTACTATGGTGCCATCACCCTGCTCAGCAGGGTGGTTGGATAGAGAGGTGCAGGTGTATTTGAGAATTGGATGTGCCACGTTATTGTGAGGATGGAACAAGAGCTGATTGACTATCATTGGGTTGATATAATTAGTAGAGTGATTCATGAACAGCTATCTAATGTATTGCAGACCAAGACCTTCACAATGACTTCATATTTGGTCTATGCACTTACAAGATTCCACCCCTACAAAGGATTGAGCACAAGTGGAATCTTCGGAAAGGATGTTATTTATGAGGTTTTTCCTCAATTGCACCTAGGAAGCTCGAGTTATAGAAGGGTGAATGATGCATTCACCATGCACATCACTAGAATGCTTCAAGGAGTAGAGCACACAAGGATTTTAGACCAAGCAAAGGAGCTCATCAATAAATATGGGGCGTGGTTTATTCATTTCCCAACTTTCTCCTACATTCGGATTGATGGTTGGCAGAGGGCCCCATACAGACTTCCAATGTATCCCACTGATCATATCATACTGTTGGAAGTAACTACGCAAATTTGTGACTTTGATGCCATTGTCAAGAGAGACAAGCATAAGACTAGTTTTGGTGGAGACTTCCCTTTGAGGATCGGTACTGGAGAGGCATGTCCTATCATTTCTGCCCAGGCTTCAAAAGAGGAAATAAGTACCCTTGGTTTGTCTTTTCATTCCAAGAGATCAAGGTTTGACATCATAGGAGAAGCCCAAAAGAGGGCCAGTAGGGAATATAGTCATAAGGTTGATCTAGAAGACTACTGGACCAATTGCAGTGATGAATTTGAGTTCAGGAAAAAGAAGTTTTCTCACCTTCCAGTTGAATCAGTCTGACTATACAATGTGAAGGCCATCCCGGACCAACTTGACGATGATGGAAACTTGATCCGGGATCATGCTTATGAGGCAGTTAAAGATAAACCAATTGGTGTTGTGGATTGGTCAAAAGAGGAAAGGACAGAGCTAAAACAGTTGATGGATCCAGTTATCAAATCTACCAAGATGTGGCTAAAGCATAAGTTGTGGGTGTTGGAAAATGAAAATGTATAGTGTACCTATGAGCTAATGGAAGATTTGGATCCTCATTCTACCTCTAAAGAATCAACCGAGTAGGATCCTAAGTGCAAGGGTAAGTTGGATTCTCCTTTCAAAATCAAGATAAAAGGTGTTCAAGAAATAGAAGCCCAGGAACCAAAAAAGCAGAGAAATCCAAAGGCTAAGAAGAGGACAAGGACTAAGAAGTCTGAGCAGAAGGAGGTTGAAGGGCAGAATCCTGAAGTTAATGATCCTGTACCCAAAAGGAGAAGAATCATAAAATTTTCAGAGAAGGTGAGCTCCAAGGTAGGAGAGGAAAAAGTTACCCCACCAGTGGTAAATGTTGAAAGTTCAAGAGAGAAGGCCAAGGTGTATATAAGGAGGTCTATGACTCCTTCTCCTAAGGATAATGTCCCTAAAGAAGATCTCCCTCTGGTTGTTTCTCATGAGGAGCCACATGGTGATGTTCCTTCCGCTCATGAAGCTCAAAGAAAACCTAGTGAGTCCGAAAATGTTGAAGAACATCTAGATACTAAAGGAGAGGAATTCCATGAAGGTGACCTATACAGTGCAGAAGCAGAAGTTGAAAAGGTAATGCAATCTCCCTTGGTTGCTTATGCGGAGTCACCAGTCATGAATGAAGAGGTTAAGTCCCCTCCAAGAGAAGAAAAGGCTGAGAAGGTTCCATCACCTATGCATGAAGAAGAGCATGTTGAAGAAAAGGAAAGCAAGGCAGATGAAACTCTTGAGAAGCAGAATTGGAGTAAGGAGGCACCAAAGGAATAGCGGGAGGAGAAACAAAGTGAAGTGCAATTGGAATCTACTGTCCCTGGTTGGTTCGATAAGGAGATAAAGGGGAAACAAGTTGTTGTGGAAGATAGTCCACCGAATTGGGATGAGCTACTAGCCAATATTGGAAGAGATAAAGGTAAGAAGAAAGCTAGGGTAATCTCAAGAATTGAAAGAGATGAAGCTCATATTCAGACTTTCAATCTGGGGCCTACATCCGTTGAGCAAGATATTGAAGATTATGAGGGTTCTAGTGCAGTCATCTTGGGCAGACTGAGGAAAGAAGTAAAGACCAAGCATGAGCTAAAGAAGGAAAATGTGAACCTCAGGAAGTGCTTGGAAGATTTAATGAAACCCTTGCAATCTATTAATCCTTCGGTTTCTACTGCAAATCCTTTACCCCAGGAGACTATCACCGAGCTTGAAAAGATGAAAGCTTCCACTCTTTCCACTACAAATTGGCTACAGGGGGTCCGAACCAAAGGTAATGAAGTCATTAAGGATATTTTGTCAATAGGGAAGGATGTTGTGAGGGCAGTTGACTGGTTGAAGGATGTGTTGGCACAGGACAAGGAAGATACAGATCTCTTCCTGCAAAAAACAAAGACTATCATGGAGTACACCAGGGATAAGCAGGTAAGTGATAAAATTCTTCCCTCCTCTGGAGCTGCCAAGCCTTGGGAATGGTTTGAAGCGCTGCAAATTAGGTAGAAGGTGTTGAAGAAGATGTACAAACAAAGAAGGCAGATTGATGATACCCTGGCTGGTGTGTACAATGGTTCCATTGCCTTTTTTGAGATTATGAAAGGGAGAAGGAATATTGCTCCCAAATATTTGAGTTTGGAACAGTTGAGGAGGTGGTGGCATGATGCTTGTGCCCCAATTAACGATGATTCCATTTCTGAGCACCAGTTGGATGATGCGGCCACCTACATTGTTGTCATTGATAAATACCTAACATATAAGGTGGATTGGGATAAGTCGATAAAATAGTCAAGGGAAGAGATTGCATCAATTGAGCGACGAATTAGGGTTTTTCCTTTACCACCTGTGGCTGACTTGGATAGGGTTCTTTTGAAAGTTCATGAAATGTTGGATCGGAATAAGGACAAAGGGGAAGGCAGTTAATGATTGGCTACATCGATATTTGTGCTTCCCTATTATTTTTCCATGCATTGGTCCGAGCTACATTGGAGATCCCAGGCCGACCTGGATGAAGTTCATGCATTTAATGCATATTTAATTTTATTTTTAATTTCTCTTGGATGACTTGTTGTGCCTTATTATTATTGTAAAATTATCTAGGTCAACATGTTCTGGGGGGGTTCTATAAATTTGGCATTTTGCCTCATTTGTAAGGGTTAAGAAGTTTTAGATATAGAAGAATAGAGAGCTAGATAGAAGTGGATTAAGTAGAGCAGGAGTTAGCAAGTAGTTGTTCTCAAGAAAATATTGTAACAGAAAGCTGGAATTGTTGCTATAGTTGATAATTTGATGCAAGTAATGACATTGTGATTTGGTGCCATACTTGTGTTTCTTCTTATCTTGCATGGTTCTTGTTATTCTATCTTTAGAATTGCTTTGAGGAGGTTAATATTTAGATTAGATTTAATTCAATAATGTTTATGATTTGATATTTGAAGTGTTGCAGCAATCCATGGTCCATACTTTTCACAACCAACTGACTGTTAGTTGCTTTGCAAAGTTAGCCTGGACTTTTATATCCATTGTGCTTAAGTTCGATTGTGAGGGTTTATTCATTTCAATTGTGATAGGGTTGTTTGAATGAATGTTCATGATTTGAAAATCTTAACACCTTAGAAGATTGCACTATTTCTATAAGATTGCAGATCCATCTAGGTCAAATAGAAATTAGTTTTGAGGGATTGGTCCATTTCAAGTGTTGGTCATTTTCATTGTTAATCTTAGGTTTAATATTAAGTTTAGAAATCTCTTTGAAACCCTTATCTTTTGTTATTTCTTTGATTATAGGGTTAAATCTAGGATTGAAGTATCATCATATTGTTAGATCTGATAAATTGAGATTCAGTACTTTGCTTGTAGTAAGGTCCCATTGTGATTACCAGCATTTTCACATTTATCACTGAGTTGTTTATGCATAGTCAAGACCTAACATTAGAGACCTTGGGGTTATCTCTTGAGGCTTGCGGATAGAGATCTACCTTTCAAGTGAGATAGGGTATTATATTATGTCTGAGTTGTTGTTGTGCAGAAAACATCATCAACAGTATGGAAAAGAAACCACCATGCCCCTATCTCCAATGCATGGACCTATGATTTGGGGAATTTGGTTGTCCCTAATGTCTTCATAAATGTGGAACTTATTAGACACCTTTCTTTTGGATATCATGAAAATATCAGAGTGATTGGGGCATTGGATGGAATTACAAGGAGTTTGTTGCTAAATTTTTTGGACTCCATGTGGTTGCAAGTAAGGTTATAGACCTTAGATCTTTTTTAAAAAATACAAAAAAGATCAAAGTAGCTTTAGGGTGCAAAGGCTTCCTAGATTCAAACAAAAGGGCTACACAGGAAAGTCATGAGAATCCTTGATAAAAAATTTGAGCCTTTTGACATCAAGTCTTTTGAAGACTATTTCAGAAGAACATATTGGGCATTATGCCAAGTATTAGGGGAAGATGCATAGTCAAAAATGGAGATACCTCTCATGTATATGGTTGTTGACATACAACCTCCTTTCATCAATAGTGACTTTGATTATGCTAGCTTTATAGCCCAGGCTATTTAATCAGCTGGTGGACATTAAGAGAAATACTAAGGAGGTGAGTTTCGAGCATTATCCTCTCTTATGTCATATGATTTGTTATAAGGGGAAAGGTCATTGGAGCAGATCTTTACAACTAAGCATGAAAGATAAAGAGAGAAACAATCTCCCAGTGTTGTTTTGGACCCATATTTGGGACAAACATTGTAGTGAGTCCAGCTATGTTATTTTTTAGAACTATTTTGTAAGGGGGGTCTTGTCAAGGCTAGGTCTACCTAGAATTAGATTGCACAAGGAAATTTTGGATTTCTTTAGGCCTAAAGATAGGAGGAAAAATTTAGGAGTACGACACAATTAAAGAGACTTTTACCTCTATGACAACTCAGTTGTTATTAGAATATATGGGTGCTCTAAATCCCCCCATGTTTTGCCTAGGTATGTACCACCTAGATTGGCATTCATGAAAATTATATGGAAATTGAATGAGGCTAATCAATCTCATTTAAGGAAATAGAAGAAGGGGTCCTTTTTCCCTTATGTTATTTCCTTTTCAGATTTCACTTCAACTAGAGATAACTTAGGGAGGCTAAAATAAATTCTTGGGGAATACAGGTTATATCAAGGAAAGGTCAGGGATTTTGACCCTAAATGTTTCATACGCCAGGTCGGGATGAGTATCAAAAGGTCTAATTTTTCCCATCAAATTTATGAGAGTGAAGATGTCATAAGAAACTATAAGGATGATTATGAGGTATCCAGAAGGAAAGTGAAATGGATTGCATTCATAAACACAAAGGATGCCAAGAAAAAGAAGGATAAGGACTATCCTAGGGCATTTCTAATATTGGTAACCCAATTTCCAAGATTGAAGCAATATTGAAGAATTTTGACAGAGTTGTAGGTAAGGCCCCTGCCCTAGAAGAGAAACCAATAAAACGTCCTAGACCTATCCTTTCTACCAAAAGGCCCTAGGGGTCTGTTATTAGAGAAAATGTGCAAAAATACCCACTATAGATCATCCCTCTCCTTCCTTTCAAGTAATTAGTGTGGATTCTCCCCCAAGGGAGAAACCATAGAAGAGGATGAAAATTAAACAACTGCCATTATTGGTTGACAATCCTATCATTCAAGATGAAATTGAAGATGTTCATGTTACTAGGCATGAAATTCAATAGTATATGCAATCCCCCAAAGATCAAATATTGTTGTCCTTCTCCAAAAAATATTCGAATTGGATGTGGTCATGGGGAGAGATAGCTTCAATGATGTGAGAGAACTGACATGTTCAAAATTCATTTCTGATGATGAATTTGTAAATTCCCAGGAGTTTAAATATTTTGTTATCAGAGAAAAGAGGGAGGAGTAACATAGAAGAGTTCAATCAACACAATCAAATGTGCCTAGAGAAAAGTATGATGAAGTAGTCGCAAAGGTGAGGGAAGAAATGAATTTTGAGACTAAGAACATTACTCCCAAAGAAGGGAGAAGAATTGTGTAGGATAATGGCTTGTTACTGCTCCCTGAATGGGACATTGCTTCAAAAATTGTTTTTGATACTATTAGGAAACAAGAAGGATAATTTTTCTCCACAAAAGAGGAAGCAAAAATGTAATTGTTAGGATTAGGGTTCAACCCACATTTGGAATCCCTCACAATCTAGGCCCTGGCCCCAAATACAAATAAACTTATGGTTGTTGAAGCATTAAAGGATATTAAAGGAAGCTTCATTGTAAAGAGGGTGTTTAACACCCCTACCCCTAAAGCTATTGCATTAGTGGTAGATGTTTCCAAGTTTAATGAAGCTATTGTTCGAAGGTTGCAAGACAGACTTAATGCTTTTTTTAAGGAACCTACTAATGTCATGGAAGCTCACAACCAACAGCAAGTATTGGTGGCTCCAAAAACATCCCCTCTCACAAGTATGTAGGAAGTAAGCTCCTCCTCTATAGTTCCCCCTGCTCATGTGATGATTGAGAATGACGAGCTTAAGGAAAAGATTCAAATATTGGAAGAGAATTTGAAAAATGTTCAAGAGATTTAGCAAAACAAGAATGTATGCATAGAAACATGCATCCTAAAATGTAGACATTCTAAGATCTTAAGAAGGTTGGAAACTACCCATGTTTCATATGTGAATTTTAGGGGTGTCATTGCAAGAGTAAATGGGGATCAAGATCAGCTCAAGTGTATATTTGATCAATGGAATCCTAAATTTACATCTTTGGAAGGTATGTATAAGGTATTTTCAAGCACATTTTATGCCCCACATAGTATCCTTCTTACCTATAATATTGTCAAGATGGCATGAAATATGAAGGTGTATATGGAAGGTGTAATTGAGGTTGCACTAGCAAAGCTGGCCTATTTTTTAAATATTGATACAAGGTTTTACCCCACCTATTAGAAGATAATGGGGAGTTAAATACCTTAGGAAAGTGGAAGGTTAGTTTCATTATTGTTGTTAACTCTCAAAAATACACCCTTGCTAAGTTGTAAACTTAACATTTTGGAGTAACATGGGAACACTCCTAGGTTGTGGGTCACCTAAACTTGGAGTGAAGTTCCTACAGACAAGGATAGCTCCTAAATGGTATTCACCTAAGCTTTTCTACTTTTTTTCCAAGGAAAAGGGTAAGAAAGAGTACATAAACCTAAAAACTGAAGAAAAAAAAAACTAAAAACAAAGGTGACGCACACAAACTAACTAGGATTGTAAACTCAAATTATGTACACAATTTTAACAATGACTAAATTTGGCTTACACAACTCACTACTGTATGTTTCTTGCATAAATAATTTATAAGGAGGCTTTAATTCTAAACTCTTAGAAGGAAAGATGCTTCACAACTAAAAGTGTGTGCATTCTTAACACAGCTTATAACCTATAACAACATACTTTTTTTGCAAAAAGGTGCTTAACATGAGACAAAATTACAAGGAAATAGATAAACTTCACAAGTAATTTGATCAATCAACTAGACACACACAATAAAGCACAAAATGAGAAGGAAAATTACTCAATATCATTGATATCCAAGGTACTCACTAGTATACATGTCATAAGAGTTACCAAAGTATGCAAAATCTGTAAAAGGACTCAAAAAGTCACTAAATACAAGCTAGAGTATAATCAGAACTAACTATAAAATGAGTCAACAAGTGACTATATCCCAAAACTTCCCACCAAAATCCACCAAAAAAGGATCTAGAAACTCCTTGGCCGTATGCTTCCAAAAATCCAAAAATGTAGCAAACAAATCCCCTCCAAACAAGCTCCAAAATGCTAAAAAGGTCAAGTTTGACCAAGTGCATCCTTAAGGCATAAGAAATTGATTCCTAAATACCCTCATTCCTTCCAAAAAGGTGAGTAAACACTCCTATATTCTCTTTCTTGGTTGACCAACTGCAAAAACTAACTCCAAGATGCTTGCAAAGCATAAAGGCTCAACCAAACTCATAATTGCATTTATAAGGCACACTACTCCATTTTTTGCATTTAAAGTAACAATTTGATTAAGTGATTTATAACAATATCACTCAAACCAAATGCTTTACATTTCAAATTAATGCAAAAATACAAGGCACTAACTCAACCTATGTAGACATCAATACAAACTTTATGCAAGAGCATATACAAGGCAATAAAAAATGCAAGGCGTAGACTTGAAGTGTTTACCACTAGTGCATTAGTTACATTGCATATTTTAAAAAAGATAGGAAAAAATACATATCTCTTTTGTCGGCATAGGATTACAGTAAGAAACCCTAATTAACAAAACTGACCCAAAAAGTAATTGCAAGACATTCATTTCCTCATCGAGCTCTCTGGAAACTTCATGTCTACCAACCTAGGGTTTCTAAGGATTCATCCATGGAAATTTCCTAGACTCACAGAGGCATTTCCCCACATATTTTGACAGAATCATCATTGAAAAGCTTGAGGTAAATTGTTTGTAAGCATATTCTATCTTTTCTTGTTCATTTTGAAGAAAAAAAAATGCTCGAACTCGAGCCTACTTGCAGAAAAGTGAATGTATATCTTTATTCTTGCTCTTCCCTATCATTCCCATACATTCCTTTGTAAATTTCATGCATTTCCAATAGATCTCATGATTTTTCTGCATATACTTGTTGCGGCTTTGTGCTTGCAAACATAGTGGATTTGTGTTTCTTTCATGGCCATAGCAATGTATTTGATTGTAGGTACCAAAACTTGCTTCTAGGTTTGCACAGCTCGGCCTTTTATTGCATTTTCAATGAAATATCGAGTTTCCTTTGTATTTCTATACTCGAGCTTTAACACAAACACTTGAAGGTTTTTCCTATCTTTCATTTCATTGCAATTCTTGGTTATCAAAACCTGCGCCTTCATTGTTCTATTTTGCACATTTTCCTTCTTTTAGGAATGGCCATGGCTCGGCCTTTTGATTTACCTATATCCCTATTGTGCACTCTGTATGGCCATGGTGACCCTTAGGATTTGAATGAAACACTTGGTATATATTCTTTCTTTTTCTAATTCAAACCCTACACAATGAATGAGGGTTTGTATTTTCTCCATGGAAATCAAAAGTTTGAAACCCTAACTTTGTTTTTACCACTTGCAAATACAAATACTTCTAGTACCTCTATGACCATGGCCTTAGAGGCTTCTGGGTGCTTAATAAAAGATGTTTTCATCTATGTAATAGAGTATTTTATGCCTTGCATACCTGATAGGGATTTATATGACAAAAACCCTAATGCACTATTTTACACATGCTTTAACCACTCTGTTTGTGCTTCACTTTATCCTATAACAAGGATTTCAAATTTGCTTCTAATTTTTGCACCTTGCATGGTTTTTGACAATGCACTCTATCTCCACAAGATTGTTCAATTTCTTATGCAATACTCTATAATAGATAGGCTTGGTTCATTTCATTGTGATTTGTTCCATACAGCACCGAATGTCATTGTATCTCAAAATATTTACTGTTCTTATTCACCAAAACATTAACAGTGCACACTTGATCATTGAAACACAAAAAATTGTTCATGACTTTATGATATGTTGAAACTATAGTATATCCCCTCACTTTCAATTACAAAGGTCTTCAAGACATTTTGTTGCATCAATGTGCTTCCTTTCTCATTGCATTAGATATTGGGTCAGCACATTAACATGATGACTTGATCATATACTCCATTTCACTCATTCACCTATAGTTGCTCCATGTAGCTCATGATAGCTTCTTAAAGTACTTTATAGGTCTTATTGTCTCACAAACATGATGACCCTGTACTTATGAATTTCAAACTATAAACATCATGGAATCTTTGTAGGCTAGTTTTGTACCATGTTACTATTGGTAAGGAATGTCCTTATTAATATGAGAGAACTATTATTAATAAGATATCTATTCTTATCAATATCACCATGATTAATGAAACCTATCTTCAAGGATTGCATTGGTGATATAAAATGTAACTATCACTTTCTAATGAAACCAGAGGGCAGCATGTTGGGCTCAACCCTTGTGGGAGCCCATTTCACTCTACATGTTGTGATCAAATGAAACAAACCAGCAACAAAAATTTCACCTATACTTGTACAATAAGAAAACATGTTAGATAAAAATGGAGCATATGATAGATTTTTTTGATAACCTTTCTATTTTCCTAGACATCTATGGTATGCAAACTATTTTGATGCTTATGAGGATCAGGCTATATGTTTATGGATGTTTGCATATATATTGATTGTTGATATTTCATTGCTCTAACAAACTCTTTCTCACACATGCAGGAATTTTTGGAGCACCTGAGCAACCTTCTAGAGCATTGGAGCAAAGGGAGTTGAACAAGCAAGAGGGCCAATAGCAGATGCAAAGAAACTCAACTGGGATTTGTCATTCAGGGTAATGACGGGTCCCCTCTCTTTATATATGCATTTCTTTCTTTCATGTATCTATAAATGTATAGTCTTTTCCTTTATTTTTATTCAAACAGTTAGTCCCATAGCTTGTGTGGGACACCATAAATTTATGTTTATCAATAAAGACTACTTTTGCAAAAATTGTTCCACTCTCTTCTCTATTGTATGCATTTGCATAATATAATAATGCAGTCTTTTGATAATTTCTTTATGCACATGGATAGAAAATAGCATATTAGAATGTACCTTTTGTTTCACTTTGTAAAACATAAACAACTCTACCTGTTTGAGTTGGTAGCTAAAATAGGGGACAAATGTAATCCCCACACTTCTTGTGATTTGCAAAGACAACAAATTTGACATGAATGAACTTAATTCCTATTCAGATAGGTTGGTCAATGTAGATCAAAGTATAGAAATTTTCTATAGAGAGGCCAACATGATACTTGATGCCAAGTATCATCAATATTTGCAGGATGTGGAAGTGTTCTTAACTCATGACTAGCCTTCTGAGAGTATGTTTGAGGCATGGAATGAAAATTATAATTGTTTACCCAACCTTTGAGTTGTTCCATGTATTTATTCCTATGCCTCTTATCTGATATTTTAGTTGTCAAAAAGGTCTTAACTAGACATGGTTCCAAGTAACTCTTGGAGATTTTGTAATTTTTCTATTTGATAGCACAAATAGGAAATGTTGTATTTTTTCTCTATAACAACAATAGATGACTCAAATACTCAATGTATTTCTTTAAGTTTGAATATCAGCCTATCTTGCTCTCCAGTATTATATTCACTATCTTTTGACTCAAAATAATAAAGGGTTATTTATAAGTTCCCATATCACATCATGTGTTATGGATGTTGAACTATTAGCTTCTATTCAAGGAATGGATTAATATTGCTTTCAGTTATTCATCAAATATTGTTTGAATGCAATAGGGATTTATAAGTAGTGTAATAAGTGTTGTTATTTTCTTGGTTTCTCATTGTAAGGCAATGAGGTTATAAGAAGCAATGAGTTGGTCTGTTGTAGGAGTATATTTCATTTTTTGTCTCTATTTTAGATAAGGCACTGATCAAGATAATTCATAAAGTTTGAAGATTGATGCAGAATCACATATCAAATCAAAAAACAAAATTTTACTACATAATCAATTGGAAACACCAACACTACCTTTAGGAAAACCTAGACAATCCGTTGGAAACACTGACACTACTATTGTTAATGTGTTATTAAGCATTGAGTAGAATGATGAATCACTAAGCACACGTAAAACTTATCAGTATGACACAATTAAAATATGAAATTATTAATAATATGTTAATTTATTCAATTTGATTCACAATTTCATGGAATACAATATAAAATATCATCTACAATTTGGAATATGATTCATGAAATGCAGTATAAATACCTAAAAAAATTCTAAATCACTTCTATTTTCCAAACCATGTCCTGGTCCTCACTCTGACAATGAGATTGATAGTCATCTTGACTCCGTTTGGTCTTCATTTTCTTTGCCTTGTGTACATCTGCTTAACTGCATCTCAAGTTCAACAGTCATTGCACGTCACTATCATTTGTGTCACTTCCACCAATGTTTGAAGTGTTGCACAACCCTCTTCCTTCACATATGGACTTCTAGATTCTGAGTGCACTTTCAAAAGGAAAACTTCAGAAATTGTACCTAGTTGCAAACACCCTCAAGCAATTTTCCAAATTTTTGTCTAGTTTGTTTCTTATCTTTGATTTCAAAAACCTCATTGCATTGAAAACTCATCCTCCATTGCCTCCAATATCATTGTTTGACATAAATCAACAAGTTTGAAATATTTTGATAACAAATCACAGCATGTTTCACTCTGATCTAAGGTTGTCCAAACCCTTATTATTGATCCCGCTTCCATGGGGTTCTCCATGGACTCAACCTGGTCAATCATACTTACTACAAAACACTTAGCTTGTTCTCTAAGCTTAATTTCATTTATAATTCCTTCTATTTTCTATCCATTGTATTCTCAACTTTTTGAATAGTGTTTTTCCAAGGTAATTACTTTTTTATTAAAAAAGTATGGGTTCCCTTGGTTTCCTACCATCCAAAATTGATGGCTTCAAGAATTTCTTCTTGAGGGAATCGTTCATACATATTTGTGGAAAGATATTTTCAATAGATTTTAGATTGCCACTTATAGATTTAACAATGTCATTAAAAGCTTCCTTTGTAATAGGTACTTCTCTGGTAGAGCGTCTGATAGTCGTACAATAGTGCATTGGTATCTCAAATCCATGTACAAAGACACATAACTTCCCGCTCGTATTAAACTGTAAATAATTTTCAATATTATTCAAATTTGTAATTAACTGCTAGCACAAAATTTGGACTATGAAATGAATAATTTGTTAGATTTAGATATAGATTATTGAGGTCATGCATGTCATTCTACGTAGTTTAGTATATTCATAGATATACATAGTTTTTTCTTGGGCTTTCTTCATAAGATTGTTTATTTCATCCAGCATGGGGAGAAGACTAGCTAAAGTTAAGAGTGTCTCTATATCGTTTAACCTACGTAAGAGGTTAATAGCTTTTTCTACTGTGTTGCGATGTTCGTATATTACTCCAATCAAGGATCAATATTCTTAAAAAAACTCGTTGTGCTAGTCCATGCAAGGAGATCCATCTAGTATCGACATCCTTAAGAATCTTGTTTCCTCATGTTATTCCCTCAGCAAAATTTTGAAATTTCACAAAATGTTGGGGACTTTGGCAGAAGTATGCATAGAGCTCATGGACTAAATTTTCAAATTTTGATACTATAGGCTTGCTTACAATTCTAAATTCTAAATTCATTATGTGGGTCATGCAATGAATTCCAATCATGTATGGTGAACAAGTAGTTTGTAACTTTATGTAAAGACCGCTCTTGTGACCTTGCATTACTGTAGCTCCATCAGCTCCTACACACACCAACTTTTTGCAATTTTCAAGTCATTCATACCTCCAATTTCATTCAAATATTTCTTAACTAGTTCAAATAGATTTTATGACGTTGAACTATCCTTCATTTTATGAACACAGAGAAGATGAGGTTGGCAGACATGTTGGTGTACAGTATACACATGCATACATAACCAAAAAGTATTATCTATCACAATAACTTCATCTAAAGATAATGCAATGAATTTTGACCTTTTATTTTCTCTTGTAAGTATTGTTTTTCCACCATAGCAAGACAACTTTCCCAATCCCATCTAGCATTTATTGACCAATGTGTGCTAGGAAAGTTAGGAACACCCAAAAAAGATAATAAATTAAAATATTTTGGGTAGTCTTTCATAGGACACCCTTTAGAAAAAATATGAAAAACAACACTCATTTGAACAATTTTTGCTAGTTGTGCTCTATCATTACCTTTCCAAATTGAGCTTTAATTGAACCTCCACATGCAGCAAGCTTCACCATTCTTTGCATGTGTTCATCATATTCCAAGGCATACTTAACATGAAGACATTCTTCCTTTGATTTCCATCTTACTACTGATTTTTCCTTTTCGTCTATGATTTATTTTTCATAAACTTTACTGATATGCTTTTCTATAGTGTCAAGATTTGGTTGAAACTTCTTGTCTCTTTTACATTTCCAACTACAAATCTTACACTTGCATTCTATTGGAGGTTCATCTTTGTTTGTGTTCTCCATTGGTTCAATGAATGGGTACCTTGACACCCAATCAATCTAAAAATTCCTTGTCATATCCCACTCACGCCCCATTTTTTATTTGTATTTTATTTTCTTCTTCCTTGTAGAAACATCATCTACAATGCCAACATTTCCATCTAGGTCAATTAACTCATTCTAGCTACCCTCGATATCCCTTGGAACATCTTTTGCAACATTATCATCCTCATCTAACTCAATTAAATCATTTTGATATTCTTGTGAGGTATTGTTAATGCCTTCTTCATTAACATTTGGTGCAAGAGTTGATGATGTAGCTCCCTCTTGATCTAATGGATCAAAAACATTGCCATTTCCAAAGTAAAACTTTATGGTAACTCTACATTTTGGGTGTTTTGATGGCCTCCCAATCCCCTCACCACCCTAAGGAGTCTTACCCTTGTTGCACTTGTTGCTCAACATCTTGATCTCTCACTTTGAATAAAAGTTATAAAAAATGGTCTTCTTGTTTAAGGACATATAATATAGATCACATTCCCTAGTCAATATCATCTTTAAGATTGAAGCAACAATGGAAAAGAGATTAAAATCTTATAACACTATGAAGAAATGATCATGTACCTTTAGGCTTCCACTGACTTGCTATTCGTTAATCAGGAATGCCTATAGTTGTAAGTTTGTAACTTGCCTATGATCAAGGTTCCAAGTCCAACTTCTAAATCGATAGTTCACAAGTTCATAACTGAACAAAATGTGTAAGAATAAATCAGATTTTCGATTGTATTTATATCAATCCATATTTGGTGAATTTTATGGGATTTTCAAATGGTATAGGAAAAATTTAGCGAATCCAACATGATTATACAATGATACATTTAAATGTTGGGTGAATCAAACATCAATGGAACACATACATTGTAATTTTCAAGGCGATTATGGCCCTACAATTAGCACCGAGGTTTCATAGTAATTCATGAAATGTGTCCTCAAACGTAATTATTTTTTAATGTTATTGGCGAAATGGGTCCCCATAAGCAACTATTTGTAAATTTTATTGGTAAAATGAGTCCTTATGTGTAGTGAACATTTAATGATTTCGTGAAACGTGTCTTGATACACAATGTTGTTTTAATAATATTAGTGAATATGTCATGCTTCCAAGATTCTAGGCAAAAATATTAATTAGTTTGTTTGAAACACAGTTTATTATGGAAAAACCATTAATTTCATATGCCTCATAAAATAAATTTATGGTGAATTGAAATGCATTGGATCAATAATTCATAAAATTCAAGCAATTTGGCCACCCTATTGATTACAATATATTCTCCAATTTTGACTTGGATTATATGTATTATTTTCCAATTGGAAAAGATTCACCACTAAAGAAATCTCTACCTAAATTCCTTCTAAGTCCCTACATATTATAATTTTCAGTCCCAACCATTCCACCTAAATCCAAAATATCCTTCTAATTGAACACCCCAATGTCCCTCATGGCATGTTCCTACCAATGTTAGTCTTGACAACATTCTCTCATGACATTATCATATCATCCTTTCCTCCACAAATATTCCAATCCCTCATCCAATCTCCAACATCCATCCACCATTGCATCCCTTCAATCCAAAATTTTAAATAAATTCTTATCCATCCTTCATCTACCATACCCTTCATCCCCCTTGGCAATGTTTTCCAACATCTATGAGTGCCACAACAACTACCATAATCCATAGAAGACATAATTTTTCAAGGGATACTATACATGTAAACACATGATCGATTCATTCCCCCATCCACTATCTCCCAAATCCTCCTATCCTTTATCAAAATCCTTCTCTCCCATCCTTATCCACATAAGCATAAAAAATGTTAAATACAAATAAATCATCCAATGGTGAAAAAAAATCTTATGATAGTATGGGAAAGTACCTTAATAAAAAAAACTACAAACATTTACAATATGTAAATACCCCATCTACTTACACCCTACACTTTGGGGGAGGCATGTTTCACGCCACCTACCTAATTTTATCTCCCTATCAATTACATCTACATACATATCCCCTCCTAACTAATCCATCAACCCTTCTCTCAATCTTGATAAGGATGGGGGTTATCATATCTAAACATGATTTGGACAATTACGTATGTCTAATTCTTCCCTCTTATCCATGAAAATATATCTAGAGTGGGGCATATTAGTCCTATACAACATAATCCATAGAGATACTTCCTAAATCCTTCTCTCTTATACTCCATCACATAATCCTCCTATCTCCTATGCTCCATCTAATTAGCATCCCATACCTATCCTTCATCCAATAATCATCCCTTCTCCTATCCTCCATCCAATAATCCTCTTGTCATTGAATATATAATCATTGTATATCCTAAATCCACCATCCAATAATTCTGCTCTCCTATCCTACATCCAATAATTGTCCTATCTCCTCTCCTCCATCCAATCATCCTCCTATCTCCTATCTAAGCATTACCTCTATCATTACATCCTTTTCCATAGCCTTGGTTCTCCCTTATCATTGATTCCATACCTCCTATCCTAATTCGTCTCAACATTCCTCTAAACAATCTAGTCTAATCCACTTATCCTAAATTCCTTCACAATCTAAACAATCCCAAAATAATCCATCCAACTCCATACAACTCCTAAACCATGCAATCTTTCCAAGTCATCTATTGCAACATTCAAAAGATCCCTTAGTTTTATTCCTAGTCTTGTTGCAAACCTTGATCCATGTTACTCCAATTATCGTCATCGGGATATATCTTTCCCAATCCTTGCATTATAATTATCATAAATAATATTATCAATGGGATAGATCATTCTAATCCTTTTTTTATTCATATCGTCAACAATTATATCATCCTTTTCACCAATAAATTATTCAATTTTGAGCTTGAATAGGGGCAACATCATGTATGTCATTGTGTCATTTGTACATGTTTGCTTGTATTATCCTGTTTTCTTGTACCCATAATACTCCTTGTAGCATAAACTACAACAATATCATTATCCTTCATACCATGGTGTCATATGGTATATTCTTGCATGTGACATTTTGTTTAGGGTTAGTTCTCTACACTCTTGGCACATTGTCACCATAGTCCTTATACCTTTGCGTAGAACATCAAGGTAATTATCAAACAAATATTGCTCATGTCATCATAGCATGATTGTCCTAATAAATCCACCCATATCTCCATTATCCTAATCTCTCCATATTCTTATCCTAATCTATCCATCCTTATCCTTAGTTATCTATCCTTTTATGTCCTATCTTATATACTCCAATCCCTTCATCCATTTTGATATCACATTTCAAATTTGCATATCCTCTCATGGGGGAATACCAACATGCTTCCTCATCAGCACTCACATCTTCTCAATGAATGGGACATCCTAGCACTATTATAAATCCTTTCTAGCCAATATGTTTTACTCTTCTTTGATATGGCATTACTTCATCTAGTTGTAACACCATCTCAAAGAGGGCCAAATATAGACACCTAAATTTGTCCATAACTAACCATGCTAAACTTTAATCCTATTCCAAGCATTAATTAAATAAAAATTTATTATTTATTTAATTAATTCATCCATTATCTTTATTATTCACCTTTAATTAAATAAATTGACATTTATTTAATTAAATCTAACCTCATAATCCTATCCTACAATGAATTAAATAAATTCAAACTATTCCTTTAATTCCTTGCTTTTTTAACAACAATTCAATTAGTTGATTAAATTGAACTAATTAACTAATTAACCCATGCACTTCCTAAATTTGACTAATTTAATTAATTACATATAATCCCACTTATCTCTAAAATATTACAACAAAATTCTAGCCCTTGATCCCAACTCTCAATCCTAACCCTCCATTTAGACTTGTATCTCACACCAATGTGAGTGGATAGTTGTAAAATGTTCATTCCCCATGTGATCCCGCATACATGTGTGAGGACTCAAATGTCTCCATCCCTTATCCCCATTTGATCTCTCACACATTTTCAAGGAGTCATGTCTCCATTCTACTTCCCTATGTTTCCTCACACATGTGTGAGAGGAAACTTGTCATAGGTCCCTCTTCCATATGTGTCATCACACATGTGTTAGAGGATATTTATCATAAGTCCCTCTTCCCAAGCATCCTTTCACACATGTGTGAGAGAACTTAATCTCGTCCATTTGATTTAGTCGAACTAATCTTATCATTTCATATCTCATTGATCCTTCTCCCCAAGTGCACCAATTTAATTGTGCCACTTGGAAATCCCTCATCCATCCTAATCTCTCAAGAATTTCCAGCCATTGATCTTGAGAAAAAATTGTAACTATCCATCCTCTATCCTTAATATCTATAAATCAAACCCTCCTTAAACCATTTTTATCAAGTGACTTAAAAGGAAATTCATGCTCTCAAATTGGAGAGTGACCAAATCACAACTACACGCTATAAAATCACTAAGAGCACATGAAGAGGATTTTTGGTTGAATATTGAAGATTTCAATAGGTTTTGAGTGCACATTCATTCCCTTCTCGCTCAAATGGAGATATAATAGAAAGCAAAGTATAAGTTCACTTATTTTTGTTTGTGGACCTTTATTTTCCCTTTTTTAATCATATCTATTTTGGCATGTGTGGTGGAACCCCCCATCTCAATATCTAATATATTTTTAATTTTTTATGATTTTTCATGTGGTAGGTTATGGTTTACCACCTCTACATCTCCTAAGTCATCTTTTTGGTCTCTTGAGTTGCATGAATCACCTTTGCATCTCTTTGATCACCTTCACTACTTCTTGGCTCATCTCTACATCTCTTGAGTCACATATGCGGTCTCATATGTTACCTCTACTACTTGGCTCACCTTTGTATCTCTTGGCTTTCCTCTATATTAAAAACTAGCACTTTTGTTTCTAAACTAGTGCCTTTATTCTAAAGTGGCACATGTATAAGGATACCTAAACATCATAAAGTTGTGTTTGTGTCTCAATGTGGTGCATGTGTCTCAAAGTGGCATCTTTGTTGTATTTTGAGGCACTTTTGTTTTGAATCAACACTTCTTTCCTAAATTAGTGACTATGTAGGTAACTTAGAAAGTACAAAAGAAAATAATGTCTTATTTATTTGGTGGATTAAATTATTTCATAACCATATTTTTGAAGCCTAATGTTTTATTTGTGTAGCTATATTATTAGTCAAATACGTTCATGTGAAACTAGTAACATATTTGTGTTGTAGGTTCACATGTCTAAGGCTTAATCATTTTCACTAATCTTAGTTGTACTTAATATTTTAAGGTAAATGAACAATTATTTACCATGTATTTGAGTAGAGTGGCGGGTATTCTCTCCTCTCAACCCACAAGGAAATTTTAATGATAAAAATACCACTTTTCTCTTCTTTTCTTATTTTAATCCCAAGGAACCTAAGTGTGCATGATCCTCCCTCACACTGCAAGGTGATCTTGGTGACCAAAAACAAATAGTTTTCCTTTCCTCTAGGGGTATGCCCAAGGATTTCATCACCGTAGGAGATGAACTAAAGCCACATGTTTTAATGAGGTATAAAAGTTTTCAACAGAATTAAAATACTTTCCCATTGGGGGAAACTTGTTGTTACAACTAAACTCACAAAAGATTTATACCTTGTGAGCTAACATAGTAGAACCGGTTACCCTCTCAAACTAGGCCATCGAACATATCCTTCCATTTTATACAGTTAGGCATCATGTACCCCTATGGTATATCAAGGATACCCCTAACAACCATGTTCATCATAATTTAAGATCATCAACTAGTTTTTTTGTGGTGCACCAATAAGTGGTTAGTCTTAGGAAGTTACTCACATCATACTTTTGAATTGTTTAGATAGATTTTAATATGGGAAAGGCATTGGAATCCATGGTAAGGGGTGTGAATATGATGACATGATCTTTTCATTCCCTAGCTATCCTTATCTTGATAGATAGTATATTGGTGAGCCCATAGAAGTTGACATGCCTACATAAACAATATCCTAAAATCCACTCCTAAAACAAAGGTGGTCATTCCCCCATCCTAATATATGTCATTATCCCTTCATCCTAATCATAATCCCTCCAATATTCATCCAATATACAACATTTATTCTCTTAATGATCATCCCTTATTCTTAATCCTTCTCTAACATCATCTCAATCATCAAATCCTAATCCATAATCCTTGATCATCATCCTCTAATACTTCATCCTAATAATCATCTCCAAATTTATATGTCTCATCATCCAAATCCCTAAATCCAAATCATCTCTATCCCCTTCTAATATGTAATCTAATCTTTCATCTCAATTCTTGAATCCAAACCATCCAACCTAATCAACCATAGAATCATTGTATTCCAAAATCCAAAATCATAATCAAGATCAAGGCCTTAATCCAAATATAGTCATCACTTAGGAACCTTTCCTATCCTATGTGTATAACATTAAACAACCATCGAATTGAATCATTTTAAGGTCTTAAATTTTGACTCTCATTATCCATCCATGATCCCCCAATCAAAACTCCAATTTCTAAGCCAACCTCACCATCCAATCCCTAATCAAGCTAATCCCAAATGAAATACATAACCTTCATCCACTATCCTAATATTATTTCTTCATCTAACATTTTGTTCATCCAAACCCCAACATTTGGAAAATCAAATTACAATGCACAAACAACATCCAAAATCAAACCCTAATCTTGTAACTCAAAGGCAACCCAAAGAGTGAGCCCCCCTCTCTTCATCAAATCAAAATTCTAGCATTTATTCAACCATACTTTTGTCTAGATCCAATCTTCAAATAAATTAAATCTATATTTATTCAACCATATTTTTGTCTAGATCCAAACCTAGGTAATCTGTTTCAAATAAATTAAATCTAAAATCCTAGGTAATAGTCCCTATCTCCCATCCCCTCATCTTAATTTCATCCCAATCCAATCATCCAACCATAACCAATCATCTTAAACCTCTTCTTCTAATCCAAATCGTGAACCCAATCTTCTTCCTAATTCTAATACAATCCCTCAAATATAAATCATATTATATGCCCTCATCCTAGTTCTAAATCAATTGTCTTCATCCCAATCAAATCCTAATTCATCATACCCTAATCCAATCTAATATAATCAAAATTCAAGACCCTAAGAGCAATCCTAATTGAGCTTTCTTAATACCTTAGCCAATATTAATCTAGCAATCCAACATCAAGTTAAAACCAAACTACACTTAGGAACATTTCCTATCCTAAGTGTAAAAAAATAAATTTCAAAACCAATCCAATCAAATAATCCTAAGGTCTTCATTATTGATCCTTCATCTATAATTCATTAATCTAGTCACCCCTTGTAAATTCTAAAGTCCAAGCTAATAATAAAATCCTTATGTATCCCAAATTTAAGATTAATAAATAAATTCAAAAATATTTTGATAATAAAATAAATATTAATATCTCTATCCATTACAACCCCATCCAATACCTTTTAATCCAATTAGATCTCATCAAACTATCTATCCCATCAAAATTCATCTCATTATTTCTTTCATCCCAATTCAAATCCAAATATCATGATCCATTTTATTTTGATGAATTGTCTCATCAAACCAAAAAACCATTATTTAATGATTATGATGATGTCTTGTCAATAAAAAAGAATATGATCCTTATCATGATAATGGGATTATTTTGGACCAAGTTGAACTCCCTAATTTCTTAGATGACATCACCTTAAGAATGCTTCTCACTAGCCCTCAGCTCCCACTTGTCATCCCTCGAGACCAAGAATCATCTCACATAACTTATGCCACCAATCATAAATGACTATTCATTGCTCACCCTTCTCCTATTGTTGACAAGGGAAAACTATCCTTAATCCACAGACTCCTTCAACACCAATCCATATCACAAATCTCTCATTCATAAGTATGCTTTGTAGTCTCCACCTCCTATGACAATCCCTCATTCTCAAAGCCATTGCAATCCAACCCATTCTAATTCCAACATCAATCAACTAAAATCATTTTCATGGATCTCCTCCAAATACTGTTGGCCAAGGATCATAGCCTACAGTGCACAAAAAAAGTTTCATCTCATAATATCACTAATCCCATGCCATCCACGCAAATCATTATCTAATCCACGTGTGAAAATCCAAGAGTCACTCTATGCACTAATCACTTGCAATGCTAAATTTTACTCTTCTCTCATCTCATTCAAGCAAATCCACCTATGTCAAGAACTTGTTGCAAAGAATTTACAAACATGTCCTCTAACTCAAGATCAACACATCCCTACTAATCTATCTCGTGACCCCCTTCTAATCCCATTCATGATCCCCTCCCATATCACAATCCAAACATCCCTCCTAATCCCCCTCATGATTGCATACCTCCTCATGATTCAAAAATGCCATTTGAATGCATCCATGAACCTTAATCCTATTGCCATGGTTCCTCCACCTTTATTCAGTCCAATTTTCGCACTATTGAGGAAAATGGCATCCCCATCACTCATTGTCCATCTCAAAATGGATTTGCATATTGTTTCCAAAGCAACAAGTATCCCATTATAAATTATATTTTTCAAAACATGCATTATCAAGGCAAAGAGTTAGACATCCTTAAGCAAGGTATTTTAGAACCCATCAAATTAAAGAAAATCTAATACTTTAGAGCACCAACTACGAATCTCATGAAAAATACATTGGTAACACCTTTATCAATCCTAAAGAAATTACTCAAACCAATCCCACCACCACCCCCATCACCTCTAACCCAAGATCCTTGAATCCTACCAATCTTATCCCCTACATCCCACCATTAAGATTAACAATTGCATTTATCATTGACCTTATTCTAAAATGATGAATGCATCACCCCATTATGGGATGTGAAAATAATCTCTCACCATGCAACCATCACCTTTGGAAACAATTTGGATGCCAAAGAAAAATCATATAAAGTGAAAAATCCACAAAAATCCAAGGATTACCATGTCACTACAAGTCAAACATGCAAAAGAAAAGATAAATATGATCCAAAATCACAATAAATTCAAAAAATCCCATTAAGTAAAAGTAAAGCACAAAAAAATGTGGATCCCCCAACAAACAAAAGCAATGCATTCAAAAAGAAAATCCAAATTTATATACATTTTTCTCCTCCAAAAGCTACCTTCCCATTCCAATCCAAACATCCCCATCGTCTAAATCATAAATATATTTTGCCCCTATGTTCCAAAATCCACAATCCTGAGTCATGTAGAGTTTGTATGTCAAAAGTTCTACAATTCAAAATCCTCTATCCTCTAATTTCCTTTTGGGTCCATACATCCTAGAATTTAAAATCTCAACTAGCCAACCAAAAACCCAAAATCCAAAATCTCTCCCTAATCCAACACCCTAATGTCTGTCATGGTGCATGTCAATGTTGGTCCTAATAACATTCCCTCATGATGTCACCATCTCATCCTTTCCTCCATAAATCTTTGAGCACCCCATCCATCCAACATCCATCCACCATCACATCCCATGAATCCAAAGTTTTGCATAAAATCTTATCCATCCTTTATCAACCATGCCCTTTATCTCCCATGATGATAATCTCCAATGTTTGAGTGTCATAACAATCACCATAGTCCATAGCAACCATTATTTTGCAAGGGATATTATCCATGGAAATAGATGATTAAATCCTTCACCCATCTTGCTATCACCCATCCACTATCTTCCAAATCCTCCTATCCTATATGCAAATCCTTCTCTCATCCTTATCCAACTTCATCCATCCTATCTAAAAATTCATAAACAAAAATTTAAAATTTAAAAAATGTAAAGAAAAGCAAATCATTCAAAGGTGAAAACAATTCTTATGGCACCTCTAGCAAGTACCTTTATAAAACCTAGCAAGCATGCATCATGTGTAAATCCCCCATTCACTCACATCCTGCACTTGGGAGCAAGTTTCTTCTATCCCACCTACCCCATCATATCTCCCTATCCATTAAATTTGCATTCCTATACCCTCCTATCCTACTGATATACCCTCCTTTCAATCTTGATAAAGACTTGACCATCATAGCCAAGCATGCTTTGGAATACCCTTACTTTCTTTGCAACTACTCTCTTATTCACCACAATCCATCTAGAGTAGTGCATATTAGTCTTATGTAACATAGTCCTTGAACATCCATCCTAAATCTCAAATCCTTTTATCTCCTATCCTCCATACTATGATCCTCCTATCTCCTATCCTCCATCAAATTATCCTCCCATATCATATTCTCCATTGCATATCCTCCATCCAATAATCCTCCTATCCTACAACTTGTATCCTCTTATCTCCTAAATCCTAGATCTACTTATCTTCCCTTCCTAAATCCTCCACTCAATAATCCTATTTCTTATCCCCCATCCAATCATTCTTGTATCTCCTATATAAGCAATCCATGTATCATTACATTCCTATCCATAGCCTTAGTTCTCCCTTATCAATGATTCTAATCCTCCCATCCTAGTCCATCCCAAACTTTATTCAAGCAATTCAATCCAATCCACCTACCCTAGATTCCCTCATAATCCAAACAATCCCAAAACAATCTATCCAACTATCTGTAACTCCTAATCCATGCAATCTCGTCAAATAATATAGCACATCCACAACATCCCTTTTTTTTCAACCCTTGTTGTAAACCTTGATCCACTTTACTCCTTTTCTACCCTTGTAAACCTTGATCCACTTTGCTCCAATTATTGTCATCGAGATAAATCATTCCCATTCCTTGAGTATTTATTATCATCGACAATGTTATCGATGGGATTGATCATTCCTAATCCTTGCATTTTTGTTGTCATTAAAAATGTTATCGACCACATCACTAATCAATCAATCAATTTTTAGCTCAACTACAAGCAACATCGTGTTTGTCTATCATTTTTGCATGCTTGATTGCTTTGTTGTATTATCATTTTTGCTTGCATTTGTAACAGTCATAGCTACGAAACACCATAATGATACCATTTTCCCCATATGTGTGTGCAGATACACGTGTATACACATATGTATAGACATGTATATATAATTGTATGCATATATCCACACGTGTGTATATATACACATACGCATACATATGTATACATATCCATACATATTTATATGTGTACACACATATATACACAGCCACACGCATATATACACGCAAATATATAAATGTCCATGAGGTTGATCCAGTTTTAGTCTTTTTAGATTTAATAATGTTTTATAAGAGGAGTATTGAATCACAAATTCTGCTGGAAACACCTGCACAGTTGAATAGATTCTGACAATGCAGACAATTCCGAGATAAATTTGCAAGTTTAGCTTTTCTAAATAAATGGAATGGGTCAATCTGCATGCATGATGATTAAACCAGAATCTCGATATGCTTACCTAGAAAATAGAACTATTTTTATCATAGCTTTGTGAAAATCAAACATGAATAAAAGATATTTTGCTCAATTTATAAAAAACCAGGCAGCAGAATTCATGATTTCAAATTTCCAATAAGATGTAGGAAGATGATTCCATTAAAAGCCAAGTTAGCCATCAAGAATCCTTTATCTAGAATTTAATCTAAGCAGTTTATTTCACAGCTCACCCAATCGCACAATATTGATTTATTCTCCACGTATTTTAGCTTGCAAGACAAAACAATGGAATTTTAATTAACTAGAACTTATTAAGGCCAAAATCTGGCATTTCTGAACATTCTCATAATGTGACCAAACTAACAAAAGTAAAATAGTATCATTTATAGCAGCATATTCAACCTTCTTTGCACAAAGAAGCTTGATTTGACTCAATTAAGTAAATGTTCTTGCATGTTACAATTCAATTAAGAATTCCAGGAATTATCCCATATCAAACTAATATATTCTATGGTGAACATATAAAAGTGTGTTGCAAAAATTCTTAGCAGGAACCAACAACGAAGTCCGTGTATCTGAGGATTTCTCATCTTCCATTGGTTACATACCATCAATCCTCATCAATCTCCGTACAATCTGCTACAATTTGGGCTTGTGTGGATTGATCTCCTCGCAAACGTAACTCTTCAATTTCTATCTTTAGTAATGGATCACAGGTGAGTATCTCAGCAGTCAGCATTTTTGGGCAACCTAAGAACGAAAATGAACATATGAGACCATATTTTGGACTAAACGGAATAGTAGAAATGCTGGTTAACAGACAAAAAGAAAACAAGACAAAAAAAGTCACCTGCAGCAGCACATCTGCAGCCACGCCTTTTTCCATAGATCCTGATATGATTCATAACTGCCTCCTTTTCATATATATGTTTGCACTCCGTGCTGCAAAGAAGTGACAGTTTTCAAAATATAATTTTTCTGTATTGTAATTATTATTATATCATTCAACAAGGTAGGACATGAGAAGACAAAATTGATTTACGAATTTCTAACCTAGAAACAACCCATAACCAACCATTTGGTACGACCTAGAGATATATTGCATTGTTTGGCAGAATAATCATAAAGCAGAAATTTATGTTCACATTACATTACCAGAGGTAGTATAGGTTAAGTTGCTGGTTCGGGCTTTGGGTACAAGGATTTAGTATGTGGATTCAGCAAAAAGAAAATTGGGGTAGAGTTTGATTTGGGTTCTCCCATACAAAAAATATTAAAATCATTAATATATACATTTTTGCAGCCTAGAAAAAGGAATTAAGTTTATAATACAATATAGAACTTCAATGCCAACTAGTCAAACTTGAATATCATGATAGATATTCATTGTTTAATATTAAAATAATAAATCAAAAATATAATACTATTGAAAAAGTCAGACATGATTAAAAAGCTTTTGTGGTCCCATTCTATCCAGCCGACATGATTAAAAGCTTTCCATTTTGATTTCATTTATTTATTTATATACAACAATTAAAAAGGGACTTTTGTTTCCATCCCAGTGACAGCATCAACACCCATATATTCCACAACAAAGGACTATACCAACACCTGCAGCATAGCCTTCACAACCACTTTCCTCTCAAAGCACAACCAAACTCTCCAAACCCAAGCATTAACATCTTCCACAAAATACTTGGGTAGAACAGCCCTTGCCACCCCGTCAGTATCCAAACCTTTGACACCACCACATGGAGATAAAAATCATGAGCTTCATCACAGAGGGAGCCAAAACATAGGTGTAGTGATGCCAAGCGAGAGGTGCAGTGCACAGCAAGATGAGGGATCGAATCAAAAAATGATTTAAATAATAATTTAACTTTTAAAAAGTCATTTTTTGAGCAAATTCACTCTAGGTACCTACAATTGTATGGGTTTGTCACGGGTTTGCCCATTTAATGTCACCAATGTGTTAACTGCTGCCTTCTCGTGATGGTTCTTATGATCGGATTAAAAGTTATATTGAGTTAACTATTAGCTGAACAATATGAATTCACCTGACCACTGTGCCCAATCCTGGTGGTCGAGTTAGTGACCCTGTGACTTTTGTGGCATGTTTGTTACTTAACCCATCTTATTCAATTGCAAATAAAAGGATGTTCCACGTTTTAACCTAGCTCACCACTAATCCAGATAGTTGGTGATTCTAAATCCTTTGTGTTGTGGATCAACTTGCAAAGTGATTGTTTCCTTTATGTGTATTTAACTTGAGTTTGCTGGCATTTATGAAGTTTTCAAAATGCTTAGTTGAAAAGTTAAGTCATTTAATTGCCTTTGTAAAATGATCTTATGCATTTAATATTGTATATATTTAGAAAGTGTATTAAGTTAAAAGAAACTGTTTAATTGGGCAGGCCTTAAAGTCCCCATGTTTTTTGGGGAAAGAGATAAGAAGAAAGAGCAAACAACATGGAATCCGCCTAAAACTGGATGGTTGAAACTGAACTTTGATGGAGCTTCAAAAGGTAATCCTGGTCCATCAGGGGCAGGATGTATAATTAGGGATAGTAGTGGTTCCATTAAAGGCAAGATTGCTGTTCCCCTTCAAGAGGATACAAATGACATAGCTGAATTCACAGCCTTATACATTGGGCTGATTGAATGCCAAAAGAAAGGAATTGACAAGTTAGAAATTGAAGGAGATTTGGCTATCACTATCAATGCAGTGAGAACGTCTGAAACACCTAACTGGAAACTTAAAGCCCTACTAGAAAGGATACTGACAATTCTTGATTATTTTGATTGCTTTACTATTAATCATGTATATAGGGAGGCAAATTTGGAAGCAGATGAGTTATCGAAAATTGCAGCGGAAGGTAAAGTGGTGAGGTGGTGGCAGTAAAGCTATGTTAGATGATCAAGGTCCTTTGTTATTGGGGCCATTTTTGCAAGAGACAGTTTGTTCCTTTGGCCACAACACTGGTTGGGACTTAATTATGTCTACTATAGCTCTTTCAGATGTTTATATCCTGTCAAAAACAGTTGCTGTTTTGGTTTGGAGTATAAGCTTATAATGATTATCTTGTACTATAAGATGTAAGAGCCTTTGATAGTAGCTATATTAATAAAATTTGGCTTTGCCTCTTGCTGATCAAAAAAATAAAAAAAGAAACTGTTTAAATTAAATGCATTAGTCAATTCTAGTGAAATTGCTATATTAGTCATTTATAAGAAATGTCAATATGCATTTGAAATAAAAATGTCCAAGTGAAAGATATTTTGGAAAATATCTAATTGGAAACATCCAAGAGAAATAATCTTTTCTAAAATAGCTTGTTAAGTGTTAAACGGAAAGGAATTTCATTTTCGAATTTTAGGGAATTTTGGAATGAAAAGGAAAAAGGGAAGGGTTTTATTTTTGTTCATTCTTTTTGCTTTATTTTTTCTCTTTGTGGGTGTGCATACGTGCTTTGGAGGATTGAACGGTGATTGCTTGTGGATTGTTAAACTAGTAGAGAGGATGGATCTTGAAAAGCTTGCATCATGTGTGTGTAGAAGCAAAGATCTCCTCTACTTTGTGTAAGGATTGGATTGAAAAGAGAAAAGTATTCCTAATTTTGTTTCATGCTTATGCTTGTTGGTTCATGCTTTTGGCCATTCCCACAATACGTGGTTGCATATGGTCTTCCATTTTACTAGATAGTGAATTCTGAAATAATCTAGGATAGTTATGATTTATTTTAATTTGATGTATTTCATTTTTTTTTTAATTTAAGAGTGTCATTAAGTTGCCAAAATTTCATGTGATTGCATTTTTGTAGTGTTGGTGGATTTAAAGCAAAAAGGTATTGTTAGAAAATGGATGGGGCATTTTTCTAAGTTTTCTTGAAAACTGTGAACTGGCCCAAAACCTATTCAAAAATTGTCACAAAAAATTATGTAATTGCAAAAGTATGATCTCTTAGACTATTTACAGCATAAGAGTGTTGGAAATGTTGTCATTGATGTCAAAGGTGCATGTTCATGTTGTCATTGATTTCATGAAGGTATTCAGTATTGTCAATAAGACATGGATGTGTAAGAGCCGAGGAACAACGATAGACACAATACATGATAGAGGGATGATGTGGCAGAGCAATCAAGTTTGAGACTGATATGGAATAGACATTTAAAGAAGAAGAAGACATTTGTGTGAACAGCGTATATATTAGAAGAGATTGATTGTCTTTATTTAAATTAAAGATTTAAACATAATTATGAGAAAGATATTAAAAACAACACAACTCAGCCTTTGAAAATGGATTGCCTTGATGGATAAAAGGTACACTAATAAAGGAAAAAAGGAGGAAACGATATCTGTTCAATGTTTGAAAATAGATGGCTTGAGACTCAATGACAAGGTGAAGAAGGATGTTAACTTGGATTTGATATAAGTTGAAAGAATTGCAAATACAAAGAAAGGAATCGGATGAAGATAATTTAGAATGGATTATTCATTGTTAAAAGGCTGTTGAACTAATCATAATTATTATCATTTTGTGGACAACTCTTTGGAGAGTAGTCGCCTTCTATAGAAGTTAAAATAAATAAATTAATATTGATTACCAAGTTAATATATTAATTGTAGTGAGGTGTTTGAGGTTAACAAGTGTGTTAAGGAGCAGCGAGTTAATATTCATTAAGAACAACGATTCAAGAAGGAGCAGCGATTACCTTTGGATAAGTGATTCATGAAGAACAATAAATAAGATTAACTGTGGGTAGCGATCAAGTAAAGATTAAAACAGTTTAAATAAAATCAAACATCCTTTGATAAAGTCAACCCTCCTAATGTTGTCACAATTTTTGAGAGAGTCAAAATAAATCAAGTTTATCAAGTTGTATATGGCCAACTCATTATAAGAGGTAGCGCTGGAATTAAAATGAGTTAAGACAAATCAAATAGTCTTTAAATAAGGCTGACCTCTGAATGAATCATCTCTCTTCAAGAAGAATTGCCTCCTTTCATAAAAGCGATGGGGTATATATGTAAAGTGATTTGGAGATAAAGAAGGTAAGTCTTCAAAAAGCAAGTAATGAATATTATTTGAATAAAAGCAGATCTAAAGGAAGAAAAAGAGCAGAAAATGAAGTATAATTCTGATGTGTTCTAACAGAAAGAATGTGTGATTAAACGTAGAGAATATGAGCAAATTCCATTAAGTATAAATGCAGAATTATATGAAGAATATGTGTAAGAATTATGAGAAATATATTGCCATGTTATGATCAATTTTATGTAAAGTTGTGCATGAGTTAGATCAGTCTTGTGAGGAAAGAAAGTGTGTGATCCGAATTGTGAGAGAAGAAAGTATTTGTGTGTGTGAACCTGATTTGAAAGAAAAGACTAACATCATACAGAATCAGAAATAGTGATCAGATTTGTGAGAGAAGGTTATTGTGGATTGTGATCAGATTTGGAAGAAGGATATTGTGTGAGGTATAATCAGATTTGTCAGGGGAAGATCCTGTGAAGAAGCATACTATATCAACCATTGAAGAATTAATAGAGGTTGGAGCCTCTTGTTGGGTTGGACATGGGAAGAACACAATAACACAACAATATTTACATGGAAACCGTAATGGGAGAAAACCACAGCAAATTAATGCTTTTATATAAATTCTTCTTTTTACAAAGTTTGTAGGCACCAATCCCTCATTCAATTCGTGAGCACCAACCCCTCATTCAAATTTCCACCTTATCAATGTTGCTTCTACAACGGATGATGGATAATCTTTTTCTCCACAAATTTTGATATAGCCCTCTTCTTCAAATTGCTATAATCTCCTCCTCAAATCTGCTATAGATTGATCATAAATCTGCCACAAAATGATCACAATTGCCACATGAAAATCTGCTATAACTTCTTATAATCTCCTCATAGATCTGTAAATGATCTTCACAATTTGCTCTTCATAAATCTGGTGTATATGTCTTATTTGTTATCCTTGTTCATTCCACACATTCTTCTGTTAGTTTTAGATCAGAAATGTAAGCAAGAAACAATGCAACACATAAGACAAATGAGCACAGCAGTTTACCCTAGGAAAACCCTCCTTCTCGAGGGAGAGAAACCCAACAAAATATATCTCTTATATATAGAAGAAATAAGAGCAGAAATCTGCTTTGCAATTGGACCCTTCTCAAGGGAAAACTTGACACAAAGAATGATGAGAATCTCTTCTTGATACAATCGAATATTAATCTCCTTGAAGTCAAACTACTGCTACAAAATTATGATCTGCTGCTAGGACACGAACTTCTCCTTGAGAGTGTGAATTGAATGAAGAATGAATTGATGATTTGATGAATCAACTTCACCTTGTATATATACAAAACAAGGCATCTCTTCATTTAGGTCGGCCACTTATAAGGAATAAAAAATAAAAAATATAATTTATAATTAAGGCCAACTTGCCTTATTAATAATTTATTATTTAAATTTTGAGAGAAAGATATCTCCCGCCGCGATAACATCAACACTCCCTCTTAGCTAGGGAAGTATCTTTCCAGATATCCATGTCATGGAGTCTCTCAACATGACACCCACAATGGCTACACCCATTTGTGGAAAAAAGTTCATCACGGAGCCTCTCAACGTGATGTCGTCATGGAGTCTCTCAACATGACGTCTCATCTCAATCTCAGAGGTGAACAAGGGCTCGCACCTCATATTTCTCCGTCTTAGAGAAATATACACTACAAGGGCTTTCACCTCATGTTTCTCCATCTCAGAGAAATATATGCTACAAGGGCTTTCACCTCATATTTCTCTGTCTCAGAGTAATATACGCTACAAGGGCTTTCACCTCATATTTCTTCGTCTCAGAGTAATATACGCTACAAGGGCTTTCACCTCATATTTCTCCATCTCAAAGAAATATACATTACAACAAGTCTTCATGATAATGTGACTCCCTCTGAAGCTCCAAGTATAGCATCAACCTCCTAACCTCCTTGTCCAAGGTTGCCTCTGTTGGTTTGTCAGACTCCCTCTAAATGTTAATTCCTCCTCTTGATCAACTTTAGAATAAGAAACCTTCTGAATTGACTTTAGAGCTTGGCTCCTTCTAAGTTGTCCCTATGTCAATTTCCACAAAAGAAACATGTTGTGTAGACCTTAATTTGCAATCTCAAGCAAAGTGACTGTACTTGTCACACCTAAAACATTGAATGTGAGAGAGATCTTCGGTTCTGGGGCAAAATCTGATTCTCTGTCTCTATTCCTCTTTCTTCCTTTGCCTCTTTCTTTAGAAGTATGTGTAGCAAGAACTTGATTTTCTACATCATGATAGTTTCACCCAATTCCTCTTGCTGCCAACCTGGACTCTTCTTGAATACAATCAACTCGAAGACGATCAAACTTGGGCAACTTGGATCTCCCACTGATGCTCTAAATAAAGGGTTCGGAAAATTGAGGAAGACCATTTAGTGCTAGCATTGCAAGATCTTTGTTTGCAATTATATCCCCAATAGCGCTCAACTAATCTCTCAGATCAGCAATCTTCATAAAGAATGAGATGATTGAATCATTTTTAGCCATTTTTACATGGTGAAGTTGTTGTCTCAAAGCAAGAGCTCTGCTAGTGTTGTTGATCTCATATAATCCTTTTAGAGTATCAAACATTTCTTTAGCTGTCTTCAACTTGGAGATGATCGGTACTAGGTGATTCATCACAGAGTCTATCATGATCTTTCTAGCCTTCGTGCCATTTTTTTTCCACTGGATTTTCTCAGTATCATCAAAAGGCTTGGGCATATCACTTTCCACGAAATCAAGAAGATCGTTCTCCTCTAATGCAATGAGTACCCTGGGTTTCCAAGAGTTGAAGTTTGAAGCTCCATCAAGCCTATCTTCCAAATTGACACCGCTCACCATCTTCTTTTTCCACACAAATTCACCTTCAAAGATCTGCCCTTAGGTCTGTAATAATTTGCAACCTCAGATCTGCAATACTTCAAGATCTGCCCTAGATGAAAAGCTGACTTTTTGTTTAAGCAAATCTGATCAGATCTTTACTTAGACCCGCTCTAATACCATGTTAGTTTTAGATCGGAAATGTAAGCAAGAAATAAAGCAACACATAAGACAAATGAGCACAGCAGTTTACCCTGGGAAAACCCTCCTCCTCAAGGGAGAAAAACCCAGCAAAACATATCTTATATATTGAACAAATAAGAGCAGAAATTTGCTTTACAGTCAGACCCTTCTCAAGGGCGAACTTGACACAAAGAATGATGAGAATCTCTTCTTGATACAATCGAATATTAATCTCCTTGAAGTCAAACTGCTGCTACAAAATTATGATCTGCTGCTAGGACGCAAACTTCTCCTTGAGAGTGTGAATTGAATGAAGAATGAATTGATGATTTAATGAATCAACTTCACCTTGTATATATACAAAACAAGGTTTCTCTTCATTTAGGTTGGCCACTTTTAAGGAATAAAAAATATAAAATATAATTTTATTAATTAAGACCAACTTGCCTAATTAATAATTTATTATTTAAATTTTGAGAGAAAGATATCTCTTGCCGCTATAACATCAACATCTTCATCCCCATTCACCAACTCCTTTTGTGCCTTCCAAGAAGTGTGATTGTCTTTGAAAGACATACCATTTCATAAGAAATGTGCCTTTCCCAAGTGAGGCAACCACTACATAAATGAATCAGCCTTAATGCAATTTATTAACTTTGTTAACAAGCAACACTAGGCAAAGTTGATCTCCTTCAAAACAATAATTATGTTTTACTGTTTAATAAAACTCCAAGAACTAAAGTCACACCATTTCATCAAACATTATTTATGTTATGAAATTGCACCATCTGATATATGATTGCTGCATTAACTAAATCTTCTTTGAATACACATTAATCTTTGTAATCATTGGTCTATATCTTGATCATTAGTCAAAGCACTGTATCCTTCTTAGTCGCTGCCCCTTCTCATCATAACTGCTCCGTAATTATATTTTATTAACAACAGTAAACTCATACCTTAACTGATGAAATCGCATCATGACTATTTTTGTTGCACCCTTTATACACTCCATTGAGTATGTGTTTTAGCGACTAAGTTGTATTTTTAGCTTTAACAAAACACTTGGTTCGCTGCTCTATATATTCGCTGTGCATTATCATATATGTTTTAGCCTTGTATATGTTTTAACATATATTCACTATCATTGCTGCCATTTATCATATATATTAACCACTGCATTCTATATCTGTTTTGAGAACATGATCATCGCACCATACAATAATAGTGAGTCGTACTTTCAAGAAGTCGACTATTAAGTCACACTTACGATTGATATCCTTATCACTGCTATTTAATCTTATTGGCTATTGCTGCATGATAACTATTCTCTTTATCACTGCAAATCTTTATGCAGTCGCACCATTTGATATGTAATTGCCGTATTTACTATGTAATTTGCTGCTCTTATTATGATGTCTGCTCATTAACAATATTGATACACTCCTTAATCATTGCTTCTATTTACTAATGCTTGATCACCCAACAATATATAGTAATTGCTGCCAATCAGTGTCATATATATGATGATATCTATATTTTAACAAAGGTAATCGCTGTCTTATACTCATTAATCTATGCCGCCTACAAACTATGCTTCATTAATTTTAAATTTCTGCACTTCATCTTTGCCTTAACATCGCTGCTTTAAAATAGAATCATTGTGTATTACTTGAACAACTACCAAAATATGTTATCTTCAGTTATGCTCATTGACATTCATTAGATCATTGTAACATTAATTTCCCTTTGACACCAATGACAATGATGTCTTGTCACCTTTCAAACCAACAATCTCGCTTATACACCTTGACATCAATGACAACAATCTTGCCCATACCTTTTGATATCAATGACAACTTCAAATATCTCAACTTGAGCAACTTTGATATCAATGTCAATATTTCCAACAAGAGTCTCTAGTAGGTTGGAGCCCACAAGAAGAAGAAAAAGATTAATCTATAATATATAAGCAATATTTTTGCCGTGGTTTTTTCCTGAAAGGGTTTCCACATAAATCGTGTGTTCTCAATTGCTAGATCTTGCATATGTGTGGTGGATGTGAATGAGTGAAATTATTAACTTTGAAATTATGGTGAAAATTTAGTGAATAGTTTAAAAATTGAAGCTTTCATTGATGGTGATTGAGTTTTTTGCATGTTTCTTGAAATTGTTAAAATGTGGATTTTGGATTTAAGGCATGCAAAAGCTTTTTATTTTGTGGGGCGAAATGTCTCATGTTGGAAATGTGATTTCATATCTGTTAGATACGGGTGTCAAGTTTTTCGGCCTAGTTTTCCATACCATGATCTTTTAGATCATTATGGACATTTTGTGATGTCACTCTATTTCTATATCTAGTAGCCTTCTCATATTGTTCATCAGGTTATTATACCTAATTTGTATATGTTATTCCCTTTGCATGAGTGTTGTTGGATCATCACACTCATTGCTTGGTGTTGGTGGTTGCCATCATTCTCTTGTATGTTATTGGTTGTTGATTATCATAACCCTTGTGCACCATTGTTTGATTATGCTTACAAAGTGTGTTTATCAGATGATGACTGCATGCCTTGTTTTCCATGTTAAGACCATTTGGTGTGAATCTTGATTTAGCATGTATTAATAAAGCACATTGTTTGATTATGCTTACAAAGTGTGTTTATCAGATGATGACTGCATGCCTTGTTTTCCATGTTAAGAACATTTGGTGTGAATCTTGATTTAGCATGTATTAATAAATGAATTGTAATATAGTTTTTGAGAGGTCTCCTTTCTCAACTAAATTGAAATAAATTAATTAGTGTTGATGAATGGTAAGGGACAAATTTATGTAATTAAAAATGTTGATACTCCTTTGTATTAGACTACTCTTCCTACTTTTGGTTGGGATGTGCGTGCCCAAGTGATGATTTATGCATTTGACCTGTGATGTTTGTGTATTCAAGTGTTGTTGTGCATTGAATTCTATTGGATTGTTGTCTCCATTGTGTTATGCATTGGATGGCGTGTGAAACCCAGATGCAACCATGGTGTGGATTATTGGTGTCTTACTTGAGATCCTAGTTGTAATTTGTCATCTAATATTATGTGTTGAGATGGTAAAGGATGTAATCATGTTATTGTTGTAATTAATCTTGATCTTAATTTGTGCCCATCCTTGTGTTCTTCAAATGCAAACTTGTAATTGTAATAATTATTGTGATTTGCAAATTGGTAGAAAATGCATGTGCAGGTAGGTAATTTCGTTTGAGCATCATAGATGTTACTATTCATGCTTTTGGAAAAAGTGCTTGAGTGATATTTTATTTCAACAATGTGTTGTATATATTAATTGAAACTCTATGGTGTGGTTGGTGCTCATCCAACTCTTATTTCCATAAGAGCTATGATCAATTTGATTTGTCATTGTAGCATGATTAATACACCATACTTAGTTCATTGGTGTTGCATGCCTTGTGTGCCATTGTGTTGTGTCATGACACGTGCATGTAAATGTGTAATGTGGCATGTTGATGTTGTATTTACATCACAAAATTTTTGTTTGTGTGTGTTTTTACCCCTAATGTCTTGGTTGAAATATTGGGATGAAATTTTTTGGTTAGCCAAGTGATTGATCATTGAAACAATGAGGCAGAATTCCAAGCAGCCTTATTAGGACTTTGGAATAACTCGGCTAACCAAAAAATTTCAATCTCTTGGGACTTTGCAATAACTTGGTTAACCTAAAAAATTCAGTCACCCGAGATACTGTAAAAACCCAAGTCAAACTTGCCAATAACTCCACAAGTTTTCTGAACATTAAAAAACACATAATTTTGAAATATATATCCTTCAATGTATACTATTGAACTTAAGGAATATATTAACGATTTTCTTCATATATGGATCAAGATTAGAGTTAACTACAATAATAGACTAGTTTCTTTTTTTTCTTTTGATACGTTAATTGTGGATTTGAGATTCACTCCCTTCATATAAAAAATCAAAAAATTTAATAAAAGTCTAACCATCAACCCTTGAAAAGATGTACTTGGGAAATTACAGTAAATAACTTCAGCCAAAAAGCAACAATAAAATTCATATGATATTCAGCAAGGGAAAAAAAATAAAAATAAAAATCATGATTAAATTTGCCTTTATAATTTTTCTTTTTAATATAAGTAATAAATCCATAAAAATAAAACAATATTCTGTTAGATTTTAAAACATAATAATATAAATATGTTTAAGTTTTTAATTTTAATACATAAATAATAAATATGCTAAATTCTACATACTAACAAAAATAAATATATTGCAATTAAAAATCTAATTTAAATATTTTTAACTATTAAATTTTAATATATCAAACAAAAGACAAATCAGCATTGTTTCAAAAAAAAATATTACAATATAAAAGTATATTTTAAAAATACAAAACCTAAAAAAAAAAAATTTTAAATACTAATTATTAAACTTAATAAATAAATACCCTTCTTTATGGGGTTCAGAAGGCTCATCTAAATTCCTTTCGAAGAAAACAGGTTAAGTGGGCACCTCCAGAAGAGGGATGGGTCAAGGTAAATTTCAATGGGTCGTAACACAGAAATCCTAGAGTAGCAAGACCTGGTTACGCTATTCGCAATTAGGATAGGAAAGTGGTGATGGTGGCAGCAAAGAAATAAGGACAAGCAATAAACAATGAGGTATAATTCCAAGCAGCCCAATTAGGGTTGTGTTGTGACCTTTTTTCACACATCGCCCCATTGCAAATGGGGACCCTCGCTGGTTTGCCCTTAGGGTTTAGCTTTGAGTAGCAATTTCATAGTCTCTGATATCTGGGAATTCCATATCAAAGTCTAATGTCATCATCTGAGCCAAGTTGGGAGTTTGAGCCTGAAACTGAACGTAAACGTCATAGAAGTGCTTAGAGGACCCTACAGACGAGGATCGCCTGTGCTTTCGCTCAATTCTGACACTTCCTATTTTTTAGGGATTCTGCTTTTTTGCTTTTTTGCTTTTTTCGTTTTTGGCATTTCTGGGCCAATCTGGAATTTACTATTTTTAGAAAGTTGCTTTTTGCTCTTTTCTATTTTTAGTAAGTTTCTATTTTTAGAAAGTGCTAGGTGTCACTGGCAGTGGAGTCGAAAGTTTCCATTGTTGGAACTAAAAAGCAAGCAAAAATCATGAGAAAAGCGCATGCAAAAGCAGGAAAAAGCGCATGCAAGGTGAGGAAATCAACTGGACAAAATCGCGCCTTTAAGAGAAAATCATTGAAAAATCATATAAAAAGCAAGCAAATCATGATAAAATTCGCCTAAGTCTGGAAGAGGTGCGCCATTTAAAAAATCCAGTTGAATCTTCGAAAAATCCAGTTGGGAAATCCGTTTATCAAAGAGAAATCTTGAAATCTATTTGAGAAAATTCGCCTTCTACAAGGAAATCCAGTTGGAGAGTTTGAAATTCCAACTGGACAAAGTGAAAATCGACTAAGGCAAAAGAAATTTTGAACTGGACTTCAGGAACTTCAAGTACAAGAAAATTCCAGTTGGGAAGTAGAAAAATCCAGTTGAAAGTCGAATTTTTCAAGAAAGAATCAAAAATTTTCTAAGGCAAAATCACTTTGGTAAGTGAAAATTCCAGTTGAAAAGTAAAAAAGTCCACTTGAGGGTCGAATTTTACTAAAGGCAAAAATAAAAGAAATAACTTAAGTTTTATTTTGAAACTTAGTTGTCAAGCCAAAAGGGACGCCTTGTTTGAAAAGTCAAAGATCACGATAAGATTGCTTTTTCGTTTTTAAAGCAAAAAACATCCAGTGAGAAGAAGAAGTCGACTTGAGCCAATTTGGAAAGGTTTTATTATAAAAGATGATCTTGTGAGCTTATATTTATTATTTGCAAAGTCGAATTTTTTACAGGCAAAGCTCTCTCAAGAGAAAGACGTCTTTTTCAGCTGCAAACAGATTTTTTTTAAGTTCCAGAATATAGAGTTCGATTTTCCTCTTCCATTTCAGATTTTTTTTCAAGCAACTGCAAGGTTATGGTTGGCGATTTTAAAAGGGAATAGGATTTTTTCATTGAGGATTGGAGAAAACTTCAGTAAAAGTCTTAAAAAATCCAGAAAATTATTTAAATTTCCATGAATGCTCTTTAAAGATAATAAAGGCGGATCAATTTTCATTAAGAATTTATTCTTTACACAGCCTTTAATCAAGTTCTGGATTTTTTAAATTAATTTTAATTTTTCTCCAGCCAAGAAATTGTTAATGTTATAGCAGCTTCGGTAGCTCCTTCCAGCTCAGCTCCTTCGTGATATCATAAATTGGATGATAGCCGTTTGGCTATACAATTTATATTTATTGTTTCGTTTTATTCTCACTTGATATTTATTTGATATTTATTTGAGGCCGACATTCTTTATGTTTGACTATGGCCGACATAAGAAGATACGAAGTCATCTTGAGGCCGACTTTCATTTTATGAATTGCTGGAGGCCGACCTCTTGTGAAGAGGCATGAATAATATTTCTGGCCGACTTGCTTTGTGTCTTGAAAATAACATTAAATCAGGCCGACATATGTTATTTTATTGAGGCCGACCTTCATTAAAGAGGAGACGCAATTTCTTGAAGGCCGACATGAAGGATTCTAAGATAAGAGTCTCTTCCTTTCATTTATATATATATATATATATATCTCTATTTCATCCATTGTGATCAACTAATCCAGACCAGTTCGGCCACTCACAAAAGTCCTGTATTATCAAGTGCGAAATATTATTGAAGTGACTGCGAATCCTTGCATTTCAGATCTGTGTCAAAGAGCGAACTCTGTCAAGTATGAATTTGCCTGATGATTCAGTGCGAGTTTATCTGCTGATAAAGTGCGAACTTCAGTTATTCCAGTCAGGGCGAATATCATCAAGTGCGGATGTATCATCAAGTGGGAATTTACCACGCAGTGAAGAGCGAACATAGAGCAGTGACGAAGTCTTGGGGAAGACATTCCGAGCATAAAGGCGAGCCGAGGCAAGGTGAGCTGCTTCAGAACTACGCAAGCTTTGAACCACATTGGATGTGGGTATGTAGGCGGTCTCTTGGTAACGGATCTCCTTGAGACTTCAAGTGTATTGCAGGCAGGGTTCCTGTTCTCCCGTCCTGGGGTCTAGGATGCGTCAAGTAACTGTTTCGCATCACCAACAGTGAGCTATGCTGCTAGCTGCTAACACACTTCATTGTTATAGTGTTGAATATTGGCCTTGTAATTGGCCTCATTGTAAAGCGAATTGTTGCCATTATTTATATAGAGAAGAGAGATCTTTGTTGCTGGGTTTTTCTCCCTCAAGAGGAGGGTTTTCCCAGGGTATATGCTGTGTTATGTTGTCTGATTTTGAATTATTTTCTGTGCATTCACATCTGATCATAAAATTCAACAGAAATCGCCTTTTTACAAATTTGTTAAAATTTTCTAACTTCGAGCTTCTTACAGGCGCAATGTCTTCTCCAAAGAACGTGGGAGGTGGAGTCAGGAAAGCTCAAGTAAAGGAAGTCCTCAAAGAATTCTACCCAGAATCCCAGTTATCCTCAAAGTGGAAGAAAGTGGCAGATACGAACTTTGAACAGTTTAATGTAGTTCAACACAAGAGAAGGATGTTTGGCACTCAGAACGAAATGCCCACACCTGTTGCCACAAATATCGTTTAGTCTGGACTTCATCAAGCAGCAAGATTTCCACCTGCCGTTCAGTGCAGTGAGTTAATGGTTGAGTGTGCTAGAAGGTACAATCCTCAGACAAGATCCATAAAAACACCCAATGGGATCACCTTAGCGTACTTTACAGAGGATTCAGTCAGGGAAGTATTTGGTATTCCCCATCATCGAAAAATGTTGAACAGGACTCAACGGGAATCACAGGCCATGTTCGATCAAGCCAAGGAATCCTGTATGGACATAGTCAATTCTAACTGGATCAAGGAACCCAAAAGACATCGCTCCAAGTTGCCAAAGAGATTAATTTGCACGGATTTTAAAATAGAATACAGTGATATGATTCATATGCTGAACAGGATTATGGGAACTTCTCAAGGAGCTTTCTTCGAAGTATGGATGTTTTCGTATGTGAAGGAGATCATATTGGGAATGGAAGCTATAAATTGGCCGAAGTTAATAAGTGATAATATCGATTTCCAGTTGAGAAGCCTAGAGAAGACTAAAACCTTCTATATGAGTTCTTATGTGGTCTATATCTCAGCACGTTTCACCAAGTATAGAGGACTGATTTGTAAAGGCGAAGTTGGACTTCGGAAGGATCAACTTAAAGCATATGATTGTTACCCGCAGCTCCAGCTACATTACAGGGACAATTTTAAGATCACCAATGACGCCTTCCTTATGTATATCACGCGAGTGCTTCAAGGAACAGTTCAAAGGAGGCTATCTAAAGAAGCTATGGTGATGCTTGACAAGTTTGGATCCTGGTTTATCCAGTTTCCGACCTTCACATATATAAGAGTTCATGGATTCTCGGATGCTCCGTATAGACTTCCTCGGTATCCAACAAACAAAATTGTTATGCTTGAAGTTGCAAGGCAACTGGCATGTGTAGACTCCATTCAGGCGAAAAAGAACAAACAAGGAGTGGATTTTCCGGTTGCAATTGGGAAAATGCTAGAAGTCTGCCCCTCATTACAATCAGCCAAAACAGCAAGGGTAGAGTTGCAAATTTATAAATTCAGCACTTATAATCCAAGATCCGATTATGATCCATACCTGAGAGTTCACGGGAAGAAGTCCCTTCATGTTATGCAGATTGAAGATTATTGGTCTAACTTGGTGGACGAGTATGGAGTTAGGAAGAAGACTTGGTCCAGAATTCCAGTTGAATTTGTAAAGAGTCAGGAAGAAGACTTGGTCCAGAATTCCAGTTGAATTTGTAAAAAGGTTTGACTTGTTCCCTATACCTGATCAAGTAAAAGACAACGGGGACTACATTCATCCTCAATTTGAACAAGAAAAAGATAAGCCTATCCTATTGCCTAACTGGACACAACCTGAGTTGACCGATTTGAACACATTGATGAAGGATATTATTGCATACTCAAGGGAATGGATAGATAATCAGATCAGTAAATTGAGAAAAGATGGAATTTTTCTTACCTATGCCACATTGAGCAATAAGGAAAGTCAGGAGGAAGCAATTGGCGAAAGTCTTAATGAACTTTCATATCCTAGCAAGAGGAAGGTGGTGAGTGAAAACCTTCACGCAGAGGAAAAAGAATCAGCTGGCGGAGAATTGGAGAGTAAGAAACAAAAAGTGACTGAAAATCCATCATCTTCAAGTACTTTGTCAGTTGGAGTAATTGAAAAGGTATCCATTGTTGATATCGAGCCGAGCTATGAGCAAGAAATCCAGTTTCAAGAGTTAGAACAGTTGGATTCTCTCCAAGAACAAACCCTCACTGAGTATTCGGAAGGGGATGATACGTTGATAATTGAAGGTGCAGGAGATACTGAGATCCTTGAGAACAATGAGGAGCTAGGAGATGAGGTAATTTATGCTCTAAAAGGAATTAATGATGATGTTCAGTTGGAAGATGGGATGGAATTATCCACTATCCCAGATTGGTTGACCGAAAGTTTGATGAAAAAGTCCAGACCACTGGATGAAGTTCAACCAGTTGAAAGCATGCAAGACTTCCTAGAGAGGATTGGCAAAGCTAAAATGCCAAAGAAGCCTAAGAAGTATTCTCAGATTACCAGGAATGATACAGGATCCAGGATCTTACAGGTGGCAGTCCCAAAAATTGATAAGCCAAGAGATCAGATTACTCCTATGGATTACGAGGTTACAACGTTGGACATTGGGCCAACCACGATAGATCAGGATTTCCATGAGTTGGCGGACACTTCCAAAGCCATCAAGGAGAAGTTCGACAAAACAGAGGAGAAGAAAGAAAGGCTAGAGTTGGAAAATCTAAAGCTGATAGAGTTCATTCAGCAGCTAACAGCTCCTTTGCGCCAAGAAGGTGAGGCCTTTATTCCACCGTCATCTCTTACTCCGGAATCCGTTGATGTTCTTGAAGCTATGAGGATCACAAGTCAAGCAACCAAGAGTTGGGTGACCAATATTTCAAAACAGATGGAGCAATTCTTCGGGAAGTGCGCTCAGACTTATGACAGATCTACCTTGCTTATAACTGAAGTTAGTCAAGTTGAGGACAATTGGGAAGATTTCCAGTATGTACAGGACAAAGTGATACCTTGTTTGAAGGTTCTAAAGGAAGTTTCCTTGCAAATATTGATCCAAGAAGGTGTTATCGAAGAAGGAGCCTCATATGATTTCAGCAGGTGGTATCATTCCTTATTGGCAAAAAAGAAGACATATGACGGAATAAAGGAAGAATGTGCTGCTATACGGAGTACAGTTGAGAGAATTCAGTTCAAAATTCTCACTTCTCTTGAAGGATTGACAGGACAGGAGCATCATGATGCAAATGGCTTAGATTTAGAAGAACTAAGGAAAAGCGTGATGAACATTTACTTCAAGGAAGTGCAGGTTATTACAGAAAATCAGCTTGATAATATGTCTTCCCTTTTGACCTTCATGGATAACTTTCAGAAGCAGGAGGATAGATGGGAAAGTACTTTCACTCGATGCCTGGAAACCTTGGACGTGATCGGAGTGCAACTGGATTCTGTGCCAAGTATCTCAATGGAGGAACTTGATTCTGTGTTAGCTAAATTTCTTACATTTGCAGCTATGGAGCGATCCAAAGGGAATTGCATTCTGGATTCCCACTTGCTCGAATGATTTGCAAGGTGTCATCATTTTCCATACTCCAAGTGGCTTGTTCTGCTTGCGCCATGTGTCCTTTGAGTTGGTTATGCTTTTAGGGTTAGGGTTTATCAAATTTAATCTTGGCCATTGATCTCAAATTTAATCTTGGCCGTTGCTTTGTAATTGGGGTGCCTATATAAACCCCACTCATTTCATTTATTCAGGGAGAGACTTATGAAATTGTTGCTACTATCGCTGTTTAAATAATAAGTGGATTCAGAGTTGAGCATTTGTTATTTTTATGAGCCCGCATGGTTTCATGATTTCTTCAATAGAGTAAATTTGTTTTCAAGTATTTTAGATGAATGAAAGATTGATAGTGTTGGAAATAGTGGAATTAGTTCATACCTTTTTCAATTGAATGATTTTCAATTTGATGTGTAAGGTTAGTCTGAACATTGAAATTGCTTGACTTGAATTCTATTACCTATATGCATTGATCGAATTGATGGTGGTATTGTGTAATAGGATATCTTTTGTAAACCCATTGAAGATTGCACCGTCTTTGTCTAGTTGTAGTACCGTGCTTGGCGAAGCAAAGATTGGTTTAAATTTCACTATCCAGCATTTGTCTCTTAAGTTCGTAGGAGTAGTTTTGCATAAGTCTAGTTTCTTCACCCTCATCCCCTTTTCCTTTTGTTTTATTCCAAACCAAAAATCCCAAAAACATTAGAGCATTTAACGTCTAATCAATTCTAATCCCTACTTCGAGTAAGTTCATTATCCAAGGGTCCCTTTGTGAAATCAGCATATCACATCATCCATTGAGCTTGTCCATCCCCCAAAACGGAACATTGGAATTACCGTATGACCTTTCTGGCAATCTTAGCATAAGAGGTAATTTTTCAAGAGAGGATAGAGCTGCCTTTGGGCATTCTTTTTATTCTGGTGTTTGGTGTGTCACAAAACACGCATCAACAGGTTGGAGATGGGAAAAAGATTAAATCCTCATAATAACCATTTAGAAGGGGGCTCTCAAAACATTGTTAATGCAATCCGCAATAAACATAACCCAAATTGTATGTTAAATAAATGGCTAGGGGCAATTATTGAGTACAGCTTGAAAAGCTTTTCAAACTTCAAAAAAAATCACATTTACTGAAGGAAATGACATGGCAGGCAAACCTACCAACGTCGCGATCGATATGAGCAAAGATAAAGCTGCTGCAAATTTGGAAGAGAAGTGGCACAAGTTACACATAGCAAGTTGTGGGAGAGTGTGATGTCATGCAGTAGTTTAAATGCGGAAGGACAACTGATAATCATTCCTCTTTAGGGCGAAATGTGAAGAATGACTGAAGATTGAGTGGAAATAATTGCTGTTGGGGATTAAAAAAGAGAATGGGCGACCCATTTTTGCAACACTAAAGGCAAAAGACTATAACATTTCGAACTATCTCCAATTCCACCTCACAGGAATTATTTCCAATAAGTGCCCATCCTACTATTACTATGACTGGAATAAGAATGGTTATGTAATGTCCCCATTTTTATATGTTGGCATTGTGATTTGATAATTAATTTAAGGTTGCCAAAAAGGTTAAGTTTTAAAAAGGCAACTTGAATTAATTATCTATAGGTGCAAAAGTAACTTAAGTTAGCAAAGTAAAATATATTGATTAAGTTACTTTTGAAAAAGAAATTAGAAGTTACAAAAGATGGAGAAAAGGAGAAGTTAAGAAGACACAGAGAGTTATGAATTGAAAAGAATAAAAGATTGTTGGAGCTCATTGCAGGAAGAGACTGGTTTTTGGATTTGGAACAGCTTTAGTTGGTGGACGTGGTTCACAACCTTTCTAAGGTGAGGCGACCTATGAAAGAAATTGGCTTTAGCAGTGAAAGATCTGCCCTGGCTGATAGCTGGAGAAATTGTGCGGGTCTCTCACTTGGTTTCAAACCTTGAAGTTATGAAAAAAATTGTGTAGTCATTTGAAGACAAATTTCCAAGTTTGAATTGAAGATTGATAAAATAAAGGCTGAATTTATATGGTCGGGCAGCTTCAAAATTTATTGTATCAGATTAATTCTTGTTTTGTATCAAATTTATTGTGAAAACCATTCTTAAACAGCTTCAGTTAAGCAAATTGATAATTAATCTATGTATACACTATAAAGTCTCTCTAGTAATCAAACCACTCTTCACAGCTGGCATACAAACTCGAGCTAATTCAAAGAAGAGGATGCTAGTCAATTCAAGGAAGGAAATCAACACAGAATTATTGGAGTTGTAGTTAAATAAATGGGCGCCATATGTTGATAAGAGACGTTACCAATAACAAGGAGTTTAGACTAGGATTTATACACATTGTAATGGTGTCCACTTCCAAGGATTTCTAGTGGTTATAATAGTTCTCATTTCATGAAAATCTCCTTATTAATTATTACTGGGCGGACTTGAATCCACTAAAGAATTCACTAAAGGAGAAGCGCCGTAGTGATAAAACATTGAGAATTTATGTGAAGATGCTTCACGATGGAAGCCATGTTTGGTGAATCGAATTAGTAAAAAAAACTCATCAATTCATAATTTCCTTGTGGCTCAGGATTGAAGGGAAGCAAGAGAAGTGTTGGTCGACAACGTGTGAGCATCCAGAAAACCGCTTGGCATTGAATCATAAGATTTGCTAGAGTATTCAAGGAGCTAAGAAGATCTCAAGCAGCGCACTTAACTTTATCCTTGATAGGAGAGGTTTGTATTATTTAGGAGTCATTTCATGTTCTCCTGTCGTTTCATTCATAACAGGAGCTTTAGTGAAGAGTTGGGTTTCTAGAAACCTTCGTAGAAAAGGCAGCAGTCCACACCTAGTTGTTCAAGAAGTATATGAGATGGAATTGAGTCATTCAATATGCTAATCTTATAGGAGCCGCTTTTTCATATGTGGGGATATAATCTATCACTAGTATCGACGCTGGATAATAAAGCTCATAAGAAAGACTGTCGTTACACCTTAGAATGGAGTCAAAAATATTTTGAAGGAGTTGTGTCAAGCTGAAATGCTCTTGGTGTGAGACAACACGACTTGGGTGTTGAGTGACTAAGCAGATATCATGGGTGTTTGTATTTAGTCGCTACTCTATGTTATATATAGTTGGAGTCATATGTTACGAGGGAGAGCCGATAGAAGAGAACAAGTTGTTTGTTTGTATTATTCTCATCACCACCGCCAGATAATTGGTTGATATTGTGACGTGGCTTATAATACCTGGTGTCACCAACCTTGGTATTTAGTATAAAGAAGACCTACAAAGTTAGAATTAATATAATACATGCGACTGACGCAGCGCTGCATATTAGCCACCCGACCATAATGAAGGCAAGCTGATGATGAAGGGGAATCAATCTAAGGATTGAACACTCAATCGTATCTTGCTCAAGAGGCATCACATTTAATTTAATAGTGGAAGTAGTCATATTTATCATGGACCACTATTTGTATAATTAAAAGTTAAGCCACAAATAATGGTGGGGAAGCTGTATAAAGGTCAGAATACTACTCCAATACTTTTTGTGTATATATCGTGCAAATTTCTGAGTTGAGTTTGTTTCAGCTGATCATTAGTAAAATGGCTTATATATTTCAAATATTGTGAATCTTTGAGATATATCCTTTGTTGTCAATGAAACTTTGAAAGAAAAGCTTTTTTAGTATTCAATACATTAATCAGTCATATACACATTCAAGAAAATTTGTTTGCATACTCTGAACAGCACAAGGTAACAGTTTGACAAAATGCCTGAGCAGTTAATATGGTGAAATCGAAAAGATTGGTTCTCAGTTTAGGGTAGTATCTTACATTGGTATCAGAGCTCAGCTCTTATTGCCATCCTAGTGGGTTGTGTGAATGATTAGTTGACAGTTTGAAGCATGGCAAGCAAAGACAGAAAGTGGTTGGCCACATTACTCCACAAATCAAGTAGTAAGCTCAGCGATCCATCTCAGTCAAAGAATAATGCTTTGGCCACATTGAAAAGTGAAGAAGAATGTTTGATCATTGTTGAACAGTCACCTTCTAGTGTATTACAAATTTCTCTTATTCCTACAGTGATGTCTTTGGGCCAGCTCAGGTGGTTGAGACATAAAGATGCTGAGGAAAGATTGTTGGTCACTTATTGTTTGAATGAGGTCATAAGAATATTGGCACCTCAAGTACCTTATGATGATGAAACAATGAAAGAGGTAGTTAAATTGTTGGTGGATAGTTTTCAAGACTTGGGTGATATCAAAAGTTTTCACTTTTCTACAAGGATTGCAATACTCCAAATTTTTGCAAATATCAGATTGAGTAACCTTTTGTTAGACCTTGAATTGCATGACTTGATCTATAACATGTTTTACTATTTCCTTGCTACAATCAAAGAAGAACATAATGATGATATTATTGCAGCTATGCAAACTATTATTGTTCAAACTATCAATGAAAGTGATGTTATTTTTCGGCCTATCATAACTTTGTTATTGGCTGTCCTGAAGCAAGAACAGGTCACTTCTTCAACTGCTTGTGAGTTGGTCAATAATGTGTTCAAACAATATGAGGCAATATTGAAACCTTACATGGTTGATGAGAAGCAAGTGGATGAAAAAAGAAATTGTAACCATGGAAGGAGATCTTTCAGAGATTAGTGTTGTACAAACTTCAGAAAATGAATCGTGCAAGGAGGATATGTTAAAAGTTGTTGATATTGAGAGCTATGATAGTGAAGACAAATCAGAAAAAATATTATATGAAGTTGAGTATGAACATTTGCCCAATGAGTCATGTGAGAAGAAAAAACGGATGAGAGTTACTGAAGATATGATTATTGCAGCCCTATCTCGTTTTCATCATACACATAATATCATAGAAGATCTCTTTTGGAAGGCCCAAATTGAGAAGAGGTAAAAAGGTATTGAAGGAGGAACTTCTCTTGCAGACTTACAGGGTAATCAAAGAGAACTTAAGAACTTTGAAATTTGATATCTTATGTTTACTTTTGGATAGAGATTGTTCCATCAATCTTGCAGAAAATAGTTTGGTGGCATTAAAAGAAAAAGAACAAGAAGTATATAAGCACACCTTCAAGCTTACATCTACAAAGGCAATCTTACAGAGTACTCGAGCAGCATTTCAAGAAGCAGAATTTCAGTTAGCTGTTGCAAATCAGAAAATGGAGCAAGAAAATGAAGAAAGAGCTATCCAAATCAAACAGGTAATTGATGAGGTTGATGAGCTTTATATTGATTTCGATTTAGAACAAACTTCCAAGTTGGAAAGTAAAGAATTGGTACAGCAAGATGATCAATTGGACCAAGTCGATACAAACTCTTTTCAATTTACAAATAATCCTCTTTTTGAGTGGGATGCAACTTCCACTATTGATAATCCACTTTTCGTACTAGAGGATGAAACAACTTCTGAATCTAATGATTTGGTTGATGATGAACACAAAATATGGGATCCAGGTAAAGCTAAAGATTGGGTTGTGGAAATGGGCTTTAGGCAAAAGTACAGATTTCAGGCAGTTGTTCACTTTCCGATCAGCCAAAACATGATTTTCTATGCTTGCAATCAGATGAATTGGTCTTTGCTTTCTGACAAATAGTGGAGTTTTTATCAATGGAGGCTTAATGTTGATGAAGACTTTGTCATTGGGAAAGCCTCTTCAATCAATCTATGGCTCTAACACAACCTATGCTTATAGGAAGTTTTCTTCATTTCAGCTGTTGTTCAAACATTGTAATTCAGATTTTAACAGAATTAGCTAAAGAATTGATGAAATTTCAGTACTTTCAAATTATGTGGCAGCGAAGTGTGGATGAATTTTCAGATATGACTTGGTTATTCCTAATCTCCACATTGTTGAATAAGGTATCTAACAATTCTTTCAGGTTGCTGGCCTACATTTTTCCTAGTTGATGTGTAGTTGATTGCAGCTGTTTCTGTAATTTGGTGTGCATGGGAAAGACATTTTGGCAATTGGCAGGAGAATTGTCATGGTATAGATTTCAATTTTCAAAGGTATTTCAGTTTTGGGGCTAAGGTTGATTATTTTTTAGCATCACAGGAGAGACGAGATCAATTTTGGTACGATGAGCTGATTGTTTCAATCTGAGTGGTGCAGCGGCAAATTGGTGGTTTCTTCCATAGGTTGGTTTGGGATTCTGGAATCACAACTGATTTCAGTTTATTTCAATGCTAGCATTGCTTGAGGACAAGCAATATTTGAGAAGGGCGGACTGTAATGTCCCCATTTTTATATGTCGGCATTGCGATTTGATAATTAACTTAAGGTTGCCAAAAAGGTTAAGTTTAAAAAAGGCAACTTGAATTAATTATCTATAGGTGCAAAAGTAGCTTAAGTTAGCAAAGTAAAATATATTGAATAAGTTACTTTTGAAAAAGAAATTAAAAGTTACAAAAAATGGAGAAAAGGAGAAGTTAAGAAGACACGGAGAGTACGAATTGAAAAGAATAAAAGATTGTTGGAGCTCATTGCAAGAAGAGACTGGTTTTTGGATTTGGAACAGGTTTAGTTGGTGGATGTGGTTGACAACCTTTCTGAGGTGGGTCAACCTCTGAAAGAAATTGGCTTCGACAGTGAAAGATCTGCCCTGGCTAATAGTTGGAAAAATCGTGCGGGTTTCTAGCTTGGTTTTAAACGTTGAAGTTTTTAAGAGATTTTTGTGGTCATTTGAAGACAAATTTCCAAGTTTGAATTGAAGATTGATAAAATAAAGGTTGAGTTTATATAGTTGTGCAGCTTCAGCATTTATTATATCAGTTTAATTCTTGTTTTGTATCAAATTTATTGTGAAAATTATTCCTAAACGGCTTCAGTTAAGTAAATTGATAATCAATCTCTGTATACACTATAAAGTCTCTACAGTAATCAAACTACTCTTCACAGCTGGCATACAGACTCAGGCTAATTTAAAGAAGAGCATGCCAGTCAATTCAAGAAAGGAAATTGACAGTGAATTATTGGAGTTGCAGTTAAATAAACGAGTGCCATGTGTTGATAAGAGATGTTACAAATAACAAGGAGTTTGGACCGGGATTTACACATATTGTAATGGTGTCGACTTGCAAGGATTTCAAGTGGTTATAATAGTTCTCATTTCATGAAAGTCTCCTTATTAATTATTACTGGGCAGACTTGAATCCACTAAAGAATTCACTAAAGGAGAAGCGCCGTACTGATAAAACATTGAGAATTTTTGTGAAGATGCTTCATGGTGGAAACCATGTTTGGTGAATCGATTTAGTAAAAAAACTCATCAATTCATAATTTCCTTGTTGCTAGGGATTGAAGGGAAGGAGGAGAAGTGTTGGTTGACAACGTGTGAGCATCCAAAAAACCATTTGACATTGAATCGTGAGATTTGCGGGAGTATTCAAGGAGCTAAGAAGATCTCAAGCAGCACACTTAACTTTATCATTGAATGGAGAGGTGTGTATTATTCAGTAGTTGTTTCATCTTCTTCTATTGTTTCATTCATAACGGGAGCTTCAATGAAGAGTCAGGGTTTTGGAAACCTTCGTAGAAAAGGCATCAGTCCACATCTGGTTGTTCAAGAATATGCGATGGAATTGAGTCATTCAATATGCTAATCTTATTGGAGCCACTTTTTCATATGTGGCGATCATTAGTATGAACGTTGGATTATAAAGATCATAAGATAAATTGCCGTTACACCTTAGAATGGAGTCAAAAATATTCTGAAGGAGGAGTCGTGTCAAGGTGAAATGCTCTTGGTGTGAGACAACGCGACTTGGGTGTTGAGTGACTAAGCAGATATCATGGATGTTTGTATTTAGTCGCTGCTCTATGATATATATAGTTGGGATCATATGTTACGAGGGGGAGCCAATAGAAGAGAACAAGTTTTTTGTTTGTATTATTCTCATCACCACCTCTAGATAATTGGTTGATATTGTGACATGGTTTATAATACCTGGTGTCACCCGCCTTGGTATTCAGTATAAAGAAGATCTACAAAGTTAGATTTAATATAATACATGAGACTGACGTAGCACTGCATATTAGCCACCCAACCATAATTAAGTCAAGTCGATGACTAAGGGGAATCAATCTAAAGGATTGAACACTAAGCGGTATCTTGCTCAGGAGGCGTCACATTTAATTTAATAGTGGAAGCTGTCATATTTATCAAGGACTACTATTTGTATAATTAAAAGTTAAGCCACGAATAATGGTGGGGAATGTTAATGTTCTGATAGCGTCAGGAGGTATCTTCTAGCAGCAGAAGTATCTTCCTTAAATAGATATTATGTCAATTGGCTGACCCACATAAATGTCTTATTTAAGATGGTTGACATGCAATAGAATCTTCGGTCAGACATGCAAGAGAATCTTTGCATGAAATGTATTTGAAACTGCTCCTAAAAACAGGCAATTGTAATGCTCCTAGTGTGTCTCCTTTTGCATGCACATGCAAGTGGTGATTCCCTATTTTGGGATTGATTCTTGCTTAAGTTAAGTGGTTATTTCAAGGAGAGTTCACCATCTACAGCAGATGATTATCTTTTGAAGAGCAAATTGAAATCAAAGAGGAAAACAGAGTTCTTTTGTATGCATGTATCTATGAGAGATACTATTCTTCTGTGGGTCAAGTTGTAAGTTGTTTTGCTGCTATTTCATTTAATATAAGACAGATCCATTTGTGGCTGGGTTTTTCTCCCTCATGAGGAGGGTTTTCCCAGGATATATGATGTGTTATATTGTTCATTTCTTCATGTGTTTGTGTTGCATTTTCTGCTTTCTATTAAATATGATCCTAACATTAACATGGTATCAGAGCCAGGTTTACGAAAAGATCCTATCAGATTTGGTCTAACAGGTACACAGTCTCTTGTGGCTTAGTGGAGTTTTGAAGGCTTTTTGAGTTTGTAAATCTTAGACATGATTAGAAGGCATGGGGAAAGCTGTTGAGTCTGTGTGTGCAAGTGCCATGGAAAGAAAGTCATGGAGTCAATGCTATTTTGTGTTGACTTATCTTCTGTAGTGCGGGTGAATGTCTTGTTGCTGTTCAAAGGGGTCTTGTTGCGTGGGAGTCATGTTTTGTTAAAACTGATATGAGAATGTCATATATTTATTGACATCTCTTTAGGCATGGGTAGTATGAAAGTGTGAGTAACTTCTGGGCTAGTTTCACTTGATGTGAAGCTATGACTTTCTAGATACTATTCTATTGTTTTTTTTGAGTTCTGGATGTGCAGAAATTCTCTGAGTTAACGAGGGTGTTATATATAATCTATTTTGTTACCATCCACGATGTGTGAAGCCCTTTGGAATTCATAGGTGTATGTCTTTTCTAAATAAGTCTCGAGGAGTGCCTCTTTAAGGCTAGCTTTAATCGACTGTTGTATCTTTTTCTATAGAAGACTAAAATTTATTCAGAACTCTGATTAAGTGTGTTGTGTATAAGGAGTTTCTTGGAGCTGCAATCTCTGTTTACAAGCTTGGGAAGTGAAAGGCCACGTTTATGGAACGAAGTCGTGATGATTTTTTACTCTTTTAATTACTTAAACTCTTTCATTGCATGAGTTTGGGTGCGTTGATTCATAATGTGATCTCAAGATTTAAATAAAGTCTTCAATCTTTGATAAACGGTCATTTCATATTCCCACTTTCATGAGGGTGAGATTGAGTGGAGGTGGCAAAGATGAGACACAGCTACAGGTCTAGCTCATTGGTGTACCAACATAAAGAGATAAGTATCTTATACTTGTTCCTTGAATGAATTATTTCTGTAGTTATTAATTCATGCTACATCAATAGATAGTGAATCTTGTATGCTTCTAGCTTTGATATTTCTTCTGGATAGTTTAAAGTTAAACTATTAGTAATCTCTCTCTAAATGCTTCCAGGACGGATCGAGGAGCAAGAGGGTGATGAGAGATTGCCTAGAGAAGAAGAGCTTGAGGCATCCTGTAAGGAACTCATGCTAACTGGAGAAATAATCAAGCATGGAGTCATAGCTTGCAGCCATGGGACTGAGTTGGTGGCTGAAGACATCTCTCGAAGAGGAGGAACCTATTCAGGTTATCTTTGAGATCAGTTTCTTCGAAGAGGAGGAATTTACATTCAAAGGGAGTCTGACAATTCTTCAGAGGCAACCTTGGTTGAGGAGGTCTGAAGGTTGATGCTAGAACTTGAAGCTTCAGAGGGAGTCACATCATCATGAAGATCTGTGTTAATGCATTTCTCTCTGTGAGAGAGATTTGAGGTGCAAGCCCTTGTTAATGCATCTTTCTCTGCGAGAGAAATTTGAGGTGTAAGCCCTTGTTAACGCATCTTTCTCTACAAGAGAAATTTGAGGTGTAAGCCCTTGTTAGAGAAATCTTTCTCTACGAGAGAAATTTGAGGTGTAAGCCCTTGTTAGTGCATCTTTCTCTGCGACAGAAATTTGAGGTGTAAGACCTTGTTAGTGCATCTTTCTCTGCGAGAGAAATTTGAGGTGAAAGCCCTTGTTTCATTCTCTTGGAGTAGCCATGGTGGACGTCATGATGAGATGACAACATCACGTTGAGTAATTCCGTGATGGACACTTGAGCATGAATATCTGAAAAGATACCTCTGTAGCTAAGAGGGAGTGTTAATGTTCTGATAGTGTCAGGAGGTATCTTCTAGCAGCAGAAGTATCTTCCTTACATAGATATTATGTCAGTTGGCTGACCCACATAAATGTCTTATTTAAGATGGTTGACATGCAATAGAATCTTCGGTCAAACATGCAAGAGAATCTTTGCATGAAATGTATTTGTAACTGCTCCTAAAAATAGGCAATTGTAATGCTCCTAGTGCATCTCCTTTTGCATGCACATGCAAGTGACGATTCCCTATTTTGGGATTGATTCTTGCTTAAGTTAAGTGGTTATTTCAAGGAGAGTTCGCCATCTACAGCAGATGATTATCTTTTGAAGAGCAAATTGAAATCAAAGAGGAAAACAGAGTTCTTTTGTATGCATGTATCTATGAGAGATACTATTCTTCTGTGGGTCAAGTTGTAAGCTGTTTTGCAGCTATTTCGTTTAATATAAGAGAGACACATTTGTGGCTGGGTTTTTCTCCCTCATGAGGAGGGTTTTCCCAGGATATATGATGTGTTATATTGTTCATTTCTTCATGTGTTTGTGTTGCATTTTCTGCTTTCTATTAAATCTGATCCTAACATTAACAGGGAAGCCGTATAAAGGTCAGAATACTACTCCAATACTTTCTGTGTATATATCGTGCATTTTTTTGAGTTCAGTTTGTTTCAGCTGATCATTAGTAAAATGGCTTATATATTTCAAATATTGTGAATCTTTGAGATATATCCTTTGTTATCAATGAATTCTTGTAAGAAAAGCTTATTCAGTATTCAATACATTAATCAGTCATATAAACATTTGAGAAAATCTGTTTACATACTCTAAACAGCACAAGGTAACTGTTTGACAAAATACCTGAGCAGTTAATATGGTGAAATCAAAATAAATTTGTTCTCAGTTTAGGGTAGTATCTTGCAGGTTAAACCAGAACCTCAGACCATTGAAATTGTCCCCAAGACTAGAACTACTCTTTTGCTATTCAAACATCGAATTGCACCAGCAGTCCCAAGTTTTGATTACAAAGCTAACTTTTAACTTGAAATCAGAAATATGAAAAAGAAACAAGAAGCAAATGCTAGAGAGTATTGTTATTGTAACTTCAAAGCTTGCAAGAACTAGGATATTGCCTACATATGACCCAAATACAAAAACCATGGAGTACATGTGTATTATGCATTGGTCTGTCTATGTAGTAAGCACCCTTTCATTGGAATTTAGCGGAATGAAAATTTGTGAAAAAATAAATGTATCAAAAAGGACTAATGATGTCATATACACATCACTACTAAAGGTAAAGAGAGAAAAAGCTTGAATAATCAAATAGAAAAATTGCATGCAAACCTAGCATATGAGAATAAAATGGTAACTGATTATCGTATTTAACAAAGGAGAGGAATACTCCTTTAATAACAAATTGCAAGACAATGTTTCTAAAAAGAAACAAACGACAACTAAGTAAAATAAAAGAACTTGCTAAAACAAACTAAAAGCAAACTAAACTTAACTAAGATAACCATTACTCTAAATATAACAATATTATTTTAATACCCTCTCTTAATGGTCATTCTACTAACTATACCAAGTTTACCCCTAAATTTTACAAATTTGTGTGGACTAAGAGACTTGGTGAGAATGTCTACAATTTGATCCTCGATTAGAACATACTGCAACATCACTAATCCATCTTCAACAAGCTGTTGGATGAAGTGACAATGAAGTTCAACATGTTTGGTGTGCTCATGGAAGACTAGATTTTTGGCAGGCTTTAGCACCACTTGGTTGTCACTAAACAAGGGTTAAGGCCTTGCTTGAGACATTTTCATGTTCGGAAGCATCCTCCGTAGCCATATTGCCTCACATGTTGCTTTAACTCTTCCCCAATACTCTGCTTCTGTCAAGGAAAGAGCTACTGCCTGCTACTTCTTACTAGTCCAAGACTAAAAACATACCCAGAAGTAGACTTCCTATCATCAATAGAACCTATCCAATCTGAATCTGTAAAACCAACCAGCCTCAGATCTTTGCTTCTGCTATACATAATGCCAAAGTCAAATGTCCTTTCACAAATTTCAGCACTCTCTTCGCTGCAACCCAATGTTCTACCTTAAGGGCAGTTATGAAACAAGAAATGTAGCTCATAGCATAACTGAGATCAGGTCTAGTGGAAGTAAGACAGATGAGGCTACCCACTAGTTGCCTGAACGTTGACTCATTTACCATTGGTGAGTCTGATTTGACTAAAAGTTTCAACACCTTCATGGGAGTAGATGAGATTTTGCAATCTGTCATCCTAAACTTCTCTAGCAAACTCTTGGCATACTTTGACTAAGAAATGAAAATATTGTCACTTATCTGCCAAACTTCTACACCAAGACAATAGTGCAAAAGACCCAAATCTGTCATATCAAACACCTGACACAAATTCAACTTGATATGCTCCAGCAAATGTAACCCACTCTAGTAATGATGATATCATCCACATAGATGACAGGAAGAATGATATGACTACCAATGCTCTTGACATACAAATTTGCATCTGATGGACTCCTTTAAAAACCCTATGCCACCAAATACTTGTCAATCTTCAAGTACCATGCCCTAAGAACCTGGTTTAGGCCATAAAGAGCCTTCAGCAATTGACATACCTTGTGCTCTTTGCTTGTAACCTTGAAACCAGAAGGATGCGTCATGTAGACCTCTTCCTCCAAATCTCCATTGAGGAAGGCACTCTTTACATCCATTTCATGGACCTTCCACCCAAACTGTGTTGCAATGGCTAAGACAAGTTGGAAGGTGCTCATCTTTGTTGTGGATGCAAAGGTCTCCTCATATTCAATGCCTTCTCTCTGCGAGAACCCTTTAGCCATCAACCGAGCCTTGTTTATCAAGTGTACCAACAGCTTTGTATTTCACTTTGTAGACCCATTTGCAACCAATGGGTTCTTCCCTAGTGGAAGATCTGAGAAAACCCAAGTGTTGTTTTTCAAAAGACTATGATGTTCAAATTCTATAGCCTTTTCCCATTCAGGTTTACCCTTTATCTCTAAATAGTCCTAGGGCTGATAAACACTTTGAATGTTGACCATAAGAGCAAAATTCTCTATGTTTTGCTTGCTTTTGCCTCTAGACAATCTACCTTCAACAAGCTCATCATCTCAAACATCACCAATGAGCTTTGCCCACCACTTAGGAAAAGGAGGAGATGCATCTTCTTCCAAATCAGGATGATCATCATCATGACTTGGGCTGCCTAGAATGAAATCATCTAGATGTTGATCCAGGTTGGCTCGAGGGAAATCTACTGGTATAGGATCATGTGGAGATTCCACAATCTCAGAATCATCAGATTCCCTCCCTTCAAGTGGAGCTAATGGAAGCCTAATACCCAAATTAGTCTTCAGAGGCTGATCCTCAAGACTCTTGATGGGAAAAGAGAGCTGAAAGGGCCCACCTTCTTCATCAAAAAAAACATCCCTGTTGAATGTCAAACAATCAATGGCCACATCAATCAGCCAATAGGCCTTATGATTGTCACTATATTTTGTAAGCATCAACTTATGGCTTTTGGAATCCAACTTGGACCTGTTTTCATCTAGAACCCAAACATCTACAATAGAACCAAAAATCCTGAAATGGTTGATTCTTGGTTTCCTCCTAGACCATGCTTTCTCTAGGGTTATCTTCTTGATAGCCTATGTGGGAGACCGATTAACAAGGTGTTGGAAATATTGTCATTGATGTCAAAGACACTCAAAGAAGATTGTTGGCAAAGTTGTCATTGATGTCAAAGTGAATAGTCAATATCAAATGAAGGATTGCAATTTGTTTTATAAAGAACATATCTATACAATGTATGCTGACTGACTTCCTCAGTAACACACAGGAAATATATTCCAGATATAACAAATGAATGATTTGCATATCAAGAGCAGTAATCAGATTAAGAAGCAAACCATTATAAACACAGTATTAAGATAAGAGTTTTTGCAGGCTTGAGTGAAGACATAGAAGACAAAATCAGATATACATATATATGAGATTGTCCAAGAATGAAATATTATATAAGGAAGCAAATACACTTATGAAATCAGCAATTATAATTAAGAGAAATAGAAGAGAGCAAAATTCATCTATGAAAAGCAACGAAGGATTTAAGGAAGTGAATAAGAAAAAAAAAAAACAATAAGAATAATATCTTTCTGAATATTAAAACAAAAGTTTTGTGCAGCACATAAGACAAAATACAGAAAAAACAAATTCAGGAGTAATCGTATTTCTTTAGCCATCTGGAAAAATCAGATAAGAAAAAGTTACATAAGACAAAAGAAGAAGGCAGCGATTAATTAGTCAATGAATAAACAACAATTAATATTTCAAAAGTTGGTAAGATACAAAAAGACAAAAAAGAGAATAAAAACAAATTACTGAATAAGACAAAAACATACAAGACAAAGGTGTAACTTTTCAAAAGCCACGATTAAGTTTAAAACGCATCAACTTGTAAAACAAGCGATTATTATTAGAGTAAAAGCTGCGATTATTGTCTTCTTTATAAAAGACAAAATAGTTACTAAAAGGCACCAATAAAAAGACAAGCGATGACCATTCATGAAAAGAGACGTCTTCTCAAGAAAATCAAAAGGATGCAATCTGTTTTGAAGGGCAGACTCAGAAAGACATATTGCTTCAGCCAAAGTTCACAAATTTTGTCCAATATACATACATATATGAAATAAGAATCAGATGTGTAGAAAAAAAATAGAAGTGGCTGTGTGTGAATAAAGATTATATCATCCAAACACGTGCTATATGTATGAGGACAATGCATATCATCTGAGAAGCAGATTATGAAGAATAATGGTTTTTGAATGAATATCATATGTGATTGGAGTGTGTTGGAGTTTGTGGAAAAAGAAAGTAAAATCTGAGTTGGAGAGAGAAAATTGCAGAAAAATATGTATGAATAAATGAAATGCAATATCATGTGAATATATATATATCAGATTTATGGCAGATTGATAGAGATAAGAATTAAAGAATATATCTTTCAGATTCCGGCAGTTCTATGTGAAGAAATGAATATCAAGGAGGCAGATTATTGTAAAGAAGAATGTATGTGTGAGCAGATTTATGCAGATATAAAAGAGATACATTTGTATATGTAATTGAGGAAGAAAATAAAGAGGAGATCATCAAAGGAAGATTTGAAAGAAATATATAAATGCAGATGTTGTAGAGGATTTATGTGAATATCTTTCAAAGAAAGGCAAAAACAAGAAGAAGATTGGTTGTAAAGTCCATCATCCGTTGAGGAAGCAACATTGAAGGTGGAACACTATTCTTGACATTATTATCTCTTGCTAAGTTGGTGCTTGGCAAGTGGGGGTTGGAGCCTCCGGTAGGTTGGTGCCTACGAACATTAGGGGTCGGTGCTCCTTGTAGGTTGGTGCCTACTAAATCAGCATTAGGGGTTGATGCTCCTTGTAGGTTGGTGCCTACTAAATTAGAAATAAGGGTTGGTGCTCTTTGTAGGTTGGTGCCTACTAAACTACATATTTGGTGATTCAAGTATGTTGGTGCCTACATTCATTGTAAAAGCTTATATAATTTATAAAGTACAATTGTTTGTGTCAACTTGTTCGTATTGAGATATTCTTGCATAGTTGATTTTGTATTAGAGTTTGAAGTTGATAAGAGTTGAGAGGAAAAAGTTAGTTGATATACTGATTCACCCCCCCCCCCCCCCCCCTCCTCTATATATCTTTGTGCTCTTCACAAGGTATACAGCCTATGTGGTAAGCTAACACTTGGTATTGTGTTTAGCACAAAAGTCAAAGAACTGGTTGGAATAGAACTCACCCCCATTATCTAACCTAAGAGCGATGATTGGACATCCTGACTCTTTTTCAACTAATGCTTTAAACTTTTGAAATCCATTAAAAACATTTGATTTTTCCTTGAGGAAATACACCCACATTTTCCTATTGAAATCATCAACAAATAATAGAAAATACCTATCACCAATGATTGATGCAGTATTCATTGGTCCACAAACATCTGCATGAACCAATTGTAGAACCTTGGATGCTCTCCAAGATCGTCCATTTATAAAAGGAGTGCGATGTTGCTTCCCTGCATGACAAGCTCCGTATACACCATGTGTTTGTTGTTGAATATCAAGTAAGCCTTCGACCAAATTCTCTCGAGCCAATTGAGAGAGCTAGACTATGTTGAGATGCCCATACCATTGATGCCAAAGACTACTGATGAACGAACTCTTCGCAACCATTTCGTGCTCTTGAGACTCTCCAATATCAACCAATCAATACAAACCATGATCTTCGAGCCCAACTTCAACAATTTTCTTAAGACTCCTTATCAACAATGTGGCACTTGTGTGAACTGATGATGATGTCCAACTTCGGACAATGTCGCATAATTTGACTCACAAAGAGCAAATAGAGCTCCATGCCCAACACATAGTATACACTAAGAAATATGAGATTTCTCCCACCAAATGTAACATGAGCGTTGCCTTTGCCGACAACTGTATACTCTTCCCCACCTCCAAAGATGACTGAATTAGTGCAAGCCTTATACTCTACGAACCAATCTCTCTTGTGTGAAATGTTGAGAGGCTCTAGAATCAGTATACCATGCTAATGATTTGACATGATTTGCTAGTCTTTTGGCAATGAATGCACAAAAGGTTGACTCCTACTCAAAATGCTCTGCAACATGGGCCTTCTGCTAAGACCCTCCCTGGTTGGATTTCTGATCAGCCAGCCACTTCCTACAATGTTTCTTCATATGGCCAAGCTTACCACAATAGTGACATGTGATAGTCTTCTTGGAGCTATCCTCAAATTTGACTTGTCCTTTCTGTTGTTGAGAGGACTTGACTTTGCCTTTGTCTTTGGCAGTAAAGGCCTATTCAACACAAGGAGTGTTGTTGTTCCTCCCAAACTACTTCCACCTATCCTCTTGCAAGAGCTTGTTGCACAAGTCATCAAACTTCAAGTCAACATTGGTGGAGGTAATGTTGATAGTTTTGATGAAGTGCTCATAGGATCATGGTAAGCCTTTCAACGTGATGACCACAAAATTCTCTTCTTCCATCTTGCGACCAATGGCCTCCAGTTGATCGCAAATGTCTTTGATCTTCAATAGGTGATCTTGCAAAGACACCTTGTCATCCATCATAATGGACAACATATTTTTAAGGAAGAATGCTCCGCCCTTGTCTGAGGTCTCGTGCAGGTCCTTCAAGTGTTTCTAGATCTCTACAACAATCTTGCCAGATGGTATTTTTGGAAGCATCTCATCGATGACAAATAACTTGAGAAGCATAACCACCTCTCGATTACTTCCATCATATTTGTCCTCATCCTTTCGCGCAACTATGGGACATGCTTCTATACCCAAAACAATTGAATCCAGACACCGATACTCGAAAATGGTGAGCATCCTCTGCTTCTAGGTATTGTAGTTTTTACCATTGAACCATTGGCTACTTTCCAACATGATATTGGTCAAAGATGCCATCCCTCCCATTTTCTGAAGGCACAAAAAAGAGGTAAAATTCGTACTACAAAAAATCTGATTTTTCAGTCAACCCTAGGTGATCAGCTAGCACATATCCCAAGGCACAAATCCCACGATTTTTTTTAGAAGTGTCTCTATGCTAGCACAAATCCAACATGGGAAGAATAACAAATAAATTTAGAAGTGTCTCTATGCCACTTAACCTAGGTAAGAGGTCAAGAGATTTGTCTATTGTGAGGCGATGATCTTACATTACTCCAACAAAGGATTGATATTCTACAAAAACTTATTTTGTTGGCCTATGCAAGGAGATCTATGTAGTATCAATGTTCCTAAGATACTTGTTTATTACAATTATTCCCTCAACAAAATGTTGAAATTCCAAAAACGTTAGGGACTTCAACAAAAGTATGAGTTGAGCTCATGAACTAGACCTTCAACTTTTGATACTATAAAAAATTTGCTCACAATTTTAAATCTATATTCATTCTATAGGGCATACAGTGAATGGCAACAATGTAGAATGAACAAGATGTTTGTAACTTTACACAAAAAAAATCCTATGACCTTGCATTACTGAAGCTCCATACACCCCTACACACACCAATTTTTTGACAATTGTTTAGTCATCCATACACAAAAACCATTCCTATGACTTGGCATTATTGGAGCTCCAGCCACCCCTACACACACCAAAATTTTGGCAATTGTGTAGTCATCCATACCTCCAATTTTATTCAAAGATTTCTTAACTAGTTCACATAGATTATGCAATGTTCCATTCTCCTTCATTTTATGAATAGAGAGTAGATGACACTGACAAACATGATTTTGTACAGCATACACATGCGTACATACCCAAAAAGTATTATCTATTGTTGTAACCTCATTTAAAGATAATGCAATAAAAGTTGTGTGTTCTATTTTTTCATGTACATCTTTTTTTTCCACCTCAACAAGACAACTTGCTTATTCTCATGCATTGTTTATTAGCCAATGTGTGTTAGGAAAGTTAGAAATTCGTATAAAAGTCAATAAACTACTATATTTTGAGTAGTCTATCATCAAAATGTGAAAAACAACACTCAACTAAATAATTTTTGCTATTTGTGATGCTACCATCATCTTTCCGAATTGAGCTTCAATTGTACCTCCACACACAACAACCTTTGCCTTTGAATATGCTCATCAAATTCTATGGCATACTTAACATTCTTCTTTCATTTTACATCTTATCACTATTTTTTTTCTTTCCATCTATGATTGATTTGTTTTTCATAAACTTTACCAACATGTTTTTCTACGATGTTAACTTTTAGCTGCAACTTCTTGTCCTTACCATATTTCAATTACAAATCATACACCTACATTCTATGGGGATTCATCTTTGTTTCATTCTCCACAAGTTCAATGAACGGCACTTCAACACCCAATCAATTTGAAAATTCCTTGACATATCCCACTCAAGCCCCATTTTTCTATTTTGCTTATCTTTCCCCTTCCATGCAAAATCTACATATTCGTCATCACTCGTTGAAGTGGATTTATTAATATTATCAGTCATCCTACCCTAGGACTCATGTGGAACATTATGTATGACATTGTAATGCAACTCATTACAATCTTCTTGTGAGGCATTCCTTTGTTTGTTAGTAGATGATAAAAATCCTGATGTTGAAGGTTGATCTAATAAACCACAAACATTGGCAAAGTACAACATTATATTTTTGTGTTTTGTTGAGCGTCATCAATTGCTTTGAAGAAACTAGCTCTTGCTTGACATTTCTCACGAATTGGAAATTGCAAAAAAAAGTCCTTGTGTTTAAGGTCATGACTCGCATTCAAAGATTAAACACTAACAATTATCAATATTGCCTATATTATGAAACAATGAAACTAAACAAACAAAATCAACAAAAGGAATCCTAGAATATAGATACTTATGTCCTAGATACCTCACTACTCAATATCATCTATAACAATGATCTAAACCATTTTGTATGAACAAGAGGAATCTTATATTATAAAACAACTAAGTTACTGGGTTCACCCCTGCGAAGCTCGGGTACGATACGAGTTTGGTCCGGGTTCGTAATTTGGGCCTAGTTCGATCAAATACGCCCTAGGTACGAAAAACCAACTGTGGGTCCAGCCAATGTTTGGAACCCTAACTGTGGGTCCGGCCAATGTTTGGAACCCTGACTGTGGGTCCAACCAGGGTTCAATTTTTTCAAACCCGGTTCGAACCCAGGCAGAATTCGCACCTAGGCGGACTTTTCCAACTTGTGAATGGAAAAAAAGGATTTTTTCCCTCCATTGCTGAACTTTCTCTCTCGCTTGCACAAGCTTGAATAGACTTGAAGGTTGATCGTAGATTGTTCGAAGTTGGTTGTTGTGCTATTCCTAAGCACTTGCAAGTGCCTGTCTATTGCCAAGAAGATCATAGAGCACGATTTCTTCAAAAGAGGTAGGTTTTTGGAGTTTTTTTATTATTGTTTTTACATTTTTTTTTAACAAATGAACTTCAACTCTTTTGTTTTGTTTTTCAGTTTTTGTTTTGTTTTATTTTTCATTCCTCTAAATGTCTATAACACATGTTCAATTTTTTTCATTTTTTGAAATTAATAAGTCTTTTTACTTTCAAATTCAATGAATCAATACCAAAATTTCAATATGTTATGCCTTAGGTATTCCGTATTACAATGGCAACCGGTACCTCCTCAGGCTCAATCCAATCTCGTTTCAAAACAAACCCAAACTCTCCCTTTTGGAAATATGTAGAAATGGTTCAGCAACTTCCAAGTGGTGGAGGATATGTTTGGATTTGTAGTCATTGCCATGTTCAATATTCAAGCTCATACAGTCGAGTGAAAGGGCACTTGTGCAGGATCCCTAAAACAGGCATCAAAAATTGTCCAGGTGAAAACAACAAAGGCATTCCAAAAGATATAGTGTTGAAATATATTGTTGAGCAAGAAAAAGTAGACCAAAAAGCAGCCAGTGTTAAAACAAGCCATCCTTTCAAGAAAGGATCTCGATCCATGAAACCCCCTACACCACCTTATTTTCCACCTATAGAAAGCCATCAATTTATGGACATCCCTCAAGAGCAAATCGTGCCCTCTTCAAATAAAAGATCTAAGGGACCTTTGGAAGTTTCATTTCAAAATGAGGCAAGAGAGATTGTTGATCAAGACATAGCAAGATGTGTCTATACCAATGGATTGCCATTCAACATTGTTCGTTCACCATATTGGCAAAAAATGCTAAAATCTATTAATGAGGCTCCAAAGGGGTATAAGGGCCCAAGTTTTGAGAAGGTGTGTTGCACCTTATTGGAGAAAGAGGTGAAACATGTAGCAGACTCTTTGAAGCCCATAAGGGATTCGTGGATCAAAAGAGGGGTGACCATCGTTTCTGATGGATGGAAAGATGCAAAAAATCGCCCATTGATCAATGTTATTGCCGTGTCCCCTAAAGGGGCAATGTTTTTGAGAGCAATGGATTGTTAAGGACAAGTGAAGGATGGTCCATTTATTGCTAACATCCTTTTCCAAGCTATTGAAGAAGTGGGCCATCAAAATGTTGTGCAAGTTGCAAGTTGTGTCCACACATTTTTTGGACACCTTGTGTTGTGCACTCCCTCAATCTAATGCTACAAAAAATTGGATCCAAAATTGAGTGGATCAAACAAGTGTATGTTGAGGGCGAAGACATCCAAATGTTTGTCACCAACCACCATATAACACAAGGAATATTTAGACAATTCTCAAAATTGGAGTTGTTGAAGGTAAGTTAATTCTCAATATTTCAAAAAAAATTAATTTTGTTTTAATTTTAAATTTTGATTTTGTAAATTTAAATTATATTTTAATTTTAATTTTGATTTTCAAACAGGTTGTCGAGACCTGTTTTGCCTCCAACACAATTGTGTTGAGACAACTTATAAAGGTTCGTGAGGCACTCTGTGCCATGGTAATCAGCCCTAATTTGACCATATGGAAGCAATCTAGCAATGAAAGGGAAAATAGGGTCAAGCAAAGGATCCTAGATGATAGTTGGTGGGATCGTGTTGAGTATCTCGTCAGTTTCATTGAGCCCATATTGAGCATGATCCATTACAGCGACATGGATAGACCTTGTTTGCGCGAAGTATATGATAGTATCGACTCAATGATTGAGAAGATGAAAACCATCATCAATGCAAAAGAGGAAGATCCTAAAGAAAAGTTCTTCAAAGAGCTACAAGAAACATTGTTGATAGATGGAATAAAATGACCACTCCGTTGCATCTTCTCGCTTTTGCATTGAGTCCCAAATATTATAGTCCTGAGATACTTTCTGCTTCATCAAGAGTTGCTCCATATAGGGATGTTGAAGTGGCTCAAGGGTACAAGGCAGCACTTCGTAGACTCTTCACTGATTGTGACCAACGTGATTGAGTGAGGGCTAAGTTCATGGCTTTTGCATGCCCTGGTAGTGTTGATCAGAATCTTGATGCTCTTCGAGACAAGGTCAGGGTGGATGCTCATAGTTGGTGGTACTTCCATCGACAAGAATACAGGCACCTCCAACCTATTGCAATAAAACTTTTATCCCAAGTAAGTTTTATATTTTGTAATTTTAATTTTAATTTATATTAATTAATAATTTTGTTTAGTTAAATTTTGTAACTCTTACCTATTTAATTTGGTCTTAATAGGTTGCTAGTTCATCTTCTTCTAAGAGGAATCGGAGCACATACTCCTCCATCCAATCAATAAAACGCAATAGGCTACATTCAAAGGCAGAGGACTTGGTGTATGTGCATTCAAACTTGCACCTCCTTACACACAAGCATAGTTCCTACAAAGGAGACACAAGGAGGTGGGATATTGAACCACAGCAGCTTGACTTGGATGCTTCCACAGGTCACTTAGCTGCACTTGATATTGATGATGACTATCAGCCTGAAGCAACTACTGAGCATGAGAGTAGTAGTGTCAGTGCTAGTGGTAGTGCTTGTGCGAGTGCCACTGATGCTATTTGTGGTTCTACACAAAATGTAGCATCTAATGATGCTGATGATGCTGCTTTTTTTGATGACCCATATGATTCAGATTGATCAATGATCAATAATTATTAATGGCTGATTGTAAACACTTGACATTTTTATTTTTGAAGTTTGAACTTTAATTTATAATTCTATATCATGACTTTTGAGTATAAAGTGGTGGTGTATTTTTGCTATGTTATTTGACTATTAATATGGTGGTGTATTCTGAAGTTAATTACTGCTGCAAATATGTATATATTTCTGATTTTTATAGGTTTTTGTATTACCAAACCCAAAATGAACCCAACCCCAAAAAAAAAATTCCTGAACCAGCAAACCGGGCTCCCAAACCCAAAACCAAACAGGTAACTTAGTAAAACAATAAAGAAATTATCACTTATCTTTTGCTGACTCACTAATATATGCAGTTGTCTATGGCTCATTACAAATAGAAATCAAAGTAGCAAACAAGGACTAGCATAGAAGAAACCAAAGAAAGGAGTCCAAAATAGAATTCTTCAAAGGATATAAAGATTCAATATTTGGGTCAATCTAAATTGAGAGCAAAACAAAATGTGTAAAGATTAATTCAAAGTTTTGATTGTATTTATATGGATTCACATTTAGCAAATCCTGTGTGATTGAATTTCAGTCGAGTAAATATTTGGCAAATCCTACTTGATTGTAAAACAATACAAATAAATATTGGGCGCTTAGACCACAATCCAAAAGATGTGATTTTCAAGGCGATTATGGCCCTACAATTAGGATGGTGTTATAATGGTATTAGCAAAATTGGTCCTAATAAATGGTGAAATTTTAATGCTATTGGTGAATATGCCAGTAAATTTAAACATGCCTCCAAAATTCTAAGTGATTCCCCATTATAAACACATAGTTTACGATGGTGAAAATAATTTCTTATAAATGGCTCATAAATAAATTGATTGGTGATTTAACATGCCTTTGATCAATAAATCAGAAAATCTAGGCAATTTGGACCACTTGCAGTTGCATTATATTTGTTAAAACCAAATTGGCCAATATGGACTATTCACCACTAAAAAATCACTGATGGTTTCCTGCCAATTCAGTACCACAATAAATATAGCTTGTATACAATATGCAAAAGACTATTATCATAAATGATAAATCAATTGAAACGATAATTTATCAGCCAAAAACTCTCAAAATATAAGCACAGGGATAAGTGGTATAAGTGAGCAGCAAGGCTTTTTAACTTTTTGTACTTGCAAATTTCTTTTCAATGTTTTGGAGAAATTTTTGGGCTTTTCTTGTTGACTTTTACTGTACATATCTCAGAATTTCCACCAATCATACCTGATGTGTCCCCTTACTGTACTCATGCCATATCCAACTATGACCATGTGTTTGGGTGATATCTAACACATATTTGAGGAGGATCATATCCATATTTTTTCTAAATAAAGATTTACTTGTAACCGAAAGAGGGGAATGTTTCTTTGATTGCATAGTTTAATGAAAAAATATTGCAGACAATCACATGATTAAGATTAACAAGCTTCAGGGAATTAATGCTGATAAACTAAGATACCAGTTCAGTTTTGGGTTCAGGTTCGGGTTTGAGAACCCGGTTCGCCGGTTCGGGAAATTTTTTTTTGGGGTTGTGTTCGGTAATACAAAAACATATAAAAATCAGAAATATATACATATTTGCAGCAGTAATTAACTTCAGAATACACCACCATATTAATAGTCAAATAACATAGCAAAAATAGACCACCACTTTATACTCAAAAGTCAAATGTCATGATATAGAATTATAAATTAAAGTTCAAACTTCAAACATAAAAATGTCAAGTGTTTACAATCAGCCATTAATAATTAATGATCATTGATCAATGTGAATCATATGGGTCATCAAAAAAAGCAGCATCATCAGCATCATTAGATGCTACATTTTGTGTAGAACCACAAATAGCATTAGTGGCACTCGCACAAGCACTGCCACTAGCACTAACACTACCGCTCTCATGCTCAGTAGCTGCTTCGGGCTGATAGTCATCATCAATATCAAGTGCAGCTAAGTGACTTGTGGAAGCATCCAAGTCAAGCTGCTCTGGCTCAATATCCCACCTCTTTGTGTCTCCTTCTTTGTAGGAAATATGTTTGTGTGTAAGGAGGCGCAAGTTTGAATGCACATACACCAAGTCCTCAGCCTTTTTTGAATGTAGCCTATTGCGTTTTATTGAGTGGATGAAGGAGTATGTGCTCCAATTCCTCTCAGAAGAGGATGAACTAGCAACCTATTAAGACCAAATTAAATTAATAAATAGTTAAGAGTTACAAAATTTAACTAAACAAAATTATTAATTAAAAATTAAAATTAAAATTACAAATATAAAACTTACTTGGGATAAAACTTTTATTGCAATAGGTTGGAGGTGCATGTATTCTTGCCCATGGAAGTACCACCAACTATGAGCATCCACCCTACACTTGTCTCGAAGAGCATCCATATTCTGATCAACACTCCCAGAGCATGCAAAAGCCATAAACTCAGCCCTCACTCGATCACGTTGGTCACGATCAGTGAAGATTCTACGAATTGCTGCCTTGTACCCTTGGGCCACTTCACCATCCCTATATGGAGCAACTCTTGATGAAGTAGAAAGTATCTCAGGACTATAATATTTGGGACTCAATGCAAAAGTGAGAAGATGCAAGGGAGTGGTCATTTTGTTCCATCTATCAACCATGATTTCCTGTAGCTCTTTGAAGAATTTTTCTTCAGGATCTTCCTCTTTTGCATTGATGATGGATCTCATCTTCTCAATCATTGAGTCGATACCATCATATACTTCGCCCAAACAAGGTCTATCCAAGTCAGTGTAACGGATCATGCTCAGTATGGGCTCGGTGAAACTGACGAGATACTCAACACGATCCCACCAACCATCATCTAGGATCCTTTGCTTGATCCTATTTGCCCTTTCATTGCTAGATTGCCTCCATACAACCCAATTAGGGCTGATTACCATGGCACATAGTGCCTCACGAACCTTTATAAGTCGTCTCAACACAATTGTGTTGGAGGCAAAACGGGTCTCGCAACCTGTTTGAAAATCAAAATTAAAATTAAAATATAATTTAAATATACAAAATCAAAATTTAAAATTAAAATTAAAAGAAAATTCAAAAATTTAAAAATATTGAATTAACTTACCTTCAACAACTCCAATTTTGAGAATTGTCTAAATATTCCTTGTCATATGGTGGTTGTTGTAATGAACCCATTCAATTTTTAAGCTTTTAGCTAACTATAATCACTCAATTTTAACTCAAGTTTTTTTAAGAAAAAGTGCACAACTGAGTGTAACCATGATGTGGATACTTCGATCCTCAATATGGCAAGACCCCTACAATTTTGGCATTGTCAAAGTAAACTTGCAAACAGCCTGGCCCACTTCTTCAAGTGAACGCAAAGGATGAGAAGCAATAAATGGACCATAATGCCTGTCCTTCACAATCCATTTACCAAAAATATGCTACTCTCAGGGGATGGACATAACAGATCAAGGGCGATTTTTACAATTACCATCAAGAAAACAATGCTCCAATACTTTCGCTCCACCAATCCTTATTATTAAAATTAGCTAATGACCCCACATTGGAAATAAAAGTCAGGCACCTTATAAAACAATTCTATATCCCCCTTGGAACTCACAATGCGTTCACCCAAGCTGCATGATTGAGCATACATGAATGCCAACCATTGAAATATACGCCACTCTTTAAGTCTAATGAATTGTCTTGCTCATTAGAAGAAACATCCAAGCGGTCCCTAGATCTCAATATTTAAAAGGATGTTTGACTCAAGGGATGTCCATAAAGGAGGCAGACTGTAGGTGGAAAATAAGAAGGTGGGGCGGCAATTATGGATGAAACCTTTCTCAAAGGATGGCTTGATTTACCACTACATTCTTTTTGTCTTCCCTCATCTCAGCGTACATTTCAACAATATATTTTTTAAAAATGCTTGGTTGTTTTAACCTCTCAAATTTAATGCCTGTTTCTTGGATCCCAACAAGTGCCTTTTACAATACTTATGAGCTTATTGACGCCTGGACCCTCAAAAGTCCCCTTTTTAAAAACAACTTAAAGTTGCACTGCTAGGCAAGGGGTATAATATTAAAATAATACTTAGTCTATAATGAAAAAGCCTTGCGCCCCCAGAAAAATGCCAGGCTGAAACAACTAAAGAAGTGACCCAACTGAACTGTACCCGAACTGTCCACTGCCAGAAATAGAATTTACTAAAAATAGTAAATTCGCGAAGTTGCCCGAAATGCCAAACTGAACACACCACTGCGAAGCTCTCTGAAAACCCAGAAAGAATCCGCAGTCAGAAACCCAAACTCCAAGCAACAACCACCTCAAAACTTGGAAACCCTAATTTCACCATCCGCACAGCCTAGTCTCCGGAATAGCCAACGGAAACGATCATTCGAGAAGGACATTACAATTGGTGCAAACATTTGGATGTCTTCCCGGCATAAACACATTTGATCCACTCAATTTTGGATCCAATTTTTGTAGCATTAGATTGAGGGAGTGGACACAAGGTGTCCAAAAAATGTGGATACTTCTCCTCAACCAATAACCCGGCAGCCTACAATTTTTGGCATTGTCGGTTACAACTTGCACAACATTTTGATGGCCCACTTCTTCAATAGCTTGGCAAAGGATGTCAGCAATAAATGGACCATCTTTCACCTGTCCTTCACAATCCACTGCTCTCAAAAACATTGCCCCTTTAGGGGACACAGCAATAACATTGATCAATGGGCGATTTCTTGCATCTTTCCATCCATTCAGAAACTATGGTCACCCCTGTTTCGATCCACGAATCCCTTATGGGCTTCAAAGAGTCTGCTACATGTTTCACCTCTTTCTCCAATAAGGTACAACGACCTTCTCAAAACCTGGGCCCTTATACCCTTTGGAGCCTCATTAATAGATTTCACCATTTTTGCCAATATGGTGAACGACAACATTGAATGCCAATCCATTGGCATAGACACATCTTGCTATGTCTTGATCAGCAATCTCTCTTGCCTCATTCTGAAATGAAGCTTCCAACGGTCCCTTAGATCTTTTATTTGAAGAGGGCATGGTTTCTCTTGAGGGATGTCCATAAATGGATGGCTTTCTATAGGTGGAAAATAAGAAGGTGGTGTAGGGGGTTTCATGGATCGAGATCCTTTCTTCAAAGGATGGCTTGTTTTACCACTGGTTGTTTTTTGGTCTGCCTTTTCTTGCTCAGCAATATATTTCAACACTATATGTTTGGAATGCCTTCGTTGTTTTCACCTGGACAATTTTTGATGCCTGTTTCAGGGATCCCGCACAAGTGCCCTTTTACTCGACTGTATGAGCTCGAATATTGAACATGGCAATGACTACAAATCCAAACATATCCTCCACCACCTGGAAGTTGCTGAACCATTTCTACATATTTCCAAAGGGGAGAGGCTGGGTTTGTTTTGAAACGAGATTGGATTGAGCTTGAGGAGGTACTGGTTGCCATTGTAATACGGAATAGTGAATACCTAAGGCACAACATATTGAAATTTTGGTATTGATTCATTGAATTTGAAACTAAAAGACTTAATTAATTTATAAAAAATGAAAAAATTGAACATGTGTTATAGACATTTAGAAGAATGAAAAGTAAAACAAAACAATAACTAAAAAACAAAACAAAAGAGTTGAAGTTCACTTGTGAAAAAAAATGTAAAAATAATAATCAAAAAATTTCAAAAAACCTACCTCTTTTGAAGAAATCTTGCTCTACGATCTTCTTAGCAACGAATAAACACTTGCAAGTGCTTAGGAATAGCACAACAATGAACTTTGAACAATCTACGATCAACCTTCAAGTCTATTCCAGCTTGTGCAAGCAAAAGAGAAAGTTCAGCAATGGAGGCAAAAAATTCCTTTTTTCTCATTCACAAATTGGTAAATGAGTATCACTTTACCTATTTCATGTTTTTGAGACAAGTATTAGGGTGAGAAAGAATAAAAAAGTCATTAAAAGTCAAAAAAGAGTCAAAAAAGTATTAAAAAAATGAAAAAAAAAAGTGAAAAAACGCGCCTGGGTGCGGAATAGAACCAGGGTTCGAACCCTGTCCGGACCCACAGTCAGGGGTCCGGACCCTGGCCGAACCCACAGTTGGAAAAACAGACCCACAGCGAATTTTCACAGACCAGACCCGAATTCCGGACCCGAATCTAACCTGGAGCCAGTTTGAGCGAATCCGGTAACTTAGCTGATAAATGAGAGTTTCACAAGCAATACTTCTTCTCATTCAAATTTCAGATAATGTTGCTTTTAATGGGATAAATAGAGGAACCATAATTATGGTCCATGGATCATACCCACATTTGACACAAAGACTAACTATAAACATGTAAACAGACAAGTCTGTTAACAGTCATGAGCTTTTCTAGCAACCTTTTCCCAGAAACAACATACTGATTTCTACCTAAAGCAGCAGTATAATTCTATATCAATAATGTAAATATCTATGGTATCTTTTTACCAAAAATATTCTATAGGAATTAAAGACAAATAATTTAAGCAACATGAAAGAATAATAAACCATTAAGAAAAAGCCTTCACTTTTATTTGTTTTTAGATATCTTCATCTCTTTAATTTGGACATTTAAAACCTAAAGTTATCTATAAGATATATTTTAAAATCACTGGGGAAAGGTTCTAACCAAATGCAGGCACATAGCAATCTTCTTGTGTTTTCAGCACATCTTTACAGATTTTAATTTTTTAACTTTGCCAAACCGTTTTCATACTTTTTCACCAAATTAGTACTTTAAAGCTTTATCAGCACTACATAACAAAATGTGGATTCTTGAAATGGCCAAAGCACCATCCATACCTGCGTACAGGATCTTTAAGTTCAGTCACAGGTTTCCCAGTCAAAGGACAACTTGTGTTTACAAGGTTGCACTGACTGCTAGTCATAATAATTTCTTCATGCTCCTCTCCAGGCATTGGTTCATCTGCATGACGAACCCTCTGAAAGAAACCAAATGATAAATTGCACAATTCACATGTTAGCTTTCAAACAACAGAAATGACCTTAGTTTCCATGGAATGGCAGAGCATCATTTGGCATAAAAATTAAATGGCATCATCCTTATAATTTCCTCCAAAAAGAATATCTACACAGAAAAGGGAATCATAAAGAAAGACACATTTTGAAGATGAATTTAACCTTTGTAAATAAAAAGGTATCTCAAAGATGATCTTCATAACAATTAAATTACTAATATCACAAGAAAATCCTGCAACTGATATTATTATGGTAACACAATGCTAAAAACCAATGAAAGACCTATGCCATGCAAAGATGAATTAATAGACGAATGACAAGTTAATTCCACCCTTCACTTGACAGTAAATATACTCAAAGAGCAACATTTTAGGCAACCAAATACCATTCAATCAAATTGCTGCAACGTGAAATTGGTAAAGAAGCATAGGTGATGTTGAGCATTCTGTGAAAAGGTGGGAGATATGCCTTGTGATGAATTACTAGTGTCCAAACTGTGAGATCTCAACAAAATAAACTGAGAAGAAATATATCAATAGCCAGATTGATCCCAGCTTACAGTGGGGGATTTCTCACAATAACAAACAACATTAAAGCAAACCATTGTAAGCCAGACTCTCCAGATGATTAAGAACCTGGATAAACCTACCCCAAAGCTCATATACAATCTGACGAGCCTTCATGCCTGTGTTATGCATGTCATAGAAGAAAGGACTCCGAACAATTTAAACATGTCCTCATCTAAATGGTTATTGCCATGGTGCTGACAAAATCCAACCCTTAAAATATCAGCCTTCTACAGACTTGCTTATAGAACATGACTCTCAGGCAACACATAAAATTGGAAGAGAGTTTCATCTAAATCAGGATTCTTATACAGATTGGGATTTCAAATTCCAGTACTGAATAACTCGAAAAAATATTAATCATCTAGACCATTAAGCAGGTTAAAGACTCTGTTTAATCTTGAGAATAACGACCTTACCCAAACAGCTTCCTTAAACTGCTTGTAGAACACGTGATTTTCAGGAACACAAGGGGACTCTTCTTCTAGTTGAGAAATATGCTCATCCAAAAGCTTCTTAAAATCTGTTGACTTCAGATTAGAGAATGAAAAAAGCAAAGAAAAGTCAGTCAATGCATATTCTACTTGAAAAATGGTGAAATTTTTTATAAGAAATCTTCACATCTTGAGTACCTCATTTGAAGAATTGTAATCCTTTCCAATTGCCTGAAGAGCTGTGCTTAGATGTAAGATATCATCAGAAAGAGGGATCAATTCCAGAGTTGCTTTATCCAATAGCTTCACCTGTTTTGGGCCCCTCAAAATACAATCTACATATTAGAGATATAATATAAGAAGTTCAAACCAAACCTAACTTAATTTCTATTTCATACAAAAGGGCACATACAAATATGTTTCTGAAACAAAATATAGGATCCGCTCAGATTGTTTCAAGAAACTCAATTTATATGGAGCTTCTAAGGGAAATCAAGGGCAGGCAAATGTCAGCGCCCTTGTCAGAATTTCTTCAGGAAAATTTGTTCGAGGCAGATCATTTTTCCTGGGGTGGATCCAGTACAATTAATGAAACAGAGATGGAAGCCCTGCTTGAAGATAACAAGATTGCTTCAGTGGGTTGGACAAAACTAATTATAGAAGGAGATTCTTAGATGATTTCTAGCCTTGCCCAAGCAGCTACTAATAATTGGAAGCTATATAATTATGTCTAAGAGGTCTGTAAATTGTCGGAAATTTGAGGAAGTCATCTTCCTTCACTGTTTCAGGGATGCAACAAGGCTGCATATCATCTAGCTAATGCTGGTATTGACCAGCTCTCATTCGCATCCTTGGTGAGCAAGTCCAAATTAGTGGGAGGGACCTCCTTCCCATTCTAACTATGGATCTTTCTTTTTTCCCTCAACAGAAACGTCCACCAAATTTTTGATCCCTATCTTAAGTGGGTGAGTAGATTTGTTTAAAACACCAAGGTTAAGCGATATTGTATCCCTCCCACAGTGAAATTTCGTTTTTGATTGGGCACAATCATGATACTTCAAGGTTGCTTATCGACCCCATTGCATGGCAACAGAAGAGGTTGGTTGGCATCAGCATTAAAAGGCTCTTGCTTTTTCCATTGTTTGGTGCATACGAATAGGATTTCATCATGCAGCAGATTGAAGGTAATCTACTTCACTATGTCTTGTCATTCTGGAAATCAGTCTCTGTTTTCTCTGTGCAGTATTTTTCAAGGCTTGGCCCTCACAGCAGTCAGAGGTGCAGTCATGCAGAGGTGGCATGTGATTCATTGTAGGGGGAATTGTGTCAGACCAGAGGCTAAAAAATACCTTCTCGATTCAATTAGATACTTTGAAATTTACAAAACCAGTCCTTGGCCAGGGCGGAATTGATAAAAGTGAGGCTTCTAGAAGCCAGACTTCTATTGCAACTAACTTCAAGGAAAAATTGAAGGACAGGGACATGGACACAACAATCAGGGAATGGATTCTCCACAGTGTGCTCCAAGAAGCAGAAAATATTGTTCTACGTTGAAGTTCAGAAAAGAAAGAGAATGTCAGGATCAAGAAAGCTCCAATCACAACCATGGCTGAGGAAATCCATGCCCTCCAGCAAATGATTCAGATGGTATTTCTGAGGAGGAGTTGGCCTCCTACTATAAAGATTTGCCAATGTATGTGCATGATTTGAGGGTCATCCTTTGGGATGGCCATTTGAGGGTTTCCAGTCTTTTTATGATGTCTGCTCCTTCGAGAGATGGTTTGTTTCATTCTGTGAAATGGTCCTTCATGAAGCTAGGAGTACAATTCTGCTTCACAGAAGATTCTAAAGCCAAATGTGTAGCCATGAAAAACGACAGGCCAGCTGTCAAGGTTGTGTGTTGGGGATGGAATGAGGGCTTCTGCAAGTCATGGACTTGGAAAAATCCCAGAATTTATAGATAGAGTATCCCTCTTCACATTTGCAGGTGCTCTATTTTTTGCTTCACTTTCGCTTGGGTGATGGCTTGATCCTAGAGTCAGTCAAACAAGGTTAACGATTTTATGTGTTTGATAGGATGAGCAGTTTGTTAGTTAGGATATGCACTTCTAAGTACAGGAGGTATTTTGAAATGTCATATGTAGGTTATAGGTTGCATAAATCAGACTCCAGTTTTTAATCAGCTAATGTAATATATGTAATTCTTTAAACTTCCATGGATAAGGGCCCCAATAGAACCCTTACTTATTGAAAACATACCAGCCGTGGTGAAGTATATATGCATTGTTTTGACAAAGCATAGATCTGTACGACCATTTCATGTTAAACAAAATTAAAAAATAAATGATATGGCAAGCTGTGTGAGATACTGAAGTAATTTTAACTATGGAGTGGGATATGAAATACTCAAAGCACTGCTATGGAAAACTAGATTCATCTTGATTGTCAGTGATCGAGCTTCTTTTTAAATTGGTCAATATCCCCTTGTGAGCTGTGTTGGCACATGCCATAAAATGCAAAATTTTCCAAGTCTTGTGTCATCTTTTTGTCATGGCCCTACTTTGCCCATCATTAATATTCAATCAGAGAATTCCTTCAATGGGCCCCCTTAATCAATTTGTGCTTTATGTTGTGCTTTGCCTCCCCTAACATCCTTTTCATGTGCCTAAATTTCAAAAATGTCAAAAATATTGAAGTATGGTCCCAAAACTGGGTACCCACTACGGATAGCCAACTCAGACAACCACACACACAAAAACAGGCAATAAACTATAGCAGCAAATTATGAGTCTTTAAATATATAGAAAATTACAATAGGCATTGACTGAATAGCCTCAATCTTATTTTCAATCAACTACAAGCCCACAGGCCTATTACATTGGCAGGTATATTCAAGAATAATTCAGAAACTACAGATCTATATTGGTCCAACAAACCCTTCACATGTTACACGACCTTGGAGAAAATGTATTCTGCTCTATGCACTGCAGTATGTCCCAAAAGAAAATAATATCTTTCTTCCTTTTGCACACTCCTTTTTCTAATAATAGTCTATTCTCATTTCCTCTTTGGTATATTCCCACTGGTATGTCACATGATTATGGTCTCATAATTCATTTAACTCCTCCACAGAAAAGTCCAAACTGATAATACATTTTATTTTATATGCCTTTTGAACATCATGTATTAGACTCCACGATTCTCCCTCTTTTTCATCACATGACCTACTCTTCCTTTTTGGTTATTCTGATCTTAGAGAATAGCAATCAGCAGTGTAGGGAAAAGAATGACAAACCTGCTCAGCCGCCTCAAACATGCATAATAAGAAACCATTGCACAATCAAGCCAAGAATACAAGCTGCCAAGAATTTGAAACTGCCGCTGCCACATAATAACTTGGCCAGGAATAGAAATTCTGTGTAAGGATCAAGCTGACCACCAACCTAAGTATTGAAATGGAATTTTTAAGTTGTAACTGCCACCACAAATAGGACAGCTGTCAGGATAAAGAAGAGTAGCAGCTAACCATAATGGGATTAATCCACTGGCCAAGTGGGCCCCAATGGTAACCAATCAGTGCACAACATGTTTTAAGATCTTCTATAAACAATCCCATGACGAGATGGGTGTCAACTGCCTTAAGAAATGGACATAGAAGAGGATCAGCCATGAATGAACCAGCACAGCAGAGAAAAAACTTAGTCAAACAAAATTTGAAGAGAAAACACCAGTTACAAACCTACAACCACAAAGGAAAACAAAATGGTTAGAGACATTTGTTTTGTGTGTGTATGATTGTCTTTTGCCCAAATGTGGCTGCATCACTGAGGATCTTTGGATCAGTTTCCAGGTTTGGTCAAGGTTTCCCACTTTCAAGATTTCCCTACCCAGCATGCATTCCCTTCAATCCCCTAAGTCCTTGTTTCCCTGATTCCCTAAATTTCGAACTTTTGAGATTTCCCTTCCCAGCATGCCTTTTCTTCAAGTCCCTATTTCCCCGATTCCCCAAATTTTGGACTTTCACAATTTCCCTTCCCAACATACCTTTCCTTTAAATCCCATCTCCCTAATCCCTAAATTCCCCACATTTCAGACTTACAAGATTTCCCTTTTCAACATGCCTTCCTTCACGTCCCCGAGTCCCCATTTCCCTACATTTTGAACTTTCAAGATTTCCCTTCATGATATGCCTTTCCTTCAAATCCCCAAATCCCCACATTGCGAAATTTCAGGATTTCCCCTCCCAGCGTGACTTCCCTTCAAGTCCCTAATTCCCCAAGTCCTCAATTCAACACATTTTGAATTTTCAAGATTTTGCTTCCTCACATGCCTTTCCATCAAGTCCCTATTACCCAAGTTCTGATTTCAAACTTTCAGGATTTCCCTTCCCAACATGCCTTTCCCTCAACTCCACATTCCCCAAGTTCCCTAAAGTCCTGATTTCAAACTTTCAGGCCAGCCAACTTTTCTTCAAAGTTCATCCCCCTAACATGTGCCCTCAAACCCCGATTCCGCACACCTCCATGGTTTGAATTATTTATCCCCTACAGACTTTTAAGGTTTTCCCTACTTGTCTATCCTTTTCTAAATCCCACCTCTACTCCCCCACTTTTCCACTCCCTTGTTTCCCACATGTTTCCAAAGTTTCCCTTTCCTCTTTGCACTCCCTACAAAGGACCACCTGAGTCCCACCTTCCATTAATCTTCACTTACGCAAACCTTCAATGTTTTCCATGCCAACCTACCTCTTACAAAATTGTTTGCAAGGTTATGAAATTCCCAATGTTCCACTATTCTACCTTCCCAAGCTTGTGGACCTTTGTTTTCCCATGCACCTTGCACCCCAACATCCCAACCCATGCTCCTTCACCCATGCATTCCTCTCACAAACCTCTCAATCTCCTCTTAAACTTATGCACCCTTTGTGCAATGCAAATCACCAAAAACTCATCATTCAAATGCAAGCCTCACCTACCTCCCTACATTTTCTAGGACACCATTAATACTCGAAATTGACTAAAATGGATGTGTACAATCACTCAAATATTGCCAAAACGCCATTGGACTCCTCAAAGACATAAATTTGTATGTGAAGCCATATAAAGATGATAAAGGCAACAATGGGCACTAAAACGCCATAAATGAAAACCCTAGCATTTGCAAGCCTGTAAGCCTATAAGCAAGTATTGAGCTACCTCTCTGAGCACAGAATAATATTTTAATTTTAATGTTCCAAGACATCCAACAATAGATCCAAGGTGGATTTTGTTGTGTGGCTGTGTAGTTGTTGCTTTCGATGCCTTGACATGTGGCAAACACCCCTTGTTTTCCCACCCAAACATATTTTAGGATGTTGTGAAGCTATATATATTCAATTTTCAATTTGCATAAGGGTTGGTCATTGAGCTAATTTCCTAGACACATTGTGTTTTAAGTCGTTTTAGGGCATCAAGTTATGCAGGTCTGATTTACAAGGGGAGGGGGTATTTTTGGTAGATCATAGGGAGAGTATTCAATGAATGCAATGAATGTAAATGGGTACCTCCACGGTAGTTTGTAATTATTCAAGGAGGTCCTCGAACCTAGTTGCGAGTCCTCTCTTTCCACATTTATTGGTATGAATGTAATAGGGATTAGATGAATGTGTGACATCTTTTAAAGCATTACAAGCTCCGTTTAATAGTCTTTCCTTTGTTTCATATGGGTACTTGCAATTCTAGGTTGGAGTACTAAGGATGCCTAGTTGCCTAAAGTGTCATCTCTAATTTATATGTGTACACATATCGTGTCCCATTTATGCTCTACAAATGTTTTCCCCTTTTTCTTGTAGGTCATGATTTTGTTAATGGAGAAGGAAACGATTTAGGCGGTGAAGGACCAAACACTCCTTAAATTAGTCAACTTTGTCCTTAGTAGTTTAGGAGTAAGATTAGAGCTCCACATGCTTTCATGATCTTGTATTATAACCCAAGGATTATTCTAAGTAACCACAAAAAGATAAATTGTTAGTGAATCATGTCATGCAGCCATACATATTGCACTTTGTATAAAAACTTAAGTGGATTCACTTCTAGGGATATTGTAACACTACCATATTAGGATGAATGTGGAAGAATGTAGTCATTATCTTAAGAGGTTTTACATGGTTGGAGACAAGCATACATTGGGAATTAGCTTCTGTTGGTTTAGTCATATTCATCATCATTTGATAGATGTGAAGAAAATTTTAAATCCAAATGATTATGTTCTAATGCTAAATAACATTGCATAAATCACACAATAATGAAATCTTCAAAGAGCAGAAGCATACACAAATAATTACACATTCAAACCAATTTTCAATTCCTTCAAAAAACTGACAAGGTACTCCACAACTAATATTATTCACAGCTGCACAAAAATTCACTGTATTTAGTATGTTACACTCTTTCTATCTTGCTCCTATCTTTATAATAATTTAGCTAAATATCTAATCTTCCAAAAATTAGCATACTTACAAAAAGCATCCTTACCACTTATAAGGACGAGATGGAATATAAGTCTAAACGACTAATGCATATCTACACTTTATTAGGCTTATTTAGCTAAATAAAAAAGACTTTCACTTTTATGCCAAAAGTGAAATGCAAAATAGAATAACTCGAATGACTTGAACTCTTTCCACGTGTTCACACTAAACCTATGCAAAAGTTCCCATCCGAGCTAGGAACTCAACACTCCCTTGTTGCAAGGAATTTTGCACCAATCCATCAACTTCTTGTTAATCTATTGCTTCCTGAAAACCAGAAGGCTCTATGATGCTCCTCATCAATGTGTAGTTAGGAGACTTCTTTGAAGACCTACTCTCCCTGAATGCATTCCTAGGAGCCTCACCATTCTCTTGAGCATCCCTCAATATTTGTGTGAACCATTGAGGTCTTCTGACAAAACTAGAATGGTCTAAAGTCTCTCCCTCCCTAAAGACTATTGTCTTGAACTAGAAGCCACTAGTGTCTTTGGAGATCCAAGCTCAATCTTCAAAGTTTCTTGCTCCTCATCCTCTATCACTAGAAAAAACTCATGAGTCTTCTTGGATAGAAAGTCTTCATGAGTCTTCTTGGATACAAAGTCTTCCTCAAACTACACATCTCTACTAGCTACTACTTTCCTCTACTCTAGAATAAACACCTTGTAAGCCTTTGAGGTCTCACTATAACCCACAAATAAACCCTTCCTATTGGAAGTTTCCAACTTGGTCCTCTTCTCTACATGTATATGGATATAAATTGGACAACCAAAGATGCAAAAATGACTCACCTCTAGCTTCACACAAATGAATGCCTCTTTTGATGTCTTGTCCTCCAGGGTCCTGTGAGGACACTTGTTCTAGATATACATTGTTGTAAGACATGATTCTACCCAAAGAAACATTGGCAAATCTAGGTCATGAATCATGGCCTTAGCAACCCCCTATAATGGATCAATTCTTCCGCTCTACAACCCCATTCTATTGTGGGTTATACAAAACTATAAACTCCCTCTTTATCCCAAATTTCTTGTAGAAACCTTTGAAGGTATACTCTCCCCCATTATCCAATCTCACAACCTTAATCTTCTTCCCTATTTGATTTTCCACTAGAGCTTTGAACTCTTGAAACTTACTAAAAACCTCATCCTTGGTCTTTAAAAAGTAGATCCATACACATCTGAATGCACTAGTCTAGAATCTCCTTAGACCTATGCACATTGGTTGGAAAAGCAACCTTGACATGCTTGCCAAGTTTGCATCCTCTACATAATCCTTGTTGTTCAATACTAAACTATGGAATTCATACAACAATCTCCCTTGAAATATGCAACACTTTATGATCCAAACGCCTCGTCCTCTTGTGCCATAACTTGCGAAGATTGTCATTGTTATGAATTAAAGCTTATATAGATTTCCTTCTCTAATCCCTATAACATGTGTTGTAACTAAGCTAGATTCCTTCAACCTAATAAGAACTTGTTAATCCTTGAATTCTACTAAAAAGCTCTTATCCTCCATAATCAAAACTAAAAACAAATTCTTCTTGAGACTAAGAACAAATAACACATCATTAAACTCCAAAGAGTTACCAAACTATAGTTGAAAGGAAAGTGTACCAACTCTTGCTACTAGATATTTGGCATCATTACCAAGCTCAACTTGAACTCCAAAGTCATATTCCTTTAAGTACATAATATTGCCTAGTTGATGTCATCAAAATGGTAATTGATTGATCTTATTCAATATTCGTCATTAACAAGGAGCGGAATACTCCTTTAAATAATAGATTACAAGGACGATGTTTCTAAAAAGAATCAGTCGTAAACTAAAGAGAACAAAAACAATAAAAAGAAAGCTACTATAAACTAACTAAAGCAAACTAAGTTAACTTAAAGTACACTATCAACTAACTAACAACTAAGATGACTATTAAATATCACAATAATACTTTAATACCCTCCCTTAATGGTCATTCTACTAACTAAACTAAGTCTACCCATAATTTGATGGTCTTCTGGCCATGAATGCATAAAAGGCAGACTCCTACTCAGTATGCTCTACAACATGGGCACTTTGTTGAGATCCTTCTTGGTTGGACTTTTGATCAAACAACCACTTCCTGCAGTGCTTCTGCATATGACCAATCTTACCACAATAATGGCATGTGAAAGACTTCTTGGAGCTATCCTCTTATTTGCCTTGTCCTTTTTGTTGAGTGGACATGCCTTTGCGTTTATCTTTGGCAGCAAACACTTGTTCAACACTGTGAGACTTGTTGCTGCTCCCAAACTGCTTCTTCCACCTATCTTGCTACAAGAGCTTGTTCCACAACTCATCAAACTTCAGGTCAACATTGGTGGAGGTAATGTTGAGAGTTTCGATGAAGAGCTTGTAGGATTGTGGCAAGCTTTTCAACATGATCACCACCATATCCTCCTCTTCCATCTTGCAACCAATGGCCTCCAATTGATTATAAATGTCTTTGATGTTCATAAGATGATCTTGCAAAGACATCTTGATATCCATCATAATGGAAAACAACATATTCTCAAGAAGAACACCCTACCCTTATCTGAGGTTTCATGAAGATCCTTCAAGAGTTTCCAAATCTCGGCAGCAGACTTACCAAATGATATTTTTGGTAACATCTCATTAGTGACAAACAATTTGAGAAGCATAACCACTTCTCAATTACCTCCATCATACTTATCCTATTCCTTTCCCGCCACTGTGGAACGAGCTTCTATACCCAAAACAAGTGAATCCACACACCGATACTTGAAGATGGTGAGCATCCTCTGCTTCCATGTGTTGTAGTTTTTACCATTGAACCTCTCACTACCTTCCAACATGATGTTGGTCAAAGATGCCATCCCTCCCGTTTTCCAAAGGCACAAAAAATGAGGTACAAGTTGGTGATCAACTAGAACAAATCCCAAGGCAATCAATTGGCACAACTCTAACGATTTTTTAAAAAAATTGCAAAAAAATCAAAGGCTCAAAAAACCTACGATTTTGTCCAAAAATCGAAAAAAAAAGATGAAGTTCTTTAGCTTCAGTCACGAATTTTTTGAAAAATCTGTCAAAACATAGACTTGGCCCATAAACCCTAGGCGACAGAAAACACACGAACTTTTAAAAAAAAAATTGCAATGAAAACCCTAGCCGTGAGTTTTCCAACAAACAACAAAAAATTTTCAGAAAAAAATTTTTGAAAAACTCTACAAAAACCCTTGTAGACCCATCGAGTTGCAAAAACCTTTCGCGAGTTGCAAAAGGAACGATTTTTGTTTAAAAAATCATCAAAAAAAGAGGCACAAACTCTACAATTGAGTCACGCATCCGTCAAAAATAATCTGCAATTTATGAGAAGTCGTGAGCAAAAAATACACACCCATGAACAGGAGAAAAACTGTGCATATTTTTCCAAAAATCCCTCGATTCTATAGACAAATAAACTAGGCGCAATTTTTCCAAAGGAAAGAACCCACATTTTTCACAAAAAAAATAGCCACGATTTTCACAAAAACCTTCATGGGATTTGCACAAGAAAAATGTCCGCAATTTTCCTCAAGAAAAACCTGCAATTCCTCCAAACTAGCCCATGAAACCTCCACAATTTGCAAATAGAAAACCCTCGAATTTTTTTACTACAAGAACCCCACAAAATTTTTCTAAAAAATCGAACAAAAACTTCTAAAATAATTTTCCAGAATTTTTTGGGTAAAACCACAAATTTTATTTTTAAAAAATAGCCAAAAAAACCTTCGATGCTCAAAAAAAAATCCTCGCGATTTTTTTAATAACTGAGATAACCTTCGATTTTTATCAAAAAATCGAACAAAAACATCAAAAAAATTCTCAATTTTTTCTTAGGAAAAGCCACAAATTTTTATTGCCAAAAAATGAGCCTAAGCTCTAATACCATCAAATCGTAATTGATTGATCTTATTCAATATTCATTATTAACAAGGAGAGGAATACTCCTTTAAATAATAGATTACAAGGACGATGTTTCTAAAAAGAAATAGTTGTGAACTAAAGAGAACAAAAACAATAAATAGAAAGTTACTAAAAACCAACTAAAGCAAACTAAGTTAACTAAAAGTAAACTAACAACTAAGATGACCATTAAATATTAGTTTTAGGATGTATTTTTAAAACTTCGCTAATATTGCTTACTATTCTTTTATTCAAAGTTGCTTTATTAATTATAGCAGTTGTTATATCTCTTCTTGTTGCATTCTTATCTTTAGATCGACTATTTTTTCCAATATACTGAATGGTACTAGCAATAGTAGTCATATGTCCAGATGCCCCACTATCTATATACCTAGCATTCCAAGGAAACAAGATGGTAAAAATACACAATACCATTGAGAAATCCTTATCAAACTTGGCATTAAACTCATTCACTTGAATTCTTGGAGAGGCTGCCACTTCCTCTTACTATTGCTTCCCTTGGTTCTTTCTAGACACTGTGATGCATAAAGAACGAACTTATGACAACCTAAGCACTTGATTTTACTCAAGTCCTTTCTTCGTTGTGAGAGTCCTTCCTCATCCTTTCCCTTTATTTTCCTTCATCTATCCATAAAGGGCTACATTCTCGTCACTGCCCTTCTTGTTGGCTTTTGACTAATTTGAGTTTCCTCCTAGATAGAGTCATCCCACAATCTTTCAAAGGAAGGATGGTTCTCTCAAGCACAAATGGCTTGAACAAATACTTACCATGAAGATGGGAACCCACTCAATGCCAAATTCACAAGCTTTGCATCTTCAACCTTCTCTACAACTACTACAAGTTGACCACAAAGTTGTTTGATCTTCATCAAGTACCAGGTAATTGTATCTAGTTTAATCAACTCTATGGATCTAAATTTGTTTCTCAATATCATTTTCCTATTTATGTTTTTACTCTAGAAAAGATTAACCAAAGCATCAAACATCTCCATGCTATTTTCTTTTCAAACAAATGAGGAACCAAATGATCCTTCACTGCATCCATGATCATCCACTTGCCTTTTACCTCTTTCTTCTTGTGACCTACCACCTATTGAGCATCTATGGGTGGAATCATCACATCCTTTAGGATTTCCCAAAGATCTTCCAGTAACAAAGTCATCCTAACTTTCCAAGGTAGGAAATTTAATGCATCATCTAATCTAACCTTGACCCTAAGCCAGTTGCCATTGAGAACATTTTTTCTCCTTTCACAACACAAATAAACTCCTCGATCTAGAAATAAAAACTACGCAAAACTTATTTCAAAGTATCTATTGCAAACCCTAGGATTATGTACTATAAACCCTAGTTCACTTTTTCCTTAGTCGTTCATCATTGCTCTAATTGTAAACCCTAGTCATGTGTCACACAAAAGACTACAAACACGGGTCACAAAAACCCTCACTGTAAATTAAAAATACCAGCAAACTAATACAAATTCATTGCAGCCCTGATTGTGAACACAAAAACCCTAGTCACAAGCTTAACCTTTGCCCAAAAAAACTTGAACACAATCTGACTTATTAACCTGCAATTTTTACACAATAAAAATCCACAATTTAGCCATTAAAACCACTATGATTTAGCTCTTAAAACCTAAGTCACAAGATTCGAATTTGAATTCGGCAACAATGAAATTTGGATGAAATTCGGCAAGGAAAAAATTCGAAAAGTATAAAATTCGGATCAAATTCGCCTTATATAATTTTATTTTTTAAAAATATAAATAATAAACGTAAAATAATATTAATATACTAATATGTTTAAATATATTAACAAAGCTAAACACAAAGCAAAATAAATAATAAATGTGTTATAAAAATATAATTTAAAATTTAAATATTATTGATATATAAATAATAATAAATTAATTAAATTATATATTAAATAATAAATATAATATAATAAAAGTTTAATTTATTTATAATTAAATATTAAATTTAACCCAAATTTATTTTAAAATATTATATTTTTAACCCAAACCCAAATTTAATATCATGTTATATCGGCTTTGATACATGATAAAGAATAGTTGCGACCCGGTCGAAGTTGCGTAGTTGGAGAAAGAGGTCGACTCTGCATACTGAGTAGACGACTTTGATAACCTCCCCGTCTGCTTGACGCAAAGTCTAAGAAGACCGTATAGGATGCCTTGGATCAGATGATGAAGACCGTCGTCGCGCACAGGCTTTCCACAATCCGAAATGCCAACATTATTGCCGATGATGGGGAAGTGGTCAAATAGGGCTCCCGCAAGCATATTCACAGTTGGGGTTTGGTTATTGACAAAGGCCATCCACCATCACAGTCCGAAGCTCTATTTTTCTAAATATGTTTTATTTAAAAAACCTATGCCCTTTAATCAAACAAATGTAGGCGAATTTCAACGAAATTTTAATCCTACTTTGAAGTCCGCCGAATTTCGAATCTCATGGTTGAAATTCGGCGAATGCTGTGACTTAGCTTAAAACCATTGTGATTTCCACACCAAAAAAAAAAAAAACATGTGAAACCTGATAAATCCCTACAATTTTTAAATTTATTTACATCCAACATGATTTTGCACAAAGAAAGGGTGCGATTTTCATACAAAATCCTAGTACAATTCTTTACCAAAAATCTTGTGCAATTTTTTTAAAATCCAATGGAATTTCCCACAAAAACCCTCCTACCTTAGCTACTTGATTTTCCTCACCTCCTTTAGCTCAAATACCATGAAGAAATTTTCAAGTCCAAATGATTATGTCCTAATGCTAAATAACATGCATAAATCACACAATAAGAAATCTTCAAAATGTGGAAGCATACACAGATAATTACACCTTCAAATCAGTTTTCCATTCCTTTGAAAAGCTTACATGTTAATCTGCACAACTAATGTTACTTACAATTGGCACAAAAATTCACTGTATTCAGTATGTTACAATCTTTCTATCTTGCTCCTATCTTTATACGAATTTAGCTAAAAATCAGCTTTACTAACAAAAAGCAACCTTATCACTTATAAGGATGAGATGAAAGATAAGTCTAAATCACTAACACATATCTACACTTTACTAGACTTGTTTAGCTAAATAAAAGACTCACTTTTACACCAAAAGTGATATGCAAAATGGAATAACTTGAACCACTTGAACTCTTTCCACACATTCACACTGAACCTATGCAAAAGTTCCCATCCGAGCTACAAATTCAACAAGATGTCCTATTAAAAAATACTTCTAGGAATAACTTTCCCAGTTTAGCTAATAAGCACAAAGTCGAAGGTGAGTTTACACACTCACAATCATGGGTCCATTCATGCCACAATCTAATTATAAGTCTTACCTATCACCTATGTTGATGCTCCTTGGCCTTAGGTGTTGATGCACGTCCTTAGAATTTGTGGGGTTACATGTCTAAGAGCCAACAATGTGTCCTTCAGCTTAGGTGCCATGATTTAGGGGCTTATCTTCCATCAAATACACCCAAGACTTGCACCTTGCCTCTTCTATTGGGGAAAACCAAAGCCAAAAATGCCCAATTTAACATTTAACATTTGTACATTTTAGCATGCAACATGTCTATTGGGAATTTGAACAAGATCTCCTTTATGAAGGCCCCAATGATTTAACACACTCACCCCATTTGATGTAATTAAAAAATTAAAAAAAGAATACTTGATATAGCAATTTTTTATCAACCAACTAGGACTCAAGTTTTCCAGAATCATTTCTCAGCTTAAATTAGGGTTTGTCAAGACTTGGGTGTGAACACCACTATTTGAGAACAAGATAAGTTATAGGTAATTTAACACAATAAAATAAGAAGCCAACCTAAAGCTTATTTTAACATTTCATAAAGCCAAAATAGATTACTATGTCTGGACTTCTGATTAATATAAAAAGCAGTGTAAATCCAATCTGATTATTCCTTGAATGTCTGAAACCCATGTAGATGCAAAATAAAGAACGTAGTGTGTTACCTCATCAGACTTATTCTCCTTCTCTAAATCCTGTGCAATCATTTTGATTGTCACCAGCAAGTTCCGTACATCCTAAGAAAAGAATAAATTCAGTAAATACAGAATGCTTGAAATAAAAAACGTTCACAAGCATATTGGCCCAAGTTGCCCAACAATTACAGTGAAAACTGCTTGAAAGCATTCAGGGTAATACAACATAAGAAAAGCCTGTTTGAAACATTCTGCAATTAAACCTGTCACTTACAGCTATCAGCGACTGGTTTGATGTCTCCAAGTTGGAAACAGTAACACCAATTCTATCTGCTGTAGACATTGCCATTTGCAGATGCTCAGATTTTCACACACAAACTTAACATCACCTCATTCCCTGAAGACATACAGAAGACCAGAACTTAGTCAGATTTGCACTCCATCTGTATTTTTAATTGTAACCATGGTGAAGGGCATATGCAAAAGTGATTTATATTAACAATGGATGTTTATATTTGGAGAGAAAATCACCCAAATAGACCTTAATCTATGAAATTTCAAAAGTACAGCCTGCTAAGTTGCTAATGCTCAGGGATTGAGATGACATAACAACACAATGTTATAAGAGGTTGCAAAAGAATAAGATTTACCTATACTAGTGAAAAAAATTCCATCAAGCAGACCCAATGAAAAGGGTACTTGGCTCAAAAAAGCAGTTATTGCCAAGAATAACTGTAAACCAAAATTTGGTGAAGATTCCAAGAAAAATCCTGTGAAAGCTGGATGGAGTAGATCCATATTTAACCCTAAAGGCAAAATGATCCCTAAACATAATATAGGAATAGACTGATCTTCAAAGAATGATGCTAAATTCTGGCCTCTAAACGATTATGAATCAGTCTAGATTTAAAAATTAGTATTACAGAGTTGAGTCTTAGAAGACTATGTTAGCATATTTTTTATACAAGCAAAAGGGGAACTATATTATAAATTTATGAATGAATTTATTTACAAAGATTGCAGATTGATATATGCCTGCTAAATCCAATGGTAATATACTTCCACAGTTGTTGCTGTCAATGCTACCATGATTATTTATTGCTGCTGTTATTATGTTCTCATGTCACATTGCTGTTATAATGCTGTCATGATATATTTAAGTCTTTTTTTAATGTTATGAATGATTATTTTAAAAATGCTATTAAAAATTGTTTTTCAACAGGGGACGCCTGGCCATCCCCGGGACAATTAGGGGGCGTCTAAGATGTCCTCTGTCACCTTGGGGACAGCCAGGCATGCCCTATGTGTTTCCTGTTGTCCCTGATTTTGGGGGTGTGTTTCAGGACATTTCCGCATTTTCTTGATTTGGGGGATACTGCTAGGGGACATCACCTAATGTCCCACCATCCCTGAAACACCTCAGGGGGCAGGGACAAGGGTCTGAGGGGTGGGACACATCCCCGTATAACACAGATACTAATTATTAATTATGTTCAGGGAAGGAATTGCTCTTGTGAAAGTCGGTTCTTCTAATATCTTTGCACTTTGGGCCATAATTATATCAACAATATAACTGGAGGGTGATACCTGACTGGGTGGACCGAGGATGAGAACCTCTATTCTGCATGAACAGTTGTAGCATAGGCATGCCCATCCCGTTAAGGTCATGTCACAAGAAACTTTTTTACCTTGAGAAATTTTGGATTTATTTGATTACCTTTGAAACTTTTGGATTTGAATAGATACCTTCCACATTCAACTCTCTGTCTGCTCCGTGTGCTACATCCTGACTTAGAAATAATGCTGGGAAATCTGTTAAGTGGTTGGTGGAATAGGTGATCTTTCTGAAGGATTTAAAACACGAAATGGTTATTAGTGATATTACCAATCTACAAGGTATCAAAGTTGCTCTGCATTATGATGCTGTCTTATCTATAGTATGGATAGTGCTTTACTTTTATTATTTGTGTCAAGCATTACTCAAGGAAGAAGACAAACATTGACATAAAACTTCAATAAACAAAAATTCCAGATAAAATTTATTCTTGGATGAATTTTGTTGATTGGTCCCAAGGCTTTGATAGTTATTTATATCCAAACTTCAAGATATCCTATTTCACAGAAATCCCTCTATCAGAATAAAGTAATATGCTAAAACAGGTCCTATAAAAGCAAGTAATTTTTTTGCCAATGAAAATTACCTATGTGGCAAACAGCCAGTTTGAGTTTCACCTAATCATCTTCAGCACAAGGTATCTCCTCACTTATTGTTTGGCATTCTTAAGGTCGGCCTGGTAAAAAGAATCTATACAACACAATTTGATGAAACAAAGGTTCATTGATTCCAAATTATTTGTCTTATTTTTAAGAAATTAGAGAATTAAATCCCACCTTTTGTGTCCATCCATTTGCATAAGCAATAATTACTTTTTCTATACATTATGATATCCGGACAAGATTGCTTAACATCATGGAAATTTCCAAATTCCAACCATCCTTATCATTTAATCCACTTCTTCAATAAAACTAATATCATAGGATCAGATGTCATTATCTGTAATATATGATTTTTGTAAATAGAAAAGTTAAAAGTTCATAATTCGATGCCACAATACAAGATCCATCCAAAATGATTACCAGAATGACTACAAAACAAACATCTCAAATGTAGAAAACATCATTCTCAATTCCATTGGCCACCTCTATCTCAAACCACATTTAATGCGATTAGTTATCCAGTGGTCAAAGTCAACAAAATCCCCTCTGCACCTCAAAGCACTTTGGCCATGCTTAACATGAGCAAGACGTCTTAGTGGAATCCTAATGAAGCTTGCTCATGAGGAATCTTCAAAGACGTTATGACAGACATCTTATTCTAGTTCTCATAACACTTGGACAAGCCATCCAAAAATGCAAGAGAGACCATTAAAAATACAATGATAGACCCTCAAAATGCCTGTTAACGTTGAGGAAGGGCATTGAAATGTGCAACAGGGCTTTCCCAGATAACATGCAAACAACATTAAACACTAGACATTAAGGTCTAGCCATTTCATAAAATGAAACATGCATGATCATCAATAAATTTATGATACAAATACTCCTTACTCGGACCTCAAATAATTAATTGACGTGAAAGGAAGAACCATAAATCCTCTTGCGTCAAAAAAGCAAAAAGGGAAAAATTACCTTCCTTGTATGATATATCATTAGTGGGTTCAAGCAAAATACCACATCTATAAAGTCTGCCCCAAAACTCACAAGTCAAACAAAGCAGAAATCGTGACATTTAAAACTAAAAAGAAATTCCAAGTCATTTTTCTTTTCCTTACATGTTCCAGCAATACAGCAACAAAGAAGTGGCCTACGAGCAAGTATAAGCAACTAAAATTTGACTCTTGGAATTTTTTCTTCCATTTTCACCAGCAGCGAAGAGTGTAAATCAATTTTTAGCAAATATTCACATTAGGAATTGAGCAGAAGGCTATTTTCGTCTATTGAATTGAATACTACTGGCATTTATAGTTTGAAGGCATTTTACACGTATGCAGTGGCATAAAAAATCAATCTATATAACAAAAGATGCAAAACAATCTGCCCTAAAAATAGTCAACAAGGGTTTCAACAGCATGCAAATAATACATGTCCAACAAGCCTGATCCAGCAGAAAGGAAAAGCAACTGTTATAATGATAACCTAGGTTAACCTGCTGACTGACCACGCTCATCTGTTATGAAAGCCATGGACGATAGTAGGTGCAAGATACTGGTGAATTTTGGCAGAATGAAAACCCAACAACATGGCCTCTAAGCTGTAAAGAATTATATGCAACATTCAAGGTACATTTAAGGGGTTTAGCTGCCATTGTGGTGAGTCTTGAAGCGGACCGATCAAAAAAATCATAATTCAATTTAAGTCATATCCTTCCAACATGAGGCCAAGAACAGCCAAAGGTGACCATGTAAAACCCACCTCGAGAATTTTTCAATTCTCTGGGAACCGTAATTCTGAATATAAAGCAAATAGAGATGGCCAAGATAAATTCAGAGACCATGAAGCATTCACTCTCGGATATTACGTGAATTTAAAGAAACAAAAGAATCACCGCATAAATACATGGATTGCGTGATAATTTCGTTTTTGTTGAGGTCTACTAGTTAAGACTTAGCGTCTCAATGTCAAAGACCCGGGTTCCAAAAAAGCACAATTCAATTTGAATTATGTCCTTGCAACGTGAGCCAAGAATACCTTAAAAAAAGGATCATGTAAACCCTAACTCTAGAACTGTCAATTCCCCGGTCCAAACCCCTGGCCCTGGTCGGATATGAACTGAACATAAACTTATGTCTACATTTATTTTCCTCCAAGATCATAATGAAATACCTGTAGCAAATGCACAATTTTATGTAGTTCTTGAGAAGTGGCCTGCGGATCGAAGTCTAAAATTACGCCTCCTCTAACCAAAAAAATATGGGTTGGGGTTTATAATTTTCAAATACTTCAAATGAAATCAAATAAGCCGAAGATAAAGTATACCTGCAATTATAGTGTAGGCTTATGCTTTGGAATGTACAATTTACTCGATGCAAGGCCAAGTTCGAATTTAAATTTAACGGAGTTTGTCGCGAAGGGGATTGTGAGGAGATGCGACTTGAAAGAAAAATGAAAGCGCGGGCAATGTTTTAAGGGTTCAAAAAAGCATATTGTTGCTTTCATTTTATTTTTTAGTTTTTTTAAATAGTTAAAATACAGCTGTGGTTGAATAACTAGTATACATATATTAAATATTAATATATATATAAAATACATCGAGAGTTATCTTTTTTTCGAAGCGTCTATTTTTATCAACTTATTCAAAAAACAACAGTAAATTACCCATATGCTATTACCGTTTCAATCAATCAAATAATATATGTGCAATAATATATGAGCAAAATAAATCTCGCAAAAAGACTCAATAGTGAAATAAAAGTAGAAAAGACTAAATAGCACATTAGAGGTTAAACACAAAGATGCTTAGTTCTCTTATGAGTTCCCTATGAAATTTGAATTGACTAATTTTAATTATACCTAATTTGATTTTCAATACATATGTCTAATTTCTTTTTTAAATAAACATGTCAATTAAGATAAAATCAATTATTAAATTTATGTATTTTCTTCACAAAGATACAAGATAAGGTAACCAAACCCTAGTTTTGATTCTAGCGTGTATTAAGAAAATGTAACCTTGCCAAGTTCCAAACCAAATGAGCCCTAGCAAGTCCAATAGACTCAATTTGGGAGACTTTCCATCTCACTCAATAATAAAACAACCACAAATAAAAAGCAATAAACCTTAAGACTCATTAAATCTTTGTTTAATCTTTGTTTTGTTTTATTGCAACAGATTATAACAATGCAATTGGTTTCAACGAGACTAAAGCCAAATTTGTGATAGTTAAACTCAAGTGAATCCAAAAAATGTAAAGTCAAACCTGCGAGAAATCCAACTCCAAGAGAATAAAGTCAAACCTGCAACCCCAAAGTTTTGAAACGGTTATGATTCAACATGAATTCAAAGATAAGAACATCTAAAAAAAGCTGTGAATAAAACATATTTAAAATTGCTTCAAAAGCAAAGCAAAAAAACTAAAAACTATTGAAAAATAAACAAACAAAAAATTACAAATAAATACATTGAAATTTGTTATAATTATAAAAAATACATTTATGTTACTACTATAAATAAATGTTCACCCTAAAAACTTAAAAATTTATTAAATGACACTAAGTATTTAGTTTTACTTTTAATTTATTTTTTTAATTAAATTGATTTTATAAGCTAAAAAAGCAACATTACCATCACTTGCCTAATACGCCTCTCTACATAACTCTTGGAATAATTATTTTTATTTTACTTTAATTTATCTTTTTAACATTCAAAATAAAAATAATGTATAAATATATATTATAAAATAAAAAAATCTTAATATTATCATATGAAAACTATTGCAATGAGAAAAAAATATGAAAATAAGTGCCTCAAGAAGGATAACTTTGGACGTATTTTATATAAATAATAATGTTATATAAATACTAATTTATTTTAATAATTACTATAATTAAATTAATTATAAAATTATTAATATTAAATTTTAGTATTAATAATAATAAAAATGAAATCATTATAAAATTGATTATGATATAAAAAAATAAGTATTTAGAGTGAATAAGATATCAAATCAATTTAAAATCGTTTTAAAATCTACTTTAAATCTACTTGAGAAAACATCTACATACAATGAATGTAGTTATGCTAGTTGCATGTCATTTGAACGTAAATCCAAACTAAAGAGTTTTTCCTTACATTGAATTTTGCTTTTTGATGGATGCCATTGTAATACGCCTCTCGGCGTAATAAATATGCTATGGGCACACCAATCTAAATTAAATGACATTAATCTAAATAAAAATTATACGATGGTATGGGCATATCAAAAAAAAGAATTCACATAATTATTGGATTTTTTTCTTTCTATTTTATGAAATCTCAACTAAAACATGTTGATGCAGCATCATATTTTATGATGTGGACCTAGGACCTTATGTTTAAACACTAAACTTGTCAAGTAAACAATTGTGAAAATTTGAGTAATTCAAAATCATCATGTATGAGTTTGAGAGGTGCAAAGTAAGGGTGCACAGCTGCTAAGTGTGTTCCTCTATTTATGTATTTTTGTTATTCTATCCAATCATCATTATTGGTTGTACTTATTGGACAATTGTTTTTAGTCGTTCGTCAAAAGGCAATTTGGTTGTTTTTGGCATCATTAGGAGATGGTTAATGTTGTTGTTTTGCAACTATGTATGTCTTCTTCTTTTTTATGTTACAGTTGTATATGATTGTCAATCTTTGACTGCAGTTAGTAGCTTGTAATTTTTTTAATATGCTTAATTCAATACAACAACAAATGGCATTTATATTTGTAATGGTGAAACTAGCGTACCCAAGTTATTTCCCATTTAATATTGTGCCCACCTTGATGGGAATGTCTTAATACAATAGCATGTCAGCCAGTGGCTTAATTTTTGTCAGACTTAGCTCATGACCCCACACTTATTCATAAATATTAATATCTATCTCATTTTCATTCTCACTAGTTCCTAAGTATTCATTCCCTACCTTGAAATCAACACTTTATCCCTTAATATCATTTCTAAGGGACATATTATTGACCTAATTCAATCTCAAGGAGTGTATAGATGAACCACTAAATTTAATTCATCATATTTAAATTCCAATTTTTTCACCCCCTTTCACTTTGTTATGAGTTAATCCAACACACCTATCATGCAACATATTATTATTTCATGGTATTTAAAGGAATTCATCATGCACCTAATTTCATAGGATGGATTGTTAAAGTGTACTTTAATTCTAAAGGGCAACTGGATATGCATTATCATATAAGCCATTTATATGTTTGTGAGTGTTGTCTTCAATATTTTTGATTTCCATTAATTTGGTACACGAGACTCGGGTTTGACCTAAGAGAGCTCATTCACTTATAGATAGAGTCAACAATCTCCTTAATGGTGTCTCTAAACATCACCTTGACTTCTTAAATATCCAATAGGTGAAGCCAAATAGAAAATAGAAGATGTTTTTCTATCAAGTCATTCCTACATATCCCAAATCAAATCTACAAAGATTTTTGTGTCAATTCAAACTCTAATATATTCATCATACTAAAGCAAATAGTTTTATGACAAAGCATAGTCATTCCTGAAACAAAATTAGTATCATTTATTTAATGCATCAATCCTAGAGTTGAGAAGATCTTCAAATATTTGTGGGGTGTCTATGAGTACTCCATTTGTTATCATGGTGATTCTATAGGGGACCGATACTTGATAAATATTCATGGATTTGTGGATTATGATTAGGTAGGAGATGTTGACAATAGAAGATATGCTAGTGGATGTGTGTTCAATTTATTTGGTGGTGTTATTAGTTGTATGATCAAGTGACAAGTTGTGGTTATTTTATAAAATATAGAGTTTGAATACATAGCTACTATGCATTCCTATAAGTAGGCCACATGGCTTAAGAGATTGTGTTTAGTTGTCTGTTGAGTTAGGGAGCTATTAAATTTCTATTTAATGATGAGAGTGACATGTATGGAAAAGAACTCAACCTTTCATGTGATGATGAAGCGCATAGGTGTCCATTACTATTTTTTGGTGACATGGTAGAGGATAGAAGGGTGGTGCTAGCAAAAATTAACACTTTTTAAAATATCATAGGTGCATTGATAAAGCCAATCAACACAAAGAATCTTAGCTGGTGCAATAAGCCTACATACCCCTTGGCCTCTAGAAAATAGTTGATAGTGTTGATATTAACTTATCTCCTATAAAACAAGTGGGATAATGTTGGGAAAGGTGTTTCCATCTTGAATCATAATCTTAAGAATAAAAAATAAATGAGCTACACAACATTAAAAAATAAAAATAAAAATAAGGGCTCTAGAGATAGATTTTGGCTCCAAAAATTATCAAAATGGGCCTTATTTAAGGAAAGTGGGTTACAACAATGTAGACATATTCAATATATTTAAATGTGTTTAAGAGGGTTCAATCAACTTCCTAGATCAAGATTTATGGTCTCTAGAAGTTGGGCCTCCCACATCAAAAATGTAAGAGCATCTATAACACATAAGAGGGTTGTAAGAGGGAGTTAAACTCGTTTACCAACTTATGAAATGTCATAAGACACATTTAATTGGATTATAATGGAGCCAAAACAGAGTGATCAATTTCATGAGTAAATTATGATGAGTTTATGACAAGTGGAAGGAATATTTTTTTTTAGCATGTGGATTGATCTTGGGGTTTGGGATATGAATTTTGAATAGGGATTTAGGTACCACACTTTGTGTGGTCTTAACTTGTGATTTTCTAATTACCAGTTGATGGTTTCATATATTAATTCTCCTATTCATTGATTGTTATAGTAATATAGGCCATGGCATAGATATAGAGGGATCCTCATATCTTTAGACAATATTCTATCATTTATCTATACATTTATTTATACTGATAATAAGAGTAATATTCAAACCCAAGGCTCAATCTACTCACTAGAATCATTCCTCAATCTACACTATTAGAATGCTTCTTCCTTGCATAGTGCTAAATGAAAGGAAGCAACCCAAACAATCAAGTTTTTTTTTATCTAATCCCACTCCCTATAACTTGCTTGTTGCACTTTTATGTCTACTTTAGCCCCTACCCTATATGTGTGTCTCTTTTATTATTTTGACCCCTTTTGTCTAACATGTGACAACCTTAGTCATCCATATCCCATTTGTAATGTCATTCCCTTATCCTTCTTTATACTTCATAAGTGTTTCCAATCATTAATTTTTATCACTATCCCTTGTGCTAATCTGTCATTTAATTTTTCATTTATTTGACCCAATTTTTACACCCTCATCAAACCTTAAAATTTTATTCTTAGCTCCTTCATATATGGAAACCCCACCTTTCCCATTATAAAACATGTATCAAAAAATATCAAATTGATGATAACACCTACCCAAGATACTCGCTTTCGAGATAGAGGTTTCCTAAGAAATTAAGCTAAAGTTTCATTTGTGAACATTACCCACAATTGGCCACCTAATAGGATGGCCATGTCTCTTTTTCATCCCACTACAAGCTTCAAATATAAGCGAATTAATTGCTATATATTCCCATCTACTAATTTTTCATCCTTGAAATCCCTAAGGAAGTTCTTTAAAACTAGCTAATCATCTTTGCCTCACGTTAACATGTGTCCAATTTGGAGGACCTAGATTTGTGCATAAGTTGGTGGCATTTATCATAAGTTACTATGTAACGGACTATGACAACTTGTTATATCGATTTATGATTGATTATGATGGTGGAAGAATCAAGAATTATAGATTGCTAGTTAACTATGACAGGTGCGAGCCATGTGATGAGGGGGCCTACACATGCAAGGTAATTACATACATGAAGGATCATTACATGTGTAGTGGTGGCTAATTTTATGGGAAAAGTGTTGATTTTTAGAAGATTGTCATAATTATGAGTTATGATTATGACGACATGTCATAATGAACTCATGTTCACACCTCAAGCATGGGAATTGGTTATGACAAGTTTTGGGTGCCTTGTTTCATGTTGAGAGGTTATAAATACTCTCAAAATTAGTGCATTTTGATGGTTATAGGTTTGAAAAAGCTTACATGTCATTATGTTATTGGAATTACTCTAGATTCTTGTCGTAGTGTGAAGACTGCTGAGCATTTCTCTTAAGATTGTATTGTAACTAGCATTGTTGTTGATAATACAAGTTGAGCCACATAATTTGGAGTGTGGGTTTTTTCTCGAAAGGGTTTTCCCATGTAAACACTATCTTATAGTTTGCATTGTTATTTATGTTATTTAATTTTTGAATGTGCATCTTCTGATACTATAATTGCAAAAGGTGTTAAAAATATTTTTTTGTAACTCTCCCCTACTTAGATTAGTGTAGGAAGTTGTACTTCCATGTACCCAGATTCCTTTCATATCTTTGAGCTAGTGAGAACTCAACTTAAGGGTTACAATATCTCTTTAGGGACACTTTGAGAAGAATGCTTCAAGTTATAGAGATCTCTATCTGTAATAGTTGAGGAACTCAATTGAGTAGAATGTGGAATTACCTGACATATATATAATCTTTCCCATAGGAAAGCCCTTGTTATGATGTCTTTCAAAAAATGTTAGCACATGAGGAACTATTTGGCTTATAAGCTCATAAATATTTTATGTTCTTATTTTTGGAAAAAATTGAGTGATTTGAATTGCTTTGGAAAATTGTGAGCTCCCAAGAACTTTTTTAGAAGTAAATGGATTTTAGGAATTGTCATATTCTCCAAAATTAACCCTCTAATTGGCTTGTGTGGTCTCAGTATTTATATGTGGGACTATTATTTCAGCCAAAACAAGAGTGTTAGGAATTTATGAAATCACCAACACACCATCCCTTAGCTATTTTAAAGTTTTTAGAAATATTTGAGCCTTCAAGAATTCATGTGGTGTTGGGGACAATTTTGGATTTTGAAACGGTTCTTAGGAATTGATAACTTTTCCAAAAGGATCTATTTGAAAGAATGAGAGTAGAGTTTCAAATACATATTTCAAAGTTAAGTTATTCTTAAGAGAATTGTTGGTGATGAAGTGTTCCAAGGAACATTCACTTCACCAAGAATTAGTTTCAAGTGTTCAAAATTTTCCAAAAGTTGAAGTTTTGTCATAATGTTTTTAAATCAAATAGGGATATAAAGGAAACAAGGAAAAATAAATGAACAAGACAAAGGGAAAATTGAAAACCATTAGGACAAGTTAGATTGTGTATGTATGGTTATATGATAAAAATACAAATGAAGGGAATTTAACCTTCTTAATTCTTAAATTGAACATGCAATGATACCATATGGCTCTTACTACAAATAAAGACCTTGAGGATGTAGTAGGAATCCATAATCTTGAAAAAAGATCAAAGTAAACCATTGGTCAATAGATTTAACGAAAGGTAGTATAAAAAGTGAACATACAATGAGGAATCAAAATAACAAAACAAAGGAAAACAAGGATGGAAAGAAAAAAAATAGTATACATAATATGGGTAACCTATTTTATTATTTTAACAACCTCAAATATTTCACATTATAAGGAAGAGGTAAGTGAGTATCATCAATGTACACCAAGTAGTAAGTGTGTTAGCCACATGATTGTCTAATCTAAAAAGGGCCTAGCCATAATTAATCAAACTTTATGTGCTTCCCTTTATCTTCTTGCTTTTTATACCACAATAGTATGAGATCACCAATCTCAAAAAATCCATGACTTGATTTCTTATAAAAAATATTCTTAAATTTGGATTGGTGTTCAACAATTACATCAACAATATTGTCATGTTGTTCTTAAATATTTGTTAAGTATAAGACCATTTTCTCTAATGAATCTTATAATTTTTCATCCTCAATGACATTTCACAATTTTAAAGTAGAGAGTTCTAGAGCTATATGTAATGTAGAATCAATATCATATATAATTTCAAAAAGAGAGATATCGATAGCTCTTTTTGGGGTAATTCTATCTGCCTACAATGCGCCATAAATTATTTTATGCTATTTCTAATTATTGTCATTTATTAACTTGCATACAATAGTGGTAAGATTATTATTTCTTAACTTACCTATACCAATAACTTGTGGATGATAATTAGATGAATGAGGTATGATGATTCCATGATATTTCATTCAAAGAAAAAATAGATACATTATCAATAACAAATTTATGAGAAACTCTAAGCATGAAGAGTATTTTTTTTAGGAATTCATAGGAAATTTTTTGTGTCATATGTTCTACTAGAATTACTTTTACCCACTTGGTAAAGTAATCAATAGCAACTACAACATATGTATGACCAACACTCAAATATGGATTAATTATACCAATAAAATCAAGCCCATATTGTTTAAATGGTTCATTAATTATCATTAGAACTCAAGGAAAAACAAGTTAAGGATTCCCAACAAATTGTTAACATTGTTCAAATTGTATAAACCAATCTTGAGAATCTTTGAACATACTTGATAAGTAATAGTGATTTCTTACAATCTTTAAAGCAAACATAGAAGATGAGAAATGACCCCACAAGCTTTGTTATGGAATAATTCCAATAAATTTTTTAGGTGTTCCTTGCCTACACATCTTAGGAATGTTCCATAAATTTATTTCTTATATAATGTATCTCCCAAAATGACATATTGGGAGGTTTGAGATCAATAGTCCTCTTATCTTTTAATGAGAGTTGTTGTGGACATTCTCCATAGGTAAGGAAATATGCAATATTTGAAAATTATTCACTTATTAGACCAAATAAGAGTGTTAGAGAAAGGTCTTTTGATTGCATAGATTCATCACTTAGCTTATTCTCAACCATGATTTTGTATAAACCTTGACCTGACACCAACTTTGTAGGCTTAATTTCGATATGATATTCCCAAACTTTAGTACTCCAAGTTACATGTTTATTAAATCTAATTGCTCATTGAGTAATAACTATCTTAACAACTAAATCTAACACATACACATGTTCAAAGTGTGAGTTTAATACATAAAACCTAAATTATTTAACTACTTTCACTACAATGAAAGTATGTTTTTCAATCAAAGAGTAATTCATTTCATTTTTCTTTAATGATACACTCATGAATGCTATATAAGATTTAATTCTATCATTATTTTTATATAGTAATATTGCCAACATGATATGTTTAGAAGCATAGGAGTATATAATGAAATATTTGTGAAAACTAGGATGAACAAGAACTAGGGAATTGAGTATTGTTGTTTTTGTATTATTAAATTCTTTATTCCCCTAACTATTCCACTTAAACATCACTTTATCTTTCATCATATCAATTACATATCTCATCAATTAAAAAAAATAGGAATAAATCTTCTCAAGAAGTTTACCCAACCATAAAAGATTAGAGTCCTAGTTTACTTTAACTAGAAAGTTGAGTTGTTATATAGCTTGAACATATCCAAGGTCAATTTTAATATATTCTTTAGATACTATATGCCCAAGCAACATACCTTTTATGACCACATGAAAATCAACTTCTTAGGATTCAATAGAATCCCATATTGACAACATCACTGCAACACTATTTCTACATCTTATATATGATCCCTCCTCTTTTTAGAAAACACTATTTGATCATAGAGATACAATGCAATGATTTTTTTGTTTTAGATCGGTAAAGGATAGCTCCATATCCCTCTAAATTGTTACACCTACATTTATCAAACCAAATAAAATCAGACTTATGCTAATCTTCTTATGCTACATTGATTTGATTATAGCCCAAGAATCAATCTAAAATTTATATCAATTTTCACCCTAAAAATATTTATATTAGATGTTCTATCACTAGTAAGGGATAGTTATCTTTCAAATAATATTGGTTTAGATTTGAAAGTATACACATATGTGAATCTCTTTGTTATTTTTTCTAAATAGTACAATGTTGACCACCCAAGTTTAATGATGTATTAGATATATGATTCTAGCTTTCAAATTTTTGTTTACCTCTTCAAATATTATGCCAACTACCTTGTGTTTGTATTTTATGTACCTTTTTTGAATGGTGCCACATATAGTTTAAGTAGAGTGTGATGTTAAAGTCTTCTAGATATAGAATTTTAAGGTCATTTTAAGACCAAACAAATACATATTTCTATTTAATCAACAATGGGGATTTGTTTATCTATTGTCCCAAATTCACTTATACACACATTGAGGCCAATATTAACCTTTACATGTATAGGGGAAATTCCAACATTTTCTTGCATCCTCTATTTGATATACTTGTTGTGTTCATTGAATAGATATTTAAGAGAGACCAATAATTTGGGTATTTTATTCCCCTTAAGTTGTAGAAATTCATGATCAAATAAATTCTATTCTACATGTTCATTAGGTGCACCACTCTCAAAATATTATAGATTAAAAAGATTATAGTCTTCTCTAATAATGAAATGATTTGTTGATCATTATCAAAGACCTACCAATGATTTAAATTATTAGGAACACTCTTCCTACAAACCAAATCAATTTGATACAAATATATTTTGAAGTCAAGGTGGGGATCAAGAGATAAGCAAAAATAAATAGGCAATCAGACTTCAAATTATGATCCCTATGAATGGATTCAATAGAAAAGCATCAAAATGTTCAATATAATCACATATTTTATTGTAATAATATTTAAGCCTATTACTTTTAACTCAAAATTAATTTTGAACTTGTTTAACTATTAGTTTGGCATACACAAAGACCTTTAATTATTTTTATCTTATTTTCTTGAGAAATGTTTAAATCTAGTAATTGTTGGTGCTTAAATTATGTCTCAAATCCCTAAAGCTAGGTCATTCTCTAAGTTCTAAGGATGCCAAACTGTTAATGTGAACATGGTACTTTATCTAACTAGTTCATTTACTAGCTAGTTATCCACTTAGGTCCTCATTACACTAGATTAAGTTTACCTAAGGATAAGGTTGTTGGGCTTTAATGACCCTAAATTGTCACATGTTGTCACATCTCACAGGATGATAACACTTGTCATAATCTTATTATATCCTAAGTCACATCTTGGCCTATATAAACACAAGGTTCCCTCTATATTCTTAATTCTAATGCTTATTGTAAGATTTGCATTCTATTGAGTAGAATACAATTTAATGTTTCTCATTTTTATTTCTATATTTTCTTTCCTTCATTCATTTGCATTGTTGGGCGAATTTTTAGCCAAATCTTACACAAGCTTATAGAAACAAACCTCTAAATTATCATTAGAAAAGGTAACACTTGACCAATTTACTAAGGCGTGTAAGAAATTCTTTGATTTTGAGTTCAATTAGACCCAGGGGCTTCCCTAGTGGTATCTTAAAGAGGATTCAGCATGGCTAAAGATATACAAGTGTATAAACTATACAATAATACCTAGTGTATGCCTAATCTAAAAGCTATCACTAGGCTAAAGACTAACATATTAATTAAACCTATATTAAGGTGATAAGCACATCATGAAATGACAAAGAATTTGGATGCATAAAATGACTCTCATTAGATGATAATTGCTATGTATTGTTGAATATATTTCCCCTAGTTATAATAATGAGTCATGGAGTGTATATAAATCTAATTCCTACTCCTAATCTAATAGTGTATGATTTTTTTAGTTTGAGTGCATGGAGGGTTATTAATTTTAGTATTGGTACATATTCATCAAGTTATAGAGTTAGAGTGCACCAAGAAACACATGTTGAAACCAAAAATAATATGAGTTGTGCATAAGCATGCACCAAAATTATGGTATCAGACAAATAAACATACTTATTTACCCCCCATAATATATAAATTCATATGCAATCAATAAAATACCATTATAAAGCTTATAAAAACTTAGAATTATGTCCCATTCATCTAATATTTGATTAAATTCATAATAATGAATTGATGAGAGGAAACCCTGAGTTAGAACTTCCCAAATGGAACCATGGACATTTATTTATAAATATCATTTACAATACAACTATCCTTGTAATTTATAGGGGTTGAAACCATATAAACTCCTTTGGTGATTGGATTTGTAGGGGTTGAAACCATAAAAACTCCTTTGGCCTGTTGTCATATGGAAACATGAAATGATTGACTTCTTTTTGGAAAATGAACTAGAATATATGGAACTTTGTTGGTTACCCTATTGCTTTGGGAATTGAGGAGGAATTGGTGGTCAAAAAATGAGGCATATAAGGCAAGTTTAGATTCCAAAAAATCTACTAAAATAGAGGCCTAGGGTTTTCATGGAAACTATCCACATAAAAATGTGACCATCACATTAATGGTTGAATGACACTGCTCATCCCTTTCCATTGTTGGAAGAATGTGTGAATCTACATATTTGAGATGAATAATTTTTTGTGGGTAGGAAAATCCATTTTGGAGTAGTTGTAGCATTATATTTGGTCATTAATGGTGTCTTGGATCATGCAAAGAGGTAGGTTGGAGTGAACAATGCAAAATGTGCGAATTTTAGAGTTTTGAGGATCAAGGGTTAAGGATGCCTAATGGCCTATACTAGTATCAGGGAGAATGGATTGATTGAATGGCATACTTCATGCTCAAAGAAAATAGATAAGGGTATCCCCACATCTTTGAATTATAAAGGACTTATAAAAGAGTTCATTAGGAGGGAGTCATGGACCATAGTTACTAAGGAATTCATTCCTTTAGGTATAAAAATTGGGTTAAGTTTGAACTTAGAATATTGATAAGGTAATACAATGTGAGAGGTCAAGGATTATGAGTTAGTAGTACCTCTTTTGAAGTACCTAAATAAGGAAGTTTTTTAACCCTTGATTTGAATGAGATAGTGTACTAAAAAGAGTTTAGGATTGGGATTTGGGGATACTATATATATCACATACCACATTAGAAGTATTCTTGCATATCTAACTTTGATAAAAATATATAGAAGAAAACATCAAAAGTTGGGGATTAGGGATACCAAGGAAAAGGTAGATGGGTAAAGGGATGGTTCAAACTCTATCTTCAAAAGGTAACTTAGTGTAGGAATCAAGGAGTCGAGGTTTAGAGGGAAAGCATGCATGTAAGAAAAAAATTGGAACTTCAACAAATACAAGGGAAAAAAGTAGGGAATGGATGAAAGGTATGCATGGATGGGAAAGTATGATATCTTGAAACAGAAAAAGGAACGAGGTAGAGTTGGGGGGAAAGGTGGAGCTTGGAAAAAAGGCATATCATGAATGGAAACTTTGAAACTCTGACATAAGTGCAATCCCTTAGAAATTGACTTTAAAACCTCCACACCTAGAATTTTTGAGACCTTGGCAACTTTTAATACATGATTAGGCACATGGGGGATGAAGAGGGAGAACACTTACGAAAAATTAGATCAATGGAGACCAATTAAGAATCACCTCATATTGATTACCTACCATGGAGATAACAAGGTAAAAATACATTAGTATTGATGACAAGCAAGAGGGCAAGAGTGGGGGCAGGCGGGAGTTTTGAATCTACAGATGGCCAGGAAGCAGATGAAGACAACCCAGATGAATGTTTTCTGGAGGGTGAGTGGCTTGAGGGGGTTGCTCCTGATACCCGGATCTATTGGAAAGATGGTGTCATCCCTTTTGGGCGAGGCAAGGTGGTTGTGCTGACTGCTTTTCTCTTTGCCTAAGTCATGGGTGCCTTGTTGGGAGGCTGCAATAATCTTGTTCTTTATGCACTGGCCTTTGTTGTGCCTGTTTGGTTCTTTTGTGAGTCATTCCTACTCTAGAGACTGTTGGAGCTGCTAGTCTTTATCATGGGCTTCGTCTTGTTTTACAAGATGGGTTGCTTTTGGGTTTCCAAGTGGTGGTCTATGTTAGATATTGGGATCCCCTTATGCTTTGTTATGTTGTGCTTTAGGATGGGGTATTTTTCTCTCTACATACAAATTTCTATCTGTATGATCTTTCTCATGGATCTCTTTTTGTTGGTTGGGTTTTCTTTGTGTACCCAATTGGAGGTTTGTTGTTGGAGGTTTCACTCTGCCCCTATCAAGGGTTTTTTGTGGGCTAAGCTGCTTCATTTTCCTTCTCTTAAGGCTTGGTTGCTTTGGTGCTTCTCTCTGGTAGACGTGAATTCTCCCTCTTCCTTGGTTCAGTACCTTGCTTCATGAAAGGTGGGTGTGACTGATCTCTCTTCTGAATTTTTCCCTTGGAATCTATAGTTGTTGTCTTCTATGGAGGTGGAGATGGGTGTTGTAGGCTTGGTGGGGAGTTCTCTCTTCTATTAGTTCCTTTCAAGGAAGAGCATGTGTGGGAAGAAGAGTGATGGCTTTGGAGGATTGGGCTCTCATTTATTCCTCTCCTTTAGAGGGGAGCTCCCTCCTATTGAGGTGGAGTTGGGGTTGGTGCTTCTGGCGGGGTGTTGTTGCAAGATGGTTGATGTGCTCTCTAGCTCCCCTATTGAGGTGGGGTTGTTGGAGTTGATGGAATTTTTTTTAGTGGTTTGATGGTTCCTTACATCATTAAGCAAGTTTTCTTTCTTGGCCCAACGATGTCATCCATGAGTGGTTGGTATGATGATGCCTAACAGGTGCAAACAATTTCTTTGTGTATCTACAAGTTTTTGGTCCCGGTTAAAACCAAGTTGTAAAGGGGTTTCAGGCCCTTGCTTATTTATTTGATGTAGTTTGTGTAGTCATGTTTATCATTTAGAGGTTGCTATTGGGTTGTTGTTGGTTTGTGGTTTATCTTATTTGCAACATGCTTTTCTTTGTTTGGGTTATGGTGATCCCTTCAAAATCGTGATTTATTAGGTTTCAGGTCCCATCAAAATCTATTTACCCCTAATAAAAAACAAGGTAAAAATACATAAAGGGGTTAGGATTTAAGGACATTTTGACATAGTTAAATTGTGTGCCAGCATTGGCTCTAGTTGGGGATGTGTGTCTCTTCTAGGCATAATGAGAATCTAGAACTTTAGGAGTGGACCAACATAAGGATTGGATTAGGATAACTTATGCTTCATCATAACCAACATGGCTCATGACTACATAAAGACACATACACAATATCTACAAGATAATATACAACACAAAATAAGGACACAATATGTACAAGAAATACCAATACTTACCAAATAATTTATAATCCTTAGTATCATGACTCAACAACTTCACCAATTATTTGTCCAAGCTCTTGAGGTGGTATGAGTTGGTGTGAATATGGTATTGAATAATAAATAGATAAAGTTTCCAACCAATGACAAATCATTTTCTTCATGGCCAATGGTGTAATAAACCTTTAAAATATTTGATCATGCCACCTTGAGAGTGTGGGAGTTATTAGATGAAGATAAGATTTAATGGATGGAATAATCCTAAGAGTGCAAAAATATTGACAACACCTTAAGAGTGTGAGGGACATCCACATTAAAATTCACTAACATTATCATTATGCATATGAGAACTTGAAACATCATGTCACTCTATTCCAATGAAAATATTTTGTCACCACCACCCAAGGATGTATAAGTACATAAGAGAGGTGTCCATAATTCATTGATATGGGAAAATCAAATTTATGACACAATATATGCTTGATATATTTTATTTGAACCCACAAGAGTTGCATGGACCATAAATGACATGTCCTACACTCACATCTTATATCTTGTAAAACATAGGTAACCAAAAGATCCTTGAAACCATTAGGAAATTCAAGGGCTATAATATTAAAAGGAGATCACTGATCAACACATTTACAACAATTGAAGATGGATAAAAAAACATCTTATTCTACCAAATTAAACAATGATCTTTATTGCCTAAATTGCTTAGCACATAATGCATAAGATCATAGCTCTAAAATATCATCATATCATTATTTAAGCTTAAGTATCATTATCACACATTATGTATGCTCACTACTCTACTCTCTCATCAATTACTATCATGGTTATAATTCTTATCTGAAGTTTGTTAGATTATAAGATCATACATAGGATGTCATGATTAAAAATTTATGAAGGCTAACTGTAAACAAGACATGAACAAAAATCCATAGGGTCAATAATTAAGGACACAAAGGAAATGGAAATGCTCAAAATATTGATAAGGGACCTAATAGGTACCACTAAAAAAATTAAATTGGTTATGAGCACAATCTTGATAGGCAACCATGATGTTATAAAATCTATATTTTTAGGTACAATCCAACGTAATCCATGTTATAAAGCATAATATACAAGTGATAGTTTAACATAAGAAAAAATAGTTATTTTTATTATACATGAGTCCAAGATACAAATGTTTTTAAATTTGAGAACATGAAACACATTTCCTAGAAGAAACATATATTATGTATGTGATCTAAACAAATGGTGTCATAGTTGTTGCTACTTGGACCAACCCATAATCTAAGGTCATTGTATGCCAATAGGGTGCTAATCCAATATTTAAAAAAATCTTGATACAACCAAATAATATGATTGAGAATATAATAATACTTAGACTTGACCTAAATCCTTGATTCCATCTACTACATTTAATGCCTACATATCACTAACACATGGAATTAAAGTAATGCAGTTCTCCAAATAACTATGCATAACTTACTTCATCTTTACACAATTATCTTCAGGCTATATAATTTATCTAGATTCATGTGTAAATCTAATCATAACCAACACAGTCCTTGAAATCTAAGATTTATCATGTCTTTAACAATGGTCATAATTAAAAGGGTGCTTTCACTATTGCTAGTGAATATCAGGAGTTATTGTCTCATAAGTTTGGAGGGCTGGAGGTCCCTTGGTGGAAACATTTGTGGAACAAGTTTTAATGGCCAAAGTGTAACTATTTTGTGTGGAATTTGGCTTGGAATAGATGTTTGACTTGGGATAATCTTCAAAAGAGGGGATTTCAGGGTCCTATTTGTGTTTTGTGTGACTGTAGTGAGGAAGATTCTTCCCATTTGTTTTTCGTTGTCCTTATTCTATGCTACTCTAGAATTTGTGGTGGGGTGTTTGGAAACATCCATGTGTTCATGCTTCTTCCCTTGTTGAGTTCTAGAGCAGTTTGGGAAGACCCCCTTCTTAGACCTCTTTCCTCTAGATTATGTGGTGTATTGACCCCTACATTTATCCTTTGGAAAATTTGGTTGGAAAGGAATCATAAGATTTTTCATGGGGATAGGCTGATGGTTCAATAGGTTTGGCATAGAGTTGTTGGTATGATCCAAGAGACGATGGAAGCCAAATGTGAAGTGGCTTTTCCGGTGGAAAGAAGTGATGATGAGATTGTGAAGAGATTGGGCTTGCAGGGGTTGACTCCAGTCTCTGCTTGTGTCAGAAGAGGTAGGAGGGATAAAAAGAAGGTTCAAAGGGTTGGAAGATGGTTGCCTCCTTTGATGGATTTTCTGAAGATTAATACAAATGGTTCCTCTAGGGGTAATCCTAGGCCTGTTGGGATTGGTGGAGTTTGAAGGGATAGTTCAGGTTTGGTTTTTTTTTTTTCTCAATTCATAAAGGGTGGCAGTCTAACAACTTTATGGGGGGGTTGGTGATTCTTCGGGCTATTGAGTGTGCTTATGCTTTTGGTTGGCATAGTATTATCTATGAATCTAACTCATAGGTTATTGTTAATATGTTGCATGAGCAAAAGGTGGCTGAGGTTAATTGGCAGATTGCACAATTGGTGGTTTGACAAATTTTATAGAGGTGCTCTACATTGGAAGTGGTGTCTTTTGCTCACATTTTGCGTGAATGGAATAGGGTTGCTGACTGTTTGGCTAAGTGGGCTTTGGAGCATGCAGATGATTGGAAGGTTGAGGCGTGGGGACAATTATCCCTTGATTATTGTCAAGATTTACAAAGGGTCATTGCTAATGATATGGAGGGATAAGATGTTGGCGTTTGTTTGGATGATGGTTTTTGTTTTGGTTGGGGGTTCTAGTGTTTTCCTTCGTGGGAGCCTGCGGGTTCCCTAATCCTTATGTACTGCTAATTTATTGATTTCCATAAAGTTTTTACCCCTTTTTATTAAAAAAATGGTCATAATTAAATTATAAATGGTTCATATACAACCCTTTATAGGTTTTTAAAAGACTCACACCTTATCCTATGGGACTCAAAGTAAAATATTTAGTTACATGTGAAAATATTAATGGCATGTGAAGAAAGGGAGTCCCAAGGACCTCATATTTCTCAATGTCACTAGCCCAATCACATGCAAATTGAATGTATGGGTTACATATTCATTTATTTAAATTATGGAATAATATAGTTTTATTTTAAAATTTGAACTCTGAGTCATGAGCAAGAATAGAAGTTTTCTCAACCAATACATATGCATTATCAATATTTAGATATACCTACTTTGTATCTATCCACTATATGATTATAGTAAAGATTAATAATAATAATATTAAATTAAAAAGAAGGAGCATATCAAAATAATTCTCAACATTATTCCCAAAGAGTACATGCTCATTTTGTATTTGAATGAATTATCATCTAAGATCATCAAGAGTCTCACCTGAATAATCATTCTTACAATTTTTTTGAAATTTAATTTATTTGATAGGACTAGCTATCAATTTTTTATATGTAAGGCTAATAAGTAAACCAATTATTTTATATAATATGACATGATAAACATATTTAATATCAATACTTGTGAATATAGACCAATATAAATGTAAATTGATAGCCTTATACAATCACAAACTACTTAAAATGTTTAAATATGAACATATAAAAATTAAAGACTATATTTACTCCTTACATGTGGCAATATAAAATTAGAAGTTGAATATAACAAAATATCCATGACGAAATATAATTCAATAGGTAGCTCTAATGCATATGCATGCTCATTTATAAGTTATAAAGTAGTTTAAGGCCTCTATGACCATATGTAGTTCATAGTCTAGTTTAAGGCCTATAGATGATAAGATACAATTTGAATAGTCCAAATTAATGACTTGTTCATCTAAACTAAAATCTTCCCATTTTCCATTCTAGACTAAATATCTAGTTGTATATTTGAATCTAGTTTAGATCCATAATTATGGTTTTGACTCTCAAATTTTGAAATTCAAATTTAATTACTGGCTCAAGCCAACCTTCTTCCAACTAGTTTTTAATTGTCGACTTGATTCAAACCTTGATCTAAGTAGTTATGATTGCATCCAAGACTACGTCTCAAAAATAAAACAAAAAAAACATAACTAAAGAAATAAAAATTGATAAAAATAAACATAACTAATTCTAAATGCATCATTTCAACTTAGTTCTAAATATTTAGTTTTTATTTCTAGATTTCATACCCATAAAATTTTTGAGGGAGCCTCATATATTGCATCCAATTTCAATTCAATTATTTTCATCTTATAATTCAAGAACAAGAAAAAATAATTCACATGGGCACCCAAAAGTATTCTAAATTACAATCATTAATTAATAGTCAACTAAAGGGATATAAAGAATCAGAGGATCCTAAACATAAACAAAAGAAGAAAAATAAAATCCATAAAAAGATAGTCCATAATCTTCAATTAAAATTAGATTATGAATTCTCCATATAAGAAAGAAAATCCCTCATGTGCATATTGCAAAATAATAAAGCATGATGGACATTAGTGTTATTCAAAATAGATTGGTGTGTTAAAGAATATTCTTAATTAATCATAATATCGAATTGCTTTCAACTTTGTCACAAGGTGTACAATCTGAACTAAGTTAAAGGATCATAAGGGTACGAAACTTGTTTTTAATGTATTATAGTTCAAGGAAATGAGTCATTGACTTTGGAGCTTCACATCATATGGATTTATCACAATTATAATGGGTAACAAAACTTCTATGAGTGTTTGTGAGAGAGGGCTAGTTGACATGGGTGAAGTATTATTAAATGATGTCCTTTGTGTACTTTTCTAATCTTATATCTATATATCAAATTAAATAGAGTGGGATGGTACACTTGATTATATGGTTATTTAGGATTTGCAATTCACAATAAAATTGTTGCAGTTAGGGAGGTAGATGCTTAATTAATACTATATATTTTTCTCACATTTTAATCTTGATACTTATTTGGCAAATATTCACACTCAAGCATCTAATATTGATACTTTTAGGATGTGTAGTATGGTCATTTGCACCTTCAATTTCTTTCATCGATTGAGGTTTTGAAGGCATGTTTTTCCATTCCTTTGTCATCACATGCTACTTAGATAGAGTTTATCATTGCCTATTGGGAGCAATTTCATATCAATCTTCTTGATCCAAATCATTGACATCTATCTACTAGATATTTCACACATGTCTTTTTATCATTTCATCTTTGAAATCTTGAGGAAACCATTAAAGACTTAGTTCTCTTCTTTAACGATAATTATTCTATAAGGGTAAGTGCACAAAGATGAGGGGCCAAAAAGGGGTCTTAAGTGGCCACTTTTTTTGGAAATCAAGAAATATTGACCTTCAATGAGAAATTGAGGATAGTTACACTCAAAATTTTAAGATGCAACAAAAACAAGGACCATAGAGATTTGAATGTACTTTCTAAACTACTTTTATTTTTTGAAAATGGTAGATATTAAGGGTTTCAACAAAGTTACCCACATAAATTGGTCTTGTCTTTTCCAAAAAAATATAACATAGTGTCTATTGTGGGTATATCAAAAGGTTAACTTTTTTTTAGTATTTTTAAAATTGCTTTGGTGAGATATTAGCTAACATGCATTGAGTCCCAATTTTTTCTGATAATTTTTTAATGTATATATTTTTTTACAAATTTTGAAAGTGGACACATCCTGAAAAATAGAAATTTGACCATGCGAACCCTATATAATTTTTGAAAACTAATCGAAAATCAATTTTTTTGAATATGCGTAGAATAGAGCCTAGTTTATAAAAAATGTAATTTATTTGAAATTTCAATAAACTATAAAAAAATAAAGTAAAAAATACAAAACATTGGTTTTTGACAAAAAACAAATACACCAACAAAAGAATTAAAGATGAAAGCCTTAACATAGTCAAAATATGAAAAACATTACATCATTAAATAGTTAAGAGAGAGCTTAACATACCTAGGTGTTTGTTTTACTCGACCTTGAAACAAATGCAAAAATGATGGTTAGTACGAATGAGATTATGTGAAATTTTGAAGAATATGAAAAAACACATTTTTGGGCTTTGGAAAGGTAGTCCAAGCCTTTGGATTGGAAATCCAAGGCAAATCCAAGCCAAAGGCTTGGGGATTCCCAAAGTAGGAAAAAACACGAGCATATTATAACACACTTGGATTATTTGAATGTATTGACAAAATGTGAGCATGTTATTTCATTGAAAAACGCGAGCGCATTATAATGTGCTCGCATTATGGTCTATATTAAAAAAATAACCTTCTCTTTCTTGTCCTTATGTTTTAGGGAAACTATATACATGAAATATAAATTTAAGTATAATTTGACATTTACATATGGACATTTACTTAAGTTATATTTAATGAATATAGTTTTAGGATGTATAAGAGGTTTTGGATCCCTAGGAGTTATAATGCAAATTTTAGTAATTAGCTTGTCAAATTTTAGTAATCATGAGGTCAAATTTTAGTAGTCATCAAGATATATCATCTTTCTCTCTCACACTCTCCTTCCCTCTCTACTCTCTATCTTTCCTCTCCCTCCCCCTTTCTCTGTTCCCCTCTCTCTCTCTCTCACACACACACACCTCTATCTCCTCACTACCTCTCCCTCCCTCCCTCCCTCCCCTCTCTACCTCTCCTTCCCTCTATACTTACCTTTATCTCCCCTCTCCATCTCTTTACCTACCTGTCCCTCCATGACTCTCTCTCACCTGTCTCCCTCCCTACCTCTTTCCTTCTCCACTCTCTATCTTTTCTCTCCCTCCCTCTACCCACCACTCTCTCTCACACACACACAATCTCCTCTCTATCTCACCATTCTCTCTCTCCCTCCTCACTCTCTCCTCTCTATCTCACCACTCTCTCTCACACACACTTCTATCTCACTACCTATCTCTCCATCCCTCCCTCATTCCCTCTCTAATTCTCTCCATCTCTCCTCTCCCTCCCTCTCTCTACCTCACCCTGCCTCCCCTTTTTATCTCTCCTCTTAGTATCTCCCCCTGTCCCTCCCTCCCTCCCTCCCCCTCTTTCTCTCTTAATATATCCTCTCTATCTCACAGTTATCTTTCTCTTTATCTCTCTCTTTCTCTATCTCACACACACATCTATCTCCCTCCCTACCTCTCCTTCCATCCCCTCTCTACTTATCTCTAAATATCCTATATCTCTCTGCTTATCTTCATCTCCTCTTTCCCTCTCTATACCTACCTCTCTCTCCATCACTCTCTCTCCATGCCTCTCTATCTCACCTATGTCTCCTTCCCTACCTCTTTCCCTCTCTACTCTCTATGTCTCCTCTCCCTCCCTCTACCTACCTCTCTCCCTCCCCCTCTCTCTCTCCTCTCTATCTCACCACACACACTCTCTCTCTACCTCTCATGTCTTTATATCCACCCCTCCCTCTCCCTTTCTCTACCTCTCCCTCCCCCTCTTTCTCTCTTACTCTCTCCTTTCATCTATCTCTCTCCCCCTCTTTCACTCTCTCCTCTCTATCTCTATCCTCCCACCTATCTCCTCTCTCTCTCTCTCTCTCTCTCTCTCTCTCTCTCTCTCTCTCTCTCTCTCTCTCTCTCTCTCTCTCTCTCTCTTCCTCCCCCTAACCTCTTTGTCTCTCCCCTATGATGGTTGAGGGTATAGGGTTTAAGGTATAGGTTTGAGGTTTTAGGGATAGTGTTCAAGGTTGAGGGTATAAGGTTAAGTGTATAGGGTATAGGGATTAGGGTTTAGGATATTGGGTATAAGGTTGAGGGTATATGTTATAGGGATGAGGGTTGAGAGTTTAAAGTATAGGGTTGAGGGTATAAGGTATAGGGATTAAGGTTTAGGATATTTGGTATATGGTTCAAGGTTTAGGGTACAAGGTTGAATGTAAGGTTTAGGGTTTAAGTATAGGGTTGAGGGTTTAGGGTATAGGGATGGGGATTTAGGGTGTTTGGTTTAAGGTTTAAGGTATAGAGTTGAGGGATAATGTTAAAGGTTGTTTGTATAGGGTATAGATATCAGGGTTTAGGATATTGGGTATAAGATAGAGGGTAATGGGTTTAGAGTTGAGGGTTTAGGGTTTAAGTATAGGGTATAAGCATTAGGGATTAAGATATTTGGTATATGGTTTAGGGTATAAGGTATACCTAGGTTAAGGGTTTACGTATAAGGTCGAGGGATAATGTTCAGGGTTTAGAGTTTAAGGTATAGGGTTGAGGGATAGTGTTTAGGGTTGAGGGTACATATAGGGTTAAGTGTATAGGGTACAGGGATTAGGGTTTAGGATATTGGGCATAGGGTTGAGGGTATTGGGTTTAGGGTGTAGGGTTTAAGGTTTAAGCATAGGGTTGAGGGATAATGTTAAGGGTTTAGGGTATAAGTTTGGGGGTATAGGGTATAAGGTGTAGGGTTTAGGGTTTAAGGTATATTTTTGAGGGTTGAGGGTATAGGGTTAAGTGTATAGGGTATAGATATTAGGGTTTAGGATATTAGGTATAGGGTTGAGGATATTGGGTTAAGGTTGAGGGTATCAGGTTAAGTGTATAGGGTATACATATTAGGGTTTAGGACATTGGGTATAGGGTTTGGGGTGTAGGGTTTAGGGTATAAGGTATAGGGTTAAGGATTGAGAGTGTATGGTTTAGGGTTTAAGTATAGGGTTAAGGAATAATGTTTAAGGTTTTGGGTATAAGGTTGATGGTGTAGGGTTTAGGGTTTAAGGTATAGGGTTAAGGGTATAGGGTTAAGTGTATAGGGTATAGGGATTAGGGTCTAAGATATCGATATGGGGTTAAGGGTATTGGGTTTAAGTATAGTGTTGAGGTTTGAGGGTTAAGGATATAGGGTATAGGGATGAGGGTTGAGGGTGTATGGTTTAGGGTATAGGGTTGAGGGTTTATGGTTGAGGGATAATGTTCAAGGTTGAGGGTATAAGGTTAAGTGTATAGGGTATAAGGATTAGGGGTTAGGATATTGACCCATAGGGTTAAGGTTATAAGGTATAGGTTTAAGGGTTGAGAGTGTAGGGTTTAGGGTTTGATTATAGGGTTGAGGGATAATGTTTAAGGTTTAGGGTATAGGGTATGATGAGGGTTCAAGGCGTAGAGTTTAGGGTTTAAGATATAGGGATGAGGGTTGAAGGTATAGGGATAAGTGTAAGGTTGGGAGATTGAGAAAGAGGGATAAAGAGATGGAAGGAGGGAGGGAGAGGTAGAGATAGATAAAAATAGAGAGGGAGAGGGGGGAGGGAGGGAAGGAGGGAGGCAGATATGGAGAGAGTGTGAGATAGAGGTATATAAGGAGAGATAGAATGGGGGAGTGAGGGAGAAGTAGAGAGAGAGGGAGAGAAAGATAGAGGGAGGGAGAGGGAAGGAGGGAGGGAGGGAGAGGTAGACACAAAGAGAGATATAGAGAAATATATAGGGAAGGATATATATATATATATAGAGAGAGAGAGGGGGGGTGTTACATAAAGAGTACAAAGAGAAGGTGTGTGTGAGGAAGAGAGAGAGAGGTTGAGATAGAGAAAATTAGAGAGGGAAGGAGGGAGGGAGGGAGAGAGAAAGGTGAGATAGAGGGAAGGAGAGAGAGGAGGAATGTGGGGATATTGAGAGAGAGAGAGAGAGAGAGAGAGAGAGAGAGAGAGAGAGATGGTACACAACTTGCTAATTACTAAAACTTGACCTCCTGATTACTAAAATTTGACCTTTTGATTACTAAAATTTGACATGTTGATTACTAAAATTTAATTGTCTGAAAAATTGTAAGATCTTCCAAACACTAGAATTTACATTATAACTCTTAGAGATCCAAAACCACTCTCAAACACCTTGAAAATATATACATGAAATATAACTTAAAATATAAGAAATTAAATATCCATATGTAAATGTCTATTTCATGTATATAGTTTCCTTGAAACATAAGGACAAGGAAGAGAAAAAAAAGAGATTTTTTTTCAATACAAACCATAACATGAGCACATTATAACCCACTCACATTTTGTGAATGCATTCAAATAAAACGAGCGTGTTATAACTCGCTCACATATTTTGAAATTCAAAGTAGATAACAAAAGTGCATTATTGTTATTATTGTTTGTTTTTTAATGCATGTGTATTCCATGCACATTGCAATTGGTCATGTAGTAGAAGAGTTATAACTTATTTAATAAATCCAATTAGATGTATATTTTTTGTGCAAAAATTTAATACATTAGCGTATATTAGATTATTGTTATTCAAATGTTTTCAATATGTGCTTCCAGACTATGCATATAAAGGGATAAGATACATACACAAAAAAAAATAGCCTATGCATCTCCACAATGGCGCCACAATTTTATCGACGGCCAAGAAAAATATTTTAACAAGTGATTTAGTATTCAATAATTTGTTCTCTTGTTTATATTCTTGACAATGGTGATTTAGTATTATAGTTTACTGTGTACAAAAACTCCAGCTATAATAATTTCGAAAGAGCTCTGAAATATTTTGATATTTTAGGTTTGTCTGGCTGAGCGATCATTGGTTTATTTTTTCATGTGGAGTGTAACTTTTTATTGTTTTGATTGGAGTTTGGGTTAAGTGGCGTACTTTTCGCCCATCCATTCTTCATTTACTTGAAAACTTTATTACAAACACGTGATTTGTGAGGTCGTACTTAAAAGGACTATAAAATTTTCCCTATTGAAAATTATCTACATTTTAAATATATATGAAGTATGTGGAAGAAATAAAGCTAATGTGATTGGTATATTTAAATTCATTCAGGTAATGAGATTGGTATGTAAAAATTTAATGTTGTAATGGTGAAATTTGTATATGCATATTTATTTTGAGGAAATGTTTTAATAGATGTATATTGATTAATGTCATAATCTTATGTAAAGTTGGATTCATTGTCATAATCTTATTCATTTATATATAGGCATATCCAAATCTTACTTTATCTTTATATGCACATATTTCTATGCATTCGCCTTATTTTCACATTTATTGCAGTCACTTATACTTACTTCCATATATCTTTTAGCTACATGGATTTGATTGTTTATCCAACCAATGCCATTTTTTGTGGTTGCAAAGTTGAGCCTTTCATTTCTAAAATTCAAATTTGAATTTTGGTTCACTAGCCTCTTTTGTTTTTCCACCATGAACCAAGTTAATGCACATTTTGCAAAATTTAATGGTATGTGCTAGTATTTAAAGATATTTAATTGCATGAATATTTTGCATCATCAAACATTCAAGCCTCTTCGCTCACTCTAGAGAATTAAAAAAGCAATTGGATTTGCTACACTAAAAGGGGTAAATAATCTACATAAATCATCTTAGGAATCTTGAAGCTTGTTTTCCAACTTTGTATATAAATTTCTAGGGGTCAACCTAGAAGAATTTCTCTTGATGTTAAAAAAAATCCCTTCCAAGGTATAAATATTGTCAATATTTAGGTCAACAAAAACCACAAAGTAGGTAGAAAAATTGGGTGAGCAACACAAAAGAACTATACATTGTGCAAAGTTAAGTATGAATATGGTGGAAAAAACCATGACCATAAGCTTGACCCAGATCTCCAAACTCAACCCCTAATAGAGTAGATGTTTCTAAGCACAAAATTCCAACCAATTAACTAACAAAGAGGATAAATACTTTGAGTTCTATGATATGCAAATTCAATGTTTGCACCAAAATTATCTACCATTAAAACTAGAACTAAGAGGTATTATTAGTCTTTGCATTTACTTTCCTAAAATAATTATTAAAATCATCAAATTTATTAGTCCTTGAAAGAAACCAGGGGTATAAAATATGATTCCTACACTAATCTATGAGAGAAGGTATGTGATAAATCTAATTTGATCATACAACTACAAAAAAAAATCACTATACCATACTAGAGTGATTTACTATTAGGAATGTTAGAGTGAATAATTTATCTAGTCACTATACTTAAGTGTACTTAGGTTGATGAGGTTAGACAACATCTTGTCTAACTGAATGCACAACCTCTTAGACCTCTAAAGGTTACCAAGTTATTTGGTAAACCTCATGTGCTACCTTTTTGAGGTTGTGAGACTTCCCATCTCACCTCACAGGTCACTCAACACTTGGCATCAAGGTTGATGACTTGGTCAATAGGTTGTTGCTTTGCACATTCCTAGTGATCCTAAGGTTGACACCTATAAGACACTTTTCTACTCTTCAGTCCACCTTCCTTTCTTATATATGCAAGGCTTTGTACTCATTGTAATTTGGGTCATCTAAATACAATAGTTGCATTGTTCACTTACTTGCCTAATATGCAAGGCTTTGTACTCATTGTAATTTGAATCATCTAAATACAATAGTTGCATTGTTCATTGTACTTGTTTCCAATCTCCTAGATTTTCCTAATTCTTATATGGTATCAAGCATAGGGGGAGATATTTCAAGCCAAAAGGTGAACAAATCAATTGTATTTTGTTTGGTCAATTTGTCTCTTCATATAAATAATCTACAGGAAATATCAGCATAGAGAGACCAAGCTGCATAAAACTGTTGCTATTTCAAACCCTTGTTGCATTTGAAGTGGTGGTGGAATTTAAAATCGGCTTGTAAAGGTAGTCAAATTTGTGGGTTTTTTTTTGTGCAGGCAAAGAAGATTCACACCCACACTCTGCTTTTTGGAAGCCCACACATAGATCTAAGCTGCGATTTGCAGGTTTTACCTGCGTTCTCCTCGCGCCTCATGCGATTTGAAGGATTTGGGAGCACTTGGAATCACGATTGAAGGATTTGGAGGCATTGGCGTGAGGTCTTCTACGTTGCCATGTTCACTTGAGGAGGGCATCCAAAACCCTACCCCAAACGCTGCTAGGCAGTGCTAAACTGTAGGTGATTCATCATTCCACACGGGAGTTGGAGGTGGGTAGAAGAGCTTAATCCTCTACTTTGGCGTTCAATCCTCTACCAACAACTCTAGGCGCCATAATATCTACGTTTCATAACTGCTCATGCCTTATTAGGCACTGGAATCTGTTGAGGCCTTTCTACCATGTTATTTCTTAGGCTGTGACAATTGAGTTGGTGGGGGATTCCATGACGAGTTTGACAATTTTTCCAACAATAGGTTGTAGATTTTCCAAGAGGCCATGGCATCTATTTGCATACGGGTTCATTAGTTTGTAGATTCAACTGCTCGGGGCCTCATTGACCCACCCCATATTTAGGCAAATTGATGAATTTTCTATGCAACCATTGGACTGCACATTTGACTGTATTTATTAATTTATTGAAAATCAGAATATAATGTGCTTTTTATTTTCAATTAATTAATAAATACAGTCAAATGTGAACCCTGATGGCTTGGTATATGTTGGCGTGTCAAAATTTGGCATGGAGATCAATGATTAGGTGTGAAGATTTTGCCCAACCAAACATGAAGTTTTGTAGAGGTAGGCGTGAAGATCTCTACGACTCTTACATGCATTCCCATTGACTTGGTCAAACCTCTCCCCCCTCTCACTCTAACTTTTGCCTTTGATGGTTTATTAATTGCATTTGTTTTTTCAAATCTAGTGCTTAGTCAAACACTAAATAGTAAATTGCTAAATAACCATCAATTTACATCAAAATTTTGTTAAAAGGGGAGATATTTTCACTTTTTGCCATAGTTAAAAATTTGGAAAAGAGAAGTCAATTTTACATTTTGCAATGAATTTGGCAAAGGGAAAAGGTTTATAGGAGGAGATGCATTTTTTTTTCCTTACTTAAAAATTTGTAAAAGAGGAGTCAATTTTTTCTTTTTATTGAATTTGGCAAAGAGGGTCATTCTTTGAATAAGGGGATTTCATTTCATGTTTTTTTCTTTTTTGAGGTTTGAAAGGCATATATCTTTTTAATCCACCTCATGAAAAAACTTGTAAGAACTCATGTACTAGCAAATAACTCTGTAAATGCACTTATATAAAGTGCCAAAAAATTGAATGTGTGTTTCATATGGAGGGAATTTGAGAAATTTGTAATTACACTAAATTATAAAGTGTAATGGGGTGTTGTGTAGAGCCTTCATTTGACATCACAATTGTGGATCCTTGTGATTTAACATCACAACAATGTCTCCTCGTGATTCTCACCTCATGCAAGTGTGCCTTGGATTACACCCTTTCACATTTTTTTTGTACATCTTTTGCACATACATCTTGGTCTACATTCTTTGCACACTCTTGATTTTAGTTGGTCTACTTATTCTCTTAGCATTAAGGGGGGACTATGATGTGTTATTACAATAAAAAGTATATACATTAATATATAGATACTACATTATATAAAATGAAATATTTAACAAAATATTCACTTACCACCTCTAAATGATCTCTCTTCTCATCCACAACAATGACATGCTCACCCAGTGGCGTTGCAAAGCCTTATAACAACCATCTAGATAGAAATTAAACTACAAATCAATAATCATTTGATTTTTCAATAATAAACAACTAAAGCAATGAATGTAATTTGAAATTTACTAATTTGGCTCAAACCCTTGTCAAAGGCATCGAGCTCTCTATTGTAGTAGAGACATCATGCTCCATTGCCTTATTAATATTGGGAGAAGTCTTTGCTTGCATCATCTAAAAATAAATTTTTTTATTCAATTACAAAAAATAGACGAGTGATGTATGTCATGGCTTATAATGTATGACATAGTCAACAAAATTTTGAGTACTTATTGGACTATATATTGCTTCATAGTTTAATATGTGGTTACTGCAACATTGTATTCCTTAGGATATGTTAATGCATCCAAATCTATTTCAAATCTTGTTTTATGATCAAAACCCTTTATGAACAACATGGTGAACAAAAGGTTGATAAAAGAGAGCAATATTGGTTAGAGAACCAATAAGACAAAACACGATGCACAAGAGCCATATTGGGCAGTTTCTAAGTTGGTAGGAAGAAGTTGACAAAGAGGTTGTTATAAGGGAATCTTGCACAATATGGGTCTCATGAATGATAAGGCATGGTTGTAATAATAGGACAAATGATAGAGCAATGTGATAGTTAGGAGAAATGAGGAGAAAGGACAGAGTATCCTATCCTCTTGATTGGACATAAAATCCTCATATCAGTAAGAGTCTTCATGAGTATCAATTGAATGTCAAGAGTTTGCATGTTTCATGAGGATAATTGCAAAGTAAATAGTCACAAGATGACAGTCCTAGGGGAAATCATATAATACAAGCAAGGGACAATATCGTGATTACATAAAGAAGTCACATGGCAAACCTTTGTTGATGTGAAGGTGAATAATTTTTGAAGTGGGGATAATATTTATGGAAACAATGTAAAGCATGATAGTGAGATGCATGGAAAAAAGCAATAATGAGCATTGCCAACTAAGAAAAAAATGATGTCCTGATAGTGAGCAATGAGGGAACTATGGCTTAAGATCTTGATAATAATTCACACCTATAAAGATAGTCCATGATTTTCATCAAACCTCAACATTCTATTCATATTCATGGGTGAATCACAAAGAAGAGATAGGTAAGAAATGGAGTGAGATATCTTCATTATAGTGGAAAATGTAATATTCACATAGGAAGAGTAATGATCACAAGGAGAAATGATGAATAAAGGACAACAAATGAGAAATAAAGGATATATTAGAAATAAAGAATTGTAATAGGATAATTACATAAGACTAAATATGATAGCTTAAAGTCACAAGATGTAATAGGACAATCACATGTATTTCAATACCAAATAATGCTTTAAGGGATAATTGTGAAAGATGATTTTTTATGAGGAGATAGTTTTATATGTTTTCAACCAAGATACCTCAAGGTGAAGAGTGCATAACAGTCATTCGAATGTGGTGGTAATCACATGAAATCTAATGCTACAAGATATTCTCATAGGAGAAGCAACAAATTTAGTATGATGGTATAAGAGGAGCATGCATAGTTTATTATTAAAGGATCTAGTTTAGAGTGGCAATGCCCTTTAAACGATCATATTCATAGAGGATAGTCCTTGTGAAGGGATAGAAATTAGGCATATACTTCTAAATGATAAGTGGATATTACCTTGTCTATGGATTAGATACTGTGAATAAATATTCAACAAGCTCCCTTTAGGATTATTTTTGCTCTAAGTATCAGCCTGCACATCACAAATAAGCCACTCAGCCTTTTTTTCAAAATCTGCTGCCCCCTCCACGTGTCTGCTCTATGCTCCCTGGAGGTTTCCTTTCCTTCGCATTTCGGGAATCCCCGCTATGCTTCCACGTGTCGTAGTTACAGACCATTTTGATCGTTCCTTTTTGCTTCCTCATCAAGCCCCGCTTGAGTGCCACGTAGCTCTTATTCCCAAAGAAATTTGGTGGGCCCCATGATCGGTGTTTATGATACACTTTTTCTATGTGTTTGCTCTATGCAAGCTTTCAGTGAAAGGATGAAATAGTGACCGCAGGCAGCGAAATGGTGCCACGCATCTCTTCTGCGCACACTACTTCAACACCGAGGATGAAGTGAACCACAAGTTGCAACTTCTACCATGTGTTTTAACCACCTACCTCAAAGAGCAACACTTGTTTGTACGAGGCTCTGCTGGACCACTACCATCATTTGCAGAGGATGCACCTGGACCAGAGTGACCAGATGCTTTGGCTTGAAGTCTTTCTATTGCAAATGGTCGAAAGGAATCTTCGATTCTGCATCATTGCCAAATATTTTCAAATCTTTTCTGTTACTACTCTCCAAGGCGGTGGGAGTTTTCAGCTATATATACTTCTCTCTGTTTTGAGGGAAGGGTCTGAATTTTGAAGGAGGAACACTGATTTTAGAAAAGACACCAGGCCTTTATTATTATTTTTATTATTGCAAAAGACTCTCAGATTGTGCCAATTGTTTGGCCTTTCTGTTCTTTTATGATATTTGATTAACTTTAGATTGTGCTGCTATTGTCTGGATATTTCATTTGAGAACTTTTATAAATTGAATGCAAGTTTGCTGGTCTAGATCATGTATTATGACTCTTCTTGGCAGTAGGAATGTATGCAATTTTATTTTATGTCAATGAATGGATTATTTATGCTTTAATCTTCAGTTTCTACCTTTCTGAAACATTACAAATACCAATCGGGCCCTTAGATCTATGATTTATCATGCCTATCATTAAGTTTTGGCACATCGCCTTAGATTAGATTTTATTTTATATATCTGCTTCATTCTCCCTTTCCAAACCCCCATTATAGAAGAAGTTGACTTCTTTAAAAATCTGGAGGTCACTCAGTTTAGCGCAAATGGTCCCCTATAAACTGAGTTTCCCATAAGACACTGTTACCTTGTCAAATTTTGGCATCAACAATTTTTTCTTTTTCTGGCACGCCCGATAGGACTAAGCTTAAATGAGTTTACACTTTAGAAGGGTGTATGAGCCATCATCCTATAACTAGATCCCAAACCACAAAAGACCCCAATAATTTACTAGTACCACCACTAAGAACAATGCAGGGCACAAGTCAGTTGGTAATCGTTCCACTCCCTCCACCTGTTCCTTTAACCATGTTGCCAACTGCCAATAGAAATTACGTGGCATGGGATGCCAGAAGTCCCATAGAAACTCCAGTAGCACCCGCTATCTAGGCTGCTATCTCGGTCTCAACTATGAAAGCTATACCCAAGTTTACTGGAGATGGCTCAAGAACACCTGCAAAACATCTGCAAGATGTGGCAGACGTGTGTCTGGTGCATGGGATCACCACACATAATGTAGCGCTGAGACTCCTCGCTGCATCCTTCAAAGGAAAAGCGTTGGACTGGTACCGAACATTGCCAGCTAGCACTATCTGTACTTGGGATGAGCTCGAAGATCTATTCTATGAGAGGTTTTCAAACGACGAAGATCGCTCCTCACTATACCAACAACTATTTGTCATAAAATAGCTCCCCAAGAGGCTATGACGGACTTCAATGCTTGATTCCACACTAACTGAAAGAGGATCCTTGTTGATATATGCTTGATTCCTAAGTTGGCATTCATATTTTATCTGAAGTTCATCAACTCTGACATTTCTATGATGATCAAGTCTTTGGGAGGAGCTACTCTGCCAGATGCTTATAGTGTCGCCGTTAAAGTCAAAAATCATTTGATAGATTATGGAAAGTTGCCTCCTTAGCCTATCATGCTGATTTTCCCTGAAATATCAATGCCCACACAGGAAGTCGCGTCAACGAGTGCACCCACACCTCCCCAGTAAATGTACACATATGTGACAACGCCACAAAATGTTGCCTCTACATCTAGTTCTCCCAAGGATGAAATAAGTGATCTTAAAGAAATGTTGTAGGCTATGGAAAATGACATAGCCACCCTCAAGTGAAACCAATCAATGCCTCTGAAGCCTGTCTATCAAAATTATCAAGGCAGTTGGTCTTCGTATTAACAGAATTAGTACCAAGGCGATTTTCACACTAATCCACCAGCTCCAACAACCAACCAAATAGTGCTGGTACCCACTCTGCTGACGAGCACTTCACCAAGCTCAAGTAGGGAATTGACCATGGGACAGAATAACCTCATTGATGATATCAATTTGTGGTGCTTCCCCTGCAGTGATGCACACATGCCCCATAACTGTCTATGTGGAAACTTACAACAAAAGGTGGTGGAGCAACACAGCCAAGGTGCGACGTCAGACCATGAATCATGTGTATATTCCTCACCTCAAATGGAGAGCATTATTTTTATTGTGCAAATGCAAGGAATGTCCTTAGAACAAGAATATGACATCACTCTGGATCACACACTCTTCACATGGATGGAGGAAGAAGAAACAATGCTTGCTAATGATACGTTCATATCCAAGATGTTGCAAGTGCAATTTGACTATAACACTCGCTCAAAGAGGAGATTTATCGATGAATCAGTTGCCATGCAACTATCCAGTCCGCAACCTAAAAGTGCTTCCGATCATATACCTGACACTTCCACTATGCCACCGCAATATCAGTCGTGGAAGGAAATTATCATAACAAGAGAAAAGGAGCATAAACCTCCTAGTTTTCCACCTTTTAATGTGGTGGAACAATTAAAGAAATCATCCACTGATGTGTCTCTGTGGGAAATTCTAGCTATCCCAGAGTAGAAGACGCTATTACAAAAGGCTCTTCAAGTAGAGGTCAACGCAACACCAACATAGTAGTTAGCCAATGCAAAGACTGTTAATCAACTATCTCCTGCTAAAGTCCTTACGAATAACACAACATAAGCCCTTGCTAAAGTCAAAGGTAAGTTGAAGCCCCAACCCTTCTTCTTAACTCTCATTATAGGGAAAAATTTATTGCATAATGCTATGACTGATTCTGGTGCTAGCACCACAGTTATGCCTAAGCAAATAGCTGAAGCTTTAGGACTCAACTATGAACCTATGAAAAGGGGAGTAATGTAGCTTGATGGAAATAGAGTTGAAACCGTAGGTGTGATTAAGGCACTTCCTTTAACTCTATTTGCTTTCCCTAGTATCACTATGCCACAAGACACTATGATCATAGATGTTCCTCCCATGTTTGGCCTCTGTCTATCTCGAGAATTTACTTCAAGGGTGGGTGGATACCTGTCTCTGGATTGGTCACATCTGATTCTCAAAACCAAGCACAAAGCAAATATGAAGATAGAATTGAAAGTGTTACATTTTGAACATGTAGCGGATGAAACCATGGTCAATTTTGAAGTCACACATACCTCTATCACCAAGCAATAAATGTATTACGTCGAATTACTAGAGGAAGAAAAGGTGACCAGAGACTAAAATGATCAAGAGGATGCATTGTTAAGTGGACACATGGACAATGACCCTTTCGGCAATTACCATGCTACATGATTGGGCAACTATGTAATCTATGATGAAGATCAAGTGCTCTCGAAGGTTGCCAAAGAATTTGAAGGTGGCCAAACACTTGAGCTATGGACACTGTACTTTGACGGGGCAAGATGCAAAGTAGGTGCCAGAGAGGGGATATGTTTGATATCCCCACAAAATGAAAAAATACTAAGGTCTTTCTGATTCTAGTTCGCTTGCTCAAACAATGAAGCTGACTATGAAGGATTAGTTCAGGGTTTAAGCCTTGCAGAGTGAATGGGCATTAAGCAATTAATGGTGTTTAAAAATTTAGAACTGGTTGTCAACCAAGTCTAGGGAATTTCTATTGCAAGGAATGCTTGTATGAGATCCTATCGACATCGAGTCTGGGACCTGGTTGAGGGTTTCAATGCCTTCAATATTTAGACTATTTCCTGAGACCAAAATGGCGACACAGATCGCATGGACGCAATCAGATCCTAGTTCGATCTTGCTTTCGACCTTATACATAAAAAACACTCTGTACGAGTAATATTCCATCTAGCGTTTCCTGATAATGATCAAAGTTGGCAGGTGTTTGAAAGTGATGAACACATTGCTTCGTTCATCTAGCAGTTGGGGGAATTCCCTGATCAAATCCAAAAAAAGATCGCAGAGGCTTATGAAGCACAAATCATGCAACTCAAATCTAATAAGCTTCTGAAAGGTTTGGTTACTCTCGAAAACCTTTTTTATTGTGATGATGCAAGAAATGATAGACGAAAGTTTGTGGCAGACAAAAGCGACTATATAGACCTTCGGGTCTCAGACGACAAAAACCTTGGAGTCGGGAAAGATGTCTCACACCATGATAAAGAAAGGCTCATCAATTTTTATGAGAAATATGAAGGAGTAGTGGCTTGGTCCTATGATGACCTAAAGGGATATGATCCTGACATCATCCAACACATGATCTAGCTGAAAAATTGAAGCACTAATGGCATAAGAGCTAACAAAGCTAATCGAGTCAAGGATTGTCTTCTCAATCAAGCATAGCATGTGGGTATCCAATTTGGTCCCAGTCCAAAAGAAGAATGGAGATATTTGCTTGTGTGTGGACTTTCGAGACCTGAACAAAGCATCCTTGAAGGATCACTATCCGCTGCCTTCTATGGAGACAATCCTGCAAACAGTGGCAGGGTCAAAAATGTTTTCTTTGCTTGATGGCTTCTCCGATTATAATGAGATCCAAGTTAAAGAAGAGGATCAACACAAGACTACATTCACTACAAAGTGGGGAACATTCGCATATGCTAAAATGCCCTTTGGTTTATCCAACGCGAGGGCAACATTCCAGCGGGAAATGGACATCGCTTTCAGTGAGTTGATCAATAAGATTATCCTAATTTATTTAGATGATCTTACTGTGTTTTCTAAGTCTAAGGATGATCATTTTGATCACTTAGAAATGGTTTTCCAAAAATGCTAGGATTTTGTGGTTTCCCTGAATCCAAAAAAATGTGTATTCAGAGTGCCGCAAGGCAAGCTATTAGGACACGTGGTGTCCAAAGAAGGAGTTTCAATCAACCTTGATTGGGTGAAAGCCATTAAAGAACTTCCCCTTCTAGTTAACAAGAAAGGCGTTCAGTCCTTCCTTGGAAAGGTAAATTTTGTTAGCAAGTTTATTCCCTATTTTGCAGGAATAATTAATCCAATCACCTTGATGCTTAAAAAAGATCAAGAATTTTAGTGGACAAAGGAAGCCAAAGAATCCTTTGAAAAAGTTAAGGATGCTATTTCCTCAGCTCCGATACTGGTTAATCTAGACTTATCTAAGGACTTTATAATGTATGTATTCAGTAGCAAGTCCAGTATTGCTATTGTCTTAACTCAAAAGGATAATGAAGTAAAATGAGAACATCCGGTGGCATTCCACTCTCAGACCCTGAAGGAATATGAGACGAATTATAATTTCATTGAAAGGAAAGCCTTTGCAATAGTAAAGGGACTTAAAAAATTATGTCATCTAATAACCTACAATAAAGTGATTGTCTATGTCGTGCACTCTAGTGTGTGTGAATATATCATGGAGGGAGAAATCACAAACAAAAGAGCTGATTGGATCACCAAGATCCTTGAATATGACATTGAGGTCAAACCCACTAAAACCGTTTGTGGAAGAGGACTGTGTGAATACATGGCACATGGCAAAGAGATACCCGCAGAAGAAGAGCAACTAGAGTTTGTTCTGATAAATGAGCCAGGGTCTAAGGGTTGCTAGCTAACAAATAGAGTCAGGTTTATGCAAATAGGAAAGTATCCACTAGGTCTTTCCTCTCAAAAGAGGAAATACTATCGGCTGCAGAATTGCAGATATGTGCTAGTGGAAAGGGTCCTTTTCAAAAGGAATTTCAATGGTCTCCTCTTGCGATGCATTAATACAGAGCAAGCAAAGAGAATCCTTAAAACTTTTCACAAGAACAATACCGGTGGACACTTCTTCGCTAAGACCACCGCCATCAAAATCATGTGCGCAGGTTACTATTGGCTCACACTTTTCAACGACTCTCACTCCTTGGTGAAATCTTGCAAAGAATGCCAGTTTTTTATAGGTAGAAGGAAGAATTCCACAATGCCTCTCAAGCCTATAGTGGCTGATGAACCATTTGCACAATGGGTCCTAGACTTCATTAGGATGATCAATCCCGCTTCCAGTGCCAGACACAAGTAGATTCTGATGGCTACAGATTATTTCACAAGATGGACATAGGCCACTCCGCTTAAAAATGCAACAGAGGTAGAGATAGTGGATTTTCTTAAAGAGCTAGTGACAAGGTTCGACCCTCTAAGGAAAATAATTTCTGATAATGCATGAGCTTTGCTAGGTGCAAAGGTATATCACTTTGCATTAATGAATGGCATATTCCTTAAGACACCATCAAATTATTACTCGCAGGGAAACAACCTAGCTCAGTCAACGAACAAGAACCTAGTCTAACTCTTTAAAGGAATTGGTTCAAAGCATCAAAGAGAATGGCACAAAAACCTCTGACCGACGCTTTGGGTAGACCACATAACTCCTAAGCAAGTCCTTAAGACTTGGCCTTATGAGTTGGTATACGGGAAGGAGGCCCTTTTGCCTATATCTATGGAGATTCCAGTGCTTCAACTGTTGAAATCCCTCAAGATAGAACAAAATGGCGCCATGGAGGTTTGGATTGCTAAACTATTAGAAGTACAAGAAAAAAGGGAGAAGTCCCTAATAGCCATGACAAACTGCTAGCAAGTGCTCAAGCGATGGTTTAACAAGAGGGCATCCGACGAAGGCCTAAAGTGCGAAGACTTAGTGCTGAAATTTAATGAAAGGGCTACTAAGCTAGGTCAACACAGAAAATTTGATAGCCTATGGGAAGGTTCCTTTAAGATCATTAAGTGCAAAGAAAATAATGCTTTCGAATTAGAAAGCATGAAACATGAATCCTTGGGAATTCCGGTCAATGGGATTCATCTTAAGCTATTCCATTGAGTGGCAGAGTTTTGCTACTGTATATATGTGAATAATGCTTTTATTTTTATTTCCCTTTGTGTTGGCCAGTCTTTTTAGAAATTAATTCATGTTTCGGCGGAAAGCATCCCATCATTGCAGAGAGTAGAGTAGTAAAATTGCTTTACATAAATAATTAGGAAAATACACCCATATGCAAAGGAAATAAGCAAATATGCTAATGAAAAAGAACCCATACAACACATATGCAAAAAGAAGAGAGAGCCATGGATTTTATAAAGATATATGTCATTATATATATTCTTTCATTTTTACATGGCATAAAATGGCTAAGAGATCTGTAATTAAAAAGTATATGGTTATATGTGATATTCTTTTCATATATGCTATATCTATGGCCTTTTTTAGGCATATATAGAAAAACTAGAAATGGGTGGCATATTCTTAACAACAATAAATAAAGAGGCAAGGAGGCATTTCATCCAAGAGCATGGGCAGTAGCAATCAACACATTAATAGTAGCATCTATGACATCTTCATCAGCAGGTACATCAACAACAGAAGTAGAATCACTTGGAGCAACTGCCATTGGTGGAGGGAACACCAAGTTCCTGAAGGTAGTGTACCAATCAATGCTGTAGAATGGCACTACATTGTAGATGCAAAGCAAGAAGTGGAAGGCATGGGTAACCTTCTGCTAGTGCTCATCATGTGTCTGGAGGCAAAATCCATTGAGAAACGACAGCCATGAGATGATCGTTTCTTCCTCGATATAGCACCAGAGGTCACTGGTCGTTGGCAGGCCTACCCCATATGCAACATGAACAACGACTTCACCTACGTTGTAGGAAAGATTTCCTTAACTAACTTCAGAATCAAAGGCTTGGGGATAGCAATATCCAACATTGACGCAACAAAGTGCTAGAAAATGTCGGTAATTGACGTGGTATTTGTCTTCATACTCAATGTAGTCTCGACTCAGAACCCACTTCATGGCTATAAAAGCCATGTAGTGTTTGTTTTTAGTCATCCTTTTCAAGTGCCTAGTTGAAATCTCTTCGAGGAAAGCTATCTTCAACTTATAAGAAACTAGCCTAATAGGAGTATCCATGGTATTGACACACTGCTATTGCCTTCTAACTACTCTTGAAATTTTCCTACAACCTAGCCTATGAGGAACCTTGCTAGTAATAAAAGCCAGATACTAAGCCAATGGCCTGTCACTAAAATTTGCTCAAGTGCTAAGTGTGATTTATTCACTACTTAGATGCCTATTTATAAAAAAAAGAGGAAAAACATGATAATCTGCTTCAAGAAAATGTGATGATAACCAAGTGCCAACTTGAAAGGCATGCCTATGTTTGCTTTCATTTTTTGATTGGTGGCATCTGTAAAAGTACAACTCAATGCGTGTAGAGTTAATGAGAGCTAATTAATTAGCTTAAAAATGGTGGTGCTCATTGACAGTGAGCTATACAGTGTAAAGGCTATTGTGTCACCTCACAAGCATTTCCCAGAACCCAAGACAAGATTAATATCTTTTTCAGGTGTCGGTTGTTGCTTTGGCTTAATCATTCTGTTTGAGATATTAATTGCCAATGCATATAGATGTTGAGTTAAAATGTGAATCATCAGCCCAAGTTCCAATGAGATTGCATTGTATCACATGGTTTCCAAATGCAATTATATATTTTTCTACTTCAGTTGCCAAATATCCCATCTTCGCATGAGCCAGAGTTGGCAGTACATGCCGAATTAAATGCAAAAGCCCACTTTCCTCTACTACTTTGAGTAAAGATAACTAAAATATTGCATGAAGAAGCTTTTAATGCTTAAATGTCTTTTGAAATATGCTAAGCCAAGTGAAGAGAATTTTTTAGCATATCTAGAGCTGAGTAAAATTTACAAAGCATTCAACACCTGCAAAAGCTTTCATCTAAGAAAAAATGTGGGAGAGTTCATCACAACAAATTTAGGAGGATATTGGACAACACCTGCTTAGTGCTATACAGTCATCAAAATATATGTATGTCTATGAAGATTTATCATATGCTATGCCTGGTATATGAGGCAAGCCAAAGAAGGAAAATACAACACATCTGAATAGGCCCAAAGATTATAGAAACCAAAAAAGGTTTGAGGAGGAATGGGATAATATTCATGACCCACGCATTGCAAAAAACCCAAAGTCTTTAAGAGAAGCAACCTGTCCAAGGATGAAGTCATCTAAGGGATCCATATCGACAACAAAGAAGGTTTGGTATAGTGGGCTTCCGCAATACATGGTCTCACTGGTACATTATTGCCCAAAGATAGTTGATGCCACCATTCAACGTTATAACCTGAACACCCATTGCATCCAAGGCTAAACCTTGAATGTTAACATTAGCCCATAGGCGATTTGGCACATGCTATGTATCCTGGACCCAAGTACCAAAAAGGAGAAAATTGACTCCTTCACTCCTGCTAAAGGAGAAAATACGTGGACGGCGATGAAAAAGAGCTTAGATTTCTTGATGGAGGAAATTGGTAAGGGAATCCTAGGCACTAAGCTGCCGAGTATCCTGTTGTTGCATGGTTCATTTCCTGAAGACATGCAAGATGCCTTGTCAATGCTAGTGTTTGTGTGTGGCTGAGACTTCGACGAGATGGTGGGAGCCTTTCAACTAGGGCCGAATTTCCAATTCCTCAAACAATACAATATCTTCTGGTATGATTTCACCAAATTCCTCATGGCGGAAATGAGATAGAAAATAGAAAATTACCTGGTGGAAGGGAAGTTTATATTTCTCTCCTTCCTGGTTCATATGTTCTTACATCAAAACCTTGACTTCTTCGGCAAATATTTTGATTTGTCTATTTTTGATGAGAAGCAGAGGAGGAAGCCAGTATCCACATGGACACCCTTTCTTTCCATGACATATGATTACTATGCATTTTTGGATTATTTTATAACTCTGGTCTTGCAAGATTTACTAGGAGGAGGTGACATGATCCGAATCAACTTAGATCAGACCGGATATATGCAGAGTTTCACTCCTGCTTGTGACTGGTTCTTCAGAGTGGATTTCACAATTCTATGGATGTGAGGCTTCACCGATCAACCTTTCCTACTCTCAGCCTGTGTCACAAATAGGGTACTCACACTTGAGATGTATCAACAAGTGTGTATTATTGATTATACCTTATGCAGTAGTCAAAGCGTCAAGAGGAAAGGATTATTCACTTGTCTGAAGAATTTCAAAACAGTGACTCTGGTAAAGAAGCAATCGCATCAGCTATTGTAGGATGAACTAGCTCATTTAGGGTTGGTTTTGGTATGTGATAAATGAGATTACAACCCTTTCAATGATCTATGATAGTTGGACATGAAGGTTACTCACATTCCTTGACCCTATTGGGAAAAGAGGTGCAACCCGCGGGTGGATAAGGATGATTTTTTTTTGAACTAGTGCATATTCCCACACAAGATAATAGAGGGTCGTGGCACAAGTTTTAATTTGCTATGGCAGAGGCGAAGGATAGTTTCCATATGGAATGCACCATGTACAACAAGTTGTGGAAGGATGAGGAATGGACTAATGAAAAGATAAAAGCTTTATGGAAATATTGCTAAGAAATGAGATAGTTGGATGCTCCTTATGAAAGCTTGAAGGAGGACAAAGAATATGAAAAATGGTGGGATGAGGAGCATCTTAGCTCTGACTCTAGCACCAATAGAGGCAAAGGCCTGGAAGGTGGGTTCGAAGAACAAGAAGAAGAAGAAATGACGACTTCTACATCCTCCACATCGCAAGTGAAAAGGTCTGGAAAGCCAACCTTTGTAGCCACAAATGTGCAGTTTAATGTATCAAGGTCTTCACATACACTCACTTAGGCCGCTAAGGAAACTAGAGTGTCATCACAGCAACCGACAGTAACTGCTAAGGCTGGGGAAACCCTGCCCACAAAGCGGTTGCGGATGAAGGCCACTGTTGGAGAGAGTTCACAAGAGCCCGCCAGAAGATAGGTGCTTGTAGCTAGCCAGGAGCCTGAAGAAGGAGAGGAGTTTCTAACGAGTCAAGGGCCACCATTAACTAGTTAGTAGGTAAAATTTTCTCCTTCTCTTGCTTCTCAGTCCTTGGTATCCCCCATTGTCTCCACAAAAATCCCTGCCATGAGTGTCAGCTCTCTATTTCCCACCTTTGATCTAACGTTTGTGGGAGGTTTCACCCAATTCTCATAGGTCACTCCACCCAACTTTACTCCTCCGTGAACCCTTACGCCAATTGTTGCTGGCACCCCTGCTTCTACTATTGCCACAATCCTCCTTTTCCCTCACAACAGGCTGACTCCACAATGACAAATCCTTCATCTTTTCAGCCCATAAGTCCTCTCACCAATTCACCAATTGAACCTTGGCAAGTGGAAAGCTCTTCTACTGGTTCTCAAACCAAGCTTTGGAATGTGCCTCCCTTCTCCCCACAAACTGTCACTCTCCAGAAGAAGCAAATGCCCAAGCCTATCAAAGTTACCTATCCATATTCCCTACCTTCTAGTGCTCCTTTTGTAGGCAGGCGAGTCTCATCACCAACCCTATTCATGGCATGAATTGACTCTGAAAAGGAGGCACACGCTAGTAGAATACAAAAGTGCAAGGCCAAGGAGGATAGTAAGCCTACGAAACCAAATATGTAAACTCTCTATGATGAGAACCAACAAGTGTTGAAATTTGCGCCTCTCTACTTGATGGTAACCAAGCCACAAGGGGAGATGCATCCATAAAACCATGAAATGTATGCAATAGGGCTTGACATGAAGGTGGCCCGACCACAGGAAAAAGGTTGAGCTTATGGAGGAAACACAATGGGTGGTCACCTCCAATTTCCTTAAAACTGGTTGCAAGCTGAAGAAAATGGATGAGCAACTTAAATTAGTAAGGGAAAAGGCTAGGTTTTTGGAGAAAAAAGAGAAATCCCTAGAAGTAGATGTTGCACGTTTGACAAAAAGGGTGCTAGAAGCAGAGAATGAAAGGAACAGACTTCAGGGGGAGCTTGTGAAGGTTCAAACTATCGACCTTGCTATGGTTAATGAGCTATGTACTAAGATTCTAGAGGCAGAGCAAAATTTGTAGCTAAGGAACGAGGAGTTGGAGTGGCGTCGCATTGAATATGATCAGGAAATGACACAAAAGAATGAGGCCTTAGAGCATCAGAAAGCTCAATATGAGCAAAATTTATAGGAGAAAGATGCCGAGTTTGAGGGCCAAAAGGCCCAATTAGAAAAAGAACTTTAGGAGACAAAGTCCACTCTTGACATGCATTTGGCAAACCACTTGCAAGCCGAGGAAAATTAGCATAAAGAAATGAGCAGCTCCGAGGAGCAGTTGGCATCTGAAAAAAGAAAAAGTGTCAAATTGGCTAAGGTCATTAACTCAAAGGATGCCGAGATCGCTTCTCTTAAAAGCTTGCTCTTGTCCTCCCCTGCGCAGCTGGATCTTATTCCATTGGTTAGGCAGTTGTATATTTCTCATTGGGAAAAGATTAAAACTTTTTTCCTAGCATTGCAACCCACACTTCGGTTCATCGCCAAAGCATCAAGATTGAGCCAGGAGGCTCATGGTACAATTGAGAAATTCCCATGGTTTATCTTGGAAAGGGTTCCGAAAGCAAAGGATCTGCTCACCAAGCTATATTTAGTCTCTGATGAAGACCTCACCGAGGAAGGAATTAAAGATCAAAATGCTGCTACCTAGACAAAAAACAAGTTTATCCATTGCCACTCTTCCTTCCAGTGCACTAAATCGACCATTGCTACTCTAAACAAGACAATGGACAACATGCGGGAGAGTTTCTCTAGGTTAAATGAAATGGGCCTGTCATCTCCGTTCCTTGAAGATGGCTCTATTGCTACAGTCGAGCAAATCGTGGAAAGAATAGAGAAGGAAAATGACCTAATGCTTTCTAGACTTTCAGCCATCCTCTTACTACAGTGGACATTGAAGGAGTCATTCATCCTCTTGCCCAGTTATTGTTCCATTGTGAAGTAGGAGCTGGTTTACTTGATGCGCTACGTCATAAGGAAATGACTGACCTAGGTGGAGCGTAGGATAATTTTTGCAACATAGTAAGGCCATTTGAGGATGATTGGTCGCCTCTGCAGGCGACTCTTTCCAAGATTTGACTTCGTCACTTGGTGAATGGTGCTCTAGTATGCGAAACTAGAGAAATTTTGGGTTCTTTGTTCCTCAAGCGAAACGCCCTTGGTAGTCACCAAAAACTGTGAATAAATATTCAACAAGCTCCCTTTGGGTTTGTTTTTGCTCTCAGTATCAGCCCGCGCATCACAAACTTGGCCTTTTTGTCAAAATTTGTTGCCCCCTCCATGTGTCTACTTTGTGCTCCTTAGAGGTTTCCTTTCCTTCGCATTTCGGGAATCCCTACTATGCTTCCACATGTCATAGTTGTGGGCCATGTTGATCATTCCTTTTTGCTTCCTCATTGAGCCCCGCTTAAGTGCCACGTAGCTCTCATTGCCAAAGAAATTTGGCGTGCCCCATGATTGGCGTCTATGATACACTTTTCCTACGTGTCTACTCTACACAAGCTTTCAACGAAAGGATGAAATAGCGACCATAGGTAGCAAAATGCTGCCATGCATCTCTTCTATGTACACTACTTCAGCGCCGAGAATGAAGTGAACCACAAGTTGCAACTTCTGCCACGTGTTTTAACCGCCTACCTCAAAGGGAAACACTTGTCTGTATGAGGCTCGATTGGACGACTACCATCATTTGTAGAGGATGCACCTGGACCAGAGCGACCAGATACTTTGGCTTGAAGTCTTTTTGTTGCAAATGACCGAAAGGAATCTTCGATTTTGCATCATTCCCAAATATTTTCAAATATTTTCTGTTACTGCTCTCTGAGGTAGTGGGAGTTTTCAACTATATATACTTCTCTCTGTTTTGAGGGAAGGGTTTCAATTTTGAAGGAGGAACACTGATTTTAGAAAAGACACCAGGCCTTTATTATTGTTTTTATTATTGCAAAAGACTCTCAGACTATGCCAATTGTTTGTCCTTTCTTTTCTTTTATGATATTTGATTAACTTTAGACTGTGATGCTATTGTCTGGATATTTCATTTGAGAACTATAAATTGAATGCAAGTTTGTTGGTCTAGGTCATGTTTTATGAATCTTCTTGGTAGTAGGAATGTATGCAATTTTATTTTATGTCAATGAATGGATTATCTATGCCTTAATCTTCAGTTTCTTCCTTTCTGGAACATTAAAAATACTAATTGGGCCCTTAGATCTATGATTTATTGTGCATATCATTAAGTCTTGGCGCATCGTCTTAGATTATATTTTATTTTATATATTTGCTTCATTCTCCCTTTCCAAACGCCCATTATAGAAGAAGCTAACTTATTTAAAAAATTGAAGGTCACTTAGTTTAGTGCAAATGGTCCCCCATAAACTGAGTTTCCCATAAGACACTATTACCTTGTCAAATTTTGGCATCAACAGATACCATTGAAGATAATTGATAGAAGATGACAATATATAGTCAAGAAAGCAAGAGAGCAGTCTTCCATGATGTCAAGCACTTCAAAGGTATTTAAATGAAAGTATACAACCATAACATGAATTTAATAACATACTCAACATGATAAGTATAGTCAACATAGGAAAAGAGTAGTAATAAGATCAATATCCCGATTAACATTCATGAGCCCAACAGTGAGCAGAGAGATGGTATGCTACAAGCTAGTGATAATAGTTAGGAGGATAAGAGTGAAATGGTATGTTCCAAGCTAGTGATGCCACTAGCCTATATTTTTGGAGTGACCAACAACATGAAAAAATAAAATTCATAGATTATGAAGTGCATAACAACTTGAAATCAAATTAATTAAAATTTACAAAGCATACTTACAAACAATCTAGAACCTTCAAGTTATTAAACATTATTCAATTATGCAATACAATTTTTTATTTTAAAATTATAAATAATTTGTATTACTTTAGTGAAACTTTGATGACCACCTCCACTGACAGGTGTTGTCGTCAAAGCTCCAAGATTAACCTATTCAACATCCAAAATTTGATATAAGAATACCATTCATATCATGTTTAGCTATTCACATGTAATATTTATAATTCTTTACTAGTTACATACTTTCGCAGTACATGTGTTCATGTAATAGGGAGGTGGAGGACTGCTAAAAAATAGAGTGAACAATATGACCCTAAAATTTCATTATAAGCATTCAACTAATTTAAGTTAATATTGCATTTCAAAAATGAAATTTAATAAATTAAATTTAGTGAACTTGCTAACATTTACCTGATTATCAAGGTTGAATACCTCATTAAGGAGGGCATCTATCATCACCATCTAATTAGCTACAGATGTACCTTGGGCACATACATCCTAACTATCCATGGGATCATAAACATAGAGTGACCCATAAACCTGACAATAATGAGGTGAAAATCTACTCCTCGAAGACTCAACTGACTCACCCTCTGCTAGATGTTGGTCTCCTACAATGATCTCATAACTAAGCCTTTACAACTTTGATTCAGAGACTGGAAATTTAACCTGAATAGCCATTCAATCATGTCATGAAGGTGCATTTAAATTGTCAACCTAGGGACGTGAACTTGAAATGGGTTAGCATTGTATGTGCACTAGGGGCTCAAGTAGTCATTGCATTCTATAGCTAAGAAACACAATACTAAAAGTAAATTGCTGAAAGGAAATAAAGAAAATGCTAAACATCAACCAAAAACTATGCTTAAGTTGAAATGCAAAGCAAGAGTGAAAATCTGTGCGACAAACAAGAGACTACTCTGTCTGCTTTGGCTGTAGGAATAGTCATAGAATGAAATTCTAGTGGCTACAGGAACAGTCAATCCCAAATTTCTAACTAAGTACCAAACAACAAGTAATACTAAGCTAATCCTAAACTAAGAAGACAAACTACTCACCAAGTGGGGCCCCTTGGATAAGTATCCTCTAAACTAACAAGAACTCAGATGCTCAAACTCATAACTTTATTTTATTCACTGTAAATCATGCATACAAAGAGTAATGTATATGTATTACTAAAACTAGAGAATGAGAGTACAATGTCAAATCGTGCAACCTCCTTTTTTGAAGAGGGAGAATCAAATCATTATTTATACTACAACTAAACAAGTCAACTCCATGACTAGGAGGACGCCATTTAGGAAAAACAGGGGAAAGTGGAGCGATGGCAGTTATGCATGCATGAAATTTAGTCAGAAATGCAAGTCAAATGCAAATCCAACACAACAGTAATTCCCATGCATGCCCAATCATTAAGTTCCACTACAAGGTGGTTACGTTCAGTTGCATGGAGAATCTTTGCTGCTGGATGCCTTTGACTTGGAGCAATTTCTCAGCTAGACGTTATGGTGTATGCCTAGCTGGTGGTGTCTTCCTTAACTTGGCATATTAAATCTATAGGCCAAGGTTAGTACACATAATAACTGCACATCAATAACCACTCTAAGAAACATTCATTAATCACATAAAAAATCAATATAGATGACCCACATATTATGCCAAAGATCATTAAAGCTTGTAGAGATAGGATAATGTCAAATGTCAAATGTCAATGGTTTGAGGGAAACATTAAGCCAATACCAAGACTTAAGCATTAAAGTCCATGACATATATGAGCAAATAGACTATAGATTTGGTCTATTTTAGGATCTAAGATGATTTCTTTAAGAATGCAAATTAATTACAACTTCAAAACTCTAAATTACGAAAATGAAATCAACAACACATAATTAACTGAACAAAATAAAAATTTAGAATGAGACGAGAAAGAGAGAGAATGCAAAAAAATTGATAACAGAGTTTGTCGTAAGAATGACTACGTCTCCGGGCCCCTCTCCAATGAGTTGACCAATCCAATTGAAATATTTAAAAATTCGGCATTACATCAGTTTGCAAGCTCTTCCCTTCAAGCACGATGAAATTCTGGCATTCTCCCGACGTACAGGAACAACAAAATTATCTCTCCAAAATTCTCTAAGTCTCCAACACCTGAATAATTATGAATAATTTGGATGAACCTCTAAACCTCTAACCCCCCCTTTGTATACAAAAAATTTACTCAATTGGGCTAATAACCAATTGATTTACAAAATCCACCTTATCTCTCCATTTTTACATAAAAATCACTAACTCCCTTATCATATCTTCTTTAATAATATTTATAATCTTTTAAAAATATTATTTTAGCCCTTCATTGGTAGCTCTCCATTTTAGGACTAGGCCGGTGCGGGGCTCAACTCCCGCCAGCCTCACATTTTTCAACAGATTCAAACTACTTCTTTAACAAAAAAAACTCGGTGCTATATGTAGTTGAGCGTGCTGGCTATAGCGCAACGAGTGGCAATCGGTTTGCTAGCCTTGAGGTCTCAGGGTCAAGCCCCATGCAGGGCATTATAAATTTTTAATAACAAGTCCGATCGACTGTTGCAAGGAGAAGAGGCCACGTGTCGCACTAGGAGGGTGCCACGTGTAAGGCTACCATTCAACGACGATGCCGACATGTCTGCTGAAAGGGATGCTGACGTGGCTGATGATAGAGCGTATGGGTGCCACGTGTCAACTTGTGATTGGACGATACTGCTGACTATGCACTGTACCATGCTGACATCAACAAAGTCAACCCAACTTTGACTGCTCATATCTCGTGTAAACAGACTTTGTTTGCCTTGAAACGAACTTCATTGGAAAGCTTTTGATGAGACCTTTGCATTGATGCCAGTATTGACCACTTTTTACAATGTTAATTTTTGACCCTTTTTTTCTTTGACCTAGCTCCAGGGTTGACCAAGGTTTGACCGAGCATAACTTGGATTCTGTAGCTCCGTTTGACTTCGTTCAAGTTGTGTCGGAGTCAAAATTTTTCCCTCTTTCTGATGATGCTGATTTTAAAGATAAAAGAGAAACTTCAATTTTTGGTGAAGATCCTCCAGATCAATCCTCCCCACTGGAGAGCTTTTGGACCTTCGAAAGCTGGTTACTCAGAAAGTAAGTGAGGGTAAAGTTCCCTCACTTTACTAATCTCCATCCATTTTTCCTTGCTTGGATTCATTCCCTTCAATCCCACTCTGAGGTACTCAACTGCTCCTCTTCGTGAAGTCCTGGTTTTCTTGTCTAGGATGACATCTTCAGGTAACTTTGACATGTACTTTGGTGAAAGATCATCAACTGATGGAACCTGAATGTCAGTCTCCTCGTCCAATATCATCAGAGGTTCATACAATTTCAAGTTCTCAACATTTACAACTGAATAGATCTGCATGTATGGAGGAAAATTGAGGCGGAAGGCATTGGTTCTGATCTTTTCCACGATCTCAAAGGGACCATACCGAATTGGCTTGAGCTTCCTTCCTTCTCCTTGTATTCTTTCCTTGTTGATGTGTAACCAAACGCGGTCACCGACTTGAAAATTATGATCGGTGTGATGTTTATCATGTCGAGCCTTGTATTTGGCTTGACTCTTTTCCAACTGTGCTTCCACTACCTGATGGATGGCTTGGAATTTTTGGATGAACTTCAAAGCCTTCTCTGAATCATGGCGTCCATCTTCAACATCATCTTTCCCAAAAGAAAAATCCATCAGAGTCTTAGGCACATAACCAAAACAAGTCTCAATGGGAGACCTCTTTGTAGAAGAGTGTGCCGCATGGTTGTAAGCATGTTGCACATAATGAAGACTCTCATCCCACAATTTGGGATGCTTGCTGTAGTAGCCTCTAAGTAGATGCACAAATGTCCTGTTTACTACCTCTATTTGTTCGTCAGTCTGCAGATGGAAGGCTGTACTCTTCTTCAATCTCGTGTCCATGAGTCCCCACAAAGCTAAACAAAATTCCCCTAGGAATTGAGAATCTTGATCTGATACAATAGAAGTAGGTAACCCAAAATGAACCCATACAAATTGGAAGTACATTTGAGCTATCAGTTCAGTAGTGACTTGCTTTTTACATGGCATTAAGATACACATCTTGCTGAATGAATCAACTACTACATAAAGATAATCATGACCCTTCCTAGACATAGGTAAATCCCCAACAAAATCCATAGACACACTTTCCCATGGATGGGATGGAACAGGTAATGGTGTGTACAACCCCAGTTTTCTGTTACTTGGTTTACTAGTTGCACACATAATACAACCCTTAATATATTTGGTGATAGTTTCCTGCATTTTAGGCTAGTAGCAATATTTTTGCAACTGAGTAACTGTTTTACTTACCCCAAAATGTCTTGCAATCAAAGAGGTGTGAGCTTCATAGATTACATGTGCTTGTTCATCTTTCAGAACACATAACTTGCCCAAATGATACAAAAGTTTATCCTGCACATAGTAATCTTTCTCTTCTATATGTTTTCCTGCAATTAAAGCTGAATAAATATCCTTAAAGTTTTCATCATTAGCATATTGTTCCTAAAAACTTTCATGTACCATGGAACTACCTTTAAGGATAATCAATGAGTTCATAACAGGAGGCCTAGAAAGCATATCTGCTACTTTGTTATGGGTACCTTTCTTGTACTTAATTACTAAGTGAAATTGTTGCAAAAATCCCATCCATCTGAAATGCCTACTTTGTTGTAGTTTAGACTGTGAGTGCAAGTATTGTAGTGGCTAGTGATCAGTGTGGATTACAGTTTCTTTCCCCATTATGTAATGTTTCCATTTTTTAACACTTTGAACTAAAGCATAAAGTTCCTTATCATAAGTAGGGTAGTTACTTACTGCTCCTAAAAAGGTTTTAGAGTGGTAGCAAACTGGGTTACCTCCTTGCATAAGAACAACTCCCACAGCAAACCCGCTTGCATCAGCCTCAATCTCAAATGGCTGATGTAGATTTGGTAAAGCCAGAATTGGTGCAATGCTTAAATTTTCCTTCAAAGTGTTGAAGGCCTTCTACTGTGGACCTCCCCATTGAAAAGTTGTCTTCGTACTTGTCAATGCGTGCAATGGTGATGCAATGTACGAGAAGTTTGCAATGAACTTTCTCCAGTACTGGACTGCACCTAAGAAACTTATGACTTCTATTACAGTACTTGGCTTAGGCTAGTTTACAATAACTTCGACCTTCACAGGGTCTAATTTCAATTGACCATTCCCTACGACATAGCCTAAGTACACTAGAGATGTCTTTGCAAATTCACATTTAGACATCTTTACATAAAGTTTTTCTTTTCTCAAAACATCAATTTTTTTCTTTACATGACTTACATGATCATCCAAAGAATTGCTAAATATAAGGATATCATCTAGATAGACAATGACAAAATCATCAATGAAAGGATGAAAGACATCATTCATGACTCTCATGAATGTTGTAGGTGCATTACAAAGCCTGAAGGGCATAACCAACCATTCATAAAGTCCCTGTTTTGTCTCGAAAGTATTTTTCCAAATGTGATCTTCTCCAATTCTAATATGATGATAACCACTTCATAAATCTAATTTAGTGAAATAAATTGCATGTTTTAATTGATCAAGTAAATCATCAATTCTTGGAAGAGGGTACCTATTTTTTACCGTTATTTTGTTAAGGGCGCGATAGTCGATGCACATTCTCCAAGATCCATCTTTCTTCAGAACCAACACAATTGGAGAACCACAAGGAGATGTACTAGGATGGATGAATCCTTTCTCCACTAACTCCTAAACTTGTTTCTTGATTTCCTCATTCTGCATAATGAACAAACAATACAAGTCAATGTTAGGTAATGGCACGTCTTGCTGCAACTGGATTTCATGTTGTATTTCCCTCTTGGGTGGCAACCCCTTTGGTTCTCGAAACAAGTCATTGTAAGCGGAAACAAATTTTGACCATTTCAACCTTATGTTTTGGGTCACAACCCTTAAATTCCTCAGAGATATCTTCTTCTTTGGATTTTACAAGCATTAGCACAAAGTTCTTACTAGAGTTGACTAACCTTTTCATTTGACCAACATTAACTAGTGTGAGATTAGTCTTGACCTTGTGTGCACGTACAATATATTCTACCCCATCTTTAAAAAGATGATACTTGTTCCCCCTTGTAAAAGATTTCATTTCAATCATATAGATAAGGACTCCCTAATACAAGCCCACAAATATCTAGAGGTACAACATCTACTTCTACTTCATCAATGAAATTAGCAGTAATGGCAAAACGCAATTTGCACTATTTTGTCACCTATAACTATGCATCATTACATACCCATCCAAGTGGATAGGGCTTAGGATGAGGAGTAGTAGTTAGATTCAATTTCTTAACAACCTCTTCAGAAATCAAGTTGACTTGAGAGCCCGAATCAAATAGTGTATCAATCTTTGTGTGTTTAGTTACCACACGAATGTGAAATAGTTCATTCCGCTGTTTATCAACTTTAGGATTGGATACTCTACTTGCATTACTTATACTTGCATTAGAAATACTTGCATCAACAAAAGGATTTATACCTTTCTCTTTACCTTGGATCCTGACTGCAATGATCTTTGTCTCATCTGCGGAATCAGATCGAAGATCCTATTGAATGGTAGCAGCAGTAGTTTTTTGTTTTCCTTTATTGCCTCCAAATCCTTTCGGCCTTGTGTCTGGATGCAATTTCCAGCACCTCGATTCATCATGCCCCTCTTTCTTACAATGTGAGCATGTGGGTTTTTCACCCTCTTTCTTCACTGTGGCTATCTTCTTTCCTTTACCTTTATCTTTTTCTTTATCTAAAAGTTACCCTTAGGCTTTCCCCCAGAATTAGATGGTTTTTTATCAAACTTATCAATGAATGATCCCTTACCTCTAGACTCTAAGTGGGTAGCTTGGACACAAACTTCGTCAAGGTTATTGGGATTCAAAACCAAAATTGAATGTCTAAAGTAGGAATGAAGACCTCCTATGTACTTCAACAAAGTATCCTGGGTGTACAAAGGAACATCTAATGCAATAGCCCTTTTACAAAATTCATGAGTGTACTCCTGAACGGACTGACCTTTCCCTTGCCTAAACATCTGCCAATTCATCATTAACTGTTGCATGTAGCCTAAGGGATAGAATTGCTTTTTAAGAGCACTTACAAATTCTGTCCAGGACAAGTTGAATTTACCATGTTGGGAGATTTCTGCCCTAGTCCTACTCTCCCACCAAGTTAGAGTTGTACCCCCTAACTAAAGAGTAGCAAGTTGGATCCTATCAACATCATCTACAAGGTTTTGGACTCTACAATAGACTTGAACTGCTGAATCCAGTCATCTAGTTTTTCAGCATTTAATTCACCACAATACTTTGGTAAGTCAAATTTTACATCCAACTTAATTTTGGGCTTATGTGCACCCTTAAAAGGATTAAAAGGCATATAATGAGTAGAAGAAGGAGAAGAAGGAGAAGAGGGAGGTGTCTTCGGAGGCTCAGGATCATCTCCTGATTTCTTTCCTTTGTGTGCATGAGCTTCATGTTTCTGCATCCTTTCTTGCCTCTCCTAGAATAAGACTTCGACCATAGCCTTCATGTTGAGAAAAGCCTTATGAAATTCCTTACCAAGCTTCGAACTTTGTCCATTGTTTGGATCTACCATTTGTGTTTGTGAATGAGCTCTTCATCTTCTAATCTCTAGATTATACTCTTCAAGTTTTCCTTTGCCTTGTTGAAGTTGGGAGCATGTAAGCATTCGAATTTGCAATACTGGTCAAAACACAACTCTGATACCAATTTGATATGTTTTAGGATCTAAGACGATTGCTTTAAGAATGTAAATTAATTACAGTTTCAAAACTCCAAATTATGAAAAGGAGATCAACAACACATAATTAATTGAACAAAATCATAATTCAGAATGAGACGAGAAAGAGAGAGAATGCAAACAAATTGATAATAGAGTTCGTTGTAAGAACGACTACGTCTCCGGGCACCTCTCCAATGAGTAGACCAATCTGATTGAAATCTTCAAAAATTCAGCATTACATTAGTTTGCAAGCTCTTCCCTTCAAGCATGACAAAATTTTGGCATTCTCCTGACATACAGGAAGAAAAAATTATCTCTCCAAAATGCTCTAAGTCTCCAACACCTAAATAATTCTGAATAATTTGGATGAACCTCTAAACCTCTAACCCCCCCTTTTTATAGAAAAAAATTACTCAATTGGGCTAATAACCAATTGATTTACAAAATCCACCTTATTTCTCCATTTTTACATAAAAATCACTAACTCCCCTATCATATCTTCTTTAATAATCTTTATAATCTTTTAAAAATATTATTTTAGCCCTTCATTGGTAGCTCTCCATTTTAGGACCCGACCAGTGTGGGGTTCAACTCTTGTCGGCCTCACATTTTTCAACGGATTCAAATTGCTTCTTAAACAAAACAAACTGGTGCTATATGTAGTTAGCGCGCTAGTTGTAGCGCAATGGTCGGTGACCAGTCCGCTAGCCTTGAGGTCTCAGGGTCGAGCCCCATGCGGGGCATTATAACTTTTTAATAACAAGTCCAACCGACTGTTGCAGGGAGAAGAGGCCACGTGTCACACCAGGAGGGTGCCACGTGTAAGGCTACCATTTGATGACGATGCTAATGTGTCTATTGATGGGGATGCTGACGTGGCTGATGATGGAGCGTACGGGTGCCACGTGTCAACTTGTGATTGGCCGATATTGCTGACTATGCATTGTACCATGCTGACATCAGCAAAGTCAACCCAACTTTGACTGCTCATATCTCGTGCAAACGAACTCCGTTTGCCTTGAAACGAATGTCGTCGAAAAGCTTGTGACGAGACCTTCGCACTAACACCAATCTTGAATTTTTTTGAGAATGTTAATTTTTGACCCTTTTTTCTCTGACCTAGCTCCAAGATTGACCAAGGTTTGACCGAGCATAACTTGGATTCCGTAGCTCCGTTTGACTCCGTTCAAGTTGCATTGGAGTTAGAATTTTTCCCTTTTTGATGATGCTGATTCTAAAGATAAGAGAGAAACTTCAAATTTTGGCAAAGATCCTCTAGATCAAGATTCCACCCAAAACCAGACCAAAAACTAGGCTCATCACTCCTCCCAACCTAACGTCTTGTTGGTCCTCCAACAGGGGAAGAGTTGTTCTTCTACCTAGTCAAAGCTGTAAAATTTGCAACTGAGAGTTGTCCAACATCAGTGGCTGCAGTACGTGAGCTAGGATCCCAATAGAATCCTCCCAATTGGTTAAACCTATCCCATCCCTGCCTTTCTACAGCAATATCACATTGGTAGAATCTAAAATTTGGCATGGGCCACATGAGCATGGGTGGCTGAAAAGTCAAGGGAAGCCAATGCCGTCCTTGAGTTCTCCCAATCTAAATATGTCTCTTAATTTTTTTTAGTGCTACAACATAATTGTGGATGGAATGAGGCTCAACTTGTTTCAGCTCATCAGTTAAACTATTCCATCTCTAGGATAAACATCTCCTCACAGTTTCTTCTTTTACTGTCGTCTTTACCTCATACTCAATGTAAACTGCCTCAATCCAAGGCATAATCCTATTGCCATAGCTTGGTATGAGCAACATTCTATTCCATTCTCTATAAATATCCCTTGGGTTGCTTGATTAAGCTCTAATAGGCAAAGGGATATCAAACTCCAATTGTTTATAAGCACCGTGTTGCTGTCCTTTTGGCTGCAAAGTGTTCTCCACATGGTTCATTATGAAATGCATGCAAAATGTCATATGTATCATGTTCTCTCACACATCTTCTCATGACATGGTCAGGTCCAGTGTAAAACAAACATCAAACAATCCAAGAGAGAGGAAAATAATTTTCAATGAGTGCTCTTTTCTCTTTTGGGGAGAAGTGAGAAGGAACTCTACCTATAACCAAGTAATTGGCTATTTCAACATACTAGGGTATTTGTACACTAAGGGAGAATAGATGCTCATCAGGAAAAGAGTCATCTATGGGCTGATTGTCTTCTGATTTAGTTATCCTTGAAAGAAAATCTGCAACAACATTAGCCTTCCCTAGCTTATCTACTATGGTTATATTGAACTCTTGCATCAACAATAACCATCTTGCCAATCTACCTATGATCAAGGGTTTATTCATGAGATATCTAATGGCTGCATAATCAGTGTGCACAAAGATTTGGTAGCTCATTATGTAATGTCTGAAATTGTTTAGTGCATAGATTATTGCCAACATCTCTTTCTCTGTCACTATATAATTGAATTCAACTCCTTACAAATTTTTGCTGATAAAGCAAATAGCATTTTCAATAGCTCCCTCTTTTTGTCCTAAGACTTCTCCTATGGCATAATCTAATGCATTAGTGTGAATGTGGAAAGGAAGCTACCAATTGGGTCCCTTGAGTACAAGAGCATGAGTCAAAGCTACCTTTAAGGTAGAAAACGCCTTGTCACAAGCTTCAGTCCATTGAAATTCAACATCCTTAGTGAGAATGGTATACAATGGTGCTGCTACCTTGTTGAAATCCTTGATGAATCACCTATAGTATCCTGCATGACCGAAGAAAATCCTAACATCCTTCTATTTTGTAGGTGTAGGTAGATTTGTGATTACCTTAATTTTTGCAGGATCTACTTGAATTCCCTTATGGGAGATGTAGTGGACAAGAACTACACCCTCTTGCATCATCATGAGCATTTTTCACTATTTAAGGACATGTTTTGATCCTCACACCTCTATAGGAGTCTCTTGATATTTTCCAATGCTTGATCAAAATCAACACCATAAGTGGTGAAGTCATCCATATAAATCTCCATGCAATCATGAGAAATTTATGAAAGTATACTAATGACTGCCCTCTAGAAAGTTGCGGGTGCATTGCACAAGCCAAATAGGAGTATCAAATAGGCATAGGTCCCCCATGGATAGGTAAATGTGGTCTTCTCCTGGTCTTCTGGTGCAATTTGAATCTGGTTGTAGCCGCTAAATCCATCTAGAAAAGAGAAGTATTGCTTTCTTGCAAGTGTGTCCAAAACTTGATCAATGAAGGACCTAAAGGAAAATGATCCTTCTTGGTGGTAGCATTAAGTTCCCTATAATCAACACAAACTTTCTTCTTGTCTCCTTTCTTGGGCACAATCACTAATGGAGACACCCACTGACTATCTGAAATGGGGTAGATAAATCCTACATCTAGCAATTTTTGCAGTTCTCCTTTCACAATTTCTCTTAGTGCATGGTTAATCCTTCTTTGTGGCTATCTTACTAGAGTGTAATCATCTCTGATATAAATTCTGTGGGTACAAAGTTTAGGATCCAGTCCCTTCATGTCATGATAATCCCATGTAAATGCATGCTGATGGGCCCTTAATAGATTTTCCAATAACAATTACTGCTCTTCATTCAATTTACTATTAACATTCAAATTTTTTCCCTTTGACACCTGTACTTGTGTAGTTAATTCTATCATGGCTGCTTCATTAACACATGGTACCAACGTACCTATTGTTGTAGGAAGTCTGTCTGCAGGAACAGTTTCTGTAGGAAGGATGGCTGTAGGAAGATTGTCTGTAGGAACAATGGCTGCAGGAAGAATAGGCAGAAGTGTCCTAATTGAAGTAAAAGATGATGCTTCCTCCACTTCATAATGGTTCTGAATGATGTTAGTCAACACTTCATCCTCATCTTGGAGCTGCATGAAAGAGCTTCTACCTAGCATCATAAGTTGCACCACATAATTGACTTCCTCGGCCTCTTCACCAACTTGTGGCCATACATAATCTTCTTGATCATGAGATGGCTGAGCAGGTGGATAAAGAACAAATTTTTTAGTACTCCTTCCATCTAAAATGGTCATGTCACCTGACTGACATCCAATGTAGGCATATGCAGTTTCCAACCAAGGCCTTCCAAGAATGATGGGATACTTGCCTAGTGTAGCCTTAGGAGAAAGAATCATAAAGTATGCCAGATATTCCCAAGAGTCTAGAACTACCACAAGATCCTCCACTACACCATCAGGCTTAACAATAGAGCTATCAACAAGCTGCAGGACAGTAGGAGTAGATCTCATACTTGTAATATTTTGTAGGATGTCTATGGTCATTATATTGATTGCTACTCCTAAATCAATCAGAGCATTCTTCACTTGAATCCTGCTTATGACAACTGCTACCATAAGACTTCCTAGGTCATTATACTTGGGAATAGTCACTTTTCCTAACATGATATCAGCTAGTTGGCCCACCACATGAACTGTAGTTGGGTCTGTCTTCTTCCTTCCTGGCTTCTTAAGACAAGCTCCCTTGATATCTTTGCCATAGATTGGGACATATTTTATGGCCTAAAATAGGGGTATCTAAACAAATATATGCTTTAGCTGATCCAGGATGTCAAAAGTGGTATCTTCCTTTTCTTCTTTCTTCTTGGAAACTTCCAGTCTCTAAGGAAATGGTGGTTCTTTCTCGGTCTTCTTAGCTTGGACTAGTTTAGGATTTTTAGGTGCATTTGGCTGAATATGATCATTTAGAGGCTCCTCCTCCTCTTCCACAAGAATCTCAGTAATGATGGTCTTGGAAGGGGCTAGTAGCTTGGCTCCTGAACACAAGTGGATATCACTTACACTCACAACATATGTAGGGAATTGATTTGAATTGACAGAATATGTAGGTTGCTGTTGTAGTTTGTTATTAGGATTGGGTGTGGGCTGAGCTAGTAGCTGAGTTGGTTTAGGTGTATTTGAGCTTGAATTAGCAGGTGGAGGCATTATAGTAGGTTGTTGGGGCTGAGAAGGTGGCTACATGTAGCTAGTGTTCTGAGTAGGCCATTGTTGTCCTCCTCTCCATTGATTTGTTTGCTGCCAATTTCCTGGAGGTGGTTGCTAGTGCCCTTGAAATTTCTGCCAATTTACCTGAGGTTTCCAGCACTAAGGTGGAGGACTCTCATGGCTAGGCCAAGCATTTGGAGGGTTACTCCAGGGCTACGGTGGATATCCTCCATAATTGGGTGGATATGGGAGATGGGAGCTGCCATTGGTTACTAGTTGAATAAGAGTTAAAATATGGTCCAACATAGGATAGTGGATATGGTGGCATACCTTGTCTTAGAGCCCAAGGCTTCCTTTGTGCAACATAGTAGACTTGGTCTTCTTCAATTTGAATTGGCTTGAACTCAGGTGGAATATGCTTGCTTTCCAGGTTAGCTACCATCTTACATATGCATTCCTTCTTCTTTTGTCTACAGTGGGGATAGTACTCTATCAACATCATCTCTGCCTCCTCTTGCTTCTTTTTGGCTTGAAGTGTATCTAGCTGAGTAGCTAGATTGTTGATAATTTCTTGCTTGAAGTCTTCAAGCAAATGAGTGATCTCCATTCTTGAAATTCCACTGGTAGTTGACTTACCCATGGAAGATTGATAAAATCTCCCTTTCTTTGAAGCTGCCCTAGAGTAATTCTAGAATATTTTCTTGATATCCTCCCAAGGAACATGGGAGATATCTCCTCCTGCCAAGAGGTCCAAAGCATTAGTGCAACTATCATTGATTCCTCTCAAGAAAAACAACTTTTGTGAGTCCTCATTAAGTGCATGGTGTTCAGATTTTTGCAAGAAAAACATAAACCTTGCAATGTAATCTTCCAAGCTATCATCTTCCTTCTACTGCATCCTGAAAATGTCTCCTCCTCTCATGTCACTACCCTTATAGTATTCCTTGTACTTCTCAAGGAATTTTGTCTTAATGTCTTCCCAAGTTTCCACAATATATTTTCCTAGGATCATGAACCATCTTAATGCAACCTCTTTCAAAGTGGTGGGGAATAAATTAAGCCTGTGGGAATCAATAGTATAATCATAACTCCTACAAAGTATGTCAAACTCAAATAAGAAGGTATCATGATCTTCTGTCACAAGTCCATAAAACTTGGGGAGTGTTGAGGTAAGAATGTTCTTGATGTTGTCAAATTCATTTTGATGAGCAATGGGGAAAGGAAAAGCTGGTTGATTTTGTCTGTTCCTATTTGCATCACCCATGCCTGCTTGATGTGGTTCTAAGAAAAAGGGGTTCTCAAGCTGATTTTGATTTTCTGAAGAGACTTCAGAGTTGGTCAGATCAGGATATGCATTTGCAAAGGGGTGTGGATCTTCTTCTTCTGGCAGGTTCTGGTACTCAACTATGGACGAGGATTGTTAGAAAGAAATCTCCCATAAGCATCCCTTCTCCTTCCTCTATGCATGCAATATCACTCACTATTAGTCAGGTCACACAAAAAATTGGTAAAGAATCAAGGGGGTCATTACTTCCTAAATGAGGATATGGTAAGAACAACTTCCAAAAATACTACAACAAGAAAAACTACCAATGATTCCAAAAGACTTCCCAACTTAACACCATCCTCGACAACGGTGCCAAAAATGTTGGCCTTCTACAATGATCTCATAACTAAGCCTTTATAGCCTTGATTCAAAGACTAGACATCTAACCTGAATAGCCATTCAATTATCATGAAGGTGCATTTAACTTGTCAACCCAGGGACATGAACTTGAAATGGGTTAGCACTATATGTGCACTAGGGGCTCAAGTAGTCATTGCATTCTACAACTAAGAAACACAATACTGAAAGTAAATTACTGAAAGGAAATAAAGCAAATGCTGAACATCAACCAACAACTATGCTTAAGCTGAAATGCAGAGCAAGAATGAAAATTTGTGCGACAAACATGAGACTACTCTATCTGTAGGAACAATCACAGAATGGAATTCCAGTGGCTGTAGGAACAGTCAATGCCAAATTTCTAACTAAGTACCAAACAACAAGTAATACTAAGCTAATGCTAAACTAAGAAGACAAATTATTCACCAAGTGGCCCCCCTTGGATAAGTATCCTCTAAACTAACAAGAACTCAAATGCTTGAACTCAAAATTTTATTTTATTCACTGTAAATCATGCATACAAAGAGTAATGTATTTGTATTACTAAAACTAGAGAATGAGAGTACAATGTCAAATCGTGCAACCTCCTTTTTTAAAGGAGCATCAAATCATTATTTATACTACAACTAAATAAGGTAGTCAACTCCATGACTGGGAGGATGCCATTTAGGAAAAAAAGGGGAAAGTGGAGCAATGGCGGTAATGCATGCATGGAATTTGGTCAGACATGCAAGTCAAACACAGATCTAGCACAACAGTAACGCCCATGCATGCCTAATCATTAAGGTCCACTACAAGACGGTTACGTTTAGTTGCATGGAGAATCTTTGTTGCCGGCTACCTTTGACTTGGAGCAATTTCTCAGTTGGACGTTATGGTGCATGCCCAGTTGGCAGTGTCTTCCTTAACTTGGCATATTAAATCTGCATGCCAAGGTTAGTATGCATAATAATTGCACATCAATAACCAATGTAAGAAACATTCATTAATCACATGAAAAATCAATATAGATGACCCACGTATTATGCCAAATATCATTAAAGCTTGTAGAGATAGGATAATGTCAAATGTCAATGGTTTGAGAGAAACATTAAGCCAATACCAACACTTAAGGATTAAAGTCTATGGAATCTATGAGCAAATAGACTATAGATTCCACCCAAAACTAGACCAAAAACTAGGCTCATCACTAGAGAACTTGTATGTTATATGAGGCTCTAGGTAAAGGAAATAATCAACTGCAATGTATCAACCTCAACACTCTCCTTCACAACAGAAAGGATAGTCACATACTCATACATTGGTCTAGTGAGTGCTTATCTCGTTGGCCACTGTGCATTTATAAGTGCCCCACTCTGTCTTGTGCAGAGTGCCCACCTCTACCTTGGAAGTACTGCATGTCAAAATAGTTTGGGATTTTATTGAGGACAAACTTAGAGTAGAGTTTCCTCAAAAAATATTGTGGCACCTCATTGTTGTTGCATGAAGGATGGTAAAAACCATCCACCACCTCCTCCAAAAATTATTCTTTATTCGTTGGTGGTTGCACAAATGGATAGGAACCTCTTGTTTGAAGGATGTAAAGGTTGATTCATTCTAGGGTCCGTGAATAGTTCACATAAGTTAATTTTTGTAATTTTTTCACGTTTAACTTGTTTATAGGATAATTTATTTGCATAAAATTCTCCAAACTCTCATCTCTTCTCTGACCAAATACTTATTTGCTTGATAATTGAATCTACATGTGATATTATCGATTCAAGTGATTGAGAAAGCGTAGTTTTATGTGAGGTTGTGCTTGAAAGATCTCTCAACCTTGCAATTAACTCCTCAATTTGTTTTTTGTTATTTTAAATTTTCCCCATTAAATTTTCTTGAGTTCCTAGACCATGTTGAGGAATTGTTGGAGGTGCTTGTTGGGGTTGTTCTTCAGGAGGGTTTTCAAAATGAGGTGAATTAGGATTTTGAGGAGGAGAAGGAGGTGCATTATCATTTCCTAAAAATTAAATAAATTTACATGAAAAACCTATTAAATCTATCACACAAAAAAACAACTTACTCCTTTGACCTTCCCAACATCGTGGTGGCATTTTGATAAAGATTTCATGAAGAAACAAATTGGTTGGAGCCTTCTTGGAACATGAGTGCGTTTTTCAAGGTTTACATGCCACAAAGGAAATTGGAAACATCAAAAAATGGAATGAAATGAACTTTTTTTTTTGTTTAAATAAGTTAAAACATTAAAGGGGCCGACCACTTTTTGGCCCCCCATCTTTTTGCACATGCCCAACATCTAAAATTGATACTTTTTAGGATGTGTCGTATGGTCACGTGAACCTTCAAGTTCTTTCAACAATTGAGGTTTTGAAGGAATTTTTTTTAATTCCTTTGTCATCACATGCTACTTTGATAGAGTTTATCATTGCCTCTTGGGAGTAATTTCATATCAATATTCTTGATCCAAATCATTGACATCTATCCACCAGATATTTCACACATGTTTTTTATTGTTTCATCTTTGAAATATTGAGGAAACCATTAAAGAATTAGTTCTCCTCTTTAGCGATAATTCTTCTATAAGGGTAAGTGCACAAAGATGAGGGGCAAAAAAGGGGTCTTCTATGGCCATTTTTTTTTGAAATCGGGGAATACTGACCTTCAATGAGAAATTGAGGATAACTGTACACTCAAAATTTTAAAATTCAATAAAAACAAGGACCATAGAGCTTCAAATGTACTTTCTAAACTACTTTTATTTTTAAAAATGGTAGATATTAAGGCCTTCAACAAAGTTACCCACATAAATTGGTCCTGTCTGTTCCAACAAAAATATAACAGAGTGTCTGTTGCGGGTATATCAAAAGGTTAATTTTTTTTAGTATTTTTAAAATCGCTTCGGTGAGATATTAGCTAACAACATGGTATTGAGTCCCAATTTTTTCTAATAATTTTTTAATGTATATAATTTTTTACAAATTTTCAAAGTGAACACATCCTGAAAAATATAAATTTGACCATGTGATTCCTATATAATTTTTGAAAACTAATTGAATTTAATAATTTTTTTTTCAAATATGTGTAGAATAGAGCCTAGTTTATAAAAATGTAATTTATTTGAAATTTGAATAAACTATAAAAAAATATAGTAAAAAATACCAAACATTGGTTTTTGACAAAAAATGGATACAACAACAAAATAAATTAAAGATGAAAGCCTTAACATAGTCAAAATATGAAAAAAATTACATCGTTAAATAGCTAAGAGAGAGCTTAACATACTCAGGTGTTTGTTTTACTCGACCTTGAAAAACATGCAAAATTTATGGTTAGCACGAATGAATTATGTGAAAATTTGTAGAATATGCAAAAACACATTTTTGGGTGTTGGAAAGTCAGTCCAAACCTTTGGGTTGGAAATCCAAAGCAAATCCAAGACAAAGGCTTGGGGATTTCGAAAGCAGGACAAAGTACGAGCATGTTATAACACGCTTGTGTTATTTGAATGTATTGACAAAATGTGAGCATGTTATTGCATTGACAAAATGTGAGCACATTATAATGTGCTCGCATTATGGTCTGTATTGAAACAATTACCTTCTCTTTCTTGTCCTTATGTTTCAGGGAAACTATATACATGAAATACAAATTTAAGTATAATTTGACATTTACATATGGACATTTGCTTTAAGTTATATTTGATGTATATAGTTTTAGGATGTGTGAGAGAGGTTTTGGATTTCTAGGAGTTATAATGCAAATTTTAGTAATTAGGAGGTCAAATTTTAGTAGTCATCAAGTTATATCATCCTTCTCTCTCACTCTCTCCTTCCCTCTAGATACTCTCTATCTCTCCTCTCCCTCCCTCTCTCTCTCTTTTCCCCTCTCTCTCTCTCTCACATACACACGTCTATCTCCTCACTACCTCTCCCTCCCTTCCTCCCCCCTCTATACTTACCTTTATCTCCCCTCTCCATCTCTTTACCTACCTATCCCTCCATGACTCTCTCTCTCTCACCTATATCTCCCTCACCTCTTTATCTCTCTAAGTTCTCTATATTTTCTCTCCCTCCCTCTACCCTCCTCTCTCTCTCTATCTTCCCCCATATTTCTCTCACTCTCTCCTCTCTATCTCACCATTCTCTCTCTCCCTCCCTCTCATTCTCTCCTCTCCATCTCACCACTCTCTCTCTCTCTCTCTCTCATACACACACACACCTCTATCTCACTACCTATCTCTCCCTCCCTCCCTCCCTCCCTCTCTAATTCTCTCTATCTCTCCTCACCCTCCCTCTCTCTACCTCAACCTCCCTCCCCTTATTTTTATCTCTCCTCCTCTTAGTATCTACCCCTATTCCTCCCTCCCTCCCTCCCCCTCTTTCTCTCTCAATCTCTCCTCTTTATCTCACCATTCTCTCTCTCTCTCTCTCTCTCACACACGCACACACACACACACACACACACCTACCTTTATCTCCCTCCCTACCTCTCCTTCCATCCCCTCTCTACTTCTCTCTAAATATCCTCTATCTCTCTCCTTCTCTCTCTACTTATCTTTATATCCCCTTTCCCTCTCTGTACCTACCTCTCCCTCCATCACTTTCTCTCTCCATCCCTCTCTATCTCACCTATGCCTCCCTCCCTCCCTATTTCTGTATCTACTCTCTATTTCTCCTCTCCCTCCCTCTACCCACCTCTCTCTCTTTCTCTCTCTGTCTCTCCCTCCCCCCTTTTCTCTCTCTCTCCTCTCTATCTCACCACTCTCTCTCTCTCTCCCCCTTACCTCTCACTTCTTTATATCTACCTCTCCCTCCCCTCTCTTTACCTCTTACTCTCTCCTTCCATCTCTCTCTCTCTCCATCCCTCTTCCCCCCCTTTCACTCTCTCCTCTCTATGTCACCATTCCCTCTTTCTATTTATCTCTCCCACCTTCCCCCTTGTTCTTGAGCTCACTCTCTCCTTCCCTATCTACTCTCTATCTCTCATCTCACTAACTCTCTCTCTCTCTAGATATCTCTCTTCCTTCCTTCCTCCTCCCACCTCTTTGTCTCTCCCCTATGATGGTTGAGGGTATATGTTATAGGGATGAGGGTTGAGGGAGTAGGGTTTAGGGTTTAAGGTATATGGTTGAGGGTTGAGGGTATAGTGTATAGGGATAAAGGTTTAGGGTACAAGGTTGAATGTAGGGTTTAGGGTATAAGGTTGAGGGTATAGGGATTTAGGGTTTAAGGTATAGGGTTGAGGGATCATTTGCTAAAGGTTGATTGTATAGGGTTAATTGTATAGGGTATAGATATTAGGGTTTAGGATATTGGGTATAGGGTTGAGGGTAATTGGTTTAGGGTTTAATTATAGGGTATAGGGATTAGGGTTTAAGATATGGGGTATAGGGTTTAGGGTATAAGCTATATGGTTAAGGGTTGAGAGTGTAGGGTTTAGGGTTTAAGTAAAGGGTTGAGGGATAATATTCAGGGTTTAGTGTTTAAGGTATAGGGTTAAGGGATAGTGTTCAAGGTTGAGGGTATATAGGGTTAAGTGTATAGGGTATAGGGATTAGGGTTTAGGATATTGGGTATAGGGTATAGGGTATTGGGTTTAGTGTGTAGGGTTTAGGTTTTAAGTATAGGGTTGAGGTTTGAGGGATAATGTTAAGGGTTTAGGGTATAAGGTTGAGTGTATAGGGTATAGGGATGGGGGTTGAGGGTGTAGGGTTTAGGGTTTAAGGTATAGGGTTGAGTGTTGAGGGATGGTGTTCAAAGCTGAGGGTATAGAGTTAAGTGTATAGGGTTGAGGGTATTGGGTTAAGGCTGAGGGTTTAGGATTTAAGGATAGGGTTGAGGGTATCAGGTTAATTGTATAGGGTATATAGATGGGTAATCCCACAATAGTGGGTTACAATTTTTTGAACGAAGAATAATTAGAAATGCTCATCAAAAAATTTGAAATGGTTTACCCCTTCTAATGAAGGGGGTTCGAATGAACCACCCCCTTCTAATGAACCCCCCTTCTAATGAACCCTCCCCCCTTCTAATGAACCCCCTTTTGCACCATATAAGGGGGGTTCTAATGAACCCCCTTTTTTTACCTTCCCCCCCACCATTTCAAAATTTATGCATTTTTTTAACTATCAAAGCTTGGGAAGGAGGTGCAAATGGAGTCAACTTGATAAACCAAATTGGATGATTGTAGTGATTGAAACGTGCTTTCTAGCAACTATAAATTTAATATATTTTGTTTTTATTTTATATTTTATTTTTTAGTTTTACTGTAAATAGGTTTTTCACCGAGTGTCAAGTTTGATGAAAAATCATTGTGGAAAAATAGTAAATTTGAGGAAAAAAATTTGAAAAATATATATCCACTAGGTATTGATGTCCTCGTTCTAACAAAAAAAGAAAAATTGAATTTCAATACATACCAAAAAAGTTATGCGTGTCGAAGTGTACCTATGTCTAAATTATAAATGCTTTGACTTCAAAACTTAATTAAAAGAGAATTATTGAACAAAATGCTATGAAACAAAATGAAAGCCCTAAGAGCTTGTGTTACCAGCCTAAATTTAAAATTATAGTTTTATCCTTTGTGAAAAAATTTATGCTGTAGAGTACACACCACTTTTTAAAAATGTTGTTTTACTATTAAAAACTAGTTATCAAAGGGAGACACAAAAAAATTACAATTTGTTTAAATTTTTCAAAAAAAAATACATTTAAAATCTATAGAAAAATCTCACAAATCACTAGTTTACATCATTTTCAAATTCTAATAGTTTACCTACTATAAGTGTCAGTGAAGTTTCTCTAAAAATGTTGATTTCAATGTCCGAAGAGTTTATTTAAAAAGTGTAACCATTATTGTGGGATGACCCAGTTAGGGTTTAGAATATTGGTTATAGGGTTTAGGGTGTAGGATTGAGAGTGTATGCTTTAGGGTTTAAGTATAGGGTTGAGGAATAATGCTCAGGGTTTTGGGTATAAGGTTGATTTGTAGGGTTTAGGGTTTAAGGTATAGGGTTAGGGTATAGGGTATAGGGATTAGGGTCTAAGATATCGATATAGGGTTAAGGGTATTGGGTTTAGGGTTTAAGTATAACATTGAGGTTTGAGGGATAAGGATATAGGGTATAAGGATGAGGGTTGAGGGTGTATGGTTTAGGGTATAGGGTTGAGGGTTTATGGTTGAGGGATAATGTTCAAGGTTGAGGGTATAAGGTTAAGTGTATAGGGTATAAGGATTAGGGTTTAGGATATTGAACCATCGTGTTTAGTGTATAGGGTTAAGGGTAGAAGGTATAGGTTTAAGGGTTGAGAGTGTAGGGTTTAAGATTTAATTATAGGGTTGAGGGATAATGTTTAGGGTTTAGGGTATAGGGTATGATGAGGGTTAAGGGTGTAGAGTTTAGGCTTTAAGATATAGGGATGAGGGTTTAGGGTATAGGGTTAAGTGTAAGGTTGGGAGATTGAGAGAGAGGGAGAGAGAGATGGAAGGAGGGAGGGAGAGGTAGAGATAGAGAGAAATAGAGAGAGAAAAAGAGAGAGAAATAGAGAGGGAAGGAGGAAGGTTGGGAGATTGAGAGAGAGGGAGAGAGGGAAGGAGGGAGGTACATATGGAGAGAGCATGAGATAGAGAGAAGTATATAAGGAGAGATAAAATGGGGGAGGGAGGGAGAAGTAGAGAGAGGGAGAGAGAGGAAGAGAGAGAGAGGGAGAGAAAGAAAGAGAGGGAGAGAGATGGAAGGAGGGAGGGAGAGGTAGACATGGAGAGAGGTATATAGGGAAGGAGAGATAGAGAGAGAGAGAGAGGGTTACATAAAGAGTAGAGAGGGAAGGTGTGTGGGAGGAAGGGAGAGAGAGAAAGGGGGAGAATTGAGAGGGAAAGATAAAAAAATTAGAGAGGGAAGGAGGGAGGGAGGGAGAGAGAAAGGTGAGATAGAGAGAAGTATAGAGGGAAGGAGAGAGAGGAGGAATGTAAGGATATTGAGAGAGAGAGATGATATCAAGAGAAGTAGAGAGGGAAGGAAAGAGTGTGAAAGAGGTCTAGAGAATAAGAGATAAACAATGAGTGTGTGTGAGAGAGATAAAGATAGAGATAGAGAGATGGTACAAAACTTGCTGATTACTAAAATTTGACAGGTCTTGATTACTAATATTTAACCTCTTGATTACTAAAATTTGACATGCTGATTACTAAAATTTGATTGTATGAAAAATTGTACAAGATTTTCCAAAAAATAGAATTCACATTATAACTCTTAGAGATCCAAAACCACTCTCAAACATCTTGAAACTATACACATGAAATATAACTTAAAGCATATAGATGTGGAAGTAGATATGCATTGATCTTTTCCAACACAAAAAACATGTCTCTTTGCATCCTTTGTTTTCCTTACTCCTTTTATCCATTTGGTGTTAACAACTACATTTTCCTCGATTGAACTTCTCTTTGTAGGCTGCATAGAAACAACCAGCTTTGACTTCATTTGCAATTTGTTCCATCAATGCTAGAGATGCCATTCCCTCTCCGATCCTTCAGCTCTTGTCCTTTAAAAAAAATGGTTGTGATGAAGGGCAGGTTGAATGATACAAGGTTGTCTTGTTTGATGGGTACCATATCCAAATAGGAATTCTATCTTCCAAATGCAATGAGTTTTTTTTTTCAAGTGCCTTGAAAATAGGGTCCCTCGTATCTTTGCAAGACTATGTCTGGAGAACTGTCCAAGACTCAAGGTGGGATGCGTTGTTTCTTCTCTATTTTTAAAAATTCTCTTTCTCCTTCATATGCGCCTAATATAATGTGTCCAACATATATTATTTTCCTTATTTTTCAGGGCCTTAATCATATTCAACTTAGTTGTCATTATGTTAGATTTCCAAATGATTAGGACCCCTAGGTATCTCTTCAAGCACCAAGAAGAGAAAATGTTGGGACTAGAGTCACCTTCTCTTTCTAAACGGACCCCTAAATTTGTTGTGCAATTGTCCCCTCAACAACAAAACAATCCTTCAAATGTAAGCCCTATTAAAGCTTTGAACATTTATCAAATTGTTTGATAGTCAAAGGGTGTGTAACACATATTAGAGAGATGTACCATTTCCATAAAAAAAGAGGTGGACAACTTTTCAGTTTTGTTATTATAGATATGGAGGGGACAAAAATTCATGTTACTTGTTTTGACGATATTGCTGAACTGCATTATGGTCGAGTTGAGATAGGTGCAACTTATTTAATATCAAGATGTTCGGTGAAGGAAGCAAATAAAAAATTCAATAAATTAAATAGTAATCTGGAAATTGTCTTAGATGAAAATTCAACACTAAAACGGTGTGAAGATGCCATCTCTATGCCAAAAAAAACCTCATCCTTTGTGCTAGTTAGTGAGATAACAAATTATAGTGATAATAGTTTTGTGGATATTATTGGCATTGTAGTCCATGTTGACTATATATCATTTGTTTGTAGGAAAAATGGATTTGAAAAAATCTGACTTGAACTATTAAACTATATGATATCTCTGCTTGTTTCATTGATGTTAATTTGTGGGGCCCAAGTTGGCAAGAAAAAGGTGATGCCTTGGAGCAGATGTATCTTTCTGGTGATATAGTCATAGTTGCTATGCGGGGTGGCCATGTAGGCTACTTTAATGGAAAAGTTATCAACACGTCAACAACAATAGTCCTTGACATTAACCCTTCTATTCATGAGGCAAACACTCTCAGATCCACAGGCCTAGTCAAAGTAGAACATATGGTTTCATCTTCTTTTGCACCTCGTAGGCTTCATCCTTCAAGTGATAGAGTTACTATTTCATTCATCTTGAACAATTGCCTTGGCTTGCCAAAAACTGTTGAAGCCATTTTTAAAGCAACCATTGAAGTTGCAAAAACTATGTCTTTTTATTATCTTGCTTGCCCCTTACTAGTTAATGGGAAAGAATGTAAAAGAAAATGCACATGGCCCCATGCTAATGTCTAGTTTTGTGATTGCTACTAGATGGAAATCAAGGAATGCAAATATCACTACCTTTTGTAGTTAAAGTTGCAAGACCACTCAACTAGCCTTTGGTCTATTGATTTTGATGAAGCTCCCACTAGTTTACTGCAAATTCCAACAAAATAACTCTACATGTTGCAGCATAGCTCTAACTCTACAACAAATCCTGTTGCTGTTATTAAAGGCCTTGTTTGTAAACCTTACATCTTTACTGTGTTGATCAGAACAAATACTTACAATTTTGAGGAGTGGCTTAAAAAAACCATTGTGAAAGAAACAGAACTTTATTTCCAAGTAGAGTGTAAAATCTTGCTTTCAAATATATTAAAGATATCTGTACCTATTTTAGAAAAAGGCTGCACAAGTGAGCCCACTCTTTCACTGCTCATTTCCACTTTTCAACATTTCTCTTTGTCTTGCCTTTTTTATGCTCAGTATGGGATGCTAAGGCTTATGTTTTCCAAATATGAACATAGTTTATTCTTGCCTTTGCATGTATATATTTGCACATTTATTGAGCTCCTATGCTATTGATCTTAATATGGTGCCCACATTCAGATTTTTAGTCTATTGTAATTACCAACATAATAGAAAAGCATACTATTGAATGGTTTACTTAAATTATAATCATGTGGTTTGAAGCTCTTACCATAGTTTTGTGCACTGTTTTGGGTGTTTTCCAATGTATTCATTTTCAATAGAGACATTATACTGGCATAGTCCAAACAATTTTTAAACTTTTCTATGAACATGTTGCACATACTGCATTATCAAATGCTTTGTTATTAACATCTAAATGCTATACCCTTGAATACTATAGTTGAATTCTATTGAGTTGTTTTTGAGTATTTTTGGGTCTAATCAACATAACGCCAAAGATGTGCAAATATGACAATTGATTGTGTGAAATAGTTCTAAGCACAATTTTTGGTATTTTCAATGTTTTCAGTTATGATAAACAAATTGTAGTGGCAGAGTATAGACAATATTATTACTTGAAATAGTTCTATGCATTGTTTAAGGTACTTTTCAATGTATTTAGCTTTGATAAATACATTGTACTAGTTTGCTACAAACAATTTTATAGCTTTTATATGAACATGTTCCATATGCTATGTTATTAAATGTTGCTAAGAATAGAAAACTCAACAAACAATAACAAAATCGTCTTCCATGTGTAAATTTGAGAAGGATACAAAGCAAACGGATAACTCCAATGCTGCACCTAATTCAAGCTACATTATTTGGTACTAAATATTATAGACAAGTCAGGAAATTTTAAAAGAGCCATTAGACAAACACTTAAGAATAGAAAACTCAACAAACAATAACAAATTGTCTTCCATGTGTAAAGTTGAGAAGGATACAAAGAAAATAGATAACTCCAATGCTGCACTTAATTCGAGCTACATTATTTGGTACTAAATATTATAGAAAAATTGGGAAATTTTAAAAGAGCTATTAGAAAAACACTTAAGAATCACAAAGATACCAAACAACAATAAGTAGAGGCCAAAAGTTCTATAAGTCAGTAACATGTTTTGAAAATTCTAGTATATTAAACTATATATGCACATACTCTAGAAACATTCTCAAAAAAATTATGTTGCATTTGAATAATAAGTTTAAAATTCTGTAACTATGTTCTATTTTCCATTTTGTTGTAAACAATGATTTTGGCAAACCAAATGCTCTCTAACTCTTCTAGGGTTTTTCACCTAAAAGGAGAGAGATGGGCCAAAATGAAAATGTTTACACTCAAGATTAATGCAATGAGGGATGAAATGTGTCTAAATGTAATGTCCTAAGTGCAATAAACTGAAAAAGAAAGATGATTATTAATGTGAAACCTAAGAAATACAAAGTGATGGAAAACACATTGTGATATGCAAAAATGCCTAAAATTGCAAGTAAATGACGAAATAACATAATAGAATCAGAGAGGTGCACCTGGAGATAGAAAGTGGATGGCATGAAGGCTTGAAATCCTAATAAAATTGATGAAGAAGTCAATTGGGACACTTGTGCCAGTCTGGGCGACTTAGTCCTAGATTTGGAAAACTGCCCAAAAACCAATTTCTTCCCAATGGGTACTCAGATTTGTAAAAAAATAACTGAAAATAAAGTCCAGTGGGACTAAGTTTCCCAAGGTGGTGACTTAGTCCACTTCTGAATCTCTAAAAATTTGGAAGTGGAAACATATATTCTAGGTTTGCACTTTAGTTTCCTATAGGTGTCTGCTTCTGAAACTCTAATTTTTGAACCTGAAAATGAGTTTTTGTTGATATTTTTACTTGTTGAATGAATAGAAGACTTGAGAAACCTTGAAACTTGATCTCTAATTATTTCCAAGCTTCCAAGAGTCCTAAATCTGCAAACACACAAGAAGAGAAGAAATGTTGAATATTAGGGCATGGGGCTTTGCCTTGGTCAAACCCCTTGTAGGTAATTAAACCAAAATGATGAAATAATGGAATGAAACATGCAATAATGGAGTTGATTACCTTTCCATGATGTTTGATCTTGAGTTTCTACAACAAAACATGAATAATATGCCTTTGAATGTCCTTGGGAGCTATCTTGATGTCTTGCAATGATAAAACCCTAACATGCTTGACTTGAGAACATGATGAGTGATGAAGGATAGTGAGTTATGACTTAAGATGAGTTAGGAGGTTGAAAAATGAGGGTAAAAACCCTTATTTATACACAATTATTCCTAATTTCTAGAAAATACCTCATCATAGGCCAACCTTAAATCTTAAAGAATAAAAACCCAAAAGAAATTTGAATTAATTTTGATTTTTGAGCAAAATGGGACTAAGTCGCTCAAGGTGGCGACTTAGTCCACTTGGGATATTTTGAGTGGATGTCAGAGATTAAGATATTTTAAATGTTGTTTACCGAGTTCTTCTTCAATAAGACACTTAATTAGGGCCTATAAGTGCATGAAGGGGCCATTTAAAGCATAAGAAATGTGTAAATATTGATGAAAAGCCTAGGAAGGTGTGAAAGTTTGTTATAAGACTTTGTACAACACTTTGAAATAGGTCTTGGTAAGGTTATTTAGGTGAATTATAACATTATGGTCATAGAAAACGTGAGGATGTGTTACAACACCTTACAACACTCTTGCAAGACATCAATAAATGTATTTTATTGAATTTGCAAGGGTTCAAGACCTAGTGTGGATGTGTAAACACCTCACAACACCAAATCAAGGCCTTATTAAGTCTAATTTATCATCAATTATTCCCATATCAAGCAAAGTATACACTTTTTGGAAACACATTAAATCCCCGATTTAGTGAGAGGATGAATTTGCTTCAAACTCATGCTAAAGTAGCCATTCAAGAGGAGTCCAATCATACCAATGTGGATGAAAAAGAATGAAAAAGATCAAAGGAGGTTGCGCAAGCCCCTAGGATCCAAGATCCTAATTCAAACCAACATAAGTGCAAGAGGACACATGCAAGGTGAATGATTTGCAATAAGACAAGATACATGATCATACAATGGAAAGAACTGAAATGAATGAAAATGGGGTGGATCAAGCTTTGACCGTCTATCCAACATGTTGTGGATTAGATCTAGGCTTGTTTGTTTGGAAAAAAAAGAAATGCATACTCACTCTAGGCCGATGGAACTCTTGGCTATCTTCCAGGTGAGAAGGCCAAAGGTATACTCACTTTGGGGCCACAAAAATTTTGGTTGTTCGTGGGGTGAGAAATCCAAAAAGGTGGCTATGGGGAAAGTCCTACCGTTGGTTGGGCTTCCTGCTTAACCATACCAAAGTTATACCTCCTGATAACTTTGATAAGGCACCACAATGAAAATGATTTTGAGCTCTACGAGGTAAGCAAAACTTCGTATGCTTGACACTCATAGACATTGTAAATGTAAAATAGTGTGAGGAATATTTAAAGGGATTTTTCTTAGTTCGTGCAAGGTCTCATCTTAGGGAAAATCATGCTCAATGTCTCTAAGAGAGGATAAGTGCAAACGGTCTCATATTTTTTCCAAGAGAGGACAATGCAAGGTCTCATCTTGGGGAACATCGTGCCTAATGTTTCCAAGAGAGGGAATCACAAGAAAAAAAATCGCACATTGAAATGTGAGAGGTGATGTATGCCCCCACTTTAAAGCAATTGCGAATACTAGTACTGTGAGCAATTGCTTTAAAGTAGAAGGAGGACATGAGAGCTTATTCAGAAAGCCCTATGCCAAGTCACATGTTTTCAATAAGCTACGTCATGAAAAAGGGAAGTATGTCACATGCGAGCTAACTTAAGGAATGTCATCTACATCCCAAGCTTGCTCTTATATGTTCATGAAAAGTTAACAACTAGCTAAAAGAGGCAACGATAGGTGACATATGAGGAAAAGGCTACTAAACCCCTTGCGCCCACTGAGTGTAGGAAAAAGGTGAGTTGAAAAAATTGATGAAATGCAGGTGAGAGTGAAAATCAGTATCAATTAGAGAATTACCCATGTCCCCACAGAGGGAATCATACCAATCTCCTAAAAATGTTGGATTTTACTACTCAAAGCTTTAAATTCATTAGTAGAGTGACCATGAACTCTATGATAGGCACAAAATGAATTTATTGCAAGTTCGTGGAGGAAGAGATATAAAGTGATCTTGGAGGAGTCTTGACAAGATACCCTCTTGATCAATGGGAGAAGATGGTCCTGTAGCTTGTTTCAAAGATACATCTTGCTTAGTATTAGTTGTCATACCTACGCAAGACTCTTTAAATTGTGATATTTTGTTCTCTCCTTTGCAAGAGGGTGTAAAATCTAATGAATTCAATTCATTAGTGTTTTGCGTGATGAAATTGACATGAAGTGGAGATGTGTTGATGTTGAGTGAAGTCTTGGTGATTTCTATTAAAGGACAATAACCAAGACCATATGCTATTTGTTGTGTAATGGGATCTATAAGGTTGCAGATTCCTTGTTCGTGAGCACTACATCCTTTTCCACTATAGCCAAGTTGCTTCATAAGTTCATAACCTTTTCCATAAAGCTTTGTCATTGCTTTTGAATCAGGTGGTTGTTTGTTGTTGTGTTTGTCAAAGGTTGTTGTGTAATTGGTTTTGTTTTGGTCTAAAGTGGTTGAGGTGGATGCTTTTAAAGGATCATCCATGAGTAGTCGTGTGAATTCTAAGGAACCCCAATCATTGTCTCATAGTTTCACGATTTGTTCAATATGTTGTTGTTTGTCCTATTGTTGCACATGTTCTACTTGTATAGTTGGTGTTAATGTGTTTAAATGATTGGATTTATTTTTCTCAAGGTTCAAATAAATATTTGGATTAGGGTTAGCTTCAAGGATGTGTACTATGTTGTTGTAACAATGAAGAGTGGAAGGCACACAATTCATTTCATGAATCCATGCCCTACCTAGAAGAAGGTTATATGAAAGAGCATGAGGCATAACCTGGATTGGTATATTCAATGTGACTTCTCCAACTGTAATAGGTAAAGTGATCACACCAAGCGATTTCCTTTCTTCATTCTCAAAGCCCTTAATAGATAAAGAATCAAATTGAAATTTTTATTTATCCACATGAAGCCTATCGAAGAGGTTTACGCTACACACATTAAGGGCTGAGCCATTGTCAATAAGGGTTCGCTTTATCCCTGTTGTATTGTATTGAGCAATGATCATGAAAGCTTCATTTTGTTTTTGCATGTCCAAAGGGGGGAGTTCATTCTGGTGGAAAATAACATATTTGTTAGCATTCAATCCTTGAATTATGGTTGCTATGTCATTCAATTGCATATTAGAAGGGATAGGAACTTGTTGTAAGGCCGTTTGAAGCATAGTGTGATAGGTAGGTGGATTTTGGAGTAAATCCCATAGGGGTATCTTTGCAGGAGTATTCTTAAGTTGTTCAACAAGATCATACTCCCTAATGTGTGAATTTATTTGAGGAGCACTAGGCAATATTGGATTAGGAAAAGGTAATGGTGTTGGGGTGGGTTGTTGAGGGGATGGATTGTTTCTAGTGTAGTGTGTGTGAGCAAAAAAATCATGATTAGATGGGTAAAGGGTAAACTTGGGTTTAGGTGGAGGTGGAGGATTATGCGATGGTGGGTAGAGGATGAGTTCAGGTTGTTGTTTGTGTGAAGGTGGGTGGAGAATTAGAGAGTTCTTAGGATGTCCCATGAGGTATGTATGAGGTCCATTGATCAAGAGGGATCTAATGGACACTTGCACATTCATAACCTCAACGGTCTTGGTTTGATGTATCTCTAATGAAGGGAAATATAGAGTCATCTTTTTATCTAAAGAAGACACATTACTATTGTTTTCATTTTCTTGCACCATGATGTTCTCCCTAGAAGGAGAGTTTTTAGGAGAACTACAAATCAAATATTCTTGACATTCATGGATTGGTTCTTCTAAAAGGAATTCATCACAAGTAGGGGAATGGTCAATGGTGAAATGTTCTTGATTAAGAAGGGTTTTTCTAGATAAAGGGGGACAAGTAATGACCACCATCAATTTTGTTTTCTGACAACAAAGTATCTTCTTCGCAACTATGAGAGATACTAGGGGAAGAACACATGTTAGTGTCATGATTACTGATGGTTGTATTGTTTTGTTTAAGAAGAATTTTGTGAGGTGAAGGGGACAACTAAGATTCTCATGATCTTCACAAAATAGGTTTTCTAACATAAAAGTATCATCTTCACAACAAGGAGAGATACTACGAGAAAAAGAAATTGTCATGTCATGATCATCTAAGGTTGTGCTATGTTGGTTGTGAATGTTTTGTCCACTAAGAGAGGTAAAAGGAGAGAAACAACTAAGATTCTCAAAACTCTCATTAATTGATTCTTCTACTAAAATATCTTCTTCACCAAGAGGAGAGATATTATGAAAAGAACAAGTATGATTGTTAGGAATGGCCCAAGTTGTAGTCTCTTTCACTAAAACACTCTCATAGGGAGGGGATAGGAAATGTTTCTTAGCATGTCTACATATGTAAGGTAGTAAGATTGTTTGAATAAGAATGAAAAGCACATGCAACAATTTCATGCTATGTTTCAACAATGTAAACAATGTATATCCAAAGATGCAAAACATTTTTATCCAATAGATGCAAAACTTTAAGAATGCAAACAATGTATATCCAAGAATGAAAAGAAATTTTATTAAACTTCTGCAAAGTTTTATGAATAGAAATATTATGTATGCAAAAGTGAAAGTACTTTTATCCATGTTATGATTTTTTTTAGAAATGTGAGCATTTTCAGATCTAATGATGCTTGTAATTGAAATGATTTGAAAAATGACTAACCTAAATTGATGTTTTTGAGCTAAATACATAAAAAAAATGATCCAAAAAATTTCTAGACTTGTAGTATATGATACTAGGAGGCTTAGGAAGCACAAAAATGAGGTTTTTGATGTTGTAATAAATAGTGAAAAATTAAGACAGGGACTAAGTCGCCCAGATTGGCGACTTAGTCCCAGTAAGGGATTTTTTTAGAATTTTCAATAATTTTGATTTGGATGATTGATGTACTATATAATGTAGAACTAACATGTAAACATTATTTTTCAATGATATACAATGATTGGAGATGCAAAAATGCAACCTATATGGACTTTCAATAATGCAAAAACTTGAAACCCTAGATGCAAATTAAGCAATACAAATCTTAATTCAAGGCTAATATGAGCTAGATCTAGGATTATGAAGGAATAAAAAATAGAAAAGATGGTATTCTAAAGGAAGGTTTACCAAAATGTAAACAATGATTTTGACAAACCAAATGCTCTCTAACTCTTCTAGGGTTTTTCACCTAAAAGGAGAGAGATGGGACCAAATGCAAATGTCTACACTCAAGATTAATGAAATGAGGGATGAAATGTGTCTAAATTTAATTTCCTAAGTGCAATAAACTGAAAAAGAAAGATGATTATTAATGTGAAACCTAAGAAATACAAAGTGCTGGAAAACATATTGTGATATGCAAAAATGCCTAAAATTGCAAGTAAATGATGAAATAACATAATAGAATCAGAGAGGTTCACCTAGAGATAGAAAGTGGATGGAATGAAGGTTTGAAATCCTAATAAAACTGATTAAGAAGTCAACTAGGACACTTGTGCTAGTCTGGGCGACTTAGTCTTAGATTTGGAAAAACTGCCCAGAAACTAGTTTCTTCCAAATAGGTGCTTAGATATGTAAAAAAAACACTAGAAATCAGGTCCAGTGGGACTAAGTCGCCCAAGGTGGTGACTTAGTCCACTTCTGAATCTCTAAAAATTTGGAAGTGGAAACAAATACTCTAGGTCTGCACTTCGGTTTCCTACAGGTGTCCGCTTCTGAAACTTTGATTTCTGAACCTAAAAATGAGTTTTTGTTGATATTTTTACTTTTTGAATGAAGAGAAGACTTGAGAAACCTTGTAACTTGATCTCCAATTATTTCCAAGCTTCCAAGAGTCCTAAATATGCAAACACACAAGAAGAGAAGAAGAAATGTTGAATGTTAGGGCATGGGGGTTTGACTTGGTCAAACCCCTTTTAGGTAATTAAACCAAAATGATGAAAGAATGGAATGAAACATGCAATAATGGAGTTGATTACCTTTCCATGATGTTTGATCTTGATTTTCTGTAGCAAAACATGAATAATCTGCCTTTGAATGTCCTTGGGAGCTATCTTGATGTCTTGCAATGATAAAACCCTAGCTTGCTTGACTTGAGAACATGATGAGTGATGAAGGATAGTGAGTTATGACTTAATATGAATTAGGAGGTTGAAAAATGAGGGGAAAACCCTTATTTATACATAATTATGCCTAATTTCCTGAAAACACCTCATCACAGGCCAACCTTAGGTCTTAAAGAATAAAAACCCAAAAGAAATTTGAATTAATTTTGATTTTTGAGCCAAATGGGACTAAGTCACCCAAGGTGGTGACTTAGTCCACCTAGGAAATTTTTAGTGGATGTTAGAGATTAAGATGTTTATATGCTATTTATTGGGTTCTTCTTCAACAAGACACTTAATTAGGGCCTGTAAGTGCATGAAGGGGCCATTTAAAGCATAAGAAAGGTGTAAATATTTATGACAAGCCTAGGAAGGTGTGAAAGTTTGTTACAAGACTTCAAAACACTTTGAAATAGGTCTTGGTAAGGTTATTTAGTTGAATTATAACATTATGGTCCTAGAAAAGCACAAGGATATGTTACAACACCTTACAACACTCTTGCAAGACATCAATAAATGTATTTTATTCAATTTTCAAGGGTTCAAGACCTAGTGTGGATGTGTAAACACCTCACAACACCAAATCAAGGCCTTATTAAGTCTAATTTATCATCAATTATTCCAATATCAAGCAAAGTATACACTTTTTGGCAACACATTTTTGTGCCTATATACCTTGAGTTTTGTCATTTTTCCTTCATGGTTTGCTTACACATATTATTATGTGTTCTTGCTATCTTTTCAATTATTTTTTTTGATTCAAATAGCTGGAAAATGTTGATCTATAGAATTCTCTTTTGAGTATTTTACTATTTTTCTCTTCCTATATATTACATTCAAAAATATATAGTCTTCTCTACATTGCATTTTTGTCTAATATATGAGAGCACTCTAGGCAATTTACGATGGGTTGGTCGGGCCTATTTACAACATCGATGGATTTTGTTGACCATGTGGGCCGGCGGTGGTGGAGTTGGTTGCCTCGATCAATAGGAATAGAATGGTGAAATCTTGCCATCCACCTTTGTTAGATAGAATATTGCAGGGTTTAACAAGTCTTGTGCTCCGCAATCTACAGTGTTTGGCCTCTTGTTAATGTAAGTTGTTTTGCAATGTCTTTTTTCCATTCCATACACATCTAACTAGAGACATATTTTGATAGATTCTAATATAATGTTGAGCTCAATGCAAGCATATATGGAGAAGGAGATCTGAAGCCCATGTATGGGACAATTCATACCTAAAAGATGACCATAGTTGTAACCATAAACTAGGTTTGTTTTATAAATTTATATTTTACTAAGTTATACATTCAACCCTTTTCTTCCTGCATGGCTAGATAGGCTCCGGTGCATATGAAAATTAGGTATGTTATAAAGTTATATGTATTCATTCTATGCTTTGAAGCAAAACCTTTGATATTTCTTTGATGTCTTCCTTTTAAATATATCTGGGTATTTCATCCATGAAATTGGTTCTGATTTGAAACAAGATCTCTAATATATTCTTCTTTTCCTATATTTATCCACATTACAAAAAATTTCCATCTTGCCCAACTCTTTATCGACATTCTATTTTTTTAAAAAGTTATTGCAGCAAAAAAAGCACTAGAAAAAGGAAATCATATATGAGAATACGTAATTTTTTTGCAACTTCCTCATTGTGTAATATATGATGAAACTCCATGAAGTTTCTCATTGCCATTTCATATTGTACTTGCTCGAGAGTTTGGCAAGATCCCACTAGGCTTCACAATGCTGATGTGGTGGGGAGGAGAACGAGCGTGGGTTTTGTTCTTTTTCCTTTTACCATCATATATTTGTTGCTATATATACATGCATGCACAAATTCTTACATGCACTTGACTATGATAAACACAGTCTATTGTACACCTTACATTTCTCCGTGTTTCTACAGTTATCTTTTTAGCTTATGGAAAAAAATTATCTGTAAGCAGGTCTTTATCAACATCCCAACTTTTAAAAATTGTCACACCAAAAAAAATACTACATTTATAAGAAATCATACATGTAAACACCCAAATTTCCCCTACATCGCGATTGTCTGATAAATGATATGACTCCATTAAATTTTTGATGGGTCTTCCATACTTTTCTTGCTCGGGGGTTTGGCTAGAGCCCATGAGGCTTCATGATGCCAATATGGCAGGGAGGAGAATGAGCATGGGTTTTGTGGTTTTTCCTTGCACCATCATATATTGAGTGCTACAAATACACAACATACTGTATTGTACCAAGTGCATTTCTCCACGCTCATACAACTGTCTTTTCAACTTGCCAAATCAAATATTTAAACCCAACTCTTTATGAAAATACCTATTTTCTTAAGGTTATCACAACAATTATATGATGCAATAATCTTTGAAAAATGGGTATAACATCATAGACTTGATTGAAAATTTGAGCTCCATTACTTGGCATTAAATATTATAGACAAATCATTTATGCAAAATACACATGTAAAAATATTTACAAATTCCGCAACACAAAAAATTTAGAACCCTCAAATCTGCTATAAAATGGAGCTGAAGGGTGATCCCACAATACTGGTTTACAATTTTTGGCCAAACTAGACACTGAATTGATTTTTTCTAACTAAATCTTCACTTTCAAGCACTTATAGCAGTTAAACTGTAAGGAATTTGAAGATGATGAAGACTAGTGATATGTGACATTTTGTCTGTAGATTCTAAATATATATTTTTCAAAATTTTTGGAATCAGATTGCACTTCTTTTTCCATCTCCTTTGAAAACTAGTTTTTTTCAGTAAACACCATTTTTAAGGAGTGATACTGATTGTATAACACATAACTTCTTTTCCATGAAGGATAAAATTCTATTTTTTTTGAATTTAGATTTGTAACTATGATATCTAGTGCTTCCAATTGGTTTTATAGTGTTTTATTGAATATTTTTTCCTTAATCAAGTTTCGAATTCAAACCAATTACAATTCAGACATACTTATAAAAAATAAATTTTAAATGAATTCATTTTATCCCCCAAAAGGTAAATCAAAAGTGATTTTTTATCAACATTTTGATAGGTGTAAAGGAGATTCTATTATAGGTATGGTTTAAAACTAGCATGGTTCTATCCAAGGGGGTTTGATCTAAGGTAGTTTGATCAAACCCTCTTCAATTGGAATGCTTTAAATGAAACATTTTAAGTCTTAATCATTATATTTTCTAAAAATATGTAATTTCAACAAAAAATAGAATCTCCCAGAAATTGTAAACCAACTTTGTGGGATCACCCTGAAGGCGAAAATTTTAACAATAGTCTGTTATCAAACCAACACCACAATCACTCTTTCGACGATGCAACTTAATCAATATATTTTCTCCGCACCCAAACAAAATAATGACGACAATTAAAATTTTGTTATAAGGAGCTTCAAAAAGATGAGGGAAAAAGAATATCATGAAACATATTGGTACAAGACAAACAACCTATGTAACAATTGTAAGAGGTGTTAGGATAATACTTAAGAATCAGATGTAAATGACAGATGAACGGAAACCTTTGGCCTGCTTTCAATTTCTTTGGTCTATGCATGTTTTTCTACCTCTCTTAAAGTTCTATTTAATGTGGGTTTCTGATCGTCTGTCATTTACCTATGATTCTTAAGTGTTTTCTAATAGCTCTTTTACAATTTCTCAAATAACAGATGATCAAAAACCCATTTTAAATAGTGTACTATAGAAAAAAGTACCCTTTGCTTGACATGAGATGAATTCATGATAAATTGGGCTCAATGAGGCCTTAATGTTGTGTTGTGAGGCATTTTATGCGTCCACACTAGGTCTTGGACCCTTGAAAACTAAATAAAATGCTTTTAATGACATCTTGTGAAGGTGTTGTGAAGTGTTGTAAGACATTTCTACATTCTTATAGACTTTATTCATTACAATTTACCTAAAAACCACCTTTTCATCCCTAATCAAGTCCTATTTTAAAGTGTTGTAAAGTGTTGTAACAAGATTTCACGCTTTTCTAGGCACAACTTCACTATTTATCCCTTTCTCATGCTTTATTCGACCTCTTTATGCCCTCATATGCTTTAATCAAGTGTATTTTTGAATGTAAGCCTGATAAACAACATTAAATACAAGATAATTTTTAACACCTATTTTCAGGTCCTAGGTGGGACCCATTTGCCATCAATGGTGAATGAGTCCCCCTTGGCTCCAAATTCAAATTTTTTAAAATTTCCTTTCAGGTTTTTATTCAAAAACACTTGATGTTGGCCTATGATGGGGTATGAATGATTAACTAAGGCACAAGGTTGTATAAATAAGTGTTTTTCTCCTCATTTCAGATATCCCTTATTCATCTCCTAATCTCTCATTCATCTCTTAATCTCACAACTCAATCACATCATCAAGTCAAGCAAGCTAGGGCTTTCAGTTTGCAAGACATCAATTTAGCTTCCTAAGACATCCAAGGGCAGATTCTACATTTTTTTTTGCAGAATTTCAAGATATATCATCATGGCAAGGTAATCCATTCCATTATTGCATGTTTCATTACTTTCTTTCATCATTTTGGTTTAATTATTTAAAAGGAGTTTGACCCCCATGCCTTAACATTCAACATTTCTTCTTCTTTTCTTATGTGTATGCAGATTTAGGTCCTTTGGAAGCTTGGAAATCATTGAAGATCAAGTTGCAAATTTGTTAAATTCCTCTCTTCATTCAAAAAGTGAAAGAATCAACAAAATCTCATTTTTGGGCCTGTGAATTAGATTTTTGGAAGTGGACACCTGTAGAACATCAAAGTGTAGATCAGAAGCTAAGAATTCTACTTTTGAAAATTTAGAAATTCAAAAGTGGACTCATTTTCCATGGGTGGTGAATGAGTCCCATTTCTAGGTCAATTTTATGTTTTATGCATTTTTTGACACCCTTTTGACAAAAATAGATTCTAGTTCAGTTTACCACAACTGGGACTGATTCACCCAGAATGGCAAATGAGTCCCTTTAGTCCTGAAAAACATCATCAATAGCATTTCGGAAGCAAATCCAGTCCTCATCAAAATCCTAGGTGCACACTTTTAGTCTGATTCATTTCTGTTGCATCTTTCCATTCATTTGTAGGTGATTTTGCATTACACAATGTGTTTTCAAATAAGTTATTTTACCTTATTTTATTTTTATTAGTCAAGCAATATTATTAGTTTATTGCATTTAAAAATTGCATCTAGTAATTTTTCATCCCTTTTCTATCCATATCACACTAATATTCAAATGTAAACATAAGCATTTTTTGGACCCATCTTTCTCCTTTTAGGTGAAAAACCCTAGAAGTGTTAGAAAGAAAGTAGGTCACAAAAATTTATGTTTCAAATAGAACTTTAACATATGGATAATTGAAGGTGTAAACTACACCTATGAAAAGTTTGTTGTACAGAGCTTCTACTGAAAAAATACATATAGCACTAAAGATGCACAAAGATCACAAAGAACAATAACCAGAGGCCGAAAAACATACACAGAGCAAAAGAAATTCAAAGCAATCCAAAGGTATAGGTCAATGTTATGTTTGTAGTTCATACCAATCTACTAAATTTCAAAATTTTTAAAGTTAAAAACAATTCTTGTGACAAGGACAATAGAATAAGATACTCCTAAACTATCATGCCAAACAAAAAAATACATGAGGACACAATCCTTAATCGAATGCACGAAAGCATTTACCTGGTTAAGATATCAAGAATACAAGAGCTAAACTACATAAATGAATAGGTTGTAATAGAGAGCTTCAAACAGACGAGAACAAGAGAATATGATGAAACATATTGATACAAGAAAACCAATTTATGTAACAGTTGGAATTTACCTTTTGGTATTTGTTTCAAATTTCTGCTAGGATTGGGGGTTGTTTGAGATGGTGTTTGCGTGCTCTGCAAGCCGAGCTAGGGCGACCGTGCCCTAGCTCGTTCTCTGTGTGTTGCTCGCTTCTGCGTTGTGGGGGGGGTTTTTTGAAGCTATCGGGGCTGTGGTGGTGGGGTTTTTTTCTTTTCTGGAGGCCTTCTTGCTACTGTTTGGGTGGCTTGTGGGTGGAAGGGTTTTGATCCTGCCCTTGGGGTCTTTTCTTTTTTCCATTTCTTGCTAAAGTGTCCTGGGGGTTTGCATGCCTGCTGGGGATCTTGTTTTTTGCTATGCCGGGTGGGGAAACATCTGGGGTTAGCCCCAAATTGGATTTCCGTTCAGCATTTGGTTCGAAGCCTTCGGCGCATGGAGTGAATGTTTTTGATAATACGCTGTTTTCTTCAGAGATGGAGATGAATGATCTAGGATCGGTTAATGGTTCCCGAATTACGAAGATTAATGGGTGTTTGGAAAGATGCAAAGAGCGACCGAAGCTGATTATCCCGATGGAAATGCTTGCAGATGATATTGAATACTATTCAAGGCACTCTTTTTATTGCAAGTTCATGGGTTTGAGAGTCTCGCTGCATTTTTTGGAATCCTGGGCTCAACGGACTTGGATGCCGGAGGGGGAGATGGAGATTAGGCTCCTTGCGAACAACTTTTTTATGGTCTCTTTTGATTGCATGGCAGATCGGAATAAGGTCTTCGAGGGTGGCCCCTATTTTTATAACCAGGTGGGTTTGTTTATCAAGCCATGGCATGCTGGCTTCAACCCGACTGAGGCAATACCGAGTCGGATTCCAGTTTGGGTTCGGTTGCCGTGGTTTCCAGTTGAGTGTTGGCGGGATGACGTGTTGCATTTGGTGGCTTCAATGCTCGGTAAACCTATTGGGTCTTCACAACAGACGCAGTATAAAAAGGTAATGACTTTTGCTCGTATCTGTGTAGAAATTGATTTAAGCAAGCCACTGCCAGATTCTGTTGAAGTGAGTGCTGGATCATATACTTGGGTTCAACAGCTAGATTACGAAACCCTACCTTTTCGGTGTCGTCTTTGTCATGAATATGGTCACTTGCAGCGTAGGTGCCCTAGGGCTAAGCCTGTGGTGCCCCAACCTTCTCAGCCTTCTCGTAATCCTCCTAGGACTGATAATGGTAAGGAGCCTATTCCGGGTGATGGTAATGGAGATGATGGTTATGTCCCTGTTAAGGCTCGCAATAGGAATCGGGGCCAGAAGCGGACCTTGAGGGAGAGGCAGGATGATGAAACTTTTAATAGGTTTGAGGTGCTGGATGATCTCAGCCAGGAGGAAGTGAATCGGGGTTGCTGAACTTGGATCAGGGAACTTTGGGTACAGGACAGGATGGGCCACCATTGGAGGCCATGCAGGATGTGCAGGAGATTGGGGTTGGGCAGATGGATACGGATCAACAATTGATTGTCCAGACTGAACAAGAATCTTCTATTGGAGCTTCGAAGAGTGGTGGAGGTGGCTCCCCATTGCCCCTGAAAGGTGGCAAGGATGTGGGGAAGAGCTCTTTGGCCTCCTCTCGTTTAGGTATTCAGCAAAATGAACTGAAGAAAGGGGTTGGTGATAGGACTTCCAAGCTGGGAAGGAAAAAGGATATGGAGAAGATTAAATTAACTGGGGAAACTTTGGTGGAGTCAGGGTCAGTCAAGACTCTTGATTCACATTTTTCATGCCCCCAGAAATGATTGTTCTCTCATGGAATGTAAGGGGCTTGAACAGTGGCCCTCGACAAAAAGCTGTTCGTGATTTGGTTAGGAATCATTCTCCGGATGTTCTTTTTCTTCAGGAGACTAAATTATCTGTAGATAATATGTTGGCCATGGCTCCTAAGCTGTGGAAATATGGTGAATGCCAGTGTGTGGGGGCTCTTGGTGCTTCTGGAGGGGTGGCTTGCTTTTGGAACCCTCGGAAGATTTTCCCCCTATGGTGGATGTCCTCTAGATCCTCTATATCCCTTGTCGCCTCTTGGTATGAGACTGGTGAGTGTATTCTCCTCTCTAATGTGTATGCTCCTGTTGAGTTTCTGGGTAAACAACTTCTATGGTCCCATCTTCGTTTTTTTCGTAGCTTAGCTCCTTACCATCCGTGGGTTATGGCTGGCGATTTTAATGCTATTGTGGAATTGTCTGAGAAAAGAGGTGGAATTCCTAGGTTGGAGCCTTCTGCTCTGTTATTCAGAGATAGCATTTCTGAATTAAATCTTATTGATGTTCTACCTAGTAATGGTCGCTTCACTTGGAATAATAGGAGAATTGGTGAGAGTTGTGTTGCTGAGAGGCTAGATCGTTTCTTGGTTTCCTGTTATTGGGTTGGAAACTTATGGTCCACTCGATCTGAAATTCTTGATTGGAGAGGTTCTGATCATTGGCCTATTAAGCTTAGTATTATCTCTGCACGGGGGCCTCGGTCTCCCTCATTCAAGTTCCAGCTTATGTGGTTACGGGATCCCACTCTTCATGATTATGTGGCTGAGTGGTGGCGGATTGGTAGACCAACTTTTGGTACGGCAATGTACACATTCTCCAAGCTTCTTCAGTTTGTCAAATATCAGCTTAAAAGGTGGAATCGGCGATGTTTTGGTAATATCTTTCATGCTAAGGTTGCCGCACAGGAGGAGTTGAATAATATTACGCGGTTGATTCGTGAGAATGGGGCCTCTGAGGATCTTCTAAGGGAGGAGGCTAAGACTTTGAAAGTGGTTGAGGAATTTGAATTGCGGGAAGAAATCTATTGGAAGCAAAAGGCCCGGGTTGAATGGTTACAGGAAGGTGATAAAAACACCGCCTTCTTCTTCAATTCTGTGAAGGATAGGAGGCATGGTAATTCCATTCCTTTTCTGGTGAATGATAGGGGTGAACGTCTTGCCTCGTTTCAAGAAATCTCTGCTGAGGCATCTCAGTATTTTGCTACTTTATTTAGGGAGGATTCACAAGGGGGCTCTGTTGAGGAAGCACAGGTTCTTTCTTGTATTCCTCAGTTGGTCTCCAGGGAGGCGAATGAGTATTTGATGAAAGATATCTCTCTTGATGAGCTGGAGGGGATTGTGTTTCAGATGAAGAAGGGTAAAGCTCCTGGTCCCGATGGTTTCCCGATTGAATTTTTTCAGGAATTCTGGGATATCATAAAGTTGGATCTTCTGGCTGTTGTCCTTGAGTCCCAAAGGAATAAACAGATGCTTCGTGCTCTGAACTCCACCTTCCTTGCTCTCATACCCAAGTGTGAAGGGGCTGATAGGTTATCTCAGTTCCGGCCTATCTCTCTTTGCAATGTGGCTTATAAAATCATCTCAAAGTTATTGGCTGAGAGACTGAAGAAGTGGCTTAAAGTGTTGATTTCGGAGGAACAGAGTGGATTTGTGGCAGGTCGGCAGATTCTTGATGGGGTTGTCATTGCTACGGAGACCATCCACTCCATGGACAACTCCCATGAGAAGGCTATGTTCATTAAGCTGGATATGGCTAAGGCTTATGACAGGGTTAGATGGTCTTTTTTGCAGAAGATCCTTGTTGCTTTTGGTTTTGGTGAGGAGTGGATCCAATGGGTCATGAGCTGTGTCACGTCTGTTTCCTTCTCAGTTTTGATAAATGGAGATCATTCTAAACTTTTTGGTGCCTCTAGGGGTTTGCGCCAAGGGGATCCTCTTTCTCCGTATCTTTTTCTGCTTCTTGTGGAAGGCCTTGGTCGTTTGTTGAAAAGAAGGGTGGAGCTTGGCATCATTCAAGGTTGGCGATGGGGTGGAGACTTGCCTCCGCAATCTCATTTGCAGTTTGTTGATGATACTGCCCTGATGGGGATGGCTACTGTTAGGGAAGCTACTAACTTGAGGCAGGTGTTGGACATATATCTTGTTGCTTCAGGACAATTGATTAATGAGGAGAAGTCTTCCATATTCTTCTTCAACACGCCGAGCCCCATACAGAGAAGAATTGCTAATATCTTAAGGTTTCAGATAGGGGTTCTCCCTTTGACTTATCTGGGTTTCCCAATTTCTGTTCGCCATCTTCCCAAGGGTTCTTGGCAGAATATTATTGATAAGCTCCGTGCAAAAGTTAATCATTGGACCCACAGATGGTTGTCTTTTGCGGGGCGGGTTCAGCTTCTCAAGTCGGTGGTGCAGGCTCTCCCTACCTACAGATGTATGCTTCAGGTGGCTCCGATGGGTTTTCTGAGGGAGTTGGATTCTCTTGAAAGGCAGTTCTTATGGGCGGGAAGTTTGGCTTCTTCCAAGTGGAGCCTGGTTAGGTGGGATGTTGTGTGCAGCCCAAAGCAATTTGGTGGTCTTGGTCTTCGACAGTCTGCGTTATCTGGAGTGGCTGTGGCTGCTAAGCTATTTTGGAGATGGTGTGTGGAACAGGATCAGCCGTGGGCCAGGATATTATCTCATAAGTATTTCCCGGGGATTCCACGGCAGGATCTTCCTCGTTACCCTCTTGAGGGGAAAGGTTCAGTGATTTGGAATACTCTTCAGAAGGGTGCAAAGCTTATTAAGGAAGGTTTATTTTGGATCTGTAGACGAGGAACTGAGGCTCTCTTCTGGTCGGATTCTTGGGATGGATTCCCTCCACTTACTTCTCAGTTCCCCAATCTACTTCCTTTGTGCCAAAGATTTCTCGAGGCTGGCTGGGCTAGGGTGAGTGACTTCAAGTCTGTTGCTTCTTTTGGTCAGTTGGAGGTAGCTCATTGGAAGGATCCCGCAGAGTGGCTAGATTTGGGACTTGCGGAAGAAAGTGTTGAGCTTCACAAGATTCTTCATAGTAGGAGTTGTAGTTCTCTTCTGGAAGAAGATATTCTTGCTTGGACCCATAATCCTAAGGGGGTTTACTCTGTTGCTTCTGGTTATCAGGTGTTATTGGCTCAGAAGCTAACTGGGGCAGAGGTTCATTGGTGGAAAAGGGTGTGGAATAAACTCTCGTGGCCTAAATGCAACTGCTTTGTTTGGACTTTGGCTTGGAATAGGTGCTTGACCTGGGATAACATTCGTAAACGGGGATTTCAAGGACCTTCAATTTGTGTTTTGTGTGGGGGAGCGGAAGAGGATTCTTCACATTTGTTCTTTCGGTGCCCCTTTGTTGTGCAACTTTGGCATTGGTGGTGGGAGGTGTGGAAGCTTCCCTGTATTCATGCGTGCTCTTTGGTTGAATTCTGGGATAGTATGGGAAGACCTCCTTCTATGGCTTCCTTTTTGCAGGAAGTTTGGTTCGTGGGCCCTACCTTTCTGCTTTGGCAGATTTGGTTGGAGCGGAACCGCAGAATTTTTCGTGATCAGAAGTTGGTGGGTCGGCAAGTTTGGATGCGTATGCTTGGAATGGTGCAGGAGTCTGTTTTAGCTAAATGTGATGTGGTTTTCCCCTTGGAGAGAGGTGATGCTGAGTTGGTGGCCAGACTAGGTCTTCAAGAAATTCATTCATCTTTTGTCAGTTCTAGGAACTGTAGGCATGGGAAAAAGAGGGTCCAACGGGTTGGAAGGTGGTTACCTCCTCCCAATGGATTTTTAAAGATCAATACTGATGGTTCTTCTAGGGGAAATCCTGGGCCTGCTGGAATTGGTGGGGTTGGCAGGGACTCAGCTGGTTCGGTGATTTTTCTATTCTCTATACATGAGGGGGTGAAGACTGTTAACTTCATGGAGGGTCTAGCAATTCTTCATGCTATGGAGAGGGCCCTTGCTTTGGGATGGAGAAAGGTTATATGTGAAGCTGATTCACAGATTTTGATTAATCTCTTGAATGAGCGAAAGATATCTGATATAAATTGGCAGTTGGCTTCGGTGGTTCAACGGATTCTTCAAGTTAGTTCTCGGATGGAGGAGGCATCCTTTGTTCACATCCCAAGGGAGTGGAATCGCGCTGCTGACTGCTTGGCCAAATGGGCCTCTGAGCAAGATAGTGGTTGGAAGGTTGAGGATTGGGATCAAGTTAACCCTGAGCTGCATCTGGATTTAGACCGGTTCTTGGAAGAGGATAGGAGGATACATGGGGATAGTTGATTTTGTTTTATGTTGTGGGGTTTTCGCCTTGTTTTCTGGGACTGGGTCCCGTGGTTATTATTGTAATGCTCTTTTCTGATTTCTAATAAAGTTTTTACCCCTTTGTTTAAAAAAAAAAAATTTCTGCTAGGATTTTTGTTAGCTCAGTCGTGAATAGAATTTCTTTGCGCTGGAAATCTATAATTGCTGGCAGCCATTGGTGAGCTTCCCGGGGTTGTTTATGATGATGTGGAGTTTTCTAATTACGTGGGTTGGCAGATGTGGAGTTGATTTCCTTGATACATGGAAGTAGAATGGTAAGTGTTTGCAAGTGTGAGTGTTAATGCATCCCGATGTTGTGGTACAATGGTGCAAGAGGAAGTAAATGCAATATTTAATGTTGCAGTGTGGGAAAGTGTACTTTGACATGTGTGAGAAAATATATTAATTCAATTGCATTGTTGAAAGAGCCATTGTGGCATTATGAACATGTTACACATACTCCACCATTAAATGCTCTATTATTAACAACATCTCAAACCTATATAATTGAATGTTATGGCTGTATTATAGCGATTTTCTCACAAGCTAAATAATACTTATATATGCTATTTCTAACTCTTTTTAGATCAAAGTCTACATAAATACAAATAAATATAGTATACACATTTGTTTAGATATACATATGTACATATAAATTGCTGTTGCATTGTCAAACGAGCCACAGTGGTCTTCGTCTGTATATATGGATATATATATTTGCATATATGTATATTTTTAAATATGGAATGGGGAATTCAATACACACACACATATACATACATACATACATACATACATACATATATATATATATCTATATATGTATCTATCTATGTTCCAAGGGATTCAATACAATTTCCCTTTTTGTCTGTAATATTTAGTACCAAATAAGTGTTATTCTAACACTTGCTTTACAATTTATCTATTTGTATTCAATATCTACTTCCAAAGAACGTATCTCAAATCTTGTAACAATATGTTTCATGATATTCTTTTTTTCTCATCTTTTTGAAGCTCCCTGTAACAAACTGCCCAAGGCTATTTATGACAACAGTGGAGCTTGCTACTTATGTGGGTTGGTGGTGTGGAGTTGGTTACGTCGAAACATGTAAGTAGAATGGTAAGCATTTTCCCCTGTGAGGGATTTTGACTTGACAAGCCAACTCTTACATAGACAACTTGTCTTGTATCAATATGTTTAATGTGGGTTTTCAATTATCTGTCATTTACCTCTGATTCTTAAGTGTTTTTCTAATAGTTCTTTTACAATTTCTCTATTTTGTCTATAATAGTTAGTGCCAAATAATTTAGCTTGAATTTTGAGTTGACAACCCAATTGTTACATAGATTGCTTCTATTGTATTAATATATTTTATGATATTCTTTTTTCCACTTCCCCAAACCAAACTATTCATTATGTAACAGTTGGCAGTCTATGTGACAGTTGGCTTGTCAATTTGATGACCATTTTTACTATATGCTTCCTTAGATTACAATTGTATTTTTTATATAGATACATTTAAACTTGCATAATATAAATGTTGTTATAAGTTTAGGGAAAATTTCCATCTTGATAAACAACTGTATGTAAATAATCTTTTAAATAGGTTGAAAAGATATATATATATATATATATATATATATATATATATATATATATATCTGTATATGTATCTATCTATGTTCCAAGGGATTCAATACAATTTCCCTTTTTGTCTGTAATATTTAGTACCAAATAAGTGTTATTCTAACACTTGCTTTACAATTTATCTATTTGTCTTCAATATCTACTACCAAAGAACGTATCTCAAATCTTGTAACAATATGTTTCATGATATTCTTTTTTTCTCATCTTTTTGAAGCTCCCTGTAACAAACTGCCCAAGGCTATTTATGACAACAGTGGAGCTTGCTACTTATGTGGGTTGGTGGTGTGGAGTTGGTTACGTCGAAACATGTAAGTAGAATGGTAAGCATTTTCCCCTGTGAGGGATTTTGACTTGACAAGCCAACTCTTACATAGACAACTTGTCTTGTATCAATATGTTTAATGTGGGTTTTCAATTATCTGTCATTTACCTCTGATTCTTAAGTGTTTTTCTAATAGTTCTTTTACAATTTCTCTATTTTGTCTATAATAGTTAGTGCCAAATAATTTAGCTTGAATTTTGAGTTGACAACCCAATTGTTACATAGATTGCTTCTATTGTATTAATATATTTTATGATATTCTTTTTTCCACTTCCCCAAACCAAACTATTCATTATGTAACAGTTGGCAGTCTATGTGACAGTTGGCTTGTCAATTTGATGACCATTTTTACTATATGCTTCCTTAGATTACAATTGTATTTTTTATATAGATACATTTAAACTTGCATAATATAAATGTTGTTATAAGTTTAGGGAAAATTGCCATCTTGATAAACAACTGTATGTAAATAATCTTTTAAATAGGTTGAAAAGATAACTGTATACACATGCATAAATGCAATGGGTAGACTAGAGTATCTTTTTTGAAGTCAAATGTATGATTGTTTTCCCACACAAATTCTCATTTAAGATTCCCCCTTTTACAACCATTGTAGATTGTGGTTTATGTGATTATGGAGGGCAACCACACAACGTCGTCATGTGCTTTTGAGAAAAATGATTTCTTGATTGCATCACATTCTTTATCCCAAAAAGCCCATGACAATGGTGTATATTTCTCCATTCAACTAAACCATTTACAATGTCATGGTTAGCCTAGTTTTCATTTTGTTCATGACTACATTTTTTTCCTTTCTGGTTATTGGTTGTTATTTGTGCTCGTGTTTTGCAAACACATTTTTGCATATACATCTTAGCCGTGCAATGCAAATATAAGTACTTCCAAAACAAAATCTATACCGATATATATGTTTCTGAAGTTAGATGCACCCTTTTAGTTATTATACACTCTTCTATATATTCCATCTATCTATGGTTCTCCAGCCATCTTCAAATCCCATAATGCCAATTCTTTATCGAGATACTTGTTTTCACCAAGTTGTCACACCAAAAAAAATACTACAATATTAGAGATATTTTTTGACAACATTTGGTTTTCTCCAACTTTGTTATTATGTGATATATGATAAGAGTCCATGAGATTTTTCATGGGCCTTACCTAGCTTTCTTGCTTGGGGGTTTGGCTAGATCCCATGAGGTTTCATGATGATAATATGGTAGGGAGGAGAACGAGCGTAGGTTTAGTGATTTTTCCTTCCACCCTCATATATTTGTTGTTGCTTGTATACATGGATGTACATTTACACTCACATAATATAAATGTTGTTATAACTTTAGGGAAAATTGCCATCTTGACAAACAATTGTATGTAAATAATCTTTTAGATAAGCTGAAAAAATAATTGTGCACACATGTAGTAATGCAATGGGTAAACTACAATATCTTTTTTCAAGTCAAATGTATGATTGTTTTCTCACAAAAAATTCCCATTTAAGATTTCCCCTTTTACATCCATTGCTTCTCCAATAGATTACTTATACACAATTATTTACAAGCATGCAATGTATTCAAAATGTTTGATTTTATTTGTTTCCGTTTACAATATATAATGCTAGCCTCTTTTATTGTATATCTATATTATTTCCTTTATAATGCTGTACAGATACAATAGACATTCAAGATTGTGAGGATGAAGAAATAGAGGAGCTATTTTGGTCTGCAGGGAATGCAGGGAAGTGTTATAAAATTCATGGCATTTGTGATGACTTTAAATTTCATGACATTTGCCAAGAATTACAAGTAATGCTATTTTCCATGGATTTTGTAACACTTTTGATTGCATGCACTGGAGGTCAAGCATGTTTTGATGCGTGCACTATCACAGCAAAAAAAAAAATGATATTAGAGATCTTGTTTGAAAACACCTATTTTTCCTGAACTTTGTTATAATGTGATACATGATAAGAGTCCATGAGATTTTCCGTGGACCTTACCTACTTTTCTTACTTGGGGGTTTGGCTAGAGCCTGTGAGGATTCATGATGCCAATATGGTAGGGAGGAGAATGAGCGTGGGTTTAGTGCTTTTTCCTTCTGCCCTCATATATTTGTTGCTGCTCATATACCTAGACACAAATTCTCACATGCATTTGTCTACCAAAAACATACTCTATTCTAACCATTGCATTTGTCATTCTTTCCACAACTCTCTTTTCAATTTCTCCAATAGATTACTTATAGACAATTCTTTACCAAGATGCCATGTATTCAAAATGTTCCATTTTATCTCTTTCTATTTACAATAGATAATGCTAACCTCTTTTATTGTATATCTATATTATTTTCTTTATAATGCCACATAGATACAATAGACATTCAAGAAAATTAGTGTATTGTAAATTATGTATTTCAAATTATTTCATGATCCAACAACTCGATCCAATGCTGCTCGCCCTTCTTATACACCATCAATAGTGCATCTAAGTACAAAACTTTTCCATTATCAATAAATATATTTGGTGAATTGATCCAATTATAAATATTATTAATTTTTTTAGTTTCACATTGTCTATATTAATTTTGCACATATACTTACTCACTTTTTATGCTTCCTTTTTGATTTCAATGGGTAGAGTAGAATATCTTTGTTCAAATCAAATGTATGATTGTTTTCCCACAAAAAAATGACATTTAAGATTTCCCCTTTTACAGTCATTCTAGATTATGGTTTATCTGATTATGGAAGCCAACCACACACCACTGTCATGTGCTTTTGAGAGGACAAATAATTTGTTGATTGCATCACATTGTTTATGCCTAGAAACATATGACAATGGTGTATGTTGCTCCATTCAACTAAACCAGATACAATGTCATGGTTGTCCTGTTATAGTTTTCTATATATTCCATCTATCCATGTTTGTCCAGCCATCTTCAAATCCCATTATGCTAATTCTTTATTAGGACACCTATTTTCGTCAAGTTGTCACAGCCTAAAAAATACTACAATATTAGAGATCTTGTTTGAGAACACCCATTTTCCCCCAACTTTGTTATTGTGTGATATATGGTAAGAGTCCACATTTCCCATGGACCTTGCCTGCCTTTGTTGCTTGGGTGTTTGGCTAGAGCCCACGAGGCTTCATGATGCCAATATGGTAGGGAGGAAAATGAGTGTGGGTTTAGTGCTTTTTCCTTCCATTGTCATCTATTTGTTACTGCTTATATACATGGATACCCAAATTCTCACATCCACTTGTCTACCAAAAACATACTCTATTGTCTGCATTGTTTTTTTCATTGTCCAACTTTGTTATTGTGTGATATATGGCAAGAGTCCATGATATTTTCCATGGACCTTGCCTGCCTTTGTTGCTCGGGGGTTTGGCTAGAGCTGGCGAGGCTTCATGTTGCTAATATGGTAGGGAGGAAAACAAGCATGGATTTAGTGCTTTTTCCTTCCATTGTCATATATTTGTTACTGCTTATATATATGGACACCCAAATCCTCACATCCACTTGTCTACCAAAAACATACTCTATTGTATCCATTATATTTGTCATTGTTTCCATAGCTCTCTTTCCAACTTCTCCAATAGATTACTTATACACAATTATTTACCATGATGCCATGTATTCAAAATGTTCGATTTTGTCTCTCTTTATTTACAACATATAATGCTAACCTCTTTTATTGTATATCTATATTATTTTCTTTATAATGCTGCATAGATACAATAGAAATTCAAGAAAATTGGTGTATTGTAAATTGTTTCATGGTCCAACAACTCCATCCAATGCTGCTCTCCCTTGTTAAACACCATCAACAGTACATGTAAGTACACAAATTTTCCATTATCAACAAATAGATTCAGTAAACTAGTTGTAAATATTATTAATTATTTCTCTGGCTTTCTTTGCAATGGAATTTAATTCTCCCAAGAATCTGACTTTGGAGATAGATATATGATCATAGTGAATGACATGCCATGTAATTCATAAACATTAAACTATTTTTTCTTGATAAGCATGTTGTTTTTGTAGACATAAATCTGCATAATTGTAATCATGGGATATGTAGTTCATTGGTTAAATATTTGCAAAACACGTATCACATTTAAGATTGTGAGGATGGAGAAACAAAGGTGCTATTTTGGCTTGTAGAGAATGTAGGGAAATGCTATAAAATTTATGGCATTTGTCTTGACTTTAATATTCATGGCATTTGCTAAGAAATTACAAGTCATACTATTTTCCATGGATTTTATAGCATTTCTAATTGCATGCACTGGAGGGAAAGAGTGTTCTGATGCATGTACCTCAGATTTTTCACATGATGATTATGTGCATTACATGTTGTGTATATGTTTCCTTCAACACAAGCGCTCTAAAAAATATGTTCACCACCCCCAACTATACAATGTTCACATATCAATAAATAGGTTTGGTGAACCAACTATAAATATTATTAATTATTTTTAGTTTCACATTGTCTATATTCAATTTGCACATATACTTACTTTTTATCCTTCCTTTTTTATTTTAGTGGGTAGAGTAGAATATGTTTCTCGAAGTCAAACATATGATTCTTTTCCCACATAACAAGGCATACCTTTTAATTCAATTATTCTAACAATGCAAAATATGTGTATCGTGTCATTACATTCTTCTTTTGGTAAGGTCTGTTTATTTTTTTTAGATCAAAGATGGTGTGAGCGAGTCTTCAATTGGACTATGAACATCTTTACTCTCTAAGTGATATCTTCCCCTATATAATCCTTTTTGTGCTCATCAAATGGTATAAAATTTATGAATATAATATTTTCACTTTTTTCCTGAATAAATGTATTTACATATTTGTTTTTATTTGGACAAAAATTCAAGTTGTTATTCTATTTTATCATCCATTTATTATTTTCTTTTATCTAAGTCCTTTTTATTTTGTTTATACACAAATCAAGGAACACATTTTTACTAGAAGCAATTCATAAAAAAACTAACATTTTTATTTTCAATTTCTTTGTAATTGACTACTTTTGAATCCTTTTGACTTGTCACCATTATATTTTACTACTACAAATGCATAAATCACATGCATAAAAATGTTTTTATTTGCAAAATTATGGACTGAATACTACTTATAAAAAGTATTGAATATTAATTTTTTTTCTTTTTTGAAAAATTCAGTAGTGATAACTATCATAACTAATATTCAAATAAAAAATAATCACAATAAATACCATCAAAGTAATAAATTATCTAGTACCACATAAGCATTGCAACAAATATGCCATATATATATATATTACACACACACATATGTATAATATATATGTGTGTGTGTGTGTGTGTGTGTGTGTGTGTGTGTATGTTTTTCTAATATTTCTTTTACAATTTGCCTATTTGTTTATAATATTGAGTGCTAGATAATGTAGCTTGAATTTAGAATTGACAAGCCAACTATTACATACATTGCTTGATACTTTTTTATTCAATATTACTAATTAAAAGCATGACTAATAACTCTTTAAAAAAGGAGAATCCTTTAATCTTCCATACTTCTCATAAATATTATTCAAATCTATGGTGAAATATATGATAGCTAATCTCTAAAATGTTTATCTTCTATGACATTTTTCATTACAAGATCAACATACAATATTGAAGATTTAATTTTCGGTAAGGTCTGTTATTGCAAGTGTTTGTATCCATGTGTATCTTAAGATAATTAAATAATAATCAATCCTAGACAAAAAATTCAAATATAGATGTGCATCTAGGTCTAATATTTAAATATAAAACTAAAATAGAGATATAATTATATCATACCTTAAATTTTGGAGAGAAATTATTATTCTTAAAAAAATTAATTATTTAAAAAATTAAATTTTATTTAATTTTTCAATTGTAATTTTTTAAGAATAATTTTATTAGAAAATTGTTCTACTTACAATGGATTCCTAAGATTATTAATTAAAATCAATAAAACGTTATTCATGATTAATTACTTAAAATTAAAATTAATAGATACATTGCAAATAATAGGATTTGTTTATTTTACATTTTCATAATCAATTTCCAACTAATAAACTTTGATGTGCAAACGCAAAGATCAATTTTTTCGTTTTATGCATTAAAATGCTTTACAATGCTCGAATTAGGTGATTTATAATATGTTCAAGTTAGGTGATTCAAATTGATATCTTTCATTCTATGTTTGCTTTAACTTTAATACATATGTATCAATATGCTCGATCTATCTATCTAATTATCCATAATAATATATAAATTGATTTTCCATTGTCTATCTTCATTATGATCTGTTCCACCTATTTTATCCTAGGTAAAATCCAAAATCATAAGATTCACCTCCTACTATAAACTAACCTTACGTTATTTCATATTGGCTTTTTAAGAGGCTTTCTCTTTCTCCACTCAATCAAACAATTTCACATTGCATTCCAAAAAGAAGTTTGTTTCTTACTTCCCACTAGATAGCCATTTGCGGTGGACCCCTATCGAGTGATTGTTGCATTTCTGTGCATGTGACTGCTAGTTTATAAATGTTTAAAAGATTTTACAAGATAGTACTAAAAACCGGTAATTTTATTTGGATTTATTCACTGCCAACTAAAAACGGTAAAATGATGTGACAGATGATAGTTAGTAACCGAAAAACAGCCTTGCATCTTCACAATGGCCCCACAATTTATCTGTGCCCAAGAAAAATATTTTAACAAGTGGTTTAGTATTCAATAATTTGTTCTCTCTGGTTTATATTCTTGACAATGGCGACGTTAGCAAAGACGACAATGGCGACGTTAGCAAGGATGACAATGGCGATCGATTTGCGTTTTGTACTTGGCATTCTCGGTTGTGAACTGCCCTTTTTTTTCTTTCAGATGAAATAACAATTTAATGAAGTTTCCTCTAATCAAGTACATTTTCTCTGTTTCGTTATTTCAGGAAATGTTTTTGGAATCGCGCTATTTGTAGCCCCTTCGTAAGCCTCTTTCTTATTTGATTTCTTGGCTGCAATGGTTAGCTGGATCTTTGTTTGGAGATGTTTTCTTTAGTGGGTTTTTTTCTGGAACATTTCTTGGCAATGGTTAGTTTGTTCTTTACCTGGGAGAGGTGGTCTGTGCAGGATTACATTCATCTCTGTGGTGAGAACGGGATCGACGGAGGGACACTCGGGTATTCCATATGTGACTGCTCTGTTCAACTGTCTTGTTTACACATGGTATGGCCTTCGTTCTGGAGACTCTTTATGTCTGTCTGTATTTGGCCTATGCTCCTTCAGAATGTCAGGTAAGATGAATCATTTAAACAAGTCAAAGTTTAAATTATTGTTTAATTTAAAATATTTTTGTATGCAAAAAAATTAGAATGATAGAACTTGTTTGTGTTTTGTTTGAATATGACAGATGGGAATTTTGAATCTGTTTATTGAAGTTCTGGCTTCATTTGCCGCAATTGTTGCAGCGTCTGTTTGGGGTTTTCATGCTACAGAACGGAAATTGTTTGTTGGGACCATCGGAGTGACTGCCGCGGTCTTCATGTACGCTGTTCCCTTGTCTATAATGGTGAGTAATAGATATGATATTTGTACAATTTATAAAATTAATTTGATGAGTATTTTTTTAATTGTAATCCAGACCATTAGCTGAACAGAAAGTAACAGAAGAACATATTCTTGGACTGAAATTTAATATAATTTAATATATAAGCACTATTACGATGGAATAATGTAGAGATTTCATGTCTTCTTGATGTGGTGACATGAAAGCCAATCAGTCGGTGACCTTGTTGGCTTGCAAAAGGCGGTCTATGGATCGAACCTGGACAATGTCTTTTGGCTTAACCCTATGAATGCCTTTTGGACCATTTAACTTAGCTTAAAATGAAGTCTTCTGTTGGGAATGGAATATTTATTATTATACCTGCAAACTTATTCCATAAACCTCATAAAAACTCTGCAATAAATCTTGCAAGAATCTCCAGAAATTTACTTAATGAGCAGTAACTAGTTATGAAGTGCAACAAATTCCTCTTAATATATATTCTCTAAAAACTCTTCCTATGGTTTTATTTTTAGATCATAACGATCTCCAAAAAATCTTCCCTAACATTTAGATCGTCTATGTGCTCCTTTTTATATCACAGACATCGGTAGTCCAGACAGGAAGCGTGGAGTATATGCCCTTCTCCCTTTCACTCTGTGGATTTCTATGCGCTTTCACCTGGTTTTTCTATGGCATTTTGCGCAGAGACATATATGTGGCGGTAAACTTATTCATATTGTTTTTTTCAGTTCGTAATATTGAAATTTTTAAAAATCTTTTAAATTTGATTTTGTAAAAATATTTCAATCAATTTTTCGGATCATAATTTATGATCTATCATCAGAATATACTGAATTAGAAAAGAAAATAAATAAAAAATTATGATCAGAAATATTGATAATAAATTTTTACACAATCAAATCCAAAAACTTATAATAATCTATATAATCTGAGATTAGCCAAATTAGTTTTAGCAATTCAATAAAGTTTGACGAATATTTGTTATAACACAGCTTCCAAACGGATTGGGGGCATTGCTTGGTGTAGCACAAATTATACTCTACTGTTTGTACAGAAACTCCAGCGGCAATCATCAAGATTACGAAATACTCCACCAGTAGCAGTTTATTTCGTGCGTGGGCATTCGATATTTTAGGTCTGTCTGGCTGAGCGATCATTGGTTTATTTTTTCAAGTGGAGTGTAATTGTTCATGTTTTTTTATTAGACTTTTGGTTAAGGGGCGTACTTTCCGCCGATCCATTCTTCGTTTACTTGCAAACTTTATTACAAACACGTGATTTGCGAAGAAAGAGAGGGAATGGGACTAAATAAACTTGCCCTATTGAAAAAAATTATCTACATTTTAAATTTACATGAAGTATGTGGAAGAAATAGAGGGAATGGGATTGGTATGTATAAATTCATTTAGTTATTTTAAATAATAATATTTTTTAAGGTGTTTATATGATATCAAAATTTAAAGTTTTAATGGTGAAATTTGTATATGTATATTTATTTTGAGGAAATGTTTATATATATATATATTAATGTCATAATCTTATATAAAGTAGAATTCATTGTCATAATCTTATTCATTCATATATAGGCATATCTAAATCTTACTTTATTTTTACATACTTCTATGCATTCACGACATTTTCGCATTTATTGCATTCACTTATGCTTACCTTCATATATCTTTTAACTATATGGATTTTATTGTTTATCCAACGAATATTGTTTTTGTGGTTGCAAAGTTGACCCTTCCATTTCTAAAATTAAAATTAAAATTTTAGTTAACTAGCCTCCTTTATTTTCCCACCATGAGCCAACTTAATACACATTTTGCAAAATTTAATGGCATGTACTAGTATTTAAAGATATTTAATTGCATGAATATTTTGCATTATCAAACATTTGAGCCTCTTCTCTCACTCTAGAGAATTGAAAAAGCAATTGGATTTGCTACACTAAAAGCGGCAAATAATCTACATAAATCATCTTAGGAATCTTGAAGCTTGTTTCCCAACTTTGTGCATAAATTTCTAGGGGTCAACCTAGGAGAATTTCTCTTAATGTTAAAAAACCATCCCTTCCAAGGTATAAATATTGTCAATATTTAGGTCAACAAAAACCACAAAGAAGGTAGACAAATTAGGTGAGCAACATAGAAGAACTATACATTGTGCAAAGTTAAGTATGAATATGGTGGACAAAACCATGATCATAAGCTTGACCCAGATCTCCAAACTCAACCCTTAATAGAGTAGATGTTTCTAAGCAAAAAATTCCAACCAATTAACTAACAAAGAGGATAAATACTTTGAGTTCTATGATATGCAGATTCAATGTTTGCACCAAAATTATCTACCATTAAAACTAAAGCTAAGAGGTATTATTAGTCTTTGCATTTACTTTCCTAAAATAATTATTAAAATCATCAAATTTATCAGTCCTTGAAAGAAAGTAGGGGTATAAAATATGATTCCTACACTAATCTATGAGAGAAGGTATGTGATAAATCTAATTTGATCATACAACTACAAAAAAAAAATTACTATATGCCATAATACAATGATTTATTGTTAGAAATGTTAGAGTGAATAAGTTATCTAGCCACTATACTTAAGTGTACTTAAGTTGATGAGGTTAGACAACATCTTGTCTAATTGAATGCACGACCTTTTAGACCTCTAGAGGTTACCAAGTTATTTGGTAAACCTCATGTGCTACCCTTTTGAGGTTGGGAGGCTTTCCATCTCACCTCAAAGGTCACTCAACACTTGGCAACAAAGTTGATGACTTGGTCAATAGGTTGTTAGTTTGCACATTCCTAGCGATCGTAAGGTTGACACCTATAGGACACTTTTCTACTCTTTTGTGCCACTTCATGGGGCACTTGTCAGTCCACCTTCTTTGCCTATATATGCAAGGCTTTGTACTCTTTGTAATTTGGGTCATCTGAATACAATAGTTGCATTGTTCACTTCCTTGCCTAATATGCAAAGCTTTGTACTCATTATAATTTAGATAATCTAAATACAATAGTTCATTCTTCATTGTGCTTGTTTTTCATCTCCTAGATTTTCCTTACTCTTATATGGTGGGGGAGATATTTCAAGCCAAAAGGTGAACAAATCAATTGTATTTTGTATGGTCAATTTGTCTCTTCCTGTAAATAATCTGCAGGAAATCTCGGCATAGAGAGACCAAGCTACATAAAACTGTTGCTATTTCGAACCCTTGTTGCATTTGAAGTGGCGGTGGAATTTAAAATCGGCTTGAAAAGTTAGTCAAATCTGTGGGTTTTTTTCTGCAGGCAAGGAAGATTCACACCCACACCCTGCTTTTTGGAAGCCCACACATAGATTTGAGCTGCGATTTGTAGGTTTGACCTGCGTTCTCCTCACGCCTCATGCGATCTGAAGGATTTAAGAACACTTGGAATCACGATTGAAGGATTTGGAGGCATTACCGTAGATTTTCCAAGAGGCCATGGCATTTATTTGCATACGAGTCTATTAGTGTGTAGATTCAACTACGAAATTTCGTTAAAAGGGAGATATTTTCATTTTTTGACATGGTTAAAAATTTGTAAAAGAGAAGTCAATTTTTTATTTTGTAATGAATTTGGGAAAGGGAAAATGTTTATAGGGGGAGGTGCAATTTTTTTGCTTTAGTTAAAAATTTGTAAAAGAGGAGTCAATTTTTTCTTTTGTACTAAATTTGGCAAAGAGGGTCATTCTTTGAATAAGGGGGTTTCATTTTATTTTTTTTCTTTTTTGAGGTTTGAAAGGCATATGTCTTTTTAATCCACCTCATGAAAAAAACTTACAGTAAGAACTCATACTAGCAAATAAGTCTATAAATGCACTCATATAAAGTGCCAAAAAAATGAATGTGTGTTTCATATGGAGGGAATTTGATAAACTTGTAATTACACTAAATTATAAAGTGTAATGGGGTATTGTGTAGAGCCTTCATTTGACATCACAGTTGTGGATCCTTGTGATTTAACATCACAACGTCTCCTCATGATTCTCACCTCATACAAGTGTGCCTTGGAGCACACCCTTTCTCATTTTTTTGTACATATTTTGGACATACATCTTGTTCTACATTCCTTGCACACTCTTGATTTCAATTGGTCTACTTATTCTCTTACCATTAAGGGGGGAATATGATGTGTTATTACAATAAAAATTATAGATATTAATATATAGATAGTACATTATATAAAAAGAAATATTTAACAAAACAATCACTTACCACCTCTAAATGATCTCTCTTCCTGTCCATTAAAAGGGAGATATTTTCATTTTTTGACATAGTTAAAAATTTGTAAAAGAGAAGTCAATTTTTTATTTTGTATTGAATTTGGCAAAGGGAAAATGTTTATAGGGGGAGGTGCAATTTTTTTGCTTTAGTTAAAAATTTGTAAAAGAGGAGTCAATTTTTTCTTTTGTACTAAATTTGGCAAAGAGGGTCATTCTTTGAATAAGGGGGTTTCAGTTTATTTTTTTTTATTTTTTGAGGTTTGAAAGGCATATGTCTTTTTAATCCACCTCATGACAAAAACTTGTAAGAAATCATACTAGCAAATAAGTCTGTAAATGTACTCATATAAAGTGTCCAAAAATTGAATGTGTGTTTCATATGGAGGGAATTTGAGAAATTTGTAATTGTACTGAATTATAAAGTGTAATGGGGTGTTGTGTAGAGCCTTCATTTGACATCATAGTTGTGGATCCTTGTGATTTAATATCACAACAATGTCTCCTCATGATTCTCACCTCATGCAAGTGTGCCTTGGAGCACACCCTTTCTCAAATTTTTTGTACCTTTTGGACATACATCTTGGTCTACATTCCTTGCACACTCTCGATTTTAGTTGGTCTACTTATTCTCTCTTAGCATTAAGGGGGAACTGTGATGTGTTATTACAATAAAAGTATAGACATTAATATATAGATATTACATTATATAAAATGAAATATTCAACAAAATAATCACTTACCTCCTCTAAATGATCTCTCTTCTCATCTGTAACAATGACATGCTCATGCTGTGATGTTGCAAATCCCTATAGAAACCATCCTGATACAAATTTATTAGAAATAAGAGATCTAGGAGATAGAAATGCAAGCACAAGTGAACAAAGCAAAGAATTGTATTAGCTAACCCATTGAATAGAGAGCTCAAACCCTCAATTTATAGTATGAGGATGAGAAACTACATAGCACAAGAATAGGAACACATGCCTTAAGAATAGGCACATGTGCCATGGAATGAGGGGAGGACTCCTCATCCTGCAGTGGTGGCAAGTTTCTCTCCTCTATGCAAGGGAGAGGTGCCAAGAGGGATTGGACACCTCTTAAGACACCTTCAACGACCTTGACACCTCATGGGGAATGAGTCAAGGGTTCACTCCAACATCTAACTAGGCTTAAGTTAGCCTAACTAGGGTCTGAATACACTAACACCCCCCCTTAAGCATAGCTTAGGTGGGTATGAAGAAATGGGTCCTAGCTACAAGCCATGTTAGGTACCCATGCATAATGCAAAACTCTTAGAAATAGAGAAAGATAGAAAACCCAGTGGGAAAAAAACTATCCTCCAAAAGAGAGAAAACAAAATAAATGTACAAGTGAAATAAGAAATATAGGAGGACTCAAGACCCCCCAAGAACTACTTCTATCACAAAAGTACAAGAGATATTCCCCCCATATGAGAGAAGGAGAGAGACTAGAGAGCCCCCCCATAATATGATGGATCTTGAAGTCCTGAGTGATGCTCACTGAAGAATGTTGAAGAGAATCCATGAACGTTGAACCACATTTCTCCCCTTAGGATGAAGGCGAACCACTGAAGTTTGCAAGTAATCTTCCCATTCTTGATAGGAACATGCAGAAAGAAATATAAAGGTCTTTGAATTGTGCACAAGATCCAAAGACATAGATGATGCTCATAATGTCTTTGTAGAATGCTCAATGATCTCCAAGCCAAAACCGATGTGTGATGAAGATTTGGGAACATGGACCACATGGATCATAGATGTATGATGATAACTGGAACCATAAGAATCTAATACTGTCATTATAGAAGCTGATGTAGGCAAGGCTTGAGCAAGAATATCCGAAGAAGACAAAGTTGATGAAACTTCATTGAAGTTGTCATAAAAAAGAAGACTGATGTCCTCAATGTGTGCTTCCATGTCAGCAATGTGGGACTCTATGAAAAGACATGAAATTTCGGGTAGATATGCATCCCAATCAACAATGCTAGGAAGACTAATATCCTATTGCAAAGAAGTGTTGGAAGCTCTCAAAGAAGCGACTTTGAGATCCAATGAAGCAATAGGTGATGATGGGGTCTCAAAGTAAGTCATCTAACTACCATGTACATACCCAATTGATGATGTCTCACAATATATCTTAGTGAGACGAGATATTTCTACAAGTACTTTATAATGATCAATTAGAGAATTTTTAGTATCAAGAAGGCGTTGTATTAGTTCGTGAATTTCACAAATTTGACATTCTTTTATTGTATGCCTTTTCATCCCACACTATGCACATTTGAGTTTCCATTTATTATGAGGTTTTTGAATTATACTCATATGGAAGGGATTGTGCATGAGAGACATGATCAAAATTGTAGCACACGAGGAACTATTTGGCTTATATGCTCATAAATATTTCATGTTCTTATTTTGGAAAAAAATGAGTGATTTGAATTGCTTTGGAAAATTGTGGGCTCCCAAGAACTTTTTAGAAGTGAATAGATTTTAGGAATTGTCATATTCTCCAAAATTAACCCTCTAATTGGCTTGTGTGGTCTCAGTATTTATATGTGGGACTATTATTTCAGAAAAAATAAGAGTGTTAGGAATTGATGAAATCACCAACACACCATCCCTTAGCTATTTTAAAGTTTTTAGAAATATTTGAGCCTTCAAGAATTCATGTGGCGTTGGGAACAATTTTGGATTTTGAAAAGGTTCTTAGGAATTGATAACTTTTCCAAAAGGATCTATTTGAAAGAATGAGAGTAAAGTGTCAAATACATATTTCAAAGTTAAGTTATTCTTAAGAGAATTGTTGGTGATGAAGTGTTCCAAGGAACATTCACTTCACCAAGTATTAGTTTCAAGGGTTCAAAAATTTCCAAAAGTTGAGGTTTTATCATAATGTTTTTAAATCAAATAGGGATATCAAGGGAACCAGGAAAAATAAATAAACAAGACAAATGGAAAATTGAAAACCATTAGGACAAGTTATATTGTGATGTATGGTTATATGATAAAAACAAAAATAAAGGGAATTTATGTTGGTCCTCATAGTTGTTTCCCTTGATGTCAAAGACACACAAAGACACTTGATGGGTATTTGACAATGCATGATATACAAACATCTCAGTCAGTATGTCAAATGTATTATAAAGTTGATGACATATTCTCTTTATTTGTGACATGTTTGGGTTTAGTATGACAATGCATGATGTTTGTTACAATGACAACTTGGTTGGCTTCTTCGGGCATTGGTTTGGTATTGGAATGTATGTGAGAGTGCCTTCATGAGTAGGTTATGGCTAAGGATTTCTTGTGTGGTCAATGGTCACAAGGCACCTTATTTTCTTTACATTTCATCTTCAAGCTTAATGGTTTCATTTTTTTATTTGTCATGGGTAATACAAGGTTGGTTATCATTGATTTGTGTCTAAGGAAAAAATAATTGTTAAAGTCTCGAGTCGAGCACTTGGGGCCATTCTACAAGCATTATTACAAAGTTATAAGGTATGAGAATGGTGTTTATTGTACAAACCTTGATGTATATATCATTTATTTATTATGTTGTTCACAAGGAGGCATTTAAATGATGAACACACCAACAAGGTATATTTATGAGGCTTCATGATAAGACATGTTTGTTTTACAAGGTGGATATGTAAACGATCAACAAGGCATTATGTTTTTTATAGCTTTATAGTGATTATTTATCTTGGCATTCATATTGGAAAATGTTATGAAAAATAAAGTGGAAATAAAGGTGTCAAAATGACTTGCAAACTAGACTCTTAAGGTTTTTATTATTGGTACATGTTTCATATTGTTGAAAGGAAATTTCTCGATCCCAAGGGAATATTTGGCATAATGATTTCATTTCTTCATGTAACTCAGGCAGTTTAGGGTTTCACCAAGCAATGATATAGTTTCAAGGGATTTTTGAAGATAAAGAGCTCTCTCAAGCTAGGGCACAACAAAACAGTTAGAATGGCAATGGAGGTGTTGAGGCAATGAATTTGGTGAAATGAAGCAAGTTTGAACAGGTGGTTTCGTTCCTTAACCTTGATGATTTTTCGTTTATCTAAAATGGTAAATACTAAAATGATCATTAATCTTGAACTGTTATTTAGTTTATTCTATTGTTGTGTTTAATCTTATTAAACCCTAATCAGGTTCTCCAAAAGTTATGAGGTAGTTTGGGTTTATATTTTAGTTATCCTGTAAGTTTAGGTAAGTTAAGCAAATAATTTGTTTCTTCGGACTCAAACAAAGACATGTTAGCCATTCTGTTAATTCTTAAGGAAAGTTGCATTTCAGGTATGCGGTTGAAGACAGTTGGTGTGTAGTTAATAAACTATGCACATTATTTATGCTATGTTGAACATATTAATGTGTTGTTGATTAAAAAGATATACTAACAGTTGCTGATCATATACTCTGTTAAGAGTTACTTTTTAGGGATGTTGTATGTATGTTGAAGAAGTAATTCATTTGATGGATTATATAGTAATAGGGTAACCCCCTGAAGCTATGTTTCTTTCTTTCATTGGAGATTGGTCAATAAGACAATAGAAAGTATGCCAGTGAGGCAAATGTTTGTATTCTAGTGAGGCAAATGTGTGTATGCCAGTGAGGCATTCTTGTAATCAATGAGGTTCTTTGGTTAGTGAGGCCATTTTACCCAGTGAGGCATTGTGGTATTGCCAGTGAGGAATTTTAAATCTATCAGTGAGATAGTATTTCTAGTGAGACATCATTTCTGGAGTGGTTTTTATCCCTAGAGGGTTATCCACTAGTCAAATTCTTTGTCTTATGGTCTCATTGTTTTGATGTGATAATATTTGATGATTGTGATGATCTTTGGTTTGATCTAATATTTATTATTTTAGTTCTTTAATGGTTGCATTCAATTCAAGAATATATTTATAATTGAAATATTAAGAGCATAAATCATTCAATTCTTTTTCATGGAAAAAGTTAAAAATTTGTCTAAGAAACTAATTCATGCCCCCCTCTCGGTGTCTTCTTCACTCCAACAATTTAACTTTCTTAATTATTAAGTTGAAAAAAATGATAACATATGGCTCTTACTATAGATAAGGACCTTGAGGATGTAGTAGGAATCCATAATCTCAAAAAAAGATCAAAGTAAACCATTGGTCAATAGATTTAATGAAAGGTAGTATAAAAAGTGAACATACAATGAGGGATCAAAATAGCAAAACAAAGGAAAACAAGGATGGAAAGAAAGAAAAAATAGTTTACATAGTATGGGTAACCTATTTTATTATTTTAACAACCTCAAATATTTCACATTATAAGGAAGAGGTAAGTGAGTGTCATCAATGCACACCAAATAGTAAGTGTGTTAGCCACATGATTGTCTAATCTAAAAAGGGCCCAGCCATAATGAATCAAACTTTATGTTCTTCCCTTTATCTTCTTGCTTTTTATACCACAGTAGTATGAGATCACTAATTGCAAAAAATCCATGACTTGATTTCTTATAAAAAATATTCTTAAATTTGGATTGGTGTTTAACAATTACATCAACAATATTGTCATGTTGTTCTTAAATATTATTTAAGTATAAGACCATCTTCTCCAATGAATCTTATAATTTTTCATCCTCAATAACATTTCACAATTTTCTAGAGCTATATGTAATGTAGCATCAATATCATATATAATTTCAAAAAGAGAGATACCCATAGCTCCTTTTGTGGTAATTCTATCTACCTACAATGCATCATAAATTATTTTATGATGTTTCTAATTATTGTCATTTATTAACTTGCATACAATAGTGGTAATATTATTATTTCTTAAATCACCTATACCAATACCTTATGTATGGTAATTAGATGAAAGATGTATGATGATTCCATATTTCATTCAAAGAAAAAATAGATACATTATCAATAAATTTTTTATGAGGAACTCTAAACATGATGAGTATATTTTTTTAGGAAATCATAGGCAATTTTTTATGCCATATGTTCTACTAGAATTACTTTTTCCCACATGGTAAAGTAATCAATAACAGCTACAACTTATGTATGACCAACGATCAAATATGGATTAAGTATACCAATAAAATCAAGCCAAAATTTGTTTAAATGGTTCATTAATTATCATTAGAACTCAAGGAAAAACAAATTAAGGATTCCCAAAAAATTGTTATCATCATTCAAATTGTATAAACCAATCTTGAGAATCTTTGAACATAGTTGATAAGTAATAGCAATTTCTTATAATTTTTAAAGCAAACATGGAAGATGAGAAATGACCCCACAAGCTTTGTTATGGAATAATTCCAATAACTTTTTTAGGTGTTCCTTGTCTACAAATCTTAGGAATGTTCCATAAATTTATTTCTTATATAATGTATCTCGCAGAATGACATATTGGGAAGCCTTGGGATCAATTAAGTCCTCTTATCTTTTAATGAGAGGTGCTGCGGACATTCTCCATAGGTAAGGAAATATGCAATATTTGGAAATTATTCACTTATCAGACCAAATAAGAGTGTTAGAGAAAGGTCTTTTGATTGCATAGATTCATCACTTAGCTTATTCTCAATAATGATTTTGTATAAACCTTGACCCGTCACCAACTTTGTAGGCTTAATTTTGATGCCATATTCCCACACTTTAGTACTCCAAGTTACCCATTTATTAAATCTAATTGCTTATTGAGTAATGACTATCTTAACAACTAAATCTAACACATACACATGTTCAAAGTGTGAGTTTAATACATAAAACCTAAATTATTTAAATACTTTCACTACAAGGAAAGCATGTTTTTCAATCAAAAATTAATTCATTTCATTTTTCTTTAATGGTACACTCATGAATGCTATCTAAGATTTAATTCCATCATTATTTTTATATAGTAATATGGCCAACATGTTATGTTTAGAAGCATAGGAGTATATAATGAAATATTTGTGAAAACTAGGATGAACAAGAACAAGGGAATTGAGTATTGTTGTTTTTATATTATTAAATTATTTATTCGCCTAACTAGTCCACTTAAACACCACTTTATCTTTCATTATATCAATTACATATCTCATCAATTCAAAAAAATTAGGAATAAATCCTCTCAAGAAGTTTACTCGACCATAAAAGATTAGAGTCCTAGATTACTTTAACTAGAAAGTTGAGTTGTTATATAGCTTGAATACATTCAAGGTCAATTTTAATATTTTCTTTAGATACTATATGCCCAAGAAACATACCTTTTATGACCACATGAAAATCAACTTCTTAGGATTCAATAGAATCCCATATTGACATCACTGCAACACTATTTCTACATCCTATATATGATCCCTCCTCTTTTTATAAAACACTATTCGATCATAGAGATACAATACAATGATTTTTTGGTTTAGATTGGTAAAGGATAGCTCCATATCCCTCTAAAATTTTACACCCACATTTATCAAACCAAATAAAATTTGATTGTAAGAAAAAGTGCCCCAATGGGTGGTAAAATTAGACTTATGCTACATTTATTTGATTATAGCCCAAGAATCAATCTAAAACTTATATCGCTTTTCACCCTAAAAATATTTATATTAGATAGTCCATCCCTAGTAAGGGATAGTTATCTTTCAAATAATATTGGTTTAGATTATGAAAGTTTATACACATATGTGGATCTCTTTGTTCTTTTTTCTAAATAGTACAATGTTGACCACCCAAGTTTAATGATGTATTAGATCTATATGATTCTAGCTTTCAAAATTTTGTTTACCTCTTCAAATATTATGCCAACTATCTTGTGTTTGTATTTTATTTACCTTTTCTAAATGGTGCCACATATAATTTAAGTGGAGTGTGATGTTAAAGTCTTCTACATATAGAATTTTAAGGTCATTTTAACACCACACAAATACATCTTTCTATTTAATCAATAATGAGAATTTTAAGGTCATTTTAACACCACACAAATACATCTTTCTAGCTTTCAAATTTTTTTTTACCTCTTCAAATATTATGCCAACTATCTTGTGTTTGTATTTTATTTACCTTTTCTAAATGGTGCCACATATAATTTAAGTGGAGTGTGATGTTAAAGTCTTCTAGATATAGAATTTTAAGGTCATTTTAACACCACACAAATACATCTTCACATACGGTTCAAATCCTCAAGTAGGGGTTACAGGATATGAAGGATGTTGAAAAGGAGGCCGAGGAGTTGATGAACACCTTGGAGTAGTGCGGTGGTGTTTGTTTCTGGCTTTTTGGCGGTCCTTTTTTTGGACCCTGCTGTCTCTTTGTGCTGTCGTTTCTTATTTGGGACAACTGTCTGTTTGTTTGGACTTGTTTTGCTCTATCTTTTGTTGTTTTAACTTTGTGGTTTCAGGTCCCTGTAAAACCTATTTTTTCCTTTTCAAAAACAATGGGAATTTTTTTTCTATTGTCCCAAATTCACCTATACACACATTGAGGCCAATATTAATCTTTACATGTTTAGGGGAATTTCCAAAATTTCCTTGCATCCTCTATTTGATATACTTACCACGTTCATTGAATAGATATTCAAGAGAAACCAATAATTTGGGTATTTAATTCCCCTTAATTGTAGAAATTTATGATCAAATAAATTCTATTTTAAATTCTCATTGGGTGCACCACTCTCAAAATATAGATTAAAAAAGATTATAGTCTTCTCTAATAATGAAATGATTTGTTGATCATTATCAAATACCTACCAATGCTTTAAATTATTAGGAACACTCTTCCTATAAATAAAATCAATTTGATACAAATATATTTTGAACTCAAGGTGGGGATCAAGAGATAAGCAAAAAAAAAAAGGCAACCAGACTTCATATTATGATCCTATGAATGGATTCAATAGAAAAGCATCAAAATGTTCAATATAATCACATATTTTATTGTAATAATATTTAAGCCTGTTATTTTTAACTCAAAATTAATTTTGAACTTGTTTAACTATTAGTTTGGCATACACAAAGACCTTTAATTATTTTATCCCATTTTATTGTGAAATTTTTAAACCTAGTAATTTTTGGTGCTTAAATTATGTCTCAAATCCCTAAAGCTAGGTCATTCTCTAAGTTCCAAGGGTGCCAAACTGTTAATGTGAACATGGTACTCTATCTAACTAGTTCACTTACTAGCTAGTTATCCACTTAGGTCCTCATTACAGTTAGAGATTAAGTTTACCTAAGGATAAGGTTATTGGGCTTTAATGACCCTAAATTGTCACATGTTGTCACATCTCATAGGATGAAAACACTTTTCATAATCTTATTATATCCTTAGTCACATCTTGGCCTATATAAACATGAGGTTCCCTTTGTATTCTTAATTCTAATGATTATTGTAATATTTGCATTCTATTGAGTAGAATACAATTTATTATTTCTCATTTTTATTTCTATATTTTCTTTCCTTCATTCATTTACATTGTTGGGTGAATTTTTAGCCAAATCTTACACAAGCTCATAGAAACAAACCTCAAAATTATCATTAGAAAAGGTAACACTTGACCAATTTACTAAGGTGTTTAAGACATTCTTTGATTTTGAGTTCAATTAGACCCATGGGGCTTCCCTAGAGGCATATTAAAGAGGATTGAGCATGGCTAAAGATATACAAATGTATAAACTATATAGTAGTACCTAGTGTATGCCTAATCTAAAAGCTATCACTATAGGCCAAAGAATAACATACTAATTAAACCTATATTAAGGTGATAAGCACATCATGAAATGACAAAGGATGTGGGTATGCATAAAATGACTCTCATTGGATGATAATTTATATGTATTGTTGAATATGTTTCCCCTAGTTATAATAATGAGTCATGTAGTGTATATAAATCTAATTCCTACTCCTAATCTACTAGTGTATGATTTTTTTAGTTTGAGTGCATGGAACCTTATTAATTTTAGTGCTAGTACATATTCATCAAGTTATAGAGTTAGAGTGCACCAAGAAATTATACATGTTGAAACCAAAAACAATATGAGTTGTGCATAAGCATGCACCAAAAATATGATATCAAACAAATAAACATACTTATTTACCCCCCATAATATATAAATTCATATGCATCAATGAAATAACATTATAAAGCTTATAAAAACTTAGAAATATGTTCCATTCATCTAATATTTGATTACATTCATACTAATGAATTGGTGAGAGGAAACCCTGAGTTAGAACTTCCCAAATGGAACCATGGAGACATTTATTTATAAATATCATTTAAAATACAATTATCCTTGTAATTATAAATATTTACTACTCTAATGGTGATTGGATTTGTAGGGGTTGAAACCATAAAAGCTTCTTTGGCTTGCAGTCCCATGCAAACATGAAATGATTGACTTCTTTTTGGAAAGTGATCTAGAATATATGGAACTTTGTTGGTTACCCTATTGCTTTGGGAATTCAAGAGGAATTGGTGGTAAAAAAATGAGGCATATAAGTCAAGTTTAGATTCCAAAAAATCTACTATAATAGAGGCCCAGGGTTTACGTGGAAACTATCCACATAAAAATATAACCATCACAATTTAATGGTAGAATGGAATTGCTCATCCTTTTCCATTGTTGGAAGAATGTGTGAATCTACATATTTGAGATGAATAATTGTTTGTGGATAGGAAAATCCATTTTGGAGTAGTAGTAGCATTATATTTGGTCACTAATGGTGTCTTGGATCATGCAAAGAGGTAGGTGGGAGTGAACAATGTAAAATGTGTGAATTTTAGAGTTTCAAGGATCAAGGGTTAAGGATGCCTCATGGCCTATACTAGTATCATGGACCAGGGATTGATTTAATGACATACTTCATGCTCAAAGAAAATAGATAAGGTATCCCCACATATTTGAATTATAAAGGACTTATAAAAGAGTTCATTAGGAGGGAGTCAGGGACCATAGTTACTAAGGAATTCATTCCTTTAGGTATACAAATTGGGTTAAGTTTGAACTCAAAATATTGATAAGGTAATACAATGTGAGAGATCAGGGATTATGGGTTAGGAGTACCTCTTTTGAAGTAATCAAATAAGGAAATGTTTGAACCCTTGATCCGAATGAGATAGTGTATTAAAAGGAGTTTAGGATTGGGGTTTGGGGATACTACATATCACATACCACATTAGAAGTATTCTTGCATTTCTAACTTTGATAAAAATATATAGAAGAAAACATCAAAATTTGGGGATTAGGGATACCAAGGAAAAGGTACATGGGTAAAGAGATGGTTGAAACTCTTTCTCAAAAAGTTAACTTAGTGTAAGAATCAAGGAGTTGAGGTTTAGAGGGAAAGCATGCAAGTAAGAAATTTTTTGGAACTTCAACAAATACAAAGGAAAAGAGTAGGGAATGGATGAAAGGTATGCAAGGATTGGAAAGTTTAATATCTTGAAACAAATGAAAGAATGAGGTAGAGTTGGGGGGAAAGGTGGAGTTTGGAAAAAAAGCATATCATGAACGAAAACTCTGAAACTTTGACATAAGTGTAATCCCTTAGAAATTGAATTTAAAACCTCCACACTTAGATTTTTGAGACCTTGGAAACTTTTAATACATGATTAAGCACATGGGGGACAAAGAGGGAGAACACTTCCAAAAAATTAGATCAATGGGGACCAATTAAGAATCACCTCATATTGATTATCTACCATGGAGATAACAAGGTAAAAATACATTAGTATTGATGGTGAACAAGAGGGAGAGAGAGAGGGTGGGTGAGAGTTTTGAATCTATAGATGGCGAGAGAGTAGATGAAGACGACCCAGATTAAAGTTTTCTAGAGGCCGAGTGGCTTGAGGGGCTGCTCCTGATGCCCAAATTTGCTGGAAAGATGGTATTGTCCCTTTTGGGGGAGACAAACTTTATGCTGCTTGCTTTTCTCTTTTCTTAGGTCATGGGTGCCTTGTTGGGAGGTTGCACTGGTCTTTTTCTTTATGCGCTAGCCTTTGTTGTGCATGTTTGGTTCTTTTGCGGGTCATTGCTGCTCTAGAGACTATTGGAGCTGCTGGTCTTGATCGTGGGCTTCGTCTTGTTTTATAGGATGGGATGTTTTGGGATTTCTAAGTGGTGGTCTATGTTAGTTTTTTGGATCCCCTTATACTTTTTTGTGATTTTCTTTAGGGTGGGGTCTTTTTCTCTCTACATACAGATTTCTATTTGTATGATCTTTCTCATGGATCTCTTTTTGCTGGCTAGGTTTTCTTTATGTACCTAGTTGGAGGTCTTACTCTACCCCTTTCAAGGGTTTTTTGTGGGATGAGTTGCTTCATTTTCCTTCTCTTAAGGCTTAGTTGCTTTGGTGCTTCTCTTTGGTGGACGTACATTCTCCCTCTTCCTTGGTTCGATACCTTGCTTCACCAAAGGTGAGTGTGACTACTCTCTCTTTTGAAGTTTTCCCTCTGAATCTACAACTATTATCTTCTATGGAGTTGAAGACTACTATTGAGGTTAAGCCCTCTTCTATTGAGGTGGAGGTGGGTGTTGTAGGATTGATGAGGAGATCTCTCTTCTATTGGTTCCTTTTGAGGTGGAGCACATGTGGGAAGAAGAGTGATGGATTTGGAGGGTTGGGCTCTCATTTCTTCCTCTCCTTTAGAGGGGAGCTCCCTCCTATTGAGGTGGAGTTGGGGTTGGTGCTTCTAGTGGGGTGTTGTTGCAAGATGGTTGATGTGCTCCAATGGTTCGTTGTGTTCTCTAGCTCCCCTATTGAGGTGGGGTTGTTGGAGTTGATGGAATTTTTGTTTAGGGGTTTGATGGTGTCCTACACCATTAAGCAGGTTTTCTTTCTTGGCTCAGTGGTGTCATCCATGAGCGGCTAGTATGTTGATGCCTAGTAGATGCAAGTAGTTTCTTTATGTATCTAAACATTTCTGGTATCAGTTAAAACCAAGTTGTAAAGGGGTTTCAGGCCCTTGCTTATTTGTTTGATGTAGCCTATGTAGTCATGTTTATCTTTTAGTGGTTGTTGTTGGTTTGTGGTTTATCTTATTTGTAGCATGATTTTATTTGTTTGGGTTACAGTGATCCCTTCAAAATCGTGATGTATTGGGTTTCAGGTCCCATCAAAACCTGTTTACCCCTAATAAAAAATAAGGTAAAAATACATAAAGGGGCTAGGATTTAAGCATAGTTCAACATAGTAAAATTGTGTTCTAGTATTGGCTCTAGTTGGGGATGTGTGTCTCTTGTAGGAACAATGAGAATCTAGAAATTTAGGAGCAGAAAAACATGAGGGGATTAGGATAACTTATGCTTCATTATACCCAACATGGCTCATGACTACATAAAGACACATACACAATATCTACAAGATAATATACAATACAAAATAAGCACACAATATGTACAAGAAATACCAATAATTACCAAATAATTTCTAATCCATAGTATCATGACTCAACAACTTTACCAATTATTTGGCCAAGCTCTTGAGGTGGCATGTGTTGGTGTGAATATGGTATTGAATAATAAATAGATAAAGTATCAAACCAATGGAAAATCATTTTATTCATGGCCAATGGTGTAATAAACCTTTAAAATATTTGATCATGTCACCTTGATAGTGTGGGATTTATTAGATGACGATAGGATCTAATGGATGGAATAATCCTAAGAGTACAAAAATATTGACAACACCTTAAGAGTGTGAAGGACATCCACATTAAAATTCACTAACATTATCATTATGCATATGAGAACTTGAAACATCATGTCACTCTATTCCAATGAAAATATTTTGTCACCACCACCCAAGGACATATAAATACATAAGAGAGATGTCCATAATTCATTGATATGGGAAACAAATTTATGACACAATATATGCTTGATCTAGATTTTATTTGAACCCACAAGAGTTGCATGGGCCATAAATGACATTTCCTACACTCACATCTAATGTCTTGTAAAACATAGGTAACCAAAAGATCCTTGAAAGCATTGGGAAATTCAAGGGCTATAATATTAAAAGGAGATCAATGATCAACATATTTACAACAATTGAAGATGGATAAAAAAACATATTATTCTACCAAATTAAACAATGTCTTTATTTCCTAAATTGCTTAGCATGTAATGCATAAGATCATAGCTCTAAAATATAATCATATCATTATTTAAGCTTAAGTACATCATTATCACACATTATGTATGCTCACTACTCTACTCTCTCATCAATTACTAGCATGGTTATAATTTTTCTCTAATTTTGTTATATTATAAGATCATACATAGGAAGTCATGATTAAAAATTTATGAAGGCTAACTGTAAACAAGACTTGAACAAAAATCCATTGGATCAATAATTAAGGACACAAAGGAAATGGAAATGCTCAAAATAGTGATAAGGGACCTAATATGTACTACTAAAAAAAATAAGTTGGTTATGAACACAATCTTGATGGGAAACCATGATGTTATAAAATCTAAATTTTTAGGTACAATCCAACATAATCCATGTTATAAAGCATAATATACAAGTGATATTTTAACATAAGAAAAAATAACTATTTTTATTATACATGAGTCCAAGATACAATTTTTTTTAAATTTGAAAACATGAAACACATATCCTAGAAGAAACATATTATGTATGTGATCTAAACAAATGATGTCATAATTGTTGCTACTTGGACCAGCCCTTAATCTAAGGTCATTGTATGTCAATAGGGTGGTAATCCAATATTTTAAGAAATATAGATACAACCAAATAATACAGTTGAGAAAAAAAAATACTTAGACTTGACCTAAATCCTTGATTCCATCTACTACATTTAATGTCTACATATCACTAACATATGGAATTAAAGTAATGTAGTTCTCAAAATAACTACACATAACTTACTACATCTTTACACAATTATCTTTAGGCTATATAATTTATCTAGATTCATGTGTAAAACTAATCATAACCATACATTCAGTCCTTGAAATCTAATATTTATCATGTCTTTAACAATGGTCGTAATTAAAAGGGTTCTTTCACTGTGGCCAGTGGATATTAGGAGTTGTTGTCTCATAAGTTTGGAGGGGTGGAGGTCCCTTGGTGGACACATGTGTGGAACAAGTTTTCATGGTCAAAGTGTAACTGTTTTGTGTGGACTATGGTTTGGAATAGATGTTTGACTTGGGATAATCTTCAAAAGAGGGGATTTCAATGTCCTATTTGTATTCAGTGTGACTGTAGGGAGGAAGATTCTTCCCATTTGTTTTTTCGTTGTCCTTGTTCTATGCTACTTTGGAATTTGCGGTGGGGTGTTTGGAAACATCCCTGTGTTCATTCTTCTCCCTTTGTTGAGTTCTAGAGCAATTTGGGAAGACCCCCTTCCTAGATCTCTTTCCTCTAGATTGTGTGGTGTATTGGTCTTACGTTCATCCTTTGGAAAATTTGGTTGGAAAGAATTGTAGGATTTTTTGTGGGGATAAGATGATGGTTCAACAAGTTTGGCACAAAGTTTTTGGTATGATCCAATTGATGGTGGAAGCGAAATGTGAAGTGGATTTTTCATTGGAAAGAAGTGATGATGAGATTGTAAAGAGATTGGGCTTGCAGGGAATGACTTTGGTCTTTGCTTGTGTCAGAAGATGTAGGAAGGCTAAAAAGAAGGTTCAAAGGGTTAGAAGATGGTTGCCTCCTTTGACGGATTTTCTAAAGATTAATACATATGGTTCCTCTAGGGGTAATCCTAGGCTTGTTGAGATTGGTGGAGTTGGAAGGGACAGTTCTGGTTTGGTTATCTTCTTTTTCTCCATTCATAAAGGGTGGCAGTCTAACAACTTTATGTAGGGGTTGGTGATTCTTTGGGCTATTGAGTGTGCTTGTGCTTTGGGTTGGCATAGGATTATTTGTGAATCCGACTCACATGTGATTGTTAATATGTTGTGTGAGAAAAAGGTGGTTGAGGTTAATTGGCATATTGCATTGGTGGTTTGATATATTTTACAAAGGTGCTCTATGTTGGAAGTGGTGTCTTTTTCTCACATTCTGCATGAATGGAATAGGGTTGCTGATTGTTTTAGCTAAGTGGGCTTCAAAGCATGCAGATGATTCGAAGGTTGAGGGGTGGGGACAATTATCCCTTGGTTATTTTTTAGGAGTTAGAAAGGATCATTGCTAATGATATGGAGGGATAAGATGTTGGTGTTTGTTCAGATGGTGGTTTTTGTTTTGGTTGGGGGTTCTGGTGTTTTCCTTTGTGGGAGCCCGTGGGTTCCCTGATCCTCATGTACTGCTAATTTCTTGATTTCAATAAAATTTTTACCCCTTTTTATTAAAAAACAATGGTCATAATTAAATTATAAATGGTGCATATACAACCCTTTCTAGGTTTAGCTACACTCTTACACATTTTTTTAAAAAGATTCACACCTTATCCTATGGGACTCAAAGTTAAATATTTAGTTACATGTGAAAATATTAATGGCATGTGAAGAAAGGGAGTCCCAAGGACCTCATATTTCTCCATGTCACTATCCCAATCACATGCAAATTGAATGTATGGGTTACACATTCACTTATTTAAATTTATGAAATAATATAGTTTTATTTTAAAATTTGAACTCTTAGTCATGAGCAAGAATAGAATTTTTCTCAATCAATACATTCACATTATCAATATTGTTAAATATTTAGATATACCTATTTTGTATCTATCAACTATATGATTATAGTAAAGATTAATAATAATATTAAATTAGAAAGAAGGACCATATCAAAATAAATCTCAACATTATTCCCAAAGGGTATGTTCATTTTATATTTGAATGAATTATCATCTAACATCATCAAGAGTCTTACCTGAATAATCATTCTTACAATTTTTTTGAAATTTAATCTATTTGATATGACTAGCTATCAAATTTTTATATGTAATTGGCTAATAAGCAAACCACTTATTTTATATAATATAACATGATAAACAAATTTAATATCAATACTTGTGAATATGGACCAATATATATATATATAGCCTTAAATATAGTCACAAACTACTTAAAATGTTTAAATATGATCATATAAAAATTAAAGACTATATTTACTCCTTACATGTGGCCATATAAAAATTAGAAGTTGAATCTAACAAAATATCCATGACCAAATATAATTCAATAGGTAGCTCTGATGCATATGCATGCTCATATATAAGTTTTATAGTAGGTTAAGGCCTATATGATCATATGTAGTTCATAGTCTAGTTTAAGGCATATAGATGATAAGATACAATTTGAATAGTCCAGATTAAGGACTTCATCAAAACTAAAATCTTCCCATCTTCCATTCTAGACTAAATATCTAGTTGTATATTTGAATCTAGTTTAGATCCATAACTATGATTTTGACTCTCAAATTTTGAAATTCAAATTTAATTACTAGCTCAAGACAACCTCCTTCCAACTATTTTTTAATTTTCAACTTGATTAAAACCTTGATCTAAGTAGTTATGATTGCATCCAAGACTACGTCTCAAAAATAAAACAAAAAATAACATAACTAAAGAACTAAAAATTGATAAAAATAAACATGTAGCTAATTCTAAATGCATCATTTCAGCTTGGTTCTAAATATTTATTTTTTATTTCTAGATTTCATACCAATCAAATTTTTGAGCGAGCCTCATAGCTTGCACCCAATTTCAATTCAATTTTATTCATCTTATAATCCAAGAACAAGAAAAAATAATTCAAATGGGCACCCAAAAGTCTTCTAAACTACATGCATTAATTAATAGTCAACTAAAGGGATAGGAAGAATCAGAGGATCCTAAACATAAACAAAAGAAGAAAAAAAAAATCCATAAAAAGATAGTCCATAATCTTCAATTAAAATTAGATTATGAATTCCCCATTTAAGAAAGAAAATCCCTCATGTGCATATTGTAAAATAATAAAGCATGATGGATGTTAGTGTTATTAAAAATAGATTGATGTGTTAAAGAATATTCTTAATAAATCATAATATCAAATTTCTTACAACTTTGTCACAAGGTTTATCATTTTCTAAGTTAAAGGATCATAAGGGTATGAAACTTGTTTTTAATATATTATAGTTCAAGGAAATGAATCATTGACTTTGGAGCTTCACATTATATGGATTTATCGCAAGATATTTTTTCTTCATTTGAGACTTATTCTATGCCTCATATTATAATGGGTAACCAAACTTCTATGAGTGTTTGTGAGAGAGGGCCAGTTGAAATGGGTGAAGTATTATTAAATTCAATGTCCTTTGTGTACCTTTATAATCTTATATCTATATATAAAATTAAATAGAGTGGGGTGGTACACTTGATTGTGTGGTTATTTAGGATTTGTAGTTCACAATAAAATTGTCGGAATTAGGGAGGTAGATGCTTAATTAATACTATATATTTTTTCTCACATTTTAATCTTGATACTTATTTGGAAAATATTCATACTCAAGCATCTAGTATTGATACTTTTAGGATATGTAGTATGGTCACTTGAACCTTCAAGTTCTTTCACCAATCGAGGTTCTGAAGGCATGTTTTTCCATTCCTTTGTCATCACATGCTACTTTGATAGAGTTTATCATTGCCTCTTAGGAGTAATTTCATATCAATCTTCTTTATCCAAATCATTGACATCTATCTACTAGATATTTCACACATGTTTTTTATCATTTCATCTTTGAAATCTTGAGGAAACCATTAAAGACAAGTAGTTCTCCTCTTTAACGATAATTATTCTATAAGGGTAAGTGCACAAAGATGAGGGGCCAAAAAGGGGTCTTAAGTGGCCACTTTTTTCTGAAATTAGGAAACACTGAACTTCAATGAGAAATTGAGGATAGTTACACTCAAAATTTTAAGATGCAACAAAAAAAAGGACCATAGAGCTTCAAATTTACTTTCTAAACTATTATTTTTTGAAAATGGTAGAGATTAAGGGCGCCCACATAACTTGGTCTTGTCTTTTCCAAAAAAATATAACATAATGTCTATTGTGGGTATATCAAAAGGTTAACTTATTTTTTAGTATTTGTAAAATTGCTTCGGTGCGATATTAGCTTACAACATGTATTGAGTCCCAATTTTTTTTTATAATTTTTTAATATATATAATTTTTTACAAATTTTCAATGTGGACACATCCTGAAAAATAGAAATTTGATCATGCAAACCCTATTTATAATTTTTGAAAACTAATCGAAAATCATTTTTTTTGAATATGTGTGGAATAGAGCCTAGTTTATTAAAATTTAATTTATTTTAAATTTCAATAAACTATAAAAAATACCAAACATTGGTTTTTGACAAAAAGTAGATACACCAACAAAAGAAATTAAAGATGAAATCCTTAACATAGTCAAAAAATAAAAAAAATTACATCATTAAATAGTTAAGAGAGAGCTTAACATACCTAGGTGTTTTTTTACTCGACCTTGAAACACATGCAAAATTGATGGTTAGCATGAATGGGATTATATGAAATTTTGTATAATATGCAAAAACACATTTTTGGGCATTGGAAAGGCAATCCAAGCCTTTGGGTTGGAAATACAAAGAAAATCCAAGTCAAAGGCTTTGGGATTCCCAAATTAGGACAAAACACAAGCGTGTTATAACACACTTGTGTTATTTGAATGTATTGACAAAATGTGAGCATGCTGTTGCATTGAAAAAATGCAAGTGCATTGTAACGCGCTCGCATTATTGTCTGTATTGAAAAAATTACCTGAAATCTCTCCTATCCTTATGTTTCAGGGAAACTATATACATGAAATATAAATTTAAGTATAATTTGACATTTACATATGGACATTTACTTTAAGTTATATTTGTATGTATATAGTTTTAGGATGTATGAGAGAGGTTTTGGATCTCTAGGAGTTATAATGAAAATTTTAGTAATTAGCATGTCAAATTTTAATAATCAGGAGGTCAAATTTTAGTAGTCATCAAGTTATATCATATTTCTCACTCTCTCCTTCCCTCTCTACTCTCTATCTCTCCTCTCCCTCCCCCTCTCTCTCTTCTCACCTCTCTCTCTCTCTCACACACCTCTATCTCCTCTACCTCTCCCTACCTCCCTCCCCTCTCTACTTCTATCTCTCTCCTCTCTCTATCTTTCCTTCCCTCTATACTTACCTTTATCTCACCTCTCCATCTCTTTACCTACCTATCCCCCATGACTCTCTCACCTAAGTCTCCCTCCCTCCCTCCCTCCCTCCCTCTCTCTCTCCCCATCTTTCTATCTCTCTCTCTCCTCTCTATCTCACCATTCTATCTCTCCCTCCCTCTCCCTCTCTCCTTCTCTCTATCTCACCACACACTCTCTCTCTCTCTCTCTCACACACACATACACACACACCTCTATCACACTACCTATCTCTCCCTCCCTCTCTCCTTCCCTCTCTAATTATCTCTATCTCTCCTCTCTCTCCCTCTCTCTACCTCACCCTCCATCCCCTTCTCTTTATCTATCCTCTTAGTATCTCCCCCTATCCCTCCCTCCCTCCCCCCCTCTCTCTCAATTTATCCTCTCTATCTCACCATTCTCTCTCTGTATCTCTCTCTCTCTCACACACACCTCTATCTCCCTCCATACCTCTCCCATCCCCTCTCTACTCTCTAAATCTCCTATATCTCTCTCCTTATCTTTATCTCCCCTTTGCCTCTCTATACCTACCTCTCCCTCCATCACTCTCTCTCCATCCCTCTCTATCTTACCTATGTCTCCCTCCCTACCTCTTTACCTCTCCACTCTCCATCTCTCTTTCTCTGTCACTCCCTCCCCCTCTTTCTCTCTCACTCTCTCCTCTCTATCTCACCACTCCCTCTCTCTCTCCTTACCCCTAACTTCTTTATATCTACCTCTCCCTCTCCCTCCCCCCTCTTTCTCTCTTATTGCCTCCTTCCATCTCTCTCTCTCTGTCCCTCTCTCCCCCTCTTTCACTCTCTCCTATCTATCTCACCATTATCTCTTTCTCTTTATCCCTCCCACCTTCCCCCTTGTTCTCTCCCACTCTCTCCTTCCCATTCTATTGTCTATCTCTCTTTGTATCCCTTCCTCCCTCCCCTCAACTCCTTTCTCTCTCCCCTATGATGGTTTAGGGTATAGGGTTTAAGGTATAGGTTTGAGGTTTTAGGGATAGTGTTCAAGGTTGAGGGTATAAGGTTAAGTGTATAGGGTATAGGGATTAGGGTTTAGGATATTGGGTATAAGGTTGAGGTTATATGTTATAGGGATGAGGGTGTAGGGTTTAGGGTTTAAGGTATAGGGTATAGAGATTAAGGTTTAGGATATTTGGTATATGGCTCAGGGTTTAGGGTACAAGGTTGAATGTGGGGTTTAGGCTTTAACTATAGGGTTGAGGGTTTAGGGTATAAGGTTGAGGGTATAAGGTATAGGGATGGGGATTTAGGGTGTGGGGTTTAGGGTTTAGGGTTTAGGGTATAGGGTTGAGGGATAATGTTAAATGTTGATTACATAGGGTTAAGTGTATAGGGTATAGATATCAGGGTTTAGGATATTGGGTATAAGGTTGAGGGTAATTGGTTTTTGGTTGAGGGCTTAGGGTTTAAGTATAGGGTATAAGGATTAGGGTTTAAGATATTGGGTATAAGGGTTAGGGTGTAGGGTTTAGGGTATAAGGTATAGGGTTAAGGGTTGAGAGTGTAGGGTTTAGGGTTTAATTATAGGGTTGAGGGATAATTTTTAGGGTTTAGGGTTTAAGGTATAGGGTTGAGGGTACATATAGGGTTAAGTGTATAAGGTATAGGGATTAGGGTTTAGGATATTGGGTATAGGATTGAAGGTATTGGGTTTAGGGTGTAAGGTTTAGGGTTTAAGTATAGGGTTGAGGGTTGAGGGATAATTTTAAGGGTTTAGGGTATATGGTTGAGGGCATAGGGTATAGGGATGAGGGTTGAGGGTGTAGGGTTTAGGGTTAAGGTCTAGGGTTGAGGGTTGAGGGATGGTGTTCGGAGTTGAGGGTATAGGGTATATAGATTAGGGTTTAGGATATTAGGTATAGGGTTGAGGGTATTAGGTTAAGGTTGAGGGTTTAAGATTTAATTACAAGGTTGAGGTTATCAGGTCAAGTGTACAGGGTATACATATTAGGGTTTAGGACATTGGGTATATGGTTTAGGGTGTAGGGTGTAGGGTACAAGGTATGGGGTTAAGGATTGAGAGTTTGTGGTTTAGGGTTTAAGTATAGGGTTGAGGAATAATGTTCAAGGTTTTGGGTATAAGGTTGATGGTGTAGGGTTTAGGGTTTAAGGTATAGGGTTAAGTGTATAGGGTTAAGTGTATAGGGTATAAGGATTAGGGTCTAAGATATCGATATAGGGTTAATGGTATTGGGTTTAGAGTTTAAGTATAGGGTTGAGGTTTGAGGGTTAAGGATATAGGGTATAGGGATGAGGGTTGAGGGTGTATGGTTTATGGTATAGGGTATATGGTTGAGGGATAATGTTCAAGGTTCAGGGTATAAGGATTAGGGTTTAGGATATTAACCCATAGGGTTTAGTGTATAGGGTTAAGGGTATAAGGTATAGGTTTAAGGGTTGAGAGTATAGGGTTGAGGTATAATGTTTAGGGTTTAGGGTATAAGGTATGATGAGTGTTGAAGGTGTAGAGTTTAGGGTTTAAGATGTAGGTATGATCAAGAGAAGTAGAGAGGGAAGGGAAGAGTTTGAAAGAGAGGTCGAGAGCATAAGGGATAAACAATGAGTGATATATATGTATATATACATATATATATACATATATATATATATATACATAAATATATATATATACATAAATATATATATACATATATATATATATATATATATAGAAAGAGAAAGTATATATATATATATATATAGTTATAAAGTATATATATATATATATATATATAGGAAAGAGGAGAGAGAGAGAGAGCATAACTTCATGATTACTAAAACATGACCTCCTTTATTACTAAAATTTGACCTCTTGATTACTAGAATTTGACATGTCGATTACTAAATTTGGATTGTTTGAAAAATTGTAAGATGATCTTCCAAAAACTAGAATTTACATTATAACTCTTAGAGATCAAAAGCCACTCTCAAACATCTTGAAACTATATACATGAAATATAATTTAAAAAATAAGAAATTAAATGTCCATATGTAAATGTTTATTTCATATATATAGTTTCCCTAAAACATAACGACAAGAAAGAGAAAAAAAGAGATTTTTTTTCAATACAAACCATAACATCAGCACATTATAACACACTAAAATTTTGTCAATGCATTCAAATAACATGAGGGTGTTATAACTCGCTCACATTTTTTGAAATTCAAAATAGATAACACAAGTGCATTATAAGTGCTCACATTTTGGCTTGGTAATGACTGAGCCTAGGCTCGGTCACTACCAACCCATAACACGAGTGTGTTTTGTTATAATGTGCTAGTGTTTTTGCTATTTTGGGACCAAAAAGTGAAGTGGCCACATCTTGGTCCCCCATCTTTGTGCACTTACCCATAATAGCATCTCCATCATGTTTGGCTCTTGTTCAAGTCAACAACCTACATACTACTTGGAGTTCTCATCATCTTTAGTTTAGGCCTAAGACAATTGATCTAATCTTGAAACTTTTCAAGATTGACTTAATGATATTTGAATACTTTTTAGAGATAATCTTCTATTTTGTTTCCAGAATGGGAAGATCTTGTGCATTCAACATTGAATTTCTTTATTCTTAAGGGTAGAAATATTATTTGGAAAGCATGCATTAGATCTTCAATATTCAATATCAAGCATCCACCTTGAATGCAAGAGGTGTCATATTTAGGAGGATAACCGATCTCTCCTTTCCTTATCCATCCTTGGGTGGTCAATCATTGTACATTAGTACTTCATATGTTTTTTTTGTTTGAACTTGTTTCTTTTCTAATTTACCACTCCATCCCATAATCCCATTGAATCCTAAATTTATATTAGATATTGTGTTATCTAGAGTAACAATTAAGCTGTTGATTGTTGCAATCAGTGGGATGTACATGTTCATATATATGATTTGTAATTGTTGTATACATATTTTTGTTATTATAGCTTTTTTTGTTTGTTCTTTAAAATTGATAAGATTGTACAATTAGAATTTATTTTTTAATGCATATTTATTCCATGCACATTGTAATTGGTCATGTAGTAGAAGAGTTGTAACTTATTTAATAAATCCAATTATATGTATAGTTTTTGTGCAAATATTTAATACATTGGCTTATATTAGATTATTTTTATTCAAATGTTTTCAATATGTGCTTCTCGACTATGCATATAAAGGGATAAGATTGAACTATAAGAGGCCAAGTTTTCTATGTGATATTTACTATTCAAATTCCATTTGGCTTTAATTTGCAAATGATAAATTTTGAATCATGAATTGAACAAGAAATAAGAATCCATGCTTCTTGCACATGTCAAGGCTGTGAGGATGAATTTATACATTTGTATTTTGTTTGGATAGTAAAATGTCATATAAAGTCAATCCTCATGATTTTGGAATTGTATGTGCATATATTGATTGAATTATGAATTCTTTGTAAGTTCTTGTGTATTCTTTTTTTTTTCCCATTAATTACTATTAATTTTATTATTTACAATATAGGGGCGCAATCTTGTGATGCGTTATATATACACATAAATACGTTTTTTTAAAAATTTTTTTACGTATGAGATTTCATATACAACATCATGAAATTTGATTTATATTGCATCAATTTTCTAGCTAATAACATAAATTGACCATTTTAACTAGACGATATTTATAAAGAATTAAAGAATAAGAGATTTGTCCTTATTTATCATGTTCAATAAACATTAAAAAATCATAAAAATATTGAAACTTTAATAAAGACAAAATAAATTGATATCATTGATCTTTTAAATTTTTTTATACTACATAAAGCAAATTACAAAAAATAAGAACTACCAACAAATAACTAAATATTTTAATTTATTGATAATTAAATAAAATTAAATACAAACTAATCCCATAATAATAATAAAAAATTAATCTAATCAAAATAACCCAATCAGAAATTTAAAAATATTTTATAAATGTTCGAAAGATTTTAAAAGATGAAAACGGAAATTTTATTTGGATTTATTGACTACCAACTGAAACCCAGTAATTTTATTTGGATTTATTCACTGCCAACTAAAAACCGGTAAAGTGATGTGACAGATGATTGTTAGTAACAGAAAAATAGCCTATGTATCTCCACAATGGCGCCACAATTTTATCTGCGGCCAAGAAAAATATTTAAGCAAGTGATTTAGTATTCAAGAAATTGTTCTCTCTGGTTTATATTCTTGGCAAGGGCGACGTTAGCAAGGACGACAATGGCGATCGATCTACGTTTTGTACTTGGCATTCTCGGTTGTGAACTGCCCTTTTTTTTCTTTCAAATGAAATAACAAATTAATGAAGTTTCCTCTAATCAAGAACATTTTCTCTGTTTCGTTATTTCAGGAAATGTTTTTGGGATCGCGCTATTTGTAGCCCCTTCGTAAGCCTCTTTCTTATTTGATTTCTTGGCAATGGTTATCTGGATCTTTGTTTGGAGATGATTTCTTTAGTGAGTTTTTTTCTGGATCATTTGAGATGAAGAGGTGGTCTGTGCAGGATTACATTCATCTCTGTGGCGAGGACGGGATCGACGGAGGGATACTCTTGTATTCCATATGTGACTGCCCTTTACAACTGTCTTGTTTACACATGGTATGGCCATCCATTAGTCACCTCTGGTAACCTTCTAGTCTCGTCTGTTAATGGATGTGGCGTCATTCTTGAGACTCTTTATGTCTTTCTGTATTTGGCCTATGCTCCTTCAGAATATCGGGTAAGATGAATCATTTAAACAACTATTGTTTAATTCAAATTTTTTTTTGTATGAGAAAAAAATGATTCAGAATGATAAAATTTGTTAGTGTTTTGTTTGAATATGACAGATGGAAATTTTGAGTGTGTTCATTAGAGTTCTGCTTTCATTTGGGGCAATTGTTGCAGTGTCTGTTTGGGGTTTTCCTGGTACAGAACGGAAATGGTTTGTTGGGACCATCGGAGTGGCTGTCGCGGTCATCATGTACGCTGCTTCCTTGTCTGTAATGGTGAGTAAGATATGATATTTCTGCAATTTATAAAACTAATTTGAGAGTATTTTTGAAATTGTAATCCAGACCATTAGCTGAACAGAAAGTAAGAGAAGAACTTATTCTTGGACTGAAATTTAATATATAAGCACTATTAAGATGGAATAAAGTAGAGATTTCATGTCTTCTTGATGTGGTGACATTAAAGCCAATCAGTCGGTGACCTTCTTGGCTTGCAAAAGGCGGTCCACGGATCGAACCTGGACAATGTCTTTTGGCTCAACCCTACTGACCACTTCTATCATTTCAAAATTGCTGCTGCTATGAATGCCTTCTGTTGGGAATGGAATATTTATTATTATACCTGCAAACTTATTCCATAAACCTCACAAAAACATATCCAAAAGACTCTGCAATAAATCTTGCAAACCGTCTATTTACAAGAATCTCCAGAAATTTACTCAATGAGCAGTAACTAGTTATGACGTGCAACAAAATCCTCTTAATATATATATTCTAAAAAATCTTCCTATGGTTTTTTATTTTCAGTTTATAATGATGTCCAAAAAAGCCTTTTCTAACATTTAGATCGTCTATGTGTTCCTTTCTATATCATAGAAATCGGTAGTCCAGGAAAGAAGTGTGGAGTATATGTCCTTCTCCCTTTCACTCTGTGTATTTCTAAGCGGTTTCACCTGGTTTTTCTATGGCATTTTGGGCAGAGACATATATGTGGTGGTAAATTTTTTCTTCATAATTTTGAATTTTTCAAGATTATTTAAATTTGATTTTGTAAAAATGTTTCAATCAAATTTTCAGATTATATTCTATGATTTATCATCTGAATATACTGAATCAGAAATGAAAATGAATAAAAAATTATAATCAGAAATATTGATAATAAATATTTCCACAATCAAATCCAAAAACTTTCGAGCAAAAAGAATAATATGAGATTTGAAGATAGCCAAATTAGTTTTAACAATTCAATAAAATTGACGAATATTTGTTATAATGCAGCTTCCAAACGGATTGGGGGCATTGCTTGGTGTAACACAAATTATAGTTTACTGTGTGTACAGAAACTCCAGCGGCAATCATCAAGATTACGAAATTATATTTTAGGTCTGTCTAGCTGAGCGATCATTGGTATATTTTTTCATGTGGAGTGTAACTTTTTATTGTTTTGATTGGAGTTTGGGTTAAGTGGCATACTTTCCGCCGATCCATTCTTCGTTTACTTGCAAACTTTATTACAAACACGTGATTTGTGAAGTCGTACTTAAAAGGACTATAAAATTTGCCCTACTGAAAATTATCTACATTTTAAATTTACATGAAGTACGTGGAAGAAATAGAGCTACCGAATGTAATTGGTATATTTAAATTCATTTAGGTAATGAGATTGGTATGTAATAAAAATTTAATGTTGTAATGGTGAAATTTGTATATGTATATTTATTTTGAGGAAATGTTTTGATAAATGTATATATTGATTAATGATCTTATGTAAAGTAGGATTTATTGTCATAATCTTATTCATTTATATATAGGCATATCCAAATCTTACTTTATCTTTATATGCACATACTTCTATGCATTCGCCTTATTTTCACATTTATTGCATTCACTTATGCTTACTTCCATATATCTTTTAGCTACATAGATTTGATTGTTTATCCAACCAATGCCATTTTTTGTGGTTGCAAAGTTGACCCTTTCATTTCTAAAATTCAAATTTAAATTTTGGTTCACTAGCCTCCTTTGTTTTTCCACCATGAGGCAAGTTAATACACATTTTGCAAAATTTAATGGTATGTGCTAGTATTTACGGAGCTTTATGGATACGTTTTGTGGCGTTTATTGAACAAGCGCTCCGCGTGAGCTGGAGTCCCTTCCTTAAACAGGTCTGGGCGTGGGAAAATAGTGTTAATGAGTATTTTGGAGTTGGTCTTTGATGACTGGGTTTTGGTTTTTGCTGGGCATGGGAAAATAGTGTTAATGAGTATTTTGGAGTTGGTCTTTGATGACTGGTTTTTGGTTTTTGCTATTGTCTTCATCATTCGTAACATCTAGATTATCTAGATTATGGACTACAGGAATGAATTGAAGGGTTTATTTTCAAATAACTTGTCCCCACTCTGTTGTGAAGCCCGTAGCATAGCTCTTCTCCATGTACTACTCTTCTGGGACATAAAATCTTAATCCTTCAGCCCCATAGACTTCCTAACACAACCATTTCAAAAGCATACAAATAACTCTCTACAGATAAAATAGTCTTTAGTAGAGAATTTGTAGATGAGAAGAGAACCCTTTCTTCTTGAATAGTTGTAAATCTATTTATGGTTTTGTATGGCTAATTGAAAGCATATACATGTTGTAGCAACTTGGAATAGCTTCTCTAATGCTGACTGTCATAAAACCAAATGCAAATGCAAAGAATTCTAAATTGATGAAAAATGTATATTACCGTCGAAGAGTGCAACCCCCAATTGTCTTAATGATAATACGAAGTCCTGTCATGTATGAATCGCCTAGAAATCATGCTCGACCATCATTTAAACATTGACGGACGCAAATAAATCCCATGAAAGGACTCAAAACTTGCGTGCTAATAGAAATCTTCATCACCTTTCTTTTCCATAATTAGAAATTACTCTGGTATGTGGGAGGTGATGCCATCATCTTGTACGTGTGCTGTCTCAACATCCAACGTGGACACAACCCGGTCAATTGTCCCACCAAGCCAGCAAAGCAACTCTTTGGGACTTCTGACTTGCCACTCAAGTAGACCCCATAGCCACCTTCTCTTCTACGATAGTCGCGGACCCCCCGCCCTTAGTTGTGGGTGGGTCACCCACCCTTCCACCCACAAAAAATATATTAATTTTAAGGTGCTTAGGTATTTAAAATTTAAAATTGTAATGGTAATATTTGAATATTAATATTTTTTCTATTTAGTTTAATGTTTATTTTGAAGAAATATTTTGATATATGTATATGATGAATGGCATAATCTTATGTAAAGTTAGTTTCATTCTTATAACATTTATCTCTTCATATATAGATATATCCCTATGTCATTTAGACCTTACTTTCTCTTCATACATTTTCATTCTCCTAGATTTTATCTCTTCATATATAGAGATATATCTATGCCATTTACACCTTACCTTATCCTCATATGCATATACTTTTATGCATCTACCTTATCTTCACATTTATCACATTCACTTATACCTACCTTCACTTATTGGTTAGCAACATGGATTTGATTGTTTATTCAACTAGGGTCATTTTTGTGTTCACAAACTCGACCCTTTCATTTCCAAAATTGAAATTCAAATTGTGGTTGATCAACACCCTTCATTTTCCTACCACAAACCAACTATGTTCATACATACATACATACACACACACACACACACACACACACACACACACATATGAATGATGTAATCTTATATAATGTTGGGTCCATTCCCATAGCCTTTATTCCTTCATATAGACTTCAATTTTTTCTTATATGCACATACTTCATGCATTTGTCTTATCTTTACATTTATCATATTCACCTATACTCACCTCCATATATTTTTTAGCCATGTCCAGATTTGAATGCTGATTCAACTAGTGTTATTTTTGTGGTTGTAAAATTGCTAATTCTAATTTTGGTTAATTGGCACCCTTCATTTTCCCTCTATGAGCCAAGTAAGTTCACATTTTACAAAATTCAATGGTATGTGCTAGTATTCTAAGATATTTAATTGCCTAAATATTTTGTATCACCACACATTCAAGCATCTTCTCTCATTCTAGAGCATTGAAAATGAAACCAGTAGTGAAACACTTGGATTTGATGCGTGCTCAAAGGGGTATTGAATCTACATACATCATTTGAGGAATCTTGCTTGTTGTTTCCAAATTTGTAAAACAATTTCTAAAGTTTGACCTTATAGAACTTATCTCTTTGTGATGAAATGAATCTCTTCCGAGGCATAAATATCATTAGTCTTCAAGTAAGAAAAAACACAAAGCAGATAGACTAATTAGGTGAGCAATAGAAAACAACTATACATTATGTTAGGTCAAGTTTGAACCTAGTAGATAAAAACATTATCACAATAATGACCTAAACCTCTAGAATTTACCTTTAATAAACCAAAGGCCCAACACAAAATTCCAAGCAATTAACTAATAGAGAGGATCCACTTTGATTTTTGTGATAACTATAAAATGCACAAAGGATGTTACAATTATCAATCTAAGATCTAGACTAGTGTTGTTAAAATACACAAAGGGTGATGCAATTATTGATCTAAGATCCAAAATAGTGTTGTTAAAATGCACAAAGCTCCATACTAGTGTTGTTACAAAGAAATTTGAATTTGTGTGCATTGTTTTGTAGGTGATAGTTGCCTTTGTAAGTGATAATTTGAAAATGTACAAAGGGTGTTCTAATTTGTATGCTAGGGGTAAACTAGCCATGAGTTTGAGTGTTGGGGGTATAGTTCCTATAAAACCCTACCTCTTAATAGTGTCAAATAGCTCTCTTCTTAATACTAAGTAATTTTCTTTCAAATGAAATAACAGATTAATTATTAAGTCTTCTAATCATGTACATGTTCTCTGTATTGTTATTTCAGGAAATATTTTTGGAATCGCACTATTTGCAGGCCCTTCGTAAGCCTCTTTCTTATATGGTTGTGTGGATCGTTGTTTGGAGACGTTTTCTTTAGTGGGTTTTTCTGGATCATTTAAAGAGGTGGTGTGTGCAGGATCACATTCATCTCTGTGGTGAAGAGGGGATCAGCAGAGGAATACTGGGGAATTCCATACGTGACTGCACTGTTCAACTGTCTTGTTTACACATGGTATGGCCTTCCATTAGTCACCTCAGATAACCTTCTCGTCTCCTCTGTTAATGGATGTGGCATTGTTCTGGACTCTCTATGTCTATCTGTATTTGGTCTATGCCCCTTCAAAGTACAGGGTAGAAGTTTAGAATGTGCTTTTTTTTAAATTAATTTTTATAAAATAAAAATGAGCAAAATGATAGAACTTGTTTGTGTTTTAATTGCTTGACGATCTCTGGATTTGATTGTATGAATATTTTTTTGGATCAACGTTTCGGATCACACTCCGTCCATCATTAGAATGAAGAATAAGAGCTCAAGAATAAGAATAAAAAGTTGCAGACCAAGCTAGCATAAAAAGGAGAGAGAAGGGAAAGAAGGAGTAGGGGTTTCGTGCCACCCAGAGGTTTGGTTTTGTCATTGCCCTCTTGTCCCTTGGGTAGCGTGAAACCCCTGCTCCTCCTTTCCCTTCTCTCTCTTTTTTATGTTAGTTTAGTCTGCAACTTTTTATTCTTATCCTTGAGCTCTTATTTTTCACCTGATGATGGATCATGGAGTGTGATCCGAAATGGTGATGCAAAAAATAGTCACACAATCAAATTAAAAAATCGTCAAACAATTATCATTATGGATTGTAGAAAGCTATTATTGTTAATTGTTTGTGTTTTATTTGGATATGACAGATGAAAATTTTGGGACTGTTCATTGGAGTTCTGGCTTTATTTGCCGCAATTGTTGCAGTTTCCGTTTTGGCTTTTCATGGCATAGGACGAGAATTGTTTGTTGGAATCATTGGGGTAGTTGTTTAGGTGGCTATGTTTGCTGCTCCTTTGTCTATAATGGTGAGTAATAGATATGATTTTATTTGGTAAGCTCTATTGAATCTTTTATTAATACAAAAGGATATACTAATATAATTTAAAAAAAGGTTAGTAATAAAAAGGTACATTCTCAGAGTTTGAGTTAAGTAAAGTCTGAAATAAAGATTAGAAATAAAAAGATCAAATTCCCATAAGCTAAGCTATTAAAGCAGTCATAGGGATCTTGATTATCAAGCTTCTTCCAGATAATTTCAAGAACATCATCATCAATAGACTCCCAATCAGTAAAAGTCCCTTTCTTTAAAAAAAAAACCTTTTGACCGAGCTCAAATTAAAGATTTGATAATACCAGAGGAAGAACCTTATCAGAACCAAGCCACCCTATATGCTACCAGCATCCGACAAATTCATTGCCAACAATTCACCAACTGAAAATTCACAATCAACAATTCACTACAGGAAAATTCACCGCCATGACAAATTCACCTCAAGGAAAATTCACTACCAACAATTTGTGGCCACTGAAAATTAATAGGAAACTTTTAAGGTGATGAATTTTCCGCGACAGTGAATTGTTGGTAGTGAATTTTCCTTGAGATGAATTTGTCATGATGGTGAATTCTCCCGTGGTGAATTGTTGACGGTGAATTTTCCTTTGATAAATTACTAGTGGTGAATTTTCCTAGAGCCATCCCACTCACAAAAAGATACAGAGGGCTGTTCAGAAAACTGAGATCAATTTTCAACAAATTAATGAAAAAATTCTACACATTTTTTTATTAAAATCACTTTTAATTTAACACAATGATACGGTTCACATAAATTTTTCAGCCCCAAAATTAAAGTGCCCAGGTCATTGTTTGTGCTGTTTTATTGGGCATTACTTTTCTTTCTTTTAAGTGTGGTCCAGGGCATTAACAAAAGAGCCTAATCTTGAACTAAAAACTGATATTTAAACACTTGTTGGTGACCTTGTTGGCTTCCAAACAGTGGTCAAGGGATCGAAACTGGACAGTCTCTTTGCTGAGCACTCGCCTGGCTACTGTGAAAGATATTTGATAAATTAGCTATAATAGCACTCAAAGTTATGTTCCACCACTTTATTGATGGATCATGATTTTCATATTAATATTGCATAATGCCACGAATGCCAAGAGAATCATTCAAATAAAATAGAATAAGGTAATACAAAAAATGAAGTCTGAGAATGGAATATTTATCATATACAAACCTATACATTTATTAGTCCCTGCCTATTTATAGATGGAGACTAATGTTTTCTATTGCAATTTTGGCTATTAGTGCTTGCCTCGGGAGTTAGGTCAGATGTTTTAAGCTATGGTGCTAATGAATTTCCTCATTAAAGTGAAATTTCAATTATTTTGTAAAAATTTCTGAATGGCCGTTGTGATTTTAGCTGGGGTTTTCTGTTTTTCTATTTTCATTTTATTTTCAAATTGCTGTGTTGACCAATAAGCAATGAATGGAGGAAAAAATTTCATATCTTACAAATGTTTTTAAGGTTGTTGTCGTGTCTGTGCAATGAAGGTTGCTGGCGCGGCATGTGGCATTCTGGAAAGGAGTTTACGTGTCTCACCTCTGCTATCACATTTTGCATTCATGGCTAGCAGACAAATGATTACTTCTATTGTTTACACATTATAAAGGATTATCTAGGTTGTTTATTCTGGTATTAATACTCTGTAATGGATTTTGTCGCTGACCTGTCCTTGGGCTTCCCTTCATTTTCTGTGGTGCTCTTCATTTTCATGATATTTTGGCCAAGCATCTAGGGTTTTGAAGCAATTTTTAGTCATCATCAACATCTAATAAATGGATGTAATTTGTAAACATTCTTTGAGGTAGCGAGTATTTAATGTCATAAAATTCTCTATATTTTGTCTATTTTGCATATAGTTTCTATAGCTTTCTGCAATATTTCATTGCAGATTTTTAGTCATCCATAGCCAAAATAACAACATTTATAGCAACAGTTTCGTGTATTTCTGCTACCACATTTTGCATGATTAAGGTAATTTCAAAGCGTGTGTAGGGGATTTTATGCCCTGATTTGTCATTTGAGAGCTGGTGTGTAGGGGCTTTCATACCCTAGTTTTTTATTTTAGAAAAAAAGAATTGAGATCTGTGACTGTTAATTGGGTTGCATTTAATTCCACTCCCAAATTGACATTGTTATCTCCTAGAAATGCACCCTATGCAAAGTTATAAACTAAGCTTTCTAGAGAAACATGGGATCATTTCAAGGCTGTGGGTCACCTAAAATTGAAATGAACCTCCGGAGAAGGCCGACTTCCTTTGGTGTCACCTAACTACTGATTCTGTAAAGGGAAAGGGAGAAGGAGAATGCATTAAAATGAAAATTAAATCCTAAGGTGATACACCGAACTGATAAGAGCAATGGAATACTTAGGTTACACTTGAATACTAATGATGGACATGGGACTGCACAACAAGATTCTGTAGATTATGCATACAAACAGGTTTGACATGCACACACTTTCAAGAAGGAAAAGCAAATTTTCACAAATTAAAAGCTCATGTGCAATTGAGTAAACATAGTTTATAACCTACATGATACTACTTTTGCAAAGAAAGGCATGCTAACATGAAACAAAGCTTATAAGGAAACGAAAGATTTCACTAAGTAGCTTGATGAATCACTTAAAAATGCACAATACTTCACAAGAACTAGAAGGCGAATTGGACCATCAATGGTAACCAAGGTGAATTTTATGTATCATGCTCCAAAATGAGTTACAGAAGTTTGCTAATCTGAGAGAGGACTGCAAAAGTCACATACTTCAGAAAAGCATTGGGAGAACCCTTTACAAGAAGGCGAAAATTCCTTATATACAAAAGTGTATCAGCCCCTCTGGGCTTACAAAAATATCTGTCTTTTGAAAAAACTCCCCTTTAGATCTTTTCATGTAGTTAATGCTGTGTTCGATTGAATCCTTGCTGTCCATGTCGGTGTGAAAGATCACCCTCAGGAGAATCCTTCTAATCTTTTGCAGCTACCGCATTCACTTCTGGTCCTCATGTCCATCTTCGAACCTCCCTGTCAAGCTGCTTTGAATGCTCATGAGCTCAGAGTAGATCCACGTTGTTTATGCTTTGTCAGTCTCGTCCATAGGGGGAAGCACGACAGTCAAAATGTCAATGGTTCATCTTTGGCTCCCATTTGATTGGTTGAACTCGAGCCACGTAGATTTTAGGCGGTTAAAAGCTCTCTCTGCGGAATCACATGTCGGTGAGACACTAATCGTGTCTCCCCGATGCAATTATACCTTCCCGCGATAATCAACATAGCTTGAAACCGTCGATGAGAGTTCATAGCGAGCCCAAAATTCATACTGATATCGCCTTTGTGGTCGCCAAGACAATCGCTATCGGGAAGACCTCATGGCGAACCCCTAGGAGTCATACAAATATCCCTCTCATTGCTGAGACCTTCACCCCTCGGCAAGACCTTTTACTGAGCACATTCTGCTCTCCCCAATCTACGTTCATTCCATTTGATGAGACTCCCCATCGGTCGGTGAGACATTACGCCGATATCCATTCCCCTCGGTGAGACCTTTGCTATCTCTTCAGTCGGGGAGACATTCCTTGGTCAGTGAGACCTCATAGTGAAATCAACTTCTTTCCTCGAGTGCAACATTCCTTTCGGCGTGACTCCCATTGGTCGGGAAGACTTTGTGGTGATGTTCTCTCTCTTTGGCTCAGAGCTCCTATCGACAAGAGTCCACCCTATCGGTGAGACCTCATGTCAATCTCCTTCTCTCACCGAGCTCACTCTTCTTCGGGCTCGAGCTCCTTCAAGTCGGCAAGACTTTCCGAGATTGAGGAAACCTTTTGCCGACGCTGCCGTCCTTCGCCAAGACCACTCCGCTTCACCCAGACATCTCAGCAAACTCCTCTTTTCGGCGAGGGCCTATGTCGAATTCACCCCATGTCGCCGAGACTCCCTTCGGTAGGTGAGACTTCATACCGACCGAAGCTTCCCTTTGCCAAACTGAGAGCACTTCAGGGAGACCTTTCATATCGGTCAAACCTTATGGCGATGGAATCCCCTTCTACCGAGGCCATCATTTCATGTCAACGAGACAATCCCACATCGGGGAGACCTTTCCCCGAGCCCCTCATGTCATATCGAAGACTGACCCTTCAGTAAGAATTTTCTGTTTCAGCCAGACCTCCTGCCGAAGGAAAAATTATCGCCAGGCTCAGACCTTTGGTGGGACCTCCTTCTGTTGGGTAGAATTCTCAGTGAAGCAAACCCCCGATGCCAACCCTCTTTGTCGCTGAGACCTGACTCCTTTCAGCGAGATGTTATGCCGAACGTGGAATCCTCTAGCGAGCTCATTTCCAGTCGGCGAGACACATAAAGACTCTCAACGATAGGGATGTCTAGGTGACTGATGGGCCTCCTTTGAATAGAATGGAACGCCAGTCGGCAAGACAACTGCAGAGTCTTGCCGACTTTTTCCTTAGAACAATTTTATGCCAAATTGGATTGGGAGATGCCTTCCAACTGACCTCCTTGAGGAATACCATCACGTGCGCGATCCAACCCCTGATGCAAATATCCCATTTTACCTTCTTGAACATCTGAAACACAATTTGTCTTGCCTGATTGAGCCCATAGGTGAAAATTGGGTAACAAACATCTAGAGAACTACCCTAACAGTTAATGGCTGAATTCTCCACTGGGCTGTGGACTTGGAGAAACTTTACAACTGTTGTTCCCAAGTTTGATTTTAGTGCACACCCAGCTTCCATATTCTTCCAGACAACCCCTTTAAGTGGTACCGTTCCCTCATGTTTCAACCCTCTTCAGACAAGAAAATGCAGTTCAACCAGCAAAAATAAAAGGGTTGAATTGTCTTAAACTTGTAAACCTGGCTCAAAATTAATGCTTTTAAGATACAATGGGAGTGAAATGCTAAATTCATGCTTAGTGTTTTCTCTATTTCAAAATTTCAACTTCTAATAATGCCTTTATTCCTTCATTGCACTTGCACTAAGCTTGAGTATATCATGGGGCATATTTAAAGAATTTGTGGTGTCTGCACTCTGTTTGTGTTTGAGAGCTTCATAGGATAAAATTTCTGCATATGTTTAGGGCTCATGTGGATTTTTTCTTATAAAGTTAGAATAGATTAAATAAATAGATGTAATTTTTTCTCAATTTAGTTGAACTGGACATTAACAACTGGGAAAATTGGTTCATTGCGGTGGAAGATATATTTTTGAGCTAGTTTTATTTCTCAAGATTTATGTTATTCTTTGCTTACAGATATAAGGCCCATCACAATCAGATGGACAAGCCAAAGTTTTTGGTGTTGGCACAAATTTCTTTTAGTGACAGGATTTCTGCTACTAGCTTTTGTTGTTGGCAGCTTTGTACTTTACGGTATAAATACACACTTGTATGATATTCACTACTTTTCATCTTTTTTCTTTTTATTCTTTTCATATTTCCTTTTTAGGCATGACACACAATGCTTGGGTTGTTTTGATAGAGCACATTTGTAGCATCTTGCCCATAGTGAGTATTCAACACACACAAGTTACAAATATTTACAATTGAGGCATTTTGTCCCATAAAGATGGTTTCACTTGTTAGTTTTGGCTTCTGAATTTGGGATATAAAATATATTAAAGAAATGTTTTTGTTGATAAGGGTTTGAAAACTACTAAATACTATTATGTAGATATTACATGAAAAAACATTGTCAATATGGCAGAGCTCCAATGAAATACAAGAGCATTTATCTGTAGACCAATGATATAAAAAACCATGTGTCCTTTGCTATGGCCTCGACTTTTGGTCTTGTGGAGCAGCCTACCCCTAGCACTATGCAGAGGACTGATTCAGAAGAGATTAAGGTTTAATTTTATAATTTATTCTTGTAATTGATATGAATTTAAGGACTATTAAATTGAGTCTTCTTTTTCACTAACTTTTGGTTGGTCAGGGCAAGTATGAAGAGCAATTTGCTGATGGAAGTGGAGCCTTGCCAAAAGCAGTAGTGTAGGAAACTTCAGACCTCGAGATGCGATCATTGTGGGGCGATCCAATGGAGGAGGTTAGTTGAACTTGACCCGTGAAATTATGCAGATGCTAAGATGTTCATATAAGAGATTAGAAAAGGAATTGAATTTTTTTTTGTGGTTTGAACTTCTTTTATGTTTTTTTTATTCACTATATCATAATTTGGGGCTTTGATTTGATTTTGTTCCTCACTTGCATCCTTGCATCCTTTTGAAAACATCCATGTTTATGGATGAAAATATTTGTTTCTTAGTCTTGGGCCAATAAGAACATATAACCCAATAAATAGGCAATTTTAATGCGGTCAACACAATTCAATTCCTGGGTTTCTTCTAGTTATGTGGGTAGGTGGAAACTTACAATTACTTTATTGGTTTCCAGTATGCAATAGAATTTTGTATTCTTTTGATTTTTCATAATCATTATAAGTGATAAATCTATTGATTATGGCACCATTACTTTGTTGACAGGACAATATAAAACTCCATAGAACTTGTCTGCAATTTCAGTAGGAATAAAGCAGAAAGAAAATGTGAAGAAAATGCTTCAGAAGGTATTTCTTTGGTTATATATTTATTGGATTGTTTGTTCTGTATACTTCTGAAGTGTTGCATTGAGAGGGCAACGAGTCAGGTTTAAACTAATGATACTAATTTTTAATAGTTCACAATGATTCTGTTTCCAGTTTTGTCCAGAGAACTTTACTGTGATGCTATTCCATTATGATGGGGTAATCGATAAATGGAATGATTTGAAATGGAGTGAGAGGGCTATTCATGTGGCTGCAATTAATCAAACTAAGTGGTGATATTGATAGCCAAGCTGCCACCAACCTTCATAGTTCCTTTTTCTTTAGCACTGAAGTATTTGACAAAGGGATTTATGAGATCTTGTCTTATGATATATTCAAAAGACATGGTTAATGAGTTCTTAATTTTTTTATTTTTGTGATTCTGATTGTTGGAACGCATTTCCATTCAAGGTTGTTTGTAAAAAGATTTTTGCATCCAAATATAGTCGCCATTTACAATAATGTCTTCATTTGGGATGAGGATCTTCGAGTTGAAAATTTCAATGCAGATAGGTATGTATTACTTACATTATATTAAGTTGCCTCATTATTTAACATAATTTTGCGTCCTGGGAAGTCTAGGAAATGTTATATTCAGTCGACGGTCTTTTGTGTTCAAAACATAAAAGCATTTTAATTTTCAATAAAATATAAGCATGCATTGAACATGAATACTAAATTATTATTCTATTTGTTAAATAGTTTTTCCTTCATATTGGTAATCAAGAACTGTTTGATGACTTGACTTATCAAAATCCTATAAATCTTGCATAATATAGTGTATAAAGCACTGCCCACTATTTGAATGATAGAGAAATTATAAAAGCCTCTGTGCTTGTGTAATTACTTTGTCATCTGACATATATACTTCTACTACTAGTAAAGTATCAATTTGATGTGGATCCACCCAAATTATATTCTTGAGCCACCTCCAAGTGACATTAAGTATTTTAGGATTTAATGTTTTCTTTTTTGTTGCTGGTTATGCGATTATTAGGCCCTAGTGTTACTGTTTTGAGTCTCAACTCTTTTAATTATGAAAAAGGGGACCTGTTCATTCCACTTTTAACACAAAATGATCATTTGCAAGATCTAAGAAATGAAGGAATGCCATCAAAATACTAGATACAAGTATTGGTAGGAATCCTGTCTAATGATTTTTATATTTTGTGACTGCTTTCTGCCCTACTTTTGACTTTTAGCATTAATCAATGTCAAAATGAAAATATCTTTGCAATCTATATATTCTGATATTTCAAAGGTAAGTATGAAAAAAGTTTAACTGTTCTTAAAATCTTATTGCAATGCCTGGTTTCTTATTGAATGCATGCTTCCTATATTCAGTTTAGTGTTTAAGAATTATTTCCATTATAATGAAAATAGAGAGCTTTTGTTGAAGTAATACTTGCATGGTATATATTGCAGCAATCTAGCATATATGGCAGAATCAACCCTTTGCATATATTTGATACATGAATGTCAAATGATGCACATGTGAAAGGAATGAGACTAAATTAAGCATTAGAATGAGTGGACAAGGAAATTTTTATATTCTATGAATCTATAGTGCTAGCATCGCTATAATGGATTCTGTAATATTTTTTTAGTTGAAAATATTCTTATGATATTGCTAATATGTAAATTTGTTAAAGATACTTGACTATTATGGAGGAAGAAGGATTGGAAATTTCACAACCTGCTTTGGATATATCTAAGTCAGAGGTTCATCATGAAATCACTGCAAGGATTTAAAGATCAAGGGCCCATAGGCAAGATTCTCTAGTCTATTAATAATATTTGTCATAGAGGCTATCATTTTTATGATGCTAGATTAAACTGCATAAGTGAGAAATTTTATGTATTAGTGATTAATGCTCTTCAACATTTGGATCAAACCTGCCTAATATTCACTCTTTCAATGATATCAGTCCATAGTTTAGAGAATGTAGAAATTGTATGTATGGGAATAGTTTCAATAAAAAAATTGTTGTGTGACCTGCAGAAGGATGTATAAAACTGGAGGTGGTCACCTATGCTCTGAAAATAGCACTGGACCTCCTTGTACTGTGTAAGATATATGAGTGAGTTAAATCCTTCTTTAAAGAGATTAGTAAAGCATATTCTTTCAGTGATACTCATTTACATTTTAATAATTTTGATGGTAAATATGTACTAATTTGTTGCAATTTTTCTACCTCTTACTTAGATGGGTAGAGATTATGGCTCCTGTATTCTCAAAGGTTGCATAGCATTGTTCATGGGGAATGATCCAGGTACATGTCTCTAAATATTTGATTCCACTAGGAAGAGTGCCTTATTTTGTTTCACTTGTTTATTTTTTAATGATAGTTACATCAAATATAAATGATAATTAGTGCAAGAAATCTATAGGAATGTTGCCTTAAAGTTTATTACTACTGAGTTGTATCAATGAAAGTCTTGGAAATCCCTATAAATCTTTTGGAACTTCTCCACTAAATTGATTATTTGCTAGTCTAAGCCTCACAATACTTGAGCAATTCCTAAGTTCTGACATTCTACCATTGAGCATATTATTGAACACATGCAAGACCACAACTTTACCCAATTACAAAGCTGGGATGGTGATGACCCACATAATTGATTGCTTGATAGATCAAAAATGAAAAATTGGGTGTTACTTCCAAGCTTATGAGGAATTTTTCCATGAAGTGAATTATTTAATAGAGACAAATCACTCAACATAGTTAGACCTTCAAAAATGGAAAATTGGGTGTTACTTCCAAGCTTATGAGGAATTTGTCCATGAAGTGAATTATTTAATAGAGACAAATCACTCAACATAGTTAGACCTTCAAGACTGGCATGAATCTCATCAGACAAATCATTATCCATTAAATGCAAAGATTTCAACGTACTTAAATTCCCTACACTCTGAAGAATATGTCTTGTGAGTGCATTGTGCAAAGCATCAAGCCATTCCAAGGAGCTCATCTTCCCAATATTTGTTGGAATCCCGCCATTGAGCCTATTCATGTAAAGCTGCAAGCTCTTTAGCTTCACAAGGTTGCTAATGAATCCATGCCAAGACCCAGTTAGATTATTCTGAGAAACATCCAATGGCTGAATCTCTTAATAGAGAACAGGGATTTCCCTGTGTAGATTATATTGTCTCAACCATATATATTTCAGTTTGACCATGTTCACAATCTCTCATATTTTTTGTACCTGTCTACCAAGGCACTAGAAACTACAACATCTAAGAAAATGCTCTTCCAACATTGTGTGAAACATTTTACTTGCCTTGTCTATTCTTCCACATTTTGGGTACCTGTGTACCAAGTTTCTAGCAATTACGACATTTGAGAATGCCTCACCGAGAGGCAGGCCCGCAAAACTGGAATTCTAAGAAAATGGAAAATGGAATGAAATGTTTGACAAAATTCCTGAAACAATTGTTGTCTCATGGATTGCCATAGTTGAAGGATATGCACAATATGAATTTGTTTAAAAGGATTTCAAAGCTTCCAAGGAAATGCAATTGGCAGGTGTAAATCCAAATTTCACAACTTGTTTCAGCATTCTTCCTGCATGTGCCAAAATGGGAGTTTTGGAACATGGTATAGACATGTATCGAAGGATAAAGTGGGTTGGATTTTTGCTAATTGAACACTTCCCTATCGCCATTACTGACTTTCTTTTAGACTACATGCCATTTATCTACAACGTTGCACCATCTTTCTACTATGCCATGATATATTTTGGCAGTGTATGAACTAAAAAGATGTATTTGATTTTAGCCAACAATTACAAATGGGGAAAAGTTGGCAGGGCCCATCACATGCCATTCTCAAATTATAGTAGTTAACTTGGTGGCATTTGATATTCAATGCGGGCCTTGAAGCGTCATAGTTGTGCCAGTTTCATAACGGTGGGCTGGATCTCAAATGTTGTCTCACATTGGTAACATGAAGCCTCTATTGACTGGGCACCTATTTGCCACTACCTGGGTTTTCCATTTAAACTATACCAAATCCCCTGTCCTACAAAACTGCCCTGCGAACATAGAACCGTCCTATGAGCATTATAATGTCTTTTGCAATATGATTTTGTGACAGCTTTATTCCAAACCTTAATGGATTATGAAAAAATCATGAAAAGCTATGTAAAAATAAATTTACACTGTTAATTTTAAAAGCTCTTTTACTGAAAAAATCATAAATATTAATTTTAGATTTGCATATTAATCAAAATTAATTAGTCTATAATTGTACCTAAAAATAATTGTTAGAGAATTTATTGACGTTTAACTTCTTGATGTTCAAGAACCAAAGCTATTTGAAAGGGCCAAGCTTTTACCTTCATGTCGAGTTTGCTGCCTCTTTAAAACACTACCCACAAGATTTGGTTTCAGCTGCAGGGGTGTATTTCGACATAGGACTTTGATGGACCGACTGGATTTCCATGGTACTATTGTGCTTTACAATGTGGAACTTCTTGAAAGGAACAAGCATAATGAGAAGCTAAAAGGCATTTCTGCCCGTGGCAGGCTCAACTAACCTCAGTCCCTAGGAGATGCTTTAGGAGCTCAATTTGCAGCTTGTAGTTGGCTATTGGAATCTTTAGCTGCTTCCCAACTACAATCCACATGTCATGGCTCCTAATTTTCAAATGAATGCTTTATTCTCAAGCTGAAAATTTGGATTTTCTTGTGTAATGGTGTTGCACTATAATCAGGGCATTTTAAGAAAATCTAGAGATTTTTAATTGTTTCTCAAATCAAGTATCCTTTTTATTTTATATACCCCCATATATATCATTTGAATGTATTGAGTCACTGTTTTGATCAAATGAATGTTCTAGTCAAATGAACCATCTCATGTAGATAAAATGTCTATGTTGCCTGTTCAAATTCTAGATTCTAATTTTGTTTAGATATTTATGAAAATATTTAGTTAGAACTACTCAATTTGATTATTGCTAGATAATAGCTTCAGCCAAGTCTAGTTGCTCAGGCGTTTGAACATATTGCTATAAATAAACTGCCAAGGACAAAACCTTTTTTCCAGCATTTGGTGGGACAAAACCAAAATTAGATATTTTTGAAAATAGTTAGTTAGAACTACACAGTTTGATTATTTCTAGATAATAGCTTCAGCCAAGTCTAGTTGCTTATGCATCTGAACATATTGCTATAAATAAACTGCCAAGAACAAAACCTTCTTTCCAACATTTCGCGGGATAAAACCTTCTTTCCAGCATTTGGTGGGAACTTTGCTGCAATGCGGCCTTGTTTCTTTTGGTCAGGGTAAAATGTATGTCAAGCTCTGCTCTAAGGGTTGTAAATTCCTTTGTCTTGTGAAAATTCTATTGAGGGATTCTCTCATCTTTTTTATTCAACTGCCCTAATGATGACTGCAATGCCAAAGCCACCCTTGCAATCAAGTTTTCATCTTGCATTTTACTCTTCTCTCAATAACCCCACAAATTTTGCACTACTTCTTTGGTAGTCTTTATGCTTTTGTTGCATGCTTGATGACTGCAACGCCAAAGCCACCCTTGCAATCAAGTTTTCATCTTGCATTTTACTCTCCTCTCAATAACCCCTCAAATTTTGCACTACTTCTTTGGTAGTCTTTATGCTTTTTTTGCATGCTTGTCTCAGCACTACTTCTTTGGTAGTCTTTATGCTTTTGTTGCATGCTTGTCTCAACACTACTTTCATAAGCAAAATGGAATTTTCAATTTGCACCCTGAATTTCCCTTTATCACACGTGCACCTCTATATAGAAGAAAAACAAAGACTTCCTATATTGGAGTGTGCACCTATGTACTGTGAAATCATCAAAACAAATTGTCTTCACAATTATGTGCACCTCAATATGGTGTTTGACCTCAACAAAAGGTTAATGGTATGTTGTAGCTATTTGTTATTCAATTATGTTCGTTGCTGTGTTCTCAATTGTTTTCGCTAGTGAGCTCATTGCTTTCATTGTTTTGTTGGACTTAAATCATTTTCCTTGTGATTTCTTGGCCACGCACACTACTTTGAGTGAACAACATAGATTATATACCAACCAAAAAGGTCTTATTCTTATAATTAACTTTTTCCATAATTTTCTTCGCATAATTGATAATTCATAAATAACTATGTTAAGTTGTCAACACACTTAACAAAAATTGCACCGTTTTAATTCAGAACTGATTAGTGCAGAATTCATACATGCTAAGGCTGCCATTTCCATTTCCATTCATTTTGTGACTGGATTTTGTTGTGATGTGCCAATTATCGAGCACTGAATTCAAAAGCAGAGAGGCAACGAGTGATTCAGTGTTTGTAGACAGCGATAGAAAGAAGTTTCAGAAGGTACTTGAATGCACCGGAGAAGTCTGTAACAAAGCCATAAAGTAGGTATTTGCTGACTGCCTAAACGTTTACCCTTGTAGTATAGCTCATATACTGCATTACAATCTAACTATATTTTTTTTTTTAGCCAAATTCAGCTCACTTTCTAATAATATTATTTTTTTGCTTTTGTTTCAACTTACTTTTGTTCTAGTCATCTTCTTCCACCATACACATCCTTCCTCTGTCAAGAAATTGGTTTTTATGATAGTCAGCATTAGAGAAGCTATTCTTCATTCTGTTTAAGGTAGAAGAGCTAGAGCTAGTGATCATATCTATAGCCTTAGCATACTGAAATATGCTTCAAAAATTGTCTCATTCCACTTGCTTATTAGTTATTTGTAGGCCTAAATGAAATGACACTTGTACTACTACCTGATGCAATATATGTGATCATAAGCATACAATAGAATGAGAGTTCTACATAATGCTTTTGTTTGGCTAAAACAGAGACAAAGCTCTCCTAGTTCGTAAGGAATTAAGTATCTCTAGTATCTACCAATTATTTAAAATACCAGGCATCTAATCAATAGATTCCAAGTTGCTACAACATGTATATGCTTTCAAATAGCCATACAAAACCATAAATAGGTTTACAACTATTCAAGAAGAAAGGGTTGTCTTCTCATCTACAAATTCTCTACTAAAGACTATTTTATCTGTAGAGACAGTTATTTGTATGCTTTTGAAATGGTTGTGTCAAGAAGTCTATGGGGCTGAAGGATTAAGATTTTATGTCCCAGAAGAGCAGTACATGGAGAAGAGCTCTGATACGGGCTTCACAACAGAGTGGGGACAAGTTATTTGAAAATAAACTCTTCAATTCATTCATCTAGTCCATAATCAAGATGCTACGAATGATGAAGACAATAGCAAAAACCAAAAACCAGTTATCAAAGACCAACTCCAAAATACTCATAACACTATTTTCCCATGCCCAGACCTGCCAAGACCAACTCCAAAATACTCATAACACTATTTTCCCATGCCCAAACCTGTTTAAGGCAGGGACTCCAGCTCACACAGAGCGCTTGTTCAATAAACCCCACAAAACGTATCTATAAAGCTCTGTAATAAACCCTACAAATCTCTTTTACTAAAAATAGTTACCCAAAATTTATTTAATGAGCAGTAACTAATATTTAATGAGCAATAATTAATTTTTTTTAATGGCGTGCAAACTTTAAACTGTTTATGCTTGTTTTCTCAAAGATATTTTCTGATATTCAACAAGATCTTTCTATGATTTAACTGTTTATGTTTTTATTTTCATATTATAATGATGTCCAACAAATCTTGCCTAACATTTAGATTGTCTATGTGCTCCTTTTTATATCACAAAAACTGGTAGTTTAGACAAGAAGTGTGGAGTTTATGTCCTCCTTCCTTCCACTCAGTGTATTTCTATGTGGTTTCACCTGGTTTATCTTTGGCATTTAGGTACAGATATATTTGTGGTAGTAAAATTCTTTTATATTTGAAGTATTGAATTTTCATAATTAATAATATCGATTTTTTTGAAAGTTCTAAATTTGATTGTATAATTTTTTTTCATCAATATTTGAGATCAAATTCTATGATCCATCATCAAAATGTAATAAACTAGATAAAAGAAATGAATCAAAAAACAAAAATCCAAAACACTAATAAAAAAAATATTTATACAAAATCTAAGAACTTTAAAAAAATTCCTCCACACTTATTATTCTTGTTCTTTCATGAATTTGAAAGACAAACTTATGCAAATAATTGTGGATTTCAAGACAAACAAATTATTTCGGAAAAGCTGATTTAGTGTTTTTCAACAAGTCAATAAAATCAGGAATATTTGTTATAATGTAGCTTCCAAATGGATTGGGGGCATTTCTTGGTGCAACACAAATTATACTTTACTGTGTGTACAGAAACTCCAGCGGCACTAATCAAGATTACAAAAGAGCTCTGGTTCGATGAAATATTCCCGCAGGTTTCTTTCGAAAACGTGATTTGTGAAGTCGTACTTAAGGACTAAATAGAAATTGCCCTATTGAAAATTATCTACAGTGTCGGAGGAGTGTTTGGTTTAATGGAAAAACTTTGTAGTAGGCATTTATAGTGTCGAGTTCAAATCTTCTCAATAAAAAAAAATTATTTAAAATTATTTATAAATTTACTTTTTTTTACACGTAAGATAGAGTTTTTTATTAATTTATCAAGAAAGAGATTACATTCATGGCCTCTTGGGCAGCATATTTTCCAGAGCATTCACAGTCACAACCACCCCAAAATGACTTGAACATTGGTCGACACCCCCATCCCCTGACATAGACCATCCAACCCATTACAACTATACACCATTACAATCCAACCCATTACAACTATACACCATTACACTGCATTTTCAAAGGGACTGCACCTATACAATACTTCACCACTTCACTAGGGACCTTTACCAATGCCAAATCACCCGGGTGAGGGATATCCATACCAGGAATCACCGCCTAAGGAATTTAGTCCAACCCACCGAGTAACTCCTCCTTGAAAAGACCATGCGTCAGAGCCCTTGCCTTCACCTTGGCCATATGCATATCTAGCAGCGACGCCAAGAAGTGAGACACAATGTGTGTGTTAACCCGCGACATCTCATTGTAAGCCAAGTGACCTTTCTCAAGCACCATCTTGATTGCAACCACCGTGAGGTGATCGATGTTGTGCAGAATGTGTTTTAGCCTCAGATTGGTTATCTTCTGAAATGCACCTTGCTAGATCTTACAATCCAAATGTATTGGTGTATTCGCACCCAAGTCAACTAGCGACTCTACAAACATTACTACAATGAACCTAGACCTTTCCGCCACCCTCTCCGCCATTTCTACAAACCAAATGCAAATGCGAAGGATTCTAAATTGATGAAAAATGCATATTACCATCGAAGAGTGCAACCCCCAACTGTCCTGATGATAATATGAAGTCCTATCGTGTATGAATCACCTGGATGCTAGCCTAGAAATCATGCTCGACCATCACTTACACATTGAAGGATGCAAATAAAGCCCATGAAAGGACTCAAAACTTGCATGCTAATCCTTCGTGCTAATAGCAATCTTCATCACCTTTCCTTGCCATAATTAGAAATTACTCTGGTATGTGGGAGGTGACGCCATCATCTTGTACGTGCGCTGTCTCAACATCCAGCGTGGACACAACCCAGTCAATTGTCCCACCAAGCCAGCAAAGCAACTCCCCGCGACCTCCGACTTGCCACTCAAGCAGAACCCATGGCCACCTTCTCTCCTACGATAGTCGCGGACCCCCCGCCCTAGTTGTGGGGGGGTCACTGACCCTTCCACCCACAAAAATTATATTAATTTTAAGGTGCTTAGGTATTTAAAATTTAAAATTGTAATGGTAATATTTGAATATTAATTTTTTTTTATTTAGTTTAATGTTTATCTTAAAGAAATATTTTGATATATGTATATGATGAATGGCTTAATCTTATGTAAAGTTAGTTTCATTCTCATAACATTTATCTCTTCATATATAGATATATCCCTATGTCATTTAGACCTTACTTTATCTTCATACATTTTCATTCTCCTAGCTTTTATCTCTTCATATATAGAGATATATCTATGCCATTTAGACCTTACTTTATCCTCATATGCATATACTTTTATGCATCTACCTTATCTTCACATTTATCACATTCACTTATACCTACCTTCACTTATTGGTTAGCCACATGGATTTGATTGTTTATTCAACTAGGGTCATTTTTGTGTTCACAAACTCGACCCTTTCATTTCCAAAATTCAAATTCAAGTTGTGGTTGACCAACACCCTTTATTTTCCTACCACAAACCAACTATGTTCATATTTGAATACATACATACATACACACACACACACACACACACACACACACACACACACACACACACACACATTATCTAATCTTATATAATGCTAGGTCCATTCCCATAGCCTTTATTCCTTCATATAGACTTTAATTTTTTCTTATATGCACATACTTCATGTGCATTTGTCTTATCTTCACATTTATCATATTCACCTATACTCACCTCCATATATTTTTTAGCCATGTCTAAATTTGAATGCTGATCCAACTAGTGTTATTTTTGTGGTTGTAAAATTGCTAACTCTAATTTTGGTTAATTGGCACCCTTCATTTTCCCTCTATGATCCAAGTAAGTTCACATTTTACAAAATTTAATGGTATGTGCTAGTATTCTAAGATATTTAATTGCCTAAATATTTTGTATCGCCACACATTCAAGCATCTTCTCTCATTCTAGAGCATTAAAAATGAAACCAGTGGTGAAACACTTGGATTTGATGCGTCCTCAAAGGGGTATTGAATCTACATACATCATTTGAGGAATCTTGCTTGTTGTTTTCTAAATTTGTAAAACAATTTCTAAAGTTTGACCTTAGAGAACTTATCTCTTTGTGATGAAATGAATCTCTTCTGAGGCATAAATATCATTAGTCTTCAAGTAAGAAAAAACACAAAGCAGATAGACTAATTAGGTGAGCAATAGAAAATAACTATATATTATGTGAGGTCAAGTTTGAACCTAGTAGATAAAAACATGATCACAAGAATGACCTAAACCTCTAGACTTTACCTTTAATAAACCAAAGGCCCAACACAAAATTCCAAGCAATTAACTAATAGAGAGGATCCACTTTGATTTTTGTGATAACTATAAAATGCACAAAGGATGTTACAATTATCAATCTAAGATCTAGACTAGTGTTGTTAAAATACACAAAGGGTGATGCAATTATTGATCTAAGATCCAAAATAGTGTTGTTAAAATGCACAAAACTCCATACTAGTGTTGTTACAAAGAAATTTGAATTTGTGTGCATTGTTTTGTAGGTGATAGTTGCCTTTGTAAGTGATAATTTAAAAATGTACAAAGGGTGTTGTAATTTGTGTGCTAGGGGTAAACTAGCCATGAGTTTGAGTGTTTTGGGTATAGTTCCTATAAAACCCTACCTCTTAATAGTGTCAAATAGCTCTCTTCTTGATACTAAGTAATTTTCTTAGCCTTAATTGAATTGAAATAGACTACAATCATAGTGAATGACAATCCCTTCCTTTATAACTAAAAGTGTATATATATCCTTATGAATACTTTATTGTAATTTTGCATAAGTAGTTATTTTCTTTAGTTAATAGTTTAATTCATGAGTTTCTAATGAGGATGTTGATCCCTTCTCACGCTTAAGGTGAAACCTCTAGTTTCAAGCCAACATGTAAGGAAAATATAATTCAATGTTTTAGTCATAGATGTAGAAAAGCTAAGAATTATAGACCTAATGGTTAATAGGGCCAACATACTTTCCTTCTCTATTCTTTGCACTTTCATGGTTACATCCTTAAAAATTTGAAGGGATTTGGTGTCTTAAGATATCATAACCATACTATTATCACATATTCCTTATACACTATGGGCACCATACCTTCCCCCTCATTGTTCCTATCTACACCCACTAGGGACTTAGTACCTTACCTACAACATTGAATGCTCATGCTCTTGGATGTCACATTGGAGGCATAAGGGACTCTAGTAAACTATGTACTTAAATAGTAATTTTACTTCATGGGTAAGTGCAGAAAGATGCAGAACCAAAAGGGGGTCTTAAGTGGCCACTTTTTTTTGAAATAAGGAAATACTGACCTTGGATGAGAAATTGAGGATAGTTACACTCAAAATTTTAAGATGCAATAAAAACAATGTTCGTAGTGCTTCAAGTCTAGTTTCTAAACTACTATTTTTTTGCAAATGCTAGAGATTAAGGGGTGTTGGAGAATGGTCAACACTCCCCTCATGATTTGTGACATGGACTAACTATCTCTCATGGATCTGTTAACTCTGGTAGTTGTATTGGGCATTAACAGGTCGATCTTTTGGTGCAACGATAACCATGGGGCCAACAATTGGTATCAGAGTAGCAGGTTCCTTAGAGAAGTCTAATAGACTTGGGTAGATTCTAGAGGTGGAATACTATGGGAAAGAGGTATAGAAATAAATTTTCTAAAAATGAGAAAGATCTGCATCAAAAGAAAGAGAAGACTATTACAAAATTTGATGATGTTTCTAATGTTCTTGGCTCCAAAGAATGTCATGCGGGAATGTTTGATGCAAAAAGAGATGAGTTACAGTTCATGGAGGCTGCAAATGGGTCATATGATGGCAATGATGAAGAGGAAGCATAAGTTTATCTTGAAGATGAATTGATTGTTGCCTTAGATGAATTGAAGAGATAAATAAGAGAAAGAGAATAACTAAAGATGAAGTACAAAGAATCTAATCAACTTGTTGAGGAACTAAAGAAGTGTGTAGAATCTGATTAGATTATTGAGAAACTAAAGTTGCAACTGGTATCAGAGCCAAAGGTGTCAGGTTTGAATCCCCTCGACTTGCTCTGAGGGGGAGATTGTTGGAAAATGGTCAACACTCCCCTTAGGATTCGTGACATGGAATAACTGCCTTGAACTATAGATTTGTTAACTTTGGTAGTTGTATCAGGCATTAACAAATCAATCTTTTGGTGCACAATGACAACCATGGGGATAAGAATGGTTTCAAAAGGGGGAGCCACCGAAATTGGTGTTTTTGTCAAAAAAACTTAACATAACATCTTTTGTGGCTCCCTCAAAAGGTTAACGGGTAAGTGAAAAAATATGGTGGACCAAAAAGGGGTCTTAAGTGGCCAATTTTTTTTCTAAAACAAGGAAATATCAACATTGGATGTGATATTGAGGATAGTTACACTCAAAAAAATTAGATGCAACAAAAACAAGGATTGTAGTGCTCTGAGTTTACTTTCTAAACTACTTTTTTTTTGAAAATGGTATAGATTAGGGGGTTCAAAAGAGGGAGCCACAAAAATTGGTGTTGTTTTTGTCAAAAAAACATAACATAGCAAATTTTCTGGATCCGTCAAAAGGTTAACTTTTTTGGTATTTTTAAAATCACTTCAGTGAGAAATTAGCTAACAACATGTAGTTTATGCCTAATTTTTTTAATAAATTTTTAATGAATATTTAATTTTTTACTAATTTTCAAAGTGGACACATCTTGAAAAATAGAATTTTGGCCGTGCTACCCCTATAAAATTTGAAAACTAATTGAAAATACCCTTATCATGTTCTTTTTAAATATTTGTAGAATGGAGTCTAGTTTCTAAAAATGTAATTTATTTGAAATTTGAAAGAACGGTTAATTTATAACGAAAAAATACAAACGATGGTTTTTGCCAAAAAAAAACACACAAACAAAAGAAATTAAAGATGAAAGGCTTAACATTGTCAAAATGTGAAAAAAATTACATCATTAATAGCTAAGAGAGAGCCTAACAATACCCATGTGTTCGATTTGTTTGACCTTGAAAAACGTACAAACCTAACGGTTAACACATACGCGATTATGCGAAATCTTGTAGAATATGCAAAAACACATCTTTGGATAGTGGGAAGACGCTCTAGGCCTTTGGGTTGGTAATCCAAAGCAAATACCAAGCCTAAGGCTTGGAAATTCCCAAAGCAAGAAATAATGCAAGTGTGTTGTAATGCGCTCACATTATTTCATGGTTTTGACATATTTTTTGCATTGGTGCTCAAGAGTTGCCTAAGAAAGACATAACATGAGTGCATTATAATATGCTCATGTCATGTCTTGATTTGTGTTAAATCCTAGTCTATTTAATGTATGTATATATATTTGTATGTATGTATGTATGTATGTATGTATGCTTGTATGACATGTATGTATGTATGCATGCATGCTTGCATGTATGTACACACACCTACATGTATGCATGCATGTATGTATCAGTGCATGTATATGTATGTACATGTATCAATGTATGTATGTATGTATGTAAGATTGTATATACATATGTATGTATGTGTGCATGTATATAAGTAATATGTATGTATGCTTATATGCATGTATGTATGTATTTGGAGGGAGGGAGAATTTAGAGAGAGAGAGAGTTTTCTAGGTAGGGTGGGTAGGGTGGGAGGGAGAGACTTGAGAGAGGAGAGAGGGGGAGAGACCCGAGAGAGAAGGAGTGGGAGAGAAGGGGTTGGAGTGAGAGGAGGGGGGTGGGGGAGAGAGAGAGTTATCTAGGTAGGGTGCCAAAGGGAGAAATTGAGAGATAGGGAGAAAGAGGGAGGCGAGAGAGAGAGAGAGAGAGAGAGAGAGAGAGAGAGAGAGAGAGAGAGAGAGAGAGAGAGAGAGAGAGAGAGAGAGAGAGAGAGAGAGAGAGAGAGAGAGAGAGAGAGTGGAGAGAGAGATTTGAGAGAGAGGGAGAGAGAGAGGGCGGGAGTGGGAGAGAGGGGGTTGGAGAGAGAGAGACCTAAAAGAGGGAGAGGGTGTGGGAGGGAGAGACTTGAGAGAGAGGGAGAGATAGAGGGAGTGGGAGAGAGGGGATTGGAGTGAGAGGGACTTATCTAGGTAGGGTTGGAGAGAGAGAGATATATTAGGTTTTATGCTTTAAGGGTTAAGGTATTAAGGGTTTAAAGGTATAGGGTTAAGGGATTAGGGTTTAAGGAATAGTGTCTAGGGTTGAGGGTTTAGGGATAGGGTTTAGGGTTAAGTGAGAGACCTAGATGGCGAAGGAGGGATGGATGGCTAAGGAGAGAGAGAGGAAACCTTTAAAAATCAACATTTTCATAATGTGAGCACATTTTGAAGAAGATGAGATATAGCCATTTTATATAGCAAGAAAAAAATGTGCTCGTGTCATAACGTGAGCACATTTTGGCTAGCTCTAAAAATGGTAAAAAAGTTAGCACACCCATGATCTAGGCCCACATGCTCTGTTATGATTGTGGTTATGCATGTGTTCTAATAAAGAAAATCTTTTTGATGTTGCTGGGAAGTGCACATGCAAAGTTTTCACATTCTACCACCTTCGCATGAACTTTCCACCACCTTTTCATGGTTTTCCAATGTAGGAAGGTGGAAGTAATTGAGTTTTCACATTGAATTTGATATATATCAATTCAAGACTCAATTTTTGTAGTGTTGCAATGTTAATTGTGATTGAATTGTAGGAATTTAACACTATACATTGGTTATTTGTATTTTTGTTAGTAATTCTATTTGAGTATCAATTGAACATTAAAAAGGAAGCAAGCTTGTGAAAAACTCAAATTGTTGGGGAGTTTGATTTAAAAAGAAAAAAAAACTACATAATTAGGTAGTTCCTAAATATTTGAATCTCCATTTTTTAGGTATTTCAAGTATTTACACATTTTCTTTACATTTTCCTTAATTCTATTATGTTTCTTTATCATCCCTTATCATACATGCTTAATACAATGCTTTGATTTTGTTATCATGCATATTCTCTATTCATAAAATTGTTTGTTTCTCATTATACCCTTAGCCCCTTTTGGCACATTTTAAACTACACAATTCTTTACACTTGCCAATTAAATTTTAAACCACATCTCTTTGAGGCATTTTGTTAAACAATTGACCTAACTTGTGTATGCTTCCACTTTTTGTATACACCTTTACAAGATTAGTTATAACTATGTAATATAATACATTATTTCTCATTCCTCTTTTTTGTGGATGTGCATATACCCCTTTCCAAAGCTTCCATTTTGGTATAGGCATGTGGGATGTTGGAAAATGCTTTGGAATTTGGTTTTAGACCTAGAAATAGCATTTTCTTGAAATTTTCTAAATCCTTTTCAACAAATCCATTTTGTGCATATCCTGCAATTATTGTAGTCCACGAGGACATATCTCATTGTGGAATTTTGTCAAACAGTTCACGTGCCTTGTCTATACATGTCTACCAAAGCATTTTATCAAACATGTTAGACAAGTCAATGAGATGTTTGAAAAAATGCCTCAAAGAAATGTGGTCTCATGGTGATGGAATGCCATTCCATCACCATGAGACCACATTTAATTGAGGATTTTTTTCAAATAGCTCACTACCTTATCTATGCTACCACATTTTCCATACATGTCTACCAAATAATTTTATCAAACATGTTAGACAAGGTAATGAGTTGTCTAAAAAAATGCCTCAAAGAAATGTGGTAATGTGGTCTCATGGTGATGGACATCACCATGAGATCACATTTCTTTGAGGGATTTTTTCAAGCAACTCATTTCCTTGTCTATGCTACCAAATTTTCCATATATATTTTCCATTTTTTGCATATCCTGCAATCATTGTAGTCCATAAGGACATATCTCATTGAGAAATTTTGTCAAATAGCTCATGTGCCTTTTCTATGCATCCGCATTTCACATCTGTCTACTAAGGTAATTGTAACCATAACACTCATGAAAATCCCCCATTTTATATTTTGATAGATGTTATACCCCATTCCAAGATCCCCATTGCGAGGTAATGAGCTCACTACCTTGTCAATGCTATGCAAGATCCCATTTCTATGAGGCATTTTTTCAAATAGCTCACTACTAACACATTAACAAGCTAGCGAGTTCACCCACTACCTTGTCTATGCTACCATATTTTACATAAGTTTCTATCAAAACATTTTTTCAAATAATTCACAAGCCTTGTCAATGCTTCCATTTTGTGCCTATCTTGTAATCATGACATTCCATGAGACCACATTTCCTTAAGGAATTCCATCAAAAAATTCATGTGAGCTTTTTCTATACTATAAATACTTCAAACAAAATTAGCTTTTTCTACTAAGGAAATTGCAACCATAACACTCATGAAAATCTCCCCCTTTTATGTTTTGATAGATGTCATACCCCATTCCAAGGTCCCCATTACAAGGTAGTGATACCACATTGAAAAGCTAGTGAGCTCACTAGCTTGTCAATGTGGTAGAATTGAAAAGGTAGTGAGCTGTTTGAAAAAATGCCTCATAGAAATGGGGTCTCATGGTGATGTATTCCTCATAGAAATGGGGTCTCATGGTGATGTACACCACCGTGAGACCCCATTTCTATGATATTTTTTCAAACAGCTCACTACCTTGTCTATGCTACCACATTTTGCATACATTTCTACTATTTTTTTTTTCAAACAATTCATATACCTTGTCCATGCTTCCATTTTGTGCCTATCTTGCAATCATGGTATTCCATGAGACCACATTTCTTTAAGGCATTCCATCAAAAAATTCATGTGAGCTTTTTCTATGCTAGAAATACTTAAAACAAATTAGCTTTGTCTACTAAGGTAATTGTAACCATAAAACTCATGAAAATCTCCCCATTTTATCTTTTGATAGATGTCATACCCCATTCCATGGTCCCCATTACAAGGTAGTGAGCTCACTACAAAGCTAGTGAGCTCACTAGCTTTTCAAAGTGGTAGAATTAATAAGGCAATGAGTTGTTTGAAAAAATGCCTCATAGAAATGGGATCTCACTATGAGACCCCATTTCTATGAGGAATTTTTTCAAATAGATCAATCACTATGAGACCCCATTTCTATGAGGCATTTTTTCAAACAACTCAGTACCTTGTCTATGCAACCACATTTTGCATACATGTCTACCAAATCATTTTGAAAAAAAATTCACATGTCTTGTCCATGCTTCCATTTTGTGCCTATCTTGCAATCATGACATTCCACAAGACCACATTTCTTTAATGCATTCCATCAAAAAATTCATGTTAGCTTTGTCTATGCTAGAAATATTTCAAAAAAAAAAAAGCTTTCCATTTTGCTTTTGTTCTTATTGGACTTGTTTATTCATCATGGTTGAGTGACATTTAATCTTCTACAAGATGATTGTAAGTATTTTGTATGAAGGGTTTAATGACATATATTTCATTTATTTGTATGGATTCATTTTTTAGGAAATAATATTTATCTCTTTATCATGCTACAGATAAAATTATCCATCATGCCGAGGAAACAATCAAGGATTAAATAAACACAGGAAGAGATAGAAGAAAAGAATGAAAAGAAAGTAGCATGGATGACATAACATTGTGAGAAGAAGAAATTGGAAACAATTTATGAGGACATGCCAATTGAAGAGGAACCTCAACCATCAAGAAGGGATATGGAGTTGGCAGCACAAAGAGAATGAATGTGAAACTTTTTTGCTAAGAGAGATTTGGATACCATATTTGGAGACACACCCTCTATCGCAAGTGAATATGGAGGGACACCATCTACCACAAGTGAATATGGAGGGACACCATCTACCACATCTCAAGTTGAGAGTACATTGAGGAAGGAGTTATTCCATCATTCCCATCTCAACCTCAAGGTACACTTGTTACATATTTTTCACCTCAGCTCAAATGAAGGAGCTGGCTAATTATTATTTGCCATAAAGTGGAATTGCAGATTAGATTTTAAATGCTGTTTCGCATTATCATTATGCATTGAATATCAGTTATGCATTTTAGTGAAGTTATGGAGTTGCAAAGTGCCATTCAGATGTTACAGATTTAAAAGAAAGACAAAATTGAGTACATGTACAAAATATCATTTTAGATGCTTTTATTCATTTCAAAAGAACTCTTATTTTTACAAGGCTTCATTTGATTTCACAATCAGAATAGTATTACAACATTGCATAAGATGCATTTTTTCTTTTCAACTGAAAAGCAGAATTGAAATCAAAGATCCACACAAGCCGTGGATATAACTATAACTATTCCAATACATTTCTAATAGCACAATGCATTACTGAAGATGCAAAATGAAAATACATAAGCAACAACATAGTCATCATTGCCTGATTATCGATGCTTGATTTTGAATGGTGCACCTCGTTGTTTTGAGCTTTGTCGAACTATAAGAGGAAAAGAAGGGTGTCAGTGGCTTCGACTATGACATAACTCATATGATGCACCTACAATAGTACAATATACTATTAGCAATGCATTGAAACAATCAAATTAAATCAAGTGTAGTATGAAGAAGTGAGCTGAAGGGGAAGTATCAACATCATAATCAACATGTTCCATTTTTTATGCTAACACTGTTTGTTTCCTTGTGTAGGTATAGGTAAAGTCATGAAGCAAAACATTATTTGAAGATCGAGCATGTGGAGTAAAATGGGCTCCCACAAGGGTAGAGCCCGACATGCTGCCCTATGCATTAAATGGGCTGTTTTTGAAAGATATTTCATCATATATCTCAAACAAAGTGAAATACAACTGGAAGAGTAAAATAGAGTTATCCATCAAGTAACAAAACCAACTATGCATTCATAACGATCAACATTTCTTTCTGAAGGCTAAAGGTGAACAGTGAGTTTAGTTCACTTAAGGAATTTAACTAAGTGCATTTGCATCAGAAATTGCTGAATTACTTCATTTTCTGTGCTGATTATAATCATATATCATGTGAGTTTCAATTCATTATTTCTCTTTTGGATAGTGAATAGGCATACATATGCCTTAATGTTTTGTTCTAATTTTCATCATCAAAGAGAACAGTTTATGAGAGAAGTTTGTGCAGTGAAATATAAAAATGCATGAAGAGTACCATGTTGCTCACAAGAGACAGTGCACCTAAGTGTTAAACAAATTTCTTGTTCTGAGTTGACTGGTGAAGAAATACTGCATTATCAACGGTAATAATAAAGTGGTCTTTTCAAGAAGATAACAGAGGAGCAATTTTTTCTTTCCAAAATGATTCTGAGTTACCAATTATACATTTGAACTGGTTTTTTAATAGTTGGTTCATACTGATGCAATGTTTCAATTCAAAAGGAAAATGGAAAAGCCTCTATAGAATTCAAGTATAGAAAATGAAAGCTGCTATGTTAGAGCTTAGTACTGATTATCAAAAGAGACAACAAAAGCAGTGAACTCATTTTGATTATAATGGTGCCTCAAACGAGATCGTGTGTCAATGATTAGTCAAGGATAGCAATCAAATGTGATGTTCTTTCATTTTTTTTTCTATGAGTTACAAGTGTTAGAAAAAAATCACTTGTAATGGATCAAGCCATGAAATAAATATAACAAATATGCAGGATGTTGATCATTTCCAGATTATTCAGTCAAAGTCTTGACGAAACAGTGAAGTAAATTTTCTGTCATATTTACAAGAGAGCTACAAAAATGTCAAAACAGGAATACCTAGTAATATGGGCCAATGAATATAGACAAGCACACAAGTTCTTGTTATTCCATCATGCTCTTGTATACTTTTGAAGGCAATTTTTAATCAAGCAACAATGATGCAATAAGTGGCTCTCTTTCAAGATGAATAGTATGCTAATGAGGTTAAAATAAAGACAAACATTCAAGATATCTTTCGTTACGAAGGTGAAAGCTGCTGTGTTAAAATTAAGGAGGGACAAGGAGAAATGACTGCTGTGTTTACAGTGAGTAAGCATAGATACAGTATATTTAAGAGGTCATTTCCTTCACAATGCATGAGTATAGCCATTCTGGGGGAAGTTATAAGTGACAACAAGTGAGCTTTTTGGAACATGAAAGAAGGAGCAAGCAGTTTCTGTTTAGCCTAAAATAACAAAGGAGGCATGAGTTCATTGTCTAAATAATGTAGAATGTGGATTATAGGAGACCATAATGGAATTTCAGTTTCGAGCTTCATATGTATACAAGGTTCCAGAATGTGCATTCAAGATAGATCTTTCAGATTCTTAGTACCTAGAGAGTACTCTCAGAATACGAATGTTGGATGTTCTTTTAAAGAAAATTTTACAGCTCTATGTCAATGACATTTCTGGAATTGAGCTCAGGTATTATTACTATCAGGAAGGTTACATAAATACAAAATATCACTATTTTTCTAAGTCAAAGTCCTGAAAGAAATGCAAGCAAGTATACAGTTTATCACCATTGCGAGAAAATAAAGGAGGTCAAGTTCTGTCAGAAATGAAATACATGCTTTTGCTTTGAAAAAATTCCAAAACCCTTGATAGTATTTTGTTTTAGAAGTTCAGGTTAAGATTCTGGTTCTGGGTAGAGTTTATATCCATGAATGAATTTACAGTTTTTAATTTTAAATACCCACTTGTGAATTCTGTTTCAAAAGTGCAAAAAGAGCAATAATTAAGATTTTCGGTATAGCCTTTTTATCTACAAGAGGTCCTACCAAAAACACATTGTCATGGCAACAAGAGTGAAGGTAGGAGTTTTCGGCAAGACACAAGCTCTCAAACTGATGGTCAAGTTTCAGAAGGACAGAAAACATGATAATCTACAATACCCATATGGGTTTTATTTTAAACGGTAGTTTAAATACAAAATATGAAGATCTCTATATTGATTCGAGCCTCAGAATAAGAATAATACAATTCTCACATGAGTTTCATTATAGCCACAAAAGAGACAAGGAGAAGCAGTACGACTACAAACAATGAAGATTTATGTGTTGAATTGAGTTCAAAGGAGAAGCAAGTGCATTTTACTTCAATAATTCAAAAGATCCATTTCCAGTTTAGCATGAAATACATAAAATGGAGTTTTCCTTAAAATTTTCGAGTACCCATTTTCAGGGTTGGCTTCAAAATGCAGAAAAAGATCAATTACAGAAATACCCATGTGAAATCTAGAGAAAATGGCAAGAATATAAAAGAATACAAACTCTCATATTTGAGTCGAATACAGAGAAAGTAAAATACAATTTTTTTTCAACTTTTTGTCATACCCACAAACATAAATGTTATTAAATTAACATAATGGAGAATTTCTGTTCTGGGTCGAGCCCAAAATTCAAAATAATGCTTTCTACAGTGCATATTTGGCACAACCTGAACATGGCCAAAATCTATGTTTCAAGAGGGAGTACCTTAAAGTTTCCAGAGAAGCGAAGAAAGATCGAGAAAATTACTAGTTTAAAAATTCTGATAGAGTCTAAAGCCACAACCATAGCTTTCTTTTTAGTTTCCAAATGTAGGGGTTAGAGTTTCCAAGTGGTGGTTGAGCTCTCACTGGTGAATGGAGTTCAAATGGAATGCAGCAATGAGCATGAGAAGAACACAAAAATGCAGAGTAAAGTCATCAGAGTGAGTTCACCACAGCCTCAAGGCCAAAATAGAGGTTATAAAAACCATCAAATTTAGCTTACATTTGCATAGAAAAGAAAAACCAGAACATAAGTCGAGCTTCCATGGAGTGGAATTTAGAAGTCGAGCTCGAACTCATAATGGTATGGTGAAGTCAAAGTAAAAAGTAGAAGATCAGAAACAAACTCACACAGGCTGCACCCTTAGGGCTTTTTGATGCTCAAAATAGTGAAGTAGAGAAGCTATTTTGCCATGAAAAGAAGCTTACCCACTCGAGATTCAGTCAACTAGAGAGCAAGGAAATATTTCTGAAGCACACAAGCTCGAATCCAACATCATCATGGTGGCAGTTTTCTCTCAGACAAAATTTCTTTCTTTCCAAAGTCACGGGTGTGAAATGATGAGAATTAGGGTTTGCCCCTATTTTTGGTGAATGCCCTAATTCAAGCTTTGTGAAGTTATGGAATGTTCATTCAAATGCACATGTTGAATATCAAATGGTGGTCAACCCATAGCCTATTCCTTGTGATTTATTTTAAGCCTAAGTCCAAATCAATGATTATGTTAGGCCGAATTGCTTATGCTTAGGGTTGTGTCTAGGGGCTTTAGGATTTGAGCTAAAATTATCTTATGCCTTAGAAAAAATGAATTGAGACTTAGGTGTAAGTCATGTTATTGTTTTATGTGAAGACAATGAGATAATATTTGTGAATACCCTATGACTTAGGGTTAATTATTTTTTAGGGTTTTATTTTTGGTTGATTTTGGAGAAATCAATGATGGAGTTAAAAGGAAGATTATGTAATATATTTTTTGATTTTTTGAGAAAATTAGAATGATATCTTGGAGAAATAAGCAGTTTTATCTTTGCAAAAAGATTTCCAATCTTTGAGTTGCAAAAATAGACAAAATTGAAAAAATCTGCATCTTGTAAAGCAGAAGCATAAAAGCGATATGTTATAAATTGCTTTATGTTTTCTTGCTATTTTTAGCAGATCTTTGACTGATTTTTCTTCTTGGTCGGATTCCAGACTTATCTTGGAGAGATAAGGTGTTTTTTGAACTTTTAAAGTAGGATTTGCCTATTTTTAGAGGCTTGACAGTATAATCATAAAAGCTTGGTGCTTTTTTCTGCTTTAAAGCAATTTTTGAGTTTGTTTGAGGCCTTTTTTCCTTGAGCTTTTTCTGAGCTCGGATTAGGGTTTCCTTGAGAGTTCTTTTGATAGATTTAGTCTTTCAACTCTCCATTCTCAGCAGTTCAGATCAGTTTCTTGCCCTTACTCATTTCGGGGAGCTTGTAAACCTTTTGATACTCAGTTTGAATAGATTGGCACTCTTCCAGTTTTAATAGAGCAACAAATTTCTCCTTCTTATTTTCTGTCTCAAATTTTGTAATAGCAATATGATGTACTTGTGTTTTCAAATTGAAATCCTTTTATGTCTTGCTGTTATAGGTGGTGTTTCAGAATTACATGTTTTAGGTTGCATGTGCTATTTATTTTCCAGATCTTCATGCGAATCACTGATGGGACATGTGCCAATGAGATTGTGAGGATTACTGCAATAGAGAAGTTGTTATGAGTGGTTAGGTCTGAATTCTTATAAGTTTGGTGAATCATCTTTTAGAAATAGTTTTTTTTATGTTTAGTTATCCTTCATCCCTTTCCTCAAAAGTTGTTTTATAATAGAATTCATCATTCAGAGAACCAACTCACTTTGGAGATTCCTCTTTCACATAAGATCACCCACATCTGAAAGAGGTTTCCATGTTTCAGTAGTTTGCTGAATATTGTATTCAGCAGGGTGCAAAACTATTGATAACATTTTTTGGCATGCCTGGTGGGTCATTAATAGAAACTTGCAGAGAATATTTAATATTTCAATTTGCTATTTGGTGTATGCAATAGATTTTAGATCCTTTTGGAGGCTTTCAATATACCTGGCGACTCCAGTTCTATTTTCTGCATGCTAGTATAGCCCATGCATGAGAAATATTCAAACAAGATCAAGTTCAAAACCTTTCAAGTACCAGGAGCTGTCCCCATCACGAAGGAGAGGTAGGACAACAAGAAGGATTTTTGAAGCCCATACAAGATTGAAGTCGACACCTCCTAGATTTGGCGCTCTAGTTCTATCACCTGGTGTGCCAATACCAATCTCAGAAGTACTACCAATGGTCGCACCATTGAGGCAGCATCCGTTCGCACCTTTTAATGGAGGCAGTCCATTAGATATTGCCCAACATGATGATATTCCGGTTGCAGCCCTTCAAGGATTACCATATTTCACTGGAGAAGATTACACCACACCCGTTGAACACATCTGTGACGTGGCCACATTATGTTTAGTACATAATATTACTCAAGAGAACGTTGCTCTAAGGCTGCTAGCTATGTCACTCAAGGGGAAAGTGTTGCAATGGTTTAGAGGTCTCGCTACAAACTCAATCAGAACATGGGATGCTCTAGGTAGTGGTCTATACCAGCACTTTGTAGATAAATCTAACAACTTATCTTTGTTAGAGCAGTTAAGTACCATTCAAAGGGCGCTGCATGAACACTTGGCGGATTTCAACTACAGATTTTAGAGGACTTGGGATAGAATCCTAGCAGTGGTAAAACCCTTACTGACACATGCATTTCTGTTTTATCTAAAGGCTTTGAATAGTAAGATTGCTATCATGACTCAGTCTATGGGTGGTTTAACGCTTCCCAATGCTTATAATATTGCTATTAATACTAAAAATTGCCTTATTCAAGTGAGAGATATAGCTCCTAGACCCCCCATGCCCTTGTTTCTAGAAATACAGCCGCCTATTCCTGCTGCTGTACCCCCCTTGGCTGTTGTCCCACCAGTTCCAGCAATAGGATATCATAGTACAGCCCAAGAAGTCGTTGCCCCAGCCTCAAATCCCAATATGTAGGAGCTAAAAAACATATTAAAGACTGATAAGTAGGAGGTATTTTTCCACAGCGTGTCAAATTATGATATTGCTATCAGGATTCAACTGTGTAGTTTCGAGTCAAACTCATTGACCCATGTTTCATGAGTAGTGGTTCAACAAGAACCCATCTCTCATGATATCGAATGGTCCACTTAGCACTCATTGCATCTAGGTGATGCTCACAGAGGTGAAGCACTGGTCCATCCCTGTCAGGAATGGACCTTGTGACTATTAAGAAGCATGTTGTCCAAGAACATAGGCCTTATCAAGCCCCATATTAGCAAAACCCGCAAAACAAGCCTATTTTCCAGGGTGACTATCAAGCCCAAAAAAGCAATTTTAACCCTCGACCATTCCAGCCATACAATCCAAACACAACTAGCACGTCAAAAGAGCTTGTGCCACAAAACAATGTCGCTCAAGATTGTGACTGGTGCTACCCATGCAATCAACCCCACAACCAATCGGCTTGTGCCAACACAATGAGGAATCAAGCTTTAATGGTGCAGAATATATATGCTGTTTCAAAAAATACTGCACATCAGAATCAAGAACAACAAGATAATGTAGAAGTCACCTTGCCGAACTGGCAAAGCTCCAAATTCTGTGGCGTGAATGGCCAAGATCGACAAAATTCCCCTATTTCAGCCAATACTAGATCTAAAAAGTGAGCTATGGATTTAGGACAGTGAGTTCAGACTTCACAGCAACAACCACCAATCAGTAAGCAACCTGTTTCATAAGAAATTAATGCTACCACTCAACCTGAAATGCAGATTCTGTAAAGGGGGCAGAAATACCTAACAATGAGCTGTCAAAAACGCATTCTTAGCCTGCACGGAAGCAAAATGAAGCTGCTATTACAAAAAAATAGCAAAAGGTAAATGTTTCATCCTTCAATATCATTGAGCATCTCATGAAAACTACTGTCAATATGTCGATATTAGATGCTCTGCAACTTCTAGGACAGAAAAGCGTACTGTAGGATGCATTAGCTAAATTTTCTATTTCTGACAACACCAATCAAGGAGTTGCGAAAGTGGTATTGGCTAATGACTTAGAGGAGAAAAGTGGGAAGAAGGCAAAAGAGGTAAAACCCCCTCCGTTTTACTTAAGTCTGATCATAGGTGATAAAATCATGCATAGTTGTATGGTCGACTCTGGTGCTAGTAGTTCAGTCATGCCTAAAAGTATAGCCAACAAATTGGGTCTTGCTTATGAGCCTAACCCTCAGAAGGGCATAGTGCAATTAGATGGGTCTGCTATTAAGACTGCTAGAATTATTAAAAAATTTAGCGCTTACCTTGCATGCATCCCCAAGTTTTGCTATAAATCAAGATATTCATGTTATTGACTTACCGCCACATTTTGCCATTTGTTTATCACAAGATTTTATAGCCAAGTTGGGTGGGTTTTTGTCTTCCGATTGGTCTCATCTATTTTTTAGAACAAGGTACGGTACAAAAGTTACCATTAAGTCCGAGCCTCTCGCCAAAGATCATATCGAACCATACTCCCCAAGCCCTATAAACGCTAATCTCTATGCCACCTTTGCAATGGAGGAGCAAACCATGACCTCAAACTGTGGCACCCAGGGAGACTACATCAGTCTCGATGAATGGGCAGTTGAAGATCACGAGCTTGATCCGTTCCAGAACACAGATGAGGTAGGTTTAGGAGTTTATATGATTCATGAGTCTAATTACAATATACCTAATCTTTGCAAAGAGGATGAACCATCTGCAGGAAAATATAATGAGTTGTGGAAACTTTATTTCGATGGTTCGAGGAGTAGTGTTGGTGCCGGAGGTGGAGTTATGCTGATATCACCCAAAAGAGATAAGTATTATTCAGCCTGCAGATTTGCTTTCAGCTATTCAAATAATACAGCTGAGTATGAAGCATTGGTACATGGCCTTTAGTGGGCCCACAAGCGAGGCATTAAATTCTTGCAAGTTTATGGTGATTCAGAGCTGATTGTGAATCAGGTTAGAAATTTAAATGTTACAAAAAATGATTTACTTAAGAAATATAAGCATCGTGTATGGGATTTAATGAAAGATTTTGATGTTTTTAATATCATGTTGATTCCTCAGAATCAAAATAAGCATGCCAACAGACTCATTAACATAGGAGCTCAGTTTGACATTCCCAAAGAGATTCATATAATAAAAGCATGTCAGTACGTGAAAATAGTGGTCAGACCTTCTGTACCTGACAATAATGTGAGCTGACAGGTTTTTGATAGCGATGAGCAAATTGTGAATTTTCTGATTGCTGAAGCTGAGTTTGCAGATGGAAATCAGCAAAAATGGTAGCAGCAGTATGAAGACCAGATTGTGCAATTAAAGACTAATAAGCTGTCGAAAGGTTTGGTGATGTTAGAATTTGTCTTTAATTCAGATGATCAAGTTCGGAAAGACAAGTGTAGCTTAACAGTTAAAGAGGAACATTATTCAGCTATTGAAAATTTTAAAGGCAAGCTTCTCAAGCTGGGTAAGTTGTGCAGTCAAGAGGAGAAACAAGCTTTCATTATGTTATGTCAAAAATATAGTGATGTTTTTGCTTGGGAGTACAAAGATTTAAGAGGTTTTAACCCTGATTTAGCACAACATACTATTGAGCTTGAACCTGGTGTAAAGATGGTAATACAGAAGCAAAGACCACTTAATCCTAAACTTGGAACACCTCATGAAGGCTGAACTGAATAAGCTAGTTGAAAGCAGTATCAGTTTTCCTATCAAGCACACCTCTTGGGTGTCAAATTTAGTACCAGTCAGGAAGAAGAGTGGAGAAATCAGACTTTGCATCGATTTCTGGGATCTGAATAGAGCATCTTTGAAAGACCATTATTCACTCCCTTCCATGGAGCAAATTTTATAGGTAGTTTTTGGTTCTGATAGATTTTCTTTGTTAGATGGCTACTCAGGTTATAACTAGATTCTGGTTAAACAAGAGGATCAGTTTAAGACATCATTCACAACCAAGTGGGGAATGATGGCCTACAAGAAGATGCCTTTCAGCTTATCAAATGCTGGAGCAACGTTCCAGCGTGCTATGGATATGGCCTTTCACAGCCTTATGAATAAGTTTGTTTTGGTATATTTAGATGATATTACTATTTTTTCCAGAAATGCTAATGAACACTTGGACCACTTGGAACAGATTTTTCTGAGATGCAGAGAGTTTAGAGTATCTCTCAATCTAAAGAAGTGTATATTTTTAGTACACAAGAGAAAGTTGCTGGGACACATTGTCTCAAAGCAAGGTATTTCAATCGATCCTGAAAGAGTTTCTGCAATCCTCAAATTGCCATTACCAACCCATAAGAAAGGCTTGCAGAGCTTTCTTGGGAGAATAAATTTCATAAGGAGGTTTATACCAAATATCACAACCTTGCTGCAACCTCTTACTTCTATGCTGAAGAAGAACATGCTATTCAGTTGGACTAAGGAAGGCAAGAGGAGCTTCAAGCAGATCAAGGAAGCGCTCGCAGCCGCTCGTACTCTCATTAATCCAAATTTTGACAAAGATTTCATCCTGTATGCTTTCAGAGGAGTAGATACAGTTTCAGCTATGTTATGCCAGCAAAACGAAGAAGGCTTAGAGCAGCCTGTTACATTTTTCAGTCAAGTTCTACACGATTACGAGGTAAAGTACTCTTTTGTGGAGAAACATGTTTTTGCTGTTGTGAGGAGCTTGAAGAAATTTAGACATATGTTGTCCAACAACAAAGTTCATTTGCTGGTAGCGCATTCAACTGTTAAATATTTTTTTCTTAACAAGGATATTAATGATAAGCATGCTGGTTGGATCACTAAAGTGATGGAGTTTGATGTTGACATTAAAGTAACCAAGCTCGTTAGAGGAAAGGGCTTGTGTGAAAAAATTGCTGAAAGTGAAAACAACAGTTTAGAAGAGGCTGCAAATACAGAAACAATATTAAATAATGATGTTTTAAGTGCTATTCAAACACCTCTTGTTACATGGTTGCAGCAAATGATACATTTTCTGCAAATTGGCGAATGCCCCGAAGGCTTGGATCGAGCAAAGAGAAGGTACTACCGGTTACAAGCCATCCCTTATGTAGTTATTGATGGCATTCTTTATAGAAGAGATTTCCAAGGTGTTTTATTACGTTGTATTCAACCTAATCAAGTTGACAAGCTATTGGAAAAGTTTCATGATGGACCTTATGGAGGTCACTTTGCTGCAAGAACAACTTTGAAAATTATGAGAGCTGGTTATTATTGGCCAGATCTGTTTAAAGATGCTATTGCATGGGTCAAAAAATGTGAAAAATGTGCATTATTTGCTGGTAAACAGAGGCTTGCACCACTGCCCCTGCACCCGATTCGGGTAGAACAACCCTTTGCTAAGTGGGGCTTGGATTTTATTGGTCCTACAAACCCACCTTTGAGTTCAGGTCATAAGTGGATTCTTACTGCCACAGATTATTTTACAAAGTGGACAGAGGCTATTGCTTTAAAGGAAGCAAATGAGACTTCAGTGCTTAGTTTTTATCAAGATCTCATATTGAGATTTGGTGTTCCAGATTCAATCATTTCAGATAATGGTTTAGCTTTCATCGAATTAAATATTTCAGATTGGTCTGTCAGAAATAACATCTATTTGAACACTTCATCAAATTATTATCCGCAAGGTAATAGCCAAGCGGAATCCATAAATAAGAATCTGATTCGGATAATCAAGAAGACTGTTGAAGATAACCAGAGAGCATGGCATGAAAAGCTAAAGCTAGCCCTTTGGGTTGACATAATAACTCCTAAAAGAGCCATTGGTTGTTCACCTTTTGTTTTGACTTATGCCAGAGAGGCTAAGTTGCCTATTTCAATTGAGTTACCAACATTGAGTTATGTTAAAGAACTGGAGTTGTTGAATGAACAACCTCTTGAAGTGAGGTTTGCACAGCTGGTCAAGCTCAAGGAAACCATAAAAGAAGCTTTGAGACAGTTGGAGATACATCAAGCACAAATGAAGAATACTTTTGACAAGAGGGCAAAGCCTCATGATTTCATTATTAGAGATCTAGTCTTCAAGTGGAATGAATTTAAAAGTAGACCTGGATGACATTCCAAGTTCGATGCAATATGGGATGGGCCTTATGTGATTACGAAATGCAAAGAACACAACGCATTCCAACTTTCCAAGATGACTGGTGAGGTGCTGTCTATCCCAGTGAATGGGATCCACCTCAAGCACTGCCTTTGAGATAAGTTATCTCATTGTTAGTATAGTAGTTTTGCAAATAAGTGCGTTTCGCACATTTCATTTCAGTTGTTTGCTTTTTCTAAGCGCTGCTGCGCATTGTTTTGTTGGCCACCAGGGCCTGTCAGTTTGTTTTTGGTTTTGTTTTGTTTTCTTGCTGCTGTTTGGAGTGTTGCTGTTCATGTTTTCTGAGTCTCAAGAAGGGGCATAATTGACTCCGCGCCTAATGAATTATTTTAAAGGCCACTAATCTATGCTTAGCAGGCAAGCATATAGCAGAAATTGCAAAAATGTTACATATTTTTGCCTTAGCTCAAATGAAGGAGCTGGCTGATTATTATTTGCCATAAAGTGGAATTGCAGATTGGATTTTACATGCTATTTCACATTATCATTATGCATTGAATATCAGTTATGCATTTTAGTGAAGTTATGGAGTTACAGAGTGCCATTCAGATGTTGCAGATTTAAAAGAAAGACATAATTGAGTACATGTACAAAATAGCATTTCAGATGCTTTTATTCATTTCAAAAGAACTCATATTTTTACAAGGCTTCATTTGATTTCACAATCAGAATAGTATTACAACATTGCATAAGATGCATTTTTTCTTTTCAACTGAAAAAGTAGAATTGAAATCAAAGATCCATACAAGTCGTGGATATAACTATAACTATTCCAATACATTTCTAACAACACAATTCACTACTGAAGATGCAAAATGAAAACACATAAGCAACAACATAGTCATCATTGCCTGATTATCGATGCTTGATTTTGAATGGTGCACCTCGTTGTTTCGAGCTTCGTCGACCTGTACGAGGAAAAGAAGGGTGTTAGTGGCTTCGACTATGACATAACTCATATGATGCACCTACAATAGTACATTATACTATTAGCAATGCATTGAAACAATCAAATTCAACCAAGTGCAGTATGAAGAAGTGAGCTGAAGGAGAAGTATCAACATCATAATCAACATGTTCCATTTTTTATGCTAACACTATTTGTTTCCTTGTGCAGGTATAGCTAAAGTCATGAAGCGGAACATTATTTGAAGACCGAGCATGTGGAGTAAAATGGGCTCCCACAAGGGTAGAGCCCGACATGCCGCCCTATGCATTAAATGGGCTATCTTTGAAAGATATTTCATCATATACATCAAACAAAGTGAAATACAACTGGAAGAGTAAAATAGAGTTATCCATCAAGTAACAAAACCAACTATGCATTCATAACGATCAACATTTCTTTCTGAAGGCTAAAGGTGAACAGTGAGTTTAGTTCACTTAAGGAATTTAACTAAGTGCATTTGCATCAGAAATTGAAGAATTACTTCATTTTCTGTGCTGATTATAATCATATATCATGTGAGTTTCAATTCATTATTTCTCTTTTGGATAGTGAACAGGCATACATATGCCTTAATGTTTTGTTCTAATTTTCATCATCAAAGAGAACAGTTTATGAGAGAAGTTTGTGCAGTGAAATATAAAAATGCATGAAGAGTACCATGTTGCTCACGAGAGATAGTGCACCTGAGTGTTAAACAAATTTCTAGTTTTGAGTTGATTGGTGAAGAAATACTACATTATCAATGGTAATAATAAAGTGGTCTTTTCAAGAAGATACAGAGGAGCAATTTTTTCTTTCCAAAATGATTCTGAGTTACCAGTTATACATTTGAACTGGTTTTTTAAAAGTTGGTTCATACTGATGCAATGTTTCAATTCAAAATAAAAATGGAAAATCCTCTATAGAATTCAAATATAGAAAAGGAAATCTGCTATGTTAGAGTTTAGTACTGATTATCAAAAGAGACAACAAAAGCAGTGAACTCATTTTGATTATAGTGGTGCCTCAAACGGGATCGTGTGTCAATGATTAGTCAAGGACAACAATCAAATGTGATGTTCTTTCATTTTGCTTTCTATGAGTTACAAGTGTCAGAAAAACATCACTTGTAATGGATCAAGCCATGAATTAAATATAACAAATATGCAGGATGTTGATCATTTCCAGATTATTCAGTCAAAGTCTTGATAGAATAGTGAAGTAAAGTTTTTGTCATATTTACAAGAGATCTACAAAAATTTCAAAACAAGAATACCTAGTAATATGGGCCAATGAATATAGACAAGCACACAAGTTCTTGTTATTCCATCATGCTCTTGTATACTTTTGAAGGAATTTTTTAATCAAGCAACAGCGATGTAGTAAGTGGCTCTCTTTCAAGATGAACAATATGCTAATGAGGTTAAAATAAAGACAAACATTCAAGATATCTTTTGTTACAAAGGTGAAAGCTGCTGTGTTAAAATTAAGGAGGGACAAGGAGAAATGACTGCTGTGTTTACAGTGATTAAGCATAGATACAGTATATTTAAGAGGTCATTTCCTTCACAATGCATGAGTATAGCCATTCTGGGGGAAGTTATAAGTGACATCAAGTGAGCTTTCCAGAACATGAAAGAAGGAGCAAGCAGTTTCTGTTTAGCCTAAAATAACAAAGGAGGTATGAGTTCATTGTCTAAATAAAGCATAATGCGGATTATAGGAGACCATAATGGAATTTCAGTTTCGAGCTTCATATGTATACGAGGTTCTAGAATGTGCATTCAAGACAGATCTTTCAGATTCTTAGTACCTAGAGAGTACTCTCAGAATACGAATGTTGGATGTTCTTTTAAAGAAAATTTTATAGCTCTATGTCAATGACATTTCTAGAATTGAGCTCAGGTATTATTACTATCAGGAAGGTTACATAAATACAAAATATCACTATTTTTCTGAGTCAAAGTCCTGAAAGAAATGCAAGCAAGTATACAGTTTATCACCATTGAAAGCAAATAAAGGAGGTCAAGCTCTGTCAGAAATGAAATACATGCTTTTGCTTTGAAAAAATTCCAAAACCCTTGATAGTATTTTGTTTCAGAAGTTCAGGTTAAGATTCCAGTCCTGGGTAGAGTTTATATCCATGAGTGAATTTACAGTTTTTAATTTTAAATACCCACTTGTGAATTCTATTTCAAAAGTGCAGAAAGAGCAATAATTAAGATTTTCAATATAGCCTTTTTATCTACAAGAGGTCCTGCTAAAAACACATTGTCATGGCGACAGGAGTGAAGGTAGGAGTTTTGGGCAAGACACAAGCTCTCAAACTAATGGTCGAGTTTTGGAAGGACAGAAAACATGATAATCTACAATACCCATATGGGCTTTATTTTAAACGGTAGTTTAAATACAAAATATGAAGATCTCTATATTGATTCGAGCCTCAGAATAAGAAGAATACAATTCTCACATGATTTTCATAATAGCCACAAAAGAGACAGCAGGGAAAAGCAGTACAACTACAAACAATGAAGATTTCTGTGTTGAATCGAGTTCAGAGGAGAAGCAAATGCATTTTCCTTCTATAATTCAAAAGATCCATTTCCAGTTTAGCATGAAATACAGAAAATGGAGTTTTCCTTAAAATTTTTGAGTACCCATTTTTAGGGTTGGCTTCAAAATGCAGAAAAAGATCAATTACAGAAATACCCATGTGAAATCTGGAGAAAATGGCAATAATATAAAAGAATACAAACTCTCAGATTTGAGTTGAATATAGAGAAAGTAAAATATAGTTTTTTTTCAATTTTCTGTCATACCCACAAACATAATGTTATTAAATTAACATAATGGAGAATTTCTGTTATGGGTCGAGCCCAAAATTCAAAATAATGCTTTCTACAGTGCGTATTTGGCACGGACTGAACATGGCCAAATTCTATGTTTCAAGAGGGAGTAACTTAAAGTTTCCAGAGAAGTGAAGAAAGATGGAGAAGATTACCAGTTTAAAAATTCTGATAGAGTCTAAAGCCACGGCCATAGCTTTCTTTTTAGTTTCTGAATGTAGGGGTTTGAGTTTCCAAGTGGTGGCCGAGCTCTCACTGGTGAATGGAGCGCGAATGGAGCACAACAATGAGCACAAGAAGCACACAAAAATGCAGAGTAAAGTCATCAGAGTGAGTTCACCACGGCCTCAAGGCCAAAATAGAGGTTATAAAAACCATCAAATTTAGTTTACCTTTGCACAAAAAAGAAAAACCAGAACACAAGTCGAGCTTCCATGGAGTGGACTGTAGAAGTCGAGCTCAAACTCATAATGGTATGGTGAAGTCAAAGGAAAAAGTAGAAGATTAGAAACAAACTCACACAGGCCGTGCCCTTAGGGCTTTTTGATGCTTGAAATAGTGAAGTAGAGAAGCTATTTTGCCATGAAAAGAAGCTTACCCACTGGAGATTCGGTCAATTAGAGAGCAAGGAAAGATTTTTGAAGCACACAGGCTCAAATCCAACAGCATCATGGCGGTAGCTTTCTCTCAGACAAAATTTCTTTCTTTCCAAAGTCATGGGTGTGAAATGACGAGAATTAGGGTTCGCCCCTGTTTTTGGTCAATGCCCTAATTGAGCTTTTTGAAGTTCTAGAATGTTCATTCAAATGTACATGTTAAATATCAAATGGTGGTCAAACCCATAGTCTATTACTTGTGATTTATTTTAAGCCTAAGTTGAAATCAATGATTATGTTAGGCCGAATTTCTTATGCTTAGGGTTGTGTCTAGGGGCTTTAGGATTTGAGCTAAAATTATCTCATGCCTTAGAAAAAATGAATTGAGACTTAGGTGTAAGTCATGTTATTGTTTTATGTGAAGACAATGAGATAATATTTGTGAATACCCTATGACGTAGGGTTAATTATTTTTTAGGGTTTTATTTTTGATTGATTTTGGAGAAATCAATGATGGAGTTAAAAGGAAGATTATGTAATATATTTTTTTGATTTTTTTAGAAAATCAGAATGATATCTTGGAGAAATAAGCAGTTTTATCTTTGCAGAAAGATTTCCAATCTTTGAGTTGCAAAAATAGACAAAATTGAAAAAATCTGCATCTTGTAAAGGAGAAGCATAAAAGTGATATGTTATAAATTGCTTTATGTTTTCTTGCTATTTTTAGCAGATCTTTGATTGATTTTTCTTCTTGGTCGGATTCCAGACTTATCTTGGAGAGATAAGGTGTTTTTTGAACTTTTAAAGTAGGATTTGCCTATTTTTAGAGGCTTGACAATATAATCATAAAAGCTTGGTGCTTTTTTTTTGCTTTAAAGCAGTTTTTGAGTTTGTTTGAGGCCTTTTTTCCTTGAGCTTTTTTTGAGCTTGGATTAGGGTTTCCTTGAGAGTTCTTTTGATAGATATAGTCTTTCAACTCTCCATTCTCAGCAGTTTAGATCAGTTTCTTGCCCTTACTCATTTCGAGGAGCTTGTAAACCTTTTGATACTCAGTTTGAACAGATTGACTCTTCCAGTTTTAATAGAGCAGCAAATTTCTCCTTCTTATTTTCTATCTCAAATTTTGTAATAGCAATCTGATGTACTTGTGTTTTCAAATTGAAATCCTTTTATGTCTTGCTGTTATAGGTGGTGTTTCAGAATTACATGTTTTAGGTTGCATGTGCTATTTGTTTTCCAGATCTTCATGCGAATCACTGATGGGACATGTGCCAATGAGATTGTGAGGATTACTGCAATAGAGAAGTTGTTATGAGTGGTTAGGTCTGAATTCTTATAAGTTTGGTGAATCATCTTTTAGAAACAATTTTTTTTATGTTCAATTATCCTTCATCCCTTTCCTCAGAAGTTGTTTTATAATAGAATTCATCATTCAGAGAACCAACTCACTTTGGAGATTCCTCTTTCACATAAGATCACCCACATCTGAAAGAGGTTTCCATGTTTCAGTAGTTTGCTAAATATTGTATTCAGCAGGGTGCAAAACTATTGATAACAACACCATCTATTCCATCCTCAATTGAATGTACACCATCTATCCCATCTCATTTAAATATAGATGATATTCCTAATGTTGAGATGAATTTATCTTTGAGAACACCACCTAGAATTTTGCATAGAAAGCTAAAGTTTTTGATTAATATTGATGAAAATATTTTGCAGCCAATGAAAGGTAAGATTCCAAAATGCACTTGTAGAAGACATGCTCATAAGATTTGGAGAGTTTTCTTTGAAAATTTAAATGAGACTGAAAGATGTCAACTATTTTTTGAAATGATGCGAAGTATAAAGTATAGGTACATCATAAAGATTCTTGGGTTGAGAACATCAAATGTTTCAAGTGAAAAAACTATTGTGAAGAATCTAATGGATGCATATGAGAGTGTGGGTAAGACCTTATTATCAAAAGATAGTAATGTCACATGAAGTGTCATTACATCAATAATCGTAAGTAATCAAATGAGGAAAGCTCATCTCATTAGAAAGATGACTCAACAATTGAGAATTAATAAAAAGAAAATTCAAGAGCCGTTCAAAGGCACCAAAGAATTGAGGACACCGATTCCACTGAATTATGGGAATTCTTAGGGAGACTACCATGAAAATATAAACCAATTATTGAAGCATTGAGATCACTAATTGAAGAATTTTGGAAGCATAACACAAGGGTGTCTTCGAATCCAAGGGATGTGGTAAGAAGGAGAATTGGTAGTTGAAACTGTAAGCCACATCCAAAGCATTTTTTGAATATGACTCAAACATAGTTTTTCATAAATTTCTAGAGCAGTATCCTCAAATTAAAAATTGTCAAAGATATTTTGAAATGCTTAAACCTTTTTATGTCAAGATAAATCACATAAACTACTTGTTGTTATAGATTTCATATTGAATTTTCTAACCATTTTGATGTTTATCATTCTATAGTGGCATACATGCCCCACCAAAATCTTCAAAAAAATTCTTACAAGAAAAAAATATGTGAAAGAGAGGAAGGCCAAATATTCTATAGGAAATTATGCTTGGATGGAACATGTCAATATTGTGGTGGCGTGCAACATATGCCAATATGTGAACATATGGAAAGCACAAATGTGGTTGGAAAGGAACTAGTATAGTTCAACAAGTATAAAACAATGGCCTACAACAAAAAATATGGTAATCAATCAAAAAGGTATGATTTGGTTATTCAAAAGATTCCAGTGTATCAGTTTATGTCTACATTTCATGACAGTATAGTGTATGAGTATGCAAGGCATACCCATAGAGTTCGATGGTTGGACTTACAATTCAAGTTATGCAAGGACAAATTTCCAGTTGGTAGCATTATTTTAGTGGTTGACTTTGCAGAGAACTACACTTTATAGCCACAACGTGAAGTGTAATCAGAATATTACAACTCCACATAGGTTTCTATATTTGTGCACATAAAAAACATTCATGTAGATGATAGTACAAAGGATAACATAAAAGTATTAAGGAGTACTAATTTTACAGTAGTGATGATCACACACATTCTATAGAGTTCATGCAAGGTTTCTTTCAGTTGTTCTATAGTGATTTGGCTAGGAGGGGCATAACATATAGTCAACATATAATATGGTTGGATAACTATGCATCACAACTCAAAAAAATGTGAATGTTCTATTGGTTGAGTAGGATGTATGTTATTAGAACTATTCAACAAATGTGAAACTTTTTTGAGGTCGAGAATGGAAAGGGGGGGCATGATGGTTCAAGAGCATGTATCAAAAGAGCATTATCACAAGAAGAGTTAAAGTATAAAGACAATGAAAAGTTGATAGATGCAAAATCAATCGACGAGTGGTGTAATGCTTCAATGGGTCTAGGTAATGAAGGTAAGTCTTCAATTCATAGATTTTTTGGTTGATAGATGATACTAACATTTTACCATATGAGGATGATTGTACACTAACATGATCAAGTGAGTTACACTCTTTCCTTAGCTCAAATGCAGGTTCATGGAGTATCCATATATGGAAGATGGCATGGTTTTGTTCTTCATGTACAATTCAAGCCTTGAATGAGTGAAAGTCAAAGGAGTGGGTTTACAAATGGTGTTTTAAAGTTATCTTAGTCCACTTCACACACATTGGCCCCTGACAACATTGGAACTAACACAATTGGAATCATCAGTTGACGTTGACCACATATCAAATGTAGTTTGACTGGATAATATATGTACTTGCATAGTTTTTGAAATTCTTATTGTTACCTTACTGTGTAGTGTATTTGTAATGTTGACTAATTTCATCTAATTTTCCACACATATCAATGTAGGGCATGTTTATGTAGTTATTATAGATGAAGACAACAAAGAGAGAGCAAATTATTACTTGTGTCATTGTGTTGAGGCCAAAAGGAAATTGGAGGCCCTAGTTTACATGGAGAAAACATCAAAGACCCTATAGGCTCAATGGTTATTAGTAGAACATGGCTTAGAATGTAACCACATAAGATTGTTAATGTTTGGCTGTTTTAGGAATTTGACATGCATCAAAAGATTCTTAATTACTTGAACCTTGTTGTGCCATCCAATGCTCATTTGATCATTTATAAGGGTAGACCATTGAACAAGACCTTGTGGAAGGTGCGTGAGCCTGACCATGATACAATACTTGAAAAAATAAAGAGTAGAGTAGACCTAGATGGTTTGTTGGATTAATTTGTAAGTATGCACATTGGTTCTTATTAATTTGTATTAAATTTTCTAAGTATGCACATCAAGATTAGTTGATAGTTAGAACTTTTATTTTTATATTTCAAGTTTACAAATGTTTTGGTTCAAAGTTTACAAATGAATATTGAGAAGATTATATGTTTTGGTTCAATGCATAGCATAGACAAGGTAGTGAGCATTGACAAACTCACTACATTGTCAATGTGGTAGCATAGATAAGCTAGTGAGTTGTTTGAAAAACTACCTCAAAGAAATGGGGTCTCCTGGTGATTTAACAGTAGCATAGACAAGGTAGTTAGCACCCCCATTTTTTGAGGATTTTTTTCAAATAGCTCTCTACCTTATCTATGCTTCTGATACATCACTAGGAGACCCCATTTCTTTGAGAATTTTTTTCAAACAACTCACTACCTTGTCTATGCTACCACATTGACAAACTCACTACATTGTTAATGCGGTAGCAATGACAAGGTAGTGAGTTGTTTGAAAAAATGTCTCAAAGAAATGGCGTCTCCTAGTTATGTACATCACCAAGAGACCACATTTCTTAGAGGCATTTTTTCAAACAACTACCTTCTATTCAATATTTCAAACAATAATCCTTCTAATCCCACTTATAGATAGGTGACTTTGAAATTAATTCAGTGGTTGTGAGTTTATTATTTGACTCAATATAAGTTGTTCCACTTGATTAAGTAGTCAATTTTCAATAATTAGTTTTTTATTCATCATCTCATTCTATCATTCATCCTATTGAATTTGGCATACCTTTGTGAGAATGAATATTTTTACTCAATGATTAACCACTAGCAATACATCCTTTAAAAACTTAGTTTGATTGATCTCTTCAAAATGTATGTTTGTGCCATTTCCTCTTACATTTTATACCATTTTATTTAACATCCTAAATTTAGTAATGTCTAAATGCATTGTTTTACATTAAAAATCTAAACTCTAACTTTGACTTTATTGTTCTCATATTGTCCTTTTATTAGTTTTTGTACAAGGCAGCAATGACAAGGTGGTGAGCTGTTTGAAAAAAATGCCTCAAATAAATGGGGTTTCATGGTGATGTATATCACCATGATACCCCATTTATTTGAGGTATTTTTTCAAATAGCTCACTACCTTGTCAATGTGGTAACATTGGCAAGGTAGTGAGCTCAATACCTTGTCAATGTGGATGCATTGAAAAGGTATTGAGTATTGTAAGAAAAAATCCTTAAAGAAATGGGGTCTCATGGTGATGTACCATGAGACCCCATTTCCTTGAGGCATTTTTTCTTACAATGCTCATTACCAAGTAATGCATCCACATTGACCATGAGGACATATCTAATTGATGCATTTTATCAAATAGTTCATGTTCCTTCTCTATGCATCCACATTTCATGTGTCTACTAAGGAAATTGAAACCATAACACTCATAAAAATCCACCCTTTTATGTTTTGATAGATGTCATACCCCATTCCAAGGCCCCCTTGCTACTATTTCTAAAAGTTGAAAATATGTGCTTTCGACCAAACTATGGTTGCATGGAAAAAATATATCAAAGCATAATAGTAAGCAAAAGCATAGACAAGGTATTGAGCTGTTTGAAAAAATGCCTCAAATAAATGTGGTCTCATGGTGATGTCCATCACCATGAGACCACATTTCTTTTAGGAATTTTTTTAAACAACTTATTTCCTTTTCTATGCTACCACATTTTCCCTACGTTTTCCATTTTGGGCATTATCTTACAATCATTTAAATCTTCATGATAGATTGAAAAATGAACAAATAAAGTTAAAGATTCTTGAACTTAAGACTTCTGTGGAGAAAATACAACTGGAAATATATGATAAGGAAGAAGCAATATGAAATGTAAGTGAAAAAAAGGAGAATCAGTGCGGAGGACATGTGAAAGTCTTATCTATAAAGGTAGAGAATTTTTGTAAAAAGCTTGTTAAAAGAAACATTTGCATTCTGTAATAAAAAAGACACTTCCAAAGATGATACCAATAGTTGCAAATGCAAAGGTAATAGTTGGAAGTGTTGAAATTTAAGCAAAACAGCTAAAGACTAAAATTAACCACTTAGAAAAGGAATTAAAAGACAAAAATAATACTTTATAGTCAACGAAAAGGAGGTTGTCTGCTCTAAAAAAACTTGAAAAATAATTAGATCAAATTGAATGAGATACATAATATTCAATAAAGATATTCTTCCTGCTCTTGAGAAGTTGAGGAAGATGTATGCACAAATTCTTCTTTGTTTGTCATATGATTGAATTGACTGTTCCAACATGTCTGTATGGGTGGGTTTATGTTAGGAAATGTCCTCTTTTGCACCCAAACATGTCAAAACAGTTTGAGCCACATTGTACTAGTGAAGTCTCTTAAGATACCAAAGTGCAAAAGGGTAGCAAAATTCAACGAGTGATTACTTAGAAACCATGTACTTGGAAATATTACATATGAGTCTATGAGATCATGTAGGTCCCCTCTATAATAGCCTATCTTGGTTTTTAATATCTCCAAGTCATTTTCCCGTGGTGAACATATTTTAATTGATGGAAAATGCGTCAATTGTATGTAATGTAAAGTTGGAAAGTGGTGTAACTTTTTTTTTTCATCATATGATTGAACCGACTATTCCAACACATTTGTATGGGTGGGTTTATGTTAGGAAAGGTATTATTTTGCACCCAAACATGCCAGAATGGTCCGATCCACATTCTACCGATGAAGTCTCTTAAGAGACCAAAGTGCAAAAGGGCAGTAAACTTCGACGAGTGATTACTCAAAAACCATCGCACTTGGAAAAATTATGTCTAAGGCTACACGATCATGTAGGGACCCTTTACAATAACCTATCTCAATTTTTGATAGCTCCAAGTCATTTTGCCGGGGTGAACCGATTTTAATTGATGGAAAATGGGTCAGTTGTATGTTGTGTAAAGTTGGAAAGTGGTGTAACTTTTGTTCTACTCATTATATGACTAAACCAACTATTCCAACACATCCATATGGGTGGGTTTATGCTAGGAAAGGTCCTCTTTTTCACCCAAACACACCAAAAAATTCTAAGCCACATTCTACCAGCGAAGTCTCTTAAGAGACCAAAGTGCAAAAAGGCAGTAAAATTTGACAAGAAATTACTCAGAAACCATGACACTTGAAAATATTCTTTTTGTGGCTATGGAATCATGAAGGGCCCCTATATAATAACCTCTATTAGTTTTTGATAGCTCCAAGTCATTTTCCCATGGTGAACGGATTTTAGTTAATGGAAAACGAGTCAGTTGCATGTAGTGTAAAGTTGGAAAGTGGTGTAACTTTCTTTCTGTTCATCATATGACTGAACTGACTATTCCAAAATGTCCATATGGGTGGTTTTATGGTAGGAAAGGTCCTCTTTCACACCCAAACATGTCAAAACATTTTGAGCCACATCCTACCAATGAAGTCTCTTAAGAGACCAAAGTGCAAAAGGGAAAGAAACTTCAATGAGTGAGTAATCAGAAACTGTGGCACTTGGAAACACTCTATATGAGGTTGTGGGATCACGCAGGAAACCTCTACAATAACCTCTCTTAGTTTTTGATAGATCCAAGTCATTTTCCCGTGGTGAATAAATTTTAGTTGATGGAAAATAGGCTAGTTGCATGTAAAGTTGGAAAGTGGTGTAACTTTTTTTTTGTTCATCATATGATCAAACCAACTATTCCAACACATCCGTATGGGTGGGTTTATTCTAGGAAAGGTCCTCTTTTGCACCCAAACAACACGTCGATATGGTTCGAGCCGCATTCTACTAGTTCGAGCACAAATTATACTTTACTGTGCAGAGAAACTCCAACTACAACAATTACGAAAGAGCTTTGATTCAATGTAATATTTTAGCTATGTCTCGCTGAGTGATCATTGGTTTATTTTTTCAAGTGGAGTGTAACTTTTTATTCTTTTTATTGGAATTTGGGTTAAGTGGCGTACCTTCCGTGGATCCATTCTTTTTTTACTTCCAAACTTTATTAGAAAAACATGATTTGTGAAGTTGTACTTAAAAGGACTATAAAATTTACCCTATTGAAAATTATCTACATTTTAAATTTACATGAAGTAAGTGGAATAAATAGGTTAGAGAGAATGGGATTGGTATGGTATGTATAAATTCATTTAGGTAAATTTTAAATAATAATTTTTTCTTTTTTAAGTTGTTTATATAATATAAAAATTTAATGTTGTAATGGTGAAATTTACATATATATATTTATTTTGAGGAATTATTTTGATAGATGTATATATTGATTAATGTCATGATATTATGTAAAGTTGTATTCATTGTCATAATCTTATTCTTTCGTATATAGGCATATCCAAATCTTAATTTATCTTTATATGCACATACTTCTATGCATTCGTCGTATTTTCACATTTATTGCATTCACTTATGCTTACTTCCATATATCTTTTAGCTACATGGATTTGATTGTTTATCCAACCAATTCCATTTTTTGTGGTTGCAAAGTTAATCCTTTCATTTCTAAAATTTAAATTTGAATTTTGGTTCACTAGCCTCCTTTGTTTTTCCACTATGAGCCAAGTTAATACACATTTTGCAAAAAATAATAGTATGTGCTAGTATTTAAAGATATTTAATTGCATTCATATTTTGCATCATCAAACATCTGAGCCTTTTCTCTCGCTTTAGAGAATTAAAAAAAAATCAATAGTGAAACACTTGGATTTGGTACACTAAAAGGGGTAAATAATCTACATAAATCACCTTAGAAATCTTGAAGCTTGTTTTCCAACTTTGTACATAAATTTCTTGGGGTCAATCTCGGAGAATTTCTGTTAATGTTAAAAAAAAATCCCATCCAAGGTATAAATATCATCAATATTTAGGTCAACAAAAACCACAAAGTAGGTAGACAAATTAGGTGAGAAAAACAAAAGAACTATACATTGTGCAAAGTTAAGTATGAATATGGTGGAAAAAACCATGATCATAAGCTTGACCCAGATCTCAAAACTCAACCCCTAATAGAGTAGATGTTTCTAAGCACAAAATTCCAACCAATTAACTAACAAAAAGGATAAATACTTTGAGTTCTATGATATGCATATTCAATGTATTCACCAAAATTATCTACCATTAAAACTAGAGCTAAGAGGTATTATTAGTCTTTGCATTTACTTTCCTAAAATAATTATTAAAATTATCAAATTTATTAGTCCTTGAAAGAAAGCAGGGGTATAAAATATGATTCCTACACTAATCTATGAGAGAAGGTATGCGATAAATCTAATTTAATCATACAACTACAAAAGAAATCACTATACCATAATACAGTGATTTACTATTAGTAATGTTAGAGTGAATAATTTATCTAGTCACTATACTTAAGTGTACTTAGCTTGATGAGGTTAGAAAACATATTGTGTAATTGAATGTTCAACCTTTTCGACCTCTAGAGGTTACCAAGTTATTTGGTAAACCTCATGTGCTACCTTTTTGAGGTTGGGAGAATTTCTATCTCACCTCAAAGGTCACTCAACACTTGGCATCAAGGTTGATGACTTGGTCAATAGGTTGTTGGTTTGCACATTCCTAGTGATCCTAAGGTTAGGTTGACACCTATAGGACACTTTTCTACTCTTTTTTTCCACTTCATGGGGTACTCGTCAATCCACCCTCCTTGCCTAATCTGTAAGGCTTTGTACTCATTGTAATTTGGATCATCTAAAAACAATAAGTGCATTGTTCATTGTGCTTGTTTTTCATCTCCTAGAATTTCCTCTACCAACAAACTCTAGGCGCCATAATATCTACATTTCAAATATTCTCATGCCTTATTAGGCACTCAAATCTGTTGAGGCCATTTTTCCATGTTATTTCTTAGGCTGTGACATCTGAGTTGGTGGGGTATTCTATGATGAGTTTGACAAATTTTCCAACAGTGCTCAGGCCATAGATTTTCCAAGAGGTCATGGAATCTATTTGCATATGAGTTCATTAGTGTGTAGATTCAACTGCCACACCATTTGCTACTATGCCATTAAAGGCGCTTCAACTGCTCGAGGCTTCATTGACCCACCCCATATTTAGGAAAATTGAAGCCGTGTCAAAATTTGGCATGGAGACCAGTCATTAGGCAGGAAGATTTTTCCCAACCAGGCATGAAGTTTTGCAGAGGCATGCATGAAGATCTCTACAACTCTTACATGCATGCCCATTGACTTGGTCAAACCTTCCCCCCTCTCACTCTAAATTTTTCCTTTGATGGTTTATTAATTGCATTTGTTTTTTCAGATCTAGTGCTTAGTCAAACACTAAATAGTAAATTGATGAATAACCATCAATTTATGTGAAAATTTTGTTAAAAGGGAGATATTTTCATTTTTTTTCATAGTTAAAAATTTCTAAAAGAGAAGTCAATTTTTTTTATTTTGCAATAAATTTGGCAAAGGGAAAACGTTTATAGGGGGACCTATGCATTTTTTTTCCTTAGTTATAAATTTGTAAAAGAGGAGTCAATTTTTTCTTTTGTACTAAATTTGGCAAAGAGGGCAATTCTTTGAATAAGGGGGTTTCATTTTATGTTTTTGTCTTTTTAAGGTTTGATAGGCATATGTCTTTTTAATCCACCTCATGAGAAAAAATTGTAAGAAATCATACTCGCAAATAAGTCTATAAATGCACTCATATAAGGTGCCAAAAAATTGAATGTGGGTTTCATATGGAGGGAATTTGAGAAATTTGTAATTAAACACTAAATTATAGTGTAATGGGGTGTTGTGTAGAGCCTTCATTTGACATCACAATTGTGGATCCTTATGATTTAACATCACAAAAATGTCTCTTCATGATTCTCACCTCATGCAAGTGTGTCTTAGAGCACACCCTTTCTTATTTTTTTGTAGATCTTTTGGACATACATCTTCGTCTACATTCCTTGCACACTCTCGATTTCAGTTGGTCTACTTATTCTCTTAGCATTAAGGGGGGACTCTAATGTGTTATTACAATAAAAAGTACACATTAATATATAGATATTACATTATATAAAATGAAATATTAAACTAAATAATCACTTAGCACCTCTAAATGATCTCTCTTCTCATCCACAACAACGACATGCTTACATTGTGGCATTGCAAAGCCTTATAGAAACCATCCAAATATAAATTAAACTACATAACAATAGTCATTTGTTTTTTCAATAATAAACAACTAAAACAACAAATGTAATTTGAAATTTACTAATCTTGCTTATACCCTCGTCAAAGGCATCAAACTCTCGATTGCAATAGAGACATCATGCTCCATTGTCTTATCAATATCAGGAGGAGTCTCTGCTTGCATCATCTCAAAATTAAAAAAACCATTATTCAATTACAAAAACTAGAAGATTGATGTACATGTCATGACTTATAATGTATGTTATATTCAACAAAATTTTGAGTACTTATTGAACTATATATTGCTTCATAGTTTAATATGTGGTTATTGCAAAATTGTGTTCCTTGGGATATGTTAATGCATCCAAATCTATTTAAAATCTTATTTTATGATCAAAACCATTTATGAAAAACATAGTGAGCAAAAGGTTGATAGAAGAGAGCAATATTTCCTAGAGAACCAACAAAACAAAACACAATGCATAGGAGCCATATTGGTTAGTTTCTAAGTTGGTAGGAAGAAGTTGACAGAGGAAGAGGTTGTTATAAGGGCATCTTGCACAGTACGTGTCTCATGAATGTAAAGGAAGGGTTGTAATAATAGGAAAAATGATAGAGCAATGTGATAGTAAAGAGAAATGAGGAGAAAGGATAGAGTATATTATCCTCTTGACTAGACATATTATCTTCATATTAGTAAGAGTCTTCATGAGTATCAATTGAATGACAATGGTTTGCATGTTTCATTAGGATAATTTCAAAGTAAAGGACGGTCACAAGATGATAGTCCTAGGGGAAATAATATCATGCAAGCAAGGGAAAATATCGTGATTGAATAAAGAAGTCACTGGGCGAACCTTTGTTGATGTGAAGTGTGAAGAATTTTTGAAGTGGGGATAAGATTTAAGGAAATAATGTAAAGCATGATAGTGAGATGCATGGATAAAATAAATAATGAGCACTATCAACTAAGAACGAAATGATACAGAGTGATAGTGAGCAATGAGGGGACTGTGGTCCTAAGATCTTGATAATAATTCACACCTATAAAGACACTCCATGATTTTCATAAAACCTCAACATTCTATTCATATTCATGGGTGAATCACAAAGAAGAGATAGGTAAGAAATGGAGTGAGATATCTTAATTACAATGGACTATGTAATATTCACATCTAGGTAGAGTAATGATCACAAGGAGAAATGATGAATAAAGGACAAAAAATGAACAATAAAGGATATAGCTCACAAATAACGAACTATAATAAGACAATTACATAAGAATGGATATGATCTAGTTTAATATCACAAGATGTAATAAGACAGCCACATGTCTTTCAATACCAAAGAATGCTTCAAGGGATAATTGTGGAAGATGATTTTTTATGAGGAGATACTTTATATATTTCCAACCAAGATACCCCAAGGTAAAGAGTGCATAACAAGGTAAAGAATGCTTCAAGGGATAATTGTGGAAGATGATTTTTTATGAGGAGATACTTTATATATTTTTAACCAAGATACCTCAAGGTAAAGAGTGCATAAAAGTCATGAATGTGGTGGTAATCACATGAAATCTAATGCTACAAGATAGTCTCATTGTAGAAGCAATAAATTTAGTATGATGGTATAAGAGGAGCATACACAGTTTATTATTAAAGAATCTAGTTTAGAGTGAAAATTCCCTTTTATTGATCATATTCATAGAGGATAGTCCTTGTGAAGGGATAGAATGAAGGTACATACTTCTAAATGATAAGTGGATAGAACCTTACAGTCTATGGAATAGATACCAATGAAGGTAATTGATAGAAGATGACAATATATTGTCAAGAAAGAAAGAGATCAATCCTCTATGATCTCAAGAACATCAAAGGTATAAATGAAAGTCTACAACCATAACATGAATTCAATAACATAGTCATCACGATAAGTATAGTCAACATAGAAAAATAGTAGTAATACGATCAATATCTCGATCAACATTTAGGAGCTCAATAGTGAGCAGATAGATGGTATGCTATAAGCTAGTGATGATAGTTAGGAGGATAAGAGTGAAATGGTGTGTTACAAGCTAGTGATCCCACTAGCCTATATTTTTGGAGGTCAATAACATGAACAAATAAAATTCATAGATTATGAAGTGCATAACAACTTGAAATCAAATTAATTAAAATTTACAAATACTTACAAACTATCTATCTAACCTTCAAGTCATTAAACATTATTCATATGAAATACAATTTTTTTATTTTAAAATTATAAATAATTTATATTACTTGAGTGAAACATTGATGACCACCTCCACTATTAGGTGTTGTCATCGAAGCTCCAATATTGACCTATTCAACATCTAAAACTAGATATAAGAATACCATTCATATCATGTTTAGCTATTCACATGTAATATATTTATAATTCTAAATACTAGTTACATACTTTCACAATACATGTGGTCATGTAATAGGGAGGTGGACTGATAAAAATAGAGTGAACACTATGGCCCTAAAATTTCATTGTAATCATTCAACTAATTTAGTTAATCTTGCATTTCAAAAATGAAATTTAATAAATTAAATTCAATGAACTTGCTAACATTTTATTGAGTATCAAGGTCACATACCTCATTAAGGAGGGCATCTGTCATCACCATATGATTAGCTATAGATGTACCTTGGACACGTACATCCTAACTATTCGTGGGATCATAAACAAAGAGTGACCCATAAACCTGGAAATAATGAGGTGGAACTCTACTCCTCAAAGACTCGCTTGAATCACCCTCTGCTAGAGAAATGGTATGCTATATGAGGCTCTAGGCAAGTGATATAATCTACTTCAATGTTTCAACCTCAACACTCTCCTTGACAACAGAAAGGATAGTCACATGCTCATACATTTTTCTAGCGAGTGCTTGTCTCACTGGCCACTGTGCATCGATATGTGCCTCACTTTGTCCTATGTAGAGCGCCCGCCTCTACCTTGGAAGTATCACATGTAAAAATAGTTATTTAAAGGGATTTTATTGAGGAAAAACTCACAGTAGAGTTTCCTCAAAAAATATTGTGGCACCTCATTGTTGTTGCATGAAGGATGGTAAAAAACCATCCACCACCTCCTCCAAAAATTATTCTTTATCCCTTGGTGGTTGCACAAATGGATAGGGAACCTCTTGCTTGAATGATGTAAAGGTTGATTCATTCTAGGGTTCGTGAATAGTGCACACAAGTTAATTTTTGTAATTTTTCCATCTTTAACTTGTTTAAAGGATAATTTATTTGCATAAAATTTTCCAAACTCTCATCTCTTCTCTGACCAACTACTTATTTGCTTGCTAATTGAATCTACATGTGATATTATCGATTCAAGTGATTGAGAAAACATAGTTATATGTGAGTTTGTGCCTGTAGGATCTCTCAACCTTGCAATTAACTCAATTTATTTTATTTTCAATTTTCCCCATTAAATTTTCTTGAGTTCTGAGGAATCGTTGGAGGTGTTTTTTGGGGCTGTTCTTCAAGAGGGTTTTCAGAATGAGGTGACTTAAGATTTTGAGGAGGAGAAGGAGATGAATTATCATTCCTAAAAATCAAATAAATTTACATCAAAAAACAAATTAAATCTATCACACAACAAAATAACTTAATCCTTTGACCTCCCCAACATTGTGGTGGCATTTTGATTAAAGATTTGGTGAAGAAACATAGTGGTTTGAGCCTTCCTAGAATGTGAGCACTTTTTTGAGGTTTACAAGCCATAAAGTAAATTGGAAACATCAGAAAATGCAATGAAATGAACTTTTTTTTTTGTTTAAATAAGTTGAAACATTAAAGGGGCCGACCACTTTTTGGCCCTGAATCTTTCTGCACATGCCCAACATCTAAAAATGATACTTTTTAGGATGTGTAGTATGGTCACTTGAACCTTCAAGTTCTTTCAACAACTGAGGTTTTGAAGGCATGTTTTTTTATTCCTTTGTCATCACACACTATTTTGATAGAGTTTATCATTGCTTCTTGGGAGCAATTTCATATTAGTCTTCTTGATCCAAATCATTGGCATCTATCTACCAAATATTTTACACATGTTTTTTATAGTTTCCTCTTTAATGATAGTTCTTCTTAAATGGAATCTCGATCATTTTGGATCTTATTCTTCAACAATCTACATAGTGCTTTGAGTTCTCATCATCTTTAGTTTAGTTCTAAGACACTTGATCTAATGTTGAAACTTTTCAAGATTGACTTCATTATATTTGAATACTTTTTAGACATCATCTTCTATTGTCTTTCTAGAATGGGAAGATCTTGTGCATTCACCATTAATTTTTTTTATTCTTGAGGGTTGAAATATTATTTGGTACTTTAACATGGATTAGATCTTCAAATTTCAATATCAACCATTCACCTTGAATGCAAGAGGTGTAATATTTAGAGGGATACCCAATCTCTCTCTTCATTATCCATACTTGGGTGGTCTATCATTGTATATTAGTACCTCATACAAATTTTTTTTTGAACTTGTTTATTTTCTAATTTATCACTCCATCCCAAGTTGTACTAATGGAGGGTATGAGTTAGTGTAATATTTATTTTACCTTAGATATGTCTATATCCTAAGTGTGATATTGCACCTATTAAATAAGTTTACTTATAATATTATTAATAATCATAACACATGCTCACCTTGACTTGAGTACACAAGTGCAATCATTACCTCATCAAATATTGATTGGTGGTAGTTAGGTGCCACCCCTATTTAGTTAAATCAACCTCTATCTTAGTTGGATTATTGCTAGATGAAATTGGCTCATTTATTAATTAAGAGTTAAAATCATAACTTCTGAACATAATTTTATTGGTTTATTTATCTTAGTGGCTTATATATTTGTATGCAATCCTTTGCAATTAATCAATCATTTTTATTTTATTGATATTGGGTACTAACTTATATTTTATTTTTAACATCATCTATTGTTTGTATTAAGTTTAAGTAATATTCTACAGTCACTTAGATCTAGGATCATGTTTGGATTCCCATTGAATCCTAAATTTAGGTTAAAATCTCTTATTAAAATGATCAAATTGTCTAAATTTATATTAGATATTATGTTATCTAAAGAAACAATTAAGTTGTTGATTGTTACAATCAGTGGGATGCACATGTTCATATATATGATTTGTAATTATTGTATATAGATTTTTGTTATTATAGCTTTTTTATTTTTTCCTTAAAATCGACAAGATTGTACAATTATAATTTATTTTTAAATGCATGTGTATTCCATGCACATTGTAATGGCCATGTAGTAGAAGATTTGTAACTTATTTCATAAATCCAATCAGATGTGTATTTTTTGTGCAAATATAATACATTGGCTTATATTAGATTATTGTTAATCAAAATGTTTTCAATATGTTCTTCTAAGCTATGCATATTATAAAGGGATAAGATTGAACTATAAGAGGTCAAGTTTTTGATGTGATATTTACTATTCAAATTACATTTGGATTTAATTTGTAAATGGTAAAATTGTATCATGAATTGAACAAGAACTACGAATCCATGCTTCTTACACATGCCAAGGCTATGAGGATAAATTTATATATTTGTATTTTGTTTGGACAATAAAATTTCATATAAAGTCAATCCTCATGATTTTTTAACTGTATGTACATATATTGATCTTATTAGGAATACTTTGTAACTTCTTGTGTATTCTTTTTTTTTTATTAATTACTATTGTGAGCAGTGTTATCTGCCTATCCTAAATGATGCAAAACAAAATGAAAAAGAAGCAAAGTAACACTTCAACACCTCAAGATTGGGCTACGTTAAACTCAAACAAAATAAAGATACAATTTTTTTTTTTTATACCTTGTATGAGTTACTCCTTGGTTGACCCTTTGATTGTTGATAAACGTATGCTCCTTGATGTTAAATGTGATGAAAATGGATGCAAAATGGAGAGGATACAATGAGGATTCAAATGGTAAAGGTGGGTATTTTGACAAGTGAGTAGAATGCATGTAAATGGAAGCTTTGATTTTCAACAATGGAGGTTGTGAGTGCAAAATGAAAGTATGTTGAAAGATTCTTGTGTTAGAGAGCTTGAGCTGAAAATGTGAATGTGATGAATGAATGAATTAAGAGAAAAATTACATTTTAAGGGAAGAATCCCTAGAGAAATGGATGGTCAAGATCTTGCCAACATGGGCAAGATGAAGGGCTTTGGCGAGTTAAGGACTCACAAGCCCTCACATCTTTCCATGTGGATGATGAAATGTCATAAGGACATGTGAGGTGGAGGTACTTGAAAGTACCTCAAGATTAGGAGAAGATTTTCCTAATAAAGAATTTATCGTTCCCATATGGGAGGAAAATAACATATGAGGAATTTTAGTATTCCTAAAAAACTCCATGGGGAAGAGAGAAGTGGTTGGGGAAATAAATGTGAATTTTAAATTCACATGATTGGGAGTACCTTGGGGATAAAACAAGGTTCTCAAAAAGTTAAGTATTTATCCTCATGTGAGTGATGTGATGAGTGAGGAGTTCTAAAACTCCTAACAACTTGCATGGGGAAGAGGAGAGTCTTGGAGGGATAAATGTGAATTTTTAATTCACATGGGAAAGAGGGTCTAGGCTAAATGTGGAAATTGTGAAGGTTGACCAAAATGGTATGCTAAATGTAGCAAGGGGATTAGATTAAGGTTGTGAAAATAGGTGATTAAGAAGATTAATGGAATATTAGAATCAAGTTGGAAGATGTGGAGGATGTCACATTAATCCTGATTAAAGGTATGCACACCCTAATCATGGATTAATTAAACTAATTCAAATTAGAAGAAGGTTATGGAGGATGTGACAAGGAGAGAGAAAAAAATTAATTTAAAATTGATTTAAATTCCAAAAGGCTAAATGACCAAATTAAATAAATTGATGTATTTATTTAATTTAGAAAAAGGATGAAAGGTAAAGTATTTAGTTATAAAATTAGATACTTTAGGAATCTTAGGCAAACGGGGAATATTAATTAAATAAATAATTTAATTAATATTGATGAAATAGGTGGGTAAAAGAGGTGGATTTGACCATATGGACGTGGTCAAATTTGGGTGTCTATACTTTTCCCCTCTTTGAAATATTGTTAGAATAATAGTGTTTCGAAGAAAAATAAAATGCAGATGAATCTATAGAGGAAGCGACTAGGAAATGATGCCTCAACATGGGAGGAGTTGCGTGAGTTGCTGAAATGGATGGAAATGAAAGGAGATGCTCCAATCTCACAAGGAATGACCATAATGGAGGAATGGAGGAAAATGGTAGGGTATTCCCCCTTGAGGGTGGTTGGGGAAGAAAAAGGGGCCTCGATCAAGTTCTCAATATGACTAAACGAGAGGTACAATTGGATAGAGCCTAAAAAACCATGAAGATAAGCTTTTGAATGGAGGAAAAAAAACACATGGTTTGCAAATGGTGGCCTTGAGAAGTTAGAGGATTAGTTGAATTAAAAAGAGGTTTAAATAAAGGGGAAAAATACCCTTCACTTAACAAGGTTAAAATGGAGGGGAAAAAGTAGTGAAAAGAGAGCCCAGGTCTGGGGAAATGGACAAGAGGGAGGAGATAAGGAAAAATATAAGATGAATGACATGTGGTGCTTGGTGTGAATGTAGAGCTTCAACAGTTTGTGAACACATGAGAGGCAGCTAGAGGTGCTGGAGGCAATGATAGTGACCATGAACAAAGTGGACCATGAGGTTCTATTGCGGGCAATACTACTGCATTTATTGGGATATATGGTGATTAGAGCTCATCAGGCTATGATGACAACAAATTATAGAGCATTGGAGTTCAAAGGCCTCAAATTTTCATCTCCCAATAGGGGAGATGACTATGACACTGAAGGATGTATGGTGGATACTAAGATTTCCTATAGCAGGGAACTTGGTGAGTGTGATGACATAAGAGGTGGTGGCACTAGATTATACTATGTGGGTGTTGTTTGGATGAGATGACCTACCTGTGTAGAGACAGAGGTTGGATGTAGACTGATCCTTTGCATTGGGGGTGTCACTACTAGCACTATACCTGTGTAGACTGATTAGTGGATTGCTATTACCACACTAGAGTGTGAACTTCTGTAGCCTGAGCTACATGGAGGTGATATGACACATTGTCAAGGGGATATAGGGGAAGTTTGCATTAGGTACATGCATATTAGCACAGTTGTATAGAGATATGCACATCATGTGCTACCGAGAGGCATTCAATGTAACACAGGTGATGTTGCTACATGTATGGGTGTGGGAGCACATCGATGTTTCCAAGACATGCGTGGTGAGAGTAGGAGTGGAGGATGATACAACACCATTAGCTTACTGGTATAGGGTAGAGTATAGTTGGGTGTGCCACTATGAGGGCTTTGGGAATCTAGACAAATGGAGGAGGACATTGGATGACCTTCAGGAGGAGGCTATAGTGTGGAGGCCGTACATGACATGGAAATTTTTAGGATGGAGGAGAGATGAGGAGAGGAAAAGAGGCTACTTACGTACCAAATGCTACACAGTCAGGAGGGAGCCTCAGATTGTGGAGGCACATTGGCTAGGAAAAGTGACTAGATAGTTCAGGATTACACAGGACATTCTATTTGAACCAAAGAGGTTTTGATAGATTACATAAGAGCGACCATGGGGGGAGTTGATTTCGCCAAGGTTTGCAAGAAAGCACTGGGAGAGATTACTACTAGTACCCTACTTGGGTGGGACCAAGGGGAAGTAGAGGTAGGAGTGAGTTCAATACACTGCATGGCATACCCATCACCAACCTCAATGGATTACTCTAGAGGAGCCAATTGTGGGGGCATTGGGGTTTGGTCAAGAGGATGAGCTTCAATTGGCAGGCCAGAGGAGAGGGAGGAGGGGACAACAAAGGAGAGGACAAGAGGTAGATCAAGAAAAAGGGTAGTAGGGGGATGCGAGGGCCACAAGACAACATGACAGAGGATAGGGCAAGGGTGGGGCTATAGGGCAGTAGGAGAGGAGGAGGAGGAGACAACAGAGGAGAGCCAGAGTTGGGATTGAGGTAGAGGAGGGGAGAGATGAGGCAAGGATGGTGGAGAGGGATGGGACAGGGTAGGAGGCAGCTGGAGTAGTAGGGTAGCAGGAGAGAGGACAAATGGTGGTTGGGGTCATAGAGTAGCAGGAGAGGGTGAGGAGGAGAAGACCACGAAGGAGAGCTCAAGTGGAGATCAGGGTAGAGAATGGGAGAGATGAGGTAGATGTGGAGATGATGGATGAGAGAGATGAGGTAGAGATAGAGGCGATGGATATGGATGTTCATGATATTCCTCCATTGGCCATGGTGCCACCTATAGTAGAGGATCTGACTATACTATTGAGACATGCCATGGAGAGATTATAGATTTCTGAGAAGAGACTGAGAGATACAAAGGCTATGAGATGTATACTAGAGGCTAAGGTGAGCATGCTATGAGTAGAGATGGCTAGTGTGTGGGAAGAGGGCGAGAGGGTTTTTAGTTATGTAGCCGATGTAGTGTTGCTGTATGAGGAGAAGCTACGGGTAGAGAGGGATGGTCTGTGAGCTGAGGTGAGACAACAACGAGTAGAGGTGACTTAGCTAGAGGGAGAGGTATCCAAAGAGCATGAGGAGGTGGTGGACATGAGATGGGAGCGAGATAAGGTAGAGGCAGTGGTGACTATACTGTAGTCGAGGGGACAAAAAGAGCCTAGAGGAGTGATAGAACAGGTACTAGTAGGGACCATGGCAAAGGAAAAGAAGGACCTAGATGATTTGAGGATACAAGTGGAGGGGATACTTAGAGAGAGGAATGAGCTAAGATGGGAGTGAGATGAGCTCCATGAAAAAGTCAAGGTAGCAGATCAGATAGTGGGAGACATGGGGCTGATGCAAATGAGAGATGATGCTAGGAGGGCCCAGGTGCAGGCCTTGCAGGTAGAGAGGGATGCAAGACAGAAACAAGTGTAGACCCTGTAGAGTGAGATGGATGTAGCATACATACAGATGCAGACCTTGCATAGGGAGAGGGATGTGATGGTGGCTCAAGCATAGACAACAGAGAGAGATGTAATATAGGCTTAGGCACAGGTAGTGCAAAGTGAGGGTAGTGAGATGGAGGCAGAGGTGCAGAGATTGCAGGCACAAATATAGGCGATGTAGGCTGAGAGAGATAGGGCTATAGAGCAGGTGTCATAGATGGGGGTAGAGATAGATTAGTTGAGGTTGGCATAGGATGCATGGGCATAGGAGTGGAGATCCATATGTGCATCTCGAGATAAATACATGGGAGAGTAGGACACAATCAGATATCAGGTAGCGAAGCGGGATGAGTATATGCAAGAGGCCAACTATTATATGGCGGCCTACTATACATCAATGTAGAAGGAGTGGTGGGTACCTCCCTACATTCGAGTGAGGCCATAGATGCCAACCCCATCTTAGTCAGGAGGGACACGTACCCACATATACAATAGTTGGAGAGAGACTCTTCCATGCAAAGGGGGAGTGTTAGGCTCAGCCCAAAGATTAGATGTAGGAAACTCATAGTAGAGAGGGGAGAAGACAGGTGAAAAGATACCAATTTTTAACAAGTGCATGATGGATGTACAATATAGAGAAGCAAAAATCAGAGTTGATCTAGAGCCTTGTATTTGTGCTTTATTTGATGATACATGCAATGGATGTGTATTTTGGTTATATGATGGACATTCATATTTTGATTTTTATATATGATGTGTGACTGCCCTTATTGACGTTATGTGATGTATATATGATGGATGATTTTATTATGTATATGTGTATGTTTACAATTTTATTATGGATGATCATTATGATATGATGTATGGATATGCATATGATGATGTCCGTTAATTATTATATGTATGTAAAATAACATGTATGATGCAGGATGTGATGATTGATTTATGACTTTATATGTTATGGACATGGATTTGACAATTTGTGATGCAAGTGGCGATGTATGGAATGTGCTAATGATATGGCCTAATATGGAAATGACTGATTAATGCAATGAATCTAAGATGTTTAGAATAAGAAAATATGATTAATATAAACAATGTGAGATGGTAATGCATATGAGATGAAATGTAATGAACCTAGAATGTAGGATGAGATGCAATTAAATTTCTTACAAACACTAATGGATGAATGAAATGCAATGTGGATGTTGGATGAACTTTATTTGTGATCATGCTTGCTTTAGCTTATACAAAATAAGGGTGTGTGACATGTGAGTGTAATGACCTACGTGAAATGAAATGCATTATGAACATGAGTTTCAATAAGGACTTGCATAGTAACGTGGGTAGATGGTAGGCATGGTGTTGGTTTAATGGCAAGTACATTCCCTATAATAATTATAAATTAAGGGAAGATGGGTGTGAAATTTCACTTGTCAAGAACCATAGGTATCCTAAGAAGAATGGGAGATGGAAGGCGAATGTTTGCACAACCAAAATCATAGGTCATAGGTCAGGTATGAATGCAATGCAACAGAGTTGATCATGAAATGCAATCCTAATGTAATTTTCCATTTTCAGAGCACTAATTTTTGCTATAGCATAAGACACTAGGTACCATGGTATGTAAACCAAGGAAAATTAGCGTCTAATGCATAAAAAAAATAATACAAACAAGAAGACTATCCTAACACCAGAAAGTTACAAAGACCTTGGTCGGGCCAGGCATTGGGATAACCACAAGCACAAAAGGATGCCCTAGCATAACACAAGACCTTAGGGATTTTGGTGGGTATTACATGGGACAACCAGGAAGAAAACAACACAACAAAAAAGATCAAGATATGCCCTTATGTTAATCGATCAAAACACACCATAATATGATAGATCATGGTGGCCTTGATAAGTTGTAATAAGGAGCTCAAATAAATGAATAAAAGCCAAAAGTATCAAAAAATCGCAATCAATTTCAAAATGTCCTTTTCTATAGGATCGAGAGGATGGATGGGGTTGATGAGGTATGTTAGGAAGGATGCATCTTGTTGAGACTAAAGATGGATATTAAACTAAAAGATCGATAAATGATGTAGGAGATTCTGAAACCAATTGAATCTCATGATACAAGTGGATCTCATTCAAGTGAAGAACTAGCTAGATAAGGACATACTTGACAACATGACACAAGATACGGGGCACAAGACTGACACACCCTAACAACCTAGGGTCTCGAAGGCCAATCAAAGATTAGCCTTGCCTACGTGAAAGCACAAAGCCCTCATACTTCAAGAAAAGACTATTGATAAAGGTGGAAAGAGGACAAATGGAGACGGGTGATGGAAAACAACATCAAAGAAAAAAAAAAAGCCCCAAGGGTGGATCAAATGATTGACCTTTCCTACGTGAAAGTGCAGGGGCAATGTAGTTCAAAAAGCACCAATGATCGACAAGGGATAAGAGCGGAAAGGGAATGGTGGAGACCACAAAAGATGAACAAAATAGGATGGACAAAATGCCCCTGGGGTGGATCAAATGATCAACCTTACCTACGTGAAAGTGTATAGTCAACATAGTTCAACAAAGATGAAAAAACCGATAGGACATGATGGGATCTAAATGAAGACCGACACGATGAAGGAACCTATATGGACATGAAGGAATGACACAACGAAAAGACTGGTGACACAAGCTCATATTAGGATAAAAGCTTAGGATGATGGATAGCAGATGAGTTTCATCCAATTCTCAACCAAAATATACCAAGCGACCAAATGAAAGATGCGGGTGAAAGGATGGGATTAGTGGGATGATAGGATATGAGATCGGGATGGATGGAAGCATAGAGTAAGTAGGATGCAAGGTAGATAAGTATTAAGCCCTTTACAAATGATGCATGTGACTAGGTTTTCACCAAATATACTTATCCAAGGTGCCACCAAGGGTGGTTTCACCATAGGATGAATTATTTCTCTTTACTATTTTTGGATTTTATTTTATTTTTTTGATATTTTTGACAATTTTCTACTTTTTTTTTGGTATTTTTGTAGGATAGGATACCCCAACTGACTTAAGTGTAGAACCTTTTTAGGTGCATGATATTAATGTGATCCTCTAAGGGCTCTCCTTCAGGTGTAGCCAGTTTGTAGGCCCCTGATCCATATTTTGTGGTGATGACATAAGGACCAAGCCAATTTGTTTCAAAATTTCCCTTCTTTTCTCAGTCCTATTGAGTGTGTTGATTCTCCTTGAGGACTAGGTCACCAATGTTGAATTGGCGAGGCCAAAACTTTTTGTTGTAGCTTCTTTTCAAGTGATTCTGATAGGCTTGAAGGTGGTCATATGCTTTGATCCATCTTTCATTGAGGAGTTCTAGCTGGCCGATTCTTGCAACTTGAGTGTCTTCATTACTGATAAGATTCTTTAGGGAGATTGTTAGTGATGGGATTTCTACCTCAATCGACAAGATGGATTTAACACCATAGATGAGAGAATACAGAGTGGCACTAGTAGGGGTGTGGATGGAGGTGCGGTAGGCCCAAAGGGAAGGATGGATGTGAAGGTGCCAATTTTGACCAATATTATTGACCACCTTTTTGAGGATTTTGATGAGGGTTCTATTGGTGGTTTCCGATTGACCATTACCCTGGGGGTAATAAGACATAGACCAAAAATGTTGGATATGGAAGGTGTCACAAAGGTGTTTCATAGATTGGTTCTTGAAAGAATTTCCGTTGTTAGAAATGATGGTGGATGATATTCCATATCTATAGAGAATATGGAAGAGGATAAATTTTGAAATCTAAGTACCTGTTATGTGTGAGAGTGGCATTGCTTCCACCCATTTGGTGAAGTACTCAATTGTAGTAATGATGAAGGTATGGATATTGGAGGACGGGGGATATATCTTTTTGATTAGATTGAAATCCCATTGAGAGAAGGGCCATGGCTCTACAAGAGACTGTAGGTCCTGTGCTGGAGCATGTATCAAATCGGTCTATTGTTGATAGGGTAAGCACTTCTTGATGAACTCACAAGGATCATGTACAAATGTAGGCCAGTAATATCTTGCTTGAAGAATTTTCTTAGCTAGGACCATGCCATTTGAGTGGGCCCCACATACACCACTATGTACATATGTTAATTCAGTGCAGGCTTTAGTTTCATTCAGACACTGGAGGAGGGTTCCATCATACCCACGTCGATAAAGGATATCACCTACGATGGTGTAATGGGACGTACGTTGGATGAAATAATTACGTTGGTTTCATGTGAAACTAGGAAGTAGGATGTTGTCATGAAGGTAGGTGTAGATATCATGGTACCAAGGGGACGTGGGGCCTACAATGTCACACACCATCTCACTTTCTGTGATATCATAGGTCGGGATTAAGAGCTGTTCAACAAGGAACTCTAATCTATTTTGTCTTTGGGCATGCCAATTAAGGAACCATTGGTAGCCATGACATCCACTTCTTTGTTTTGGACTCTTGGAATCTAATCAAATTGGATGGAAGTGAAATACTTCTTGAAGTCATCTACCATGCGTTTATAGGGCAGTATCTTATCATCTTTTGTGAGAAACTCATCATTAACCTATTTGATGATTAATTAAGAATCACCAAAGACTCTTAGGTGGGTGATATGACAATGGATTGCAATTCTGAGGCCAATAAGAAGAGATTCATATTCAACTATGTTATTTGTGCACAAAAAGGCCAATCTGAATGACTTTGGTATATAGTCTCCTTGGGGGGAGTGACATGCAAGATTCCTACCCTTGATCCATTGTGTGTTTACAACCCATCAAAGTATAGTGTCCATGTGGCCACTTCCATTATTGTGAAGAATCCATTAATAAATTCTATTTCCAGAGGATAGGCATCTACCAGGGGAGCATCTGCCAATTGATCAACTATCACTTGACCCTTAATAGCTTTTCGATCCACATATTCTATATCAAATTTACTCAGAAGCATGACCCACTTAGCCATGCAACCAATTAGAATTGTCTTGGATAACAGGTATTTGAGTGAATCAACATTGGAGATGAGCTTTACTAGATGACTGATCATGTAATGTCAAAGTTTTTGCAAATTGAAAACCACAAGTAGGAAAGCTTTTTCCATTTGGGAATAGTTGAGCTCACAACCCACCAGGGTTCGGCTAATGTAATAGATTTCTCTTTCCTTTGATGACTCATCGTGCTGTGCCAACAATGCCCCCAATGCTACTGAAGTAGTAGAAATATACAATAGGAGTGGCTTACTAGGAATTGGTGGTATAAGGATTGGTGGGTGAGCCAAATACTCCTTGATTTTGTCAAAGCTGAGTTGACATTGTTGAGTCCACTTAAAAGAATTGTCCTTCTTTAGGAGATGAGTGAACAACTGACAATTGCTGGCTAATTGAGAAATGAATCACCAGATGGATTGCAACTTACCTTGTAGGCTTGTTAACTATTTGAGGTTGCGTGGTGGATGCATACCATAATTTCCTTGAATTTTGCTGGATTGACTTCTATACCTCTTTGGGAGACAATACAACCCAGTAATTTTCCTAATGTGACCCCAAAGACACATTTCTTTGGATTTAGCCTTAGCTTATACTACTCTAGATTCTCAAAGATCTTCTTGAGGACCACAGGGTGTTTGTCCCTTGTTCTTGATTTCCCTAATAGATCAACAACATAATCTTAAATTATAATATGAATGAGATCATGGAAGATTATGGTCATTGCTCACTTATAGGTTGCCCTCGCATTCTTGAGACGAAAAGACATGACATTATAGTAGAACATGCCCCAAGGCATAGTGAAAGTTGTTTTATGTTGGTCTTCAAGTGAAATTTTGATATGATTGTATCCATAGAAGCCATCCATGAGGGAAAGCATCTCATGCCATACAGTGAGGTCAACCAACATGCAATGTTTGGAAAAGGAAAATCATCTTTGGGGTAGGCCTTGTTGAGGTCATGTAAGTTTGTACATACTTTGATCACACCATTTGGTTTGGCTACTAGCACTATGTTTGAGATCCATTCTGAATAGTCAATATGCCTTATGAATCCAACATCCAATAGCTTCTCCAATTCTTTCTTAACCAGTAGAGCCACTTGGGGGTGAATTTTTTGAAGCTTTTTCTTGATAGGTTTGGCATCAGGATGTATGTCCAAGTGATGTACTACTAAGGTGGGATCAAGGCCTGACATGTCTGAATATGTCCATGCAAAGTTGATGATGCCTTCTTTGAGAAGCTTGGCAATGATAGAATTTTCTTCCTCTAATTGTGCTTTGACTACATAAGTGATTTTGGGATCCTTTTCAGTTCCCAATTTATCTCTTGAGTTTCCTCTATCAGGGTGGATGATCTTTTAGAGAATTGAGTTCCTACAAGGGGAAGATGAACATCCCCATCTTATCTAGCACCTCATTGAGGTTTTCACTATCAGATACACCTTTTTTTTTACTTTTTCTAGGTCAAGAAGTGCCTCAAGGAGGTTTTTCTAGGTGACCTTTTTTGATTTTACTTCTTCTTACTTTTATAGCTAGGGTGTTCATCTTCCACCAATCCCATAAGATGCACATACTGGTCTACTGAAGGAAAGGTGTCGATAGGTACGCTACCATGTAGGTCCCAGTCTACGAGTTCAGGATGTTTAAGGGATAGGCTAATGGTGTAGATGTATAAATAGTTGAACATGGAAGAGAGGTCAGTGTGGTCTACATCATCATATGTGTGTATGATGGATTCCTCCTTTGGTATGTCTTCAAGGAGACTATTGCTCTCACTGACATTGTTAGATGCACTAGATGACGCTATAGGTCCCTTTTGTTTTGTGTCATGACCCAAGCCTGAGTATCTTGGTCTTATTGTAGCCTCAATATGGTGTTTCCTTCCTTGCTCTTTTGAACCAAGGCACCCCCCTGATAATTGTACTTCACCACAAACTTAGATGGCCAAGGATAGTTCTCCTTGAAATATTCTTTCAAAGGAGGGGAGGGATCAGGTTCGTCACAATAGACCCATTGGCTTATGTCATCTTCTGGTGCATCTTGTCTTAACCCAAGAGAGTGGTAAGTACTGGTTCCCATGTTCTTGGAGCTCAAAGTGATAGTCTTGTCTTCTAGTTTTGGTGTAGATTACGAAGGTTGGCCATATGTGTGTGGTGAGGGTGGCATAGTTGCCACATTCAAAGCTGTGCACATCTATTATTCACCACATCCCTTGTCAATGATCTGGACTTTAGTAATGGTGGAATCAGATGTGGATGATGGAGTGGATGAAGTGGTGGCTAGTGTGGTGGTGGATGAGTGGGATGATGATGTCTGTGGTGGTCCCATTTCCACTCCAAGACAATAGTGGGAATGAGGAAAAGAAGCTTCTAATGCATGACAATATTCAAATGGTTGGGGATCCACGTGTATGGTAACTCCTACCCCATTGAATGGGAATTTTAGACATTGATGGTATGTGGATTGAACGGCTTGCATGGTGTGAATCCATGGATGGCCAAGGAGGAGGTTATAGGGGAGTTCCAGATCAAGGATATGACAAGTAGTGTATTGCATGACTGGACCAACCTAGATTGGAAGACATATTGTTCCTTCAAAATCACACTCTGCATTATCATATGCCTTGATTGTGATGAGTTGATCATTTAAATCAACATGGGTGTATCCCACCTATTTTATGAATTTCAATGTATAAAGGTTTAGGGCAGAACCATTATCTACCAAGACCCTCTTTACTTTATGATGATTTACTAGGACCTTTAGATAGAGGGGACAATTATGACTAGAGTCAATGCAGGGCATGCCATTTTGGCTAAAACCTAGTTGATAGGTGGTGGAGAGGTTCCCTAAAATGCTTGAAATTGTGTAGGGTCTATGTCATTAGGAACTTGGGTGTCCTGTAAGGCCTTATTTAGGATTTCTTAGTGTGCGGGAGAAGACTTAAGCAAGTCCAGAATGGATATCTATGCTAAAGTATTTCCCAAATGGTAAAGAATGTTGTATTGAGAACTCACAGGTTGGGGTTGGGTGGATGCAGAGGCTCCAAGGACTGTGATGCGGGTTTGACGGGTGGTTACAACACATTGTGGATCCTTGCCTTTTACAAGTATCATAGATACATGTGGTTCCACTTGTTCAATATGCATGACAATACCTTGATAATTGAATGGCACATTGTTGTAACTGATGTTATTGGTGTTGTTATTATAATCATTACTATTGCTAGGCCCCAGATTTGAATTTGACGTATTAGGCCCTTGGTTATGTTTAGGGAAGGTATTTTGATATATCTACAACTGAGCATTGGATGAGGATGTTGTGTTGGCATCCACATGTATGTCACCCCGATCTATAAGATCCTAGATGTACATTTTCAAACCTTGAAACTTATTCAATGTATGCCCTTTAATCCTATGGAACTCACAATATTCATTTTCTTTAAACTAGTTTGGTTTGGCTTTGGATTCATCAAGGGGCTTAGTCACAGGATATCTAATCAAGTAATTGGCTTGTAAGAGCCTATTAAACACAACACTTAGGGGTTCTCCTAATGGAGTGAATTGATGCTTGTTACCCCCTTGATTGTTTTGATTGGATTGTTGGGATGGATGAGGTGCCCCTTGAGGCATTGAATGTTGTGGAGGAGGATATTGTTGCTTCTGGGAAGCGTTAGCCACTTGGATGTGTTTTGTGTCAGTGACACCATCATTGATGACACTTTTGTTTTTGTTCCAATAATGAGGTTTATCTCCAGACAATTTCTCTTTATCAAAATTAAATATTTTGACTAGCCCTTTGGCGATGAGGGCTCTCTCAAGAATAGGACCTTTCTCCACGATTTTAGCAAAGGTGATGACACAATGGAGTCTAAAGTTGTGGGCCATGTTTGGATGGGAGTTTTTAATGAACAAGGTGACCATGTCCTTTTCCCTTAGTGAGGATTTCATGTGACTGGATAGGGCCTGCCATATTTGAAGATAGCGCGCAAAGGTTTCTCCCTCCCATTGCTTTTTGTTCAGGAGGTCTAGTGTATCAATATCCTTCTCCAGATTGAAGGAAAAGTGGGAGACAAAATCTTCTAAAAGCTAAGAAAAGGACTTGATAGATCCTTTCTTAGGACCCATAAACTAGTCAAGAGCTATTCCTTGTAAACTCCTAGGGAACAATCTCATGAGGTAATTGTTATTATGCATGACTTCTTGACAGTGGGTGTAGAACTCTTGAAGGTGAGCCTTGAGGTCTTTGGTTCCTTTATATTTATCAAATTTTGACATTTCAAAATATTTTTGGAAAGGAACTAATGAAACAAAAGGATCAAACAAATAGGGAAAAATGTCCTCAAACTTGAACAATTGTTTGTCGGTCCTAGCTTGCAAGCCCTTTAACGCAACTTTGACTTCTTCCAGATCTTGATTAATAGGCGCTACGAGAGTTGGATTGGATGAACTAGGTTGATTGTATGGAGGATACTTCTTATATGATGAGGATGGTGTTGAAGCAGTTGGATCATAAGCTGACTAAGGTGTATATGAAGGCGTTTGTTGGTACTGATTGGCATAAGTAGATTGAGGATTGATGTAAGGTGGATAGGAGGATGAAAATTTTTGATGGTAAGAGGTGGAAGCCACTTGTTGGTATGGTGGCTGCTATTGATAGTATGAAGCGGATGGAGTGCCCTATTGGTATTGCATGACAACTTGATAGTATGATGATGTGGAAGCCCCTTGTTGGTAAGGCAGTGGTTGCTGATAGTAAGAGGTGGATTGAGCACCCTGTTGATAAGGTGGCTGTTACTGCATATAGGATGTGTATGAAGCACCTTGTTGGTATGAAGGCTGCTACTGAGTGTAGTATGGATTGGACTAGTAATTGTATGCAATGTTGGGTTGTTGTGGATTAGAATCCTATTTGAATGGGTTTGTGTGCAATTGTAGAAGATTAATGTAAGGAGACAGTTGTGTTCGTGGGGGGTTTTGAGTGATCACATGAATGTTTTGATTAGGATTGGATGTAGGAGAATAAGTAGTGTATGTACTAGATGGGTGGTAAAGATATTGTGTGAGAGGATTATGTTGTGTTTGCATGGGAATATGTGTATGATGGGGTGGTTGTTTCTACAGTGAGGGCTGCTGATAAAATGGGAAAGACAGGATATGTTGCTGTTGTGGGATTGCTACAAAAGCATTATGGGGTGGTTGCAGTAGTTATGATACAATTTGCGTGATTGGATGTGGGGGTTGTGTAGGAATGGTAGTGTGCTGTTAAGGAATTAAAACATTTTGTTGTGGAATGGTGGCATTTTGTTGCGGGGTTGTGACGTTTTGTTGTAGAGGTTGTTGATGGTGTGGTTGAGATGAAATATTAGCAACAACATGTTGTGGTGGTGCTTGTGAAGGGATAGCAGTGTGTTGTGGTGGTGCTTGCATCACAGTGGATTGATGAGGATTAACGAGAGGATGTTGAAACATAAGGATACTACCTTGAGGTGACAGTAGTAGATTACCAATAGGTGTAGGTCCTGGAGATGGCATCAACACAAGAAGTGGAGTGCCCCCAATATTGATGGGTAGTTGACTAGGATGCTAAGGTGGAAGTGGTAGAGCAATCAGAATATTCTGTGGCATGCCATAGGCATAGGGATCATTAGGATTAGGTGGTTTTGTAGAGGCAACAGATGGAAGGTGAGGATAACTAGCAACTTGATGGATTACAACATTTCCAAACTTAGAATGATACCAATTATCTATAGGTGGACCTTTGGGAACATAAAAAATTTCTTGGAACATTTTATGAAGTCTGCGGATCTTGAGGTGTAGGGAGAGTTTGGGCGCTAGTATATTGTGACATATTAAAGTTGGGTGGTGGTTTGACTCCTTTCATGATTAGAGTAGTGAGAATATTATCCCCACGCTTGTTGAGGAGGCGATCCATCATCTAAACATTAGTAGGTTTACTTAAGTATTTGTCGATAGTCACTTTGGGCTAGTTGATCATGTTTTCATCTCTGGGTAGTGAGGTGTTTTAGATGTTAGTATTGGATTGTGACGATGCACCATTATGGTGATCTAGAGGGATATTTGTACCATTGTTGGGATCTTGTGTGGTATTTGCAATGTTATTGGGATCTTGTGGGATATTCAAATGGGAACCTTGGGCTTGTTGTTCGACCATTTGTTTCTTGGCTTGTGATCAAGTTTGAATAGGCATGAAAATGCAAAATTAATATGTAACTAAGATGTAATTAAACTCTAGAATGCAATGCAAGGATGGCCTAAATGATGATTGAAGGACTGATTGGATGATGGATCAGCTGATTGGATGATTTGGTAAGGATGAGATTGGATTGGATTGATAGATTGGATGATTGGATGGGGATTAGATTGGATAAGATTGATTGATTGATGAAATTGGATGATTATATGAGATTGGATGATGAAAGAGATTCTAAACCAAGTTTAGAAATCACCCTAGGTGACTTAAGGTGTTGATTGATTAGATTAAGGATAGGTAGATGATTGTGACACTGAATCCAACTTGAGATGGAAGTGGATTGATAGGGCTAAATGATGATGATTGACTCAGGATGAATAAGGATCCTAAATAAATGTTGTAGGATAATGATAAATTTCAGACACCTGGGTCAATTTGGATACTAACTTCAAACAAACTTTAGAGGATTTGTATTGAGAAAATGATGAGGGGTATGCAATATAGAGATGTTTTATAATGTACCTATATGATTTAGATGATGAAAATGTAAATTACAGGTGAACAGAAGATGAAAAATGACTGGATAAAGATCAGGCTCATCTAACCAAGGTGTAGGATTTCCCAACTAGGTGGAAAGGTCGCCTAACTAGAGGTCAAGTTTTCCCAACTGGAGGTTAGGTTTTCTCAACTAGAGGACAGATTCACCTATCTGGAAGTCAGGTTTTCCTATCTGAAGGTCAGGTTTGCCTATCTAGAGGTCAAGAGCACCCAAGTTGAGGTCAAGGTTGTCCAACTGGAGTTTAGGTTTGCCCAACTGGAGGTTAGGTTCGCCCAAGTTGAGGTCAGGTTCTCCCACCTAGAGGTCAGGCTCACCCAACTAGAGATGGTCGCCCAAGTTGAGGTTAGGTTTTCCCAATTGGAGATTAGGTTTTCCCAACTAGAGGTCAGGGTCACCCAAGTTGACTTTTAGACTTTTCTAAATAAGAAAGGAGGATCAAATAGACTATCAGACAGGTAAATAGATGCTCAAAACAGGGAAATGGAGGGTTGGAATGAGGAAATAGAGGCTCAGAATGGGAAAACAGATGTTCAAAATAGGGAAACAGATGCTCAGAATGGGTAATCGGGTACTCAAAATGAGGAATAGGTACTCGAAATGAGGAAGTGGATAGTTGGATCGGGTAAATGAGTACTCAGAAAGGGGTAAACAGAGACTTGAAATGGGGAACATATACCTGAAACAAACAAATAAACGTTTGAAATGAGGAAACATATGCTCGAAACGGGTAAATGGGTACTCAAAACAAGGAAATAAGTACTCAGAATGAGTAAATAGATGGTCAGAATGGGTAAACAGATGCTTGAAATGGGTAAATGGGTACTTGGAATGACTGAATGGAAAGCTAAACTGGCTGTTCAAGGTTAAAGTTTTCCTGACTTGGGGTAGGGTCACCTAACTTGGGGTAGGTTCACCCAACTTAAGGCAGGGTCACCCAACTTGGGGCAGGTTTTCCCAACTTAAGGTAGGGTCACCCAACTTAAGGCAGGGTCACCCAAATTGAGGGTAGGGTCACCCTCTTAAGGGAAAGGTCGCCCATTTGGTGAAAAGATAGAAAATTCTAATAGAAACAATCTAAGAAAGGATTGAGATAGGAGGTAGGGTCACCTTTGTCAACAAACCTAAACTTGAATTAGGTGAAAATGGATATGGAAAAGGATAAAAAACATAGCAAACAACAAATAGAAGATAAAGATGACCCAACTCAACAAAAATTCACTGGTTTCACACAAAAAGATAGTTCAAATAACATAATCCTAAGATTAGTAAGAAGGGTATGGCCAACATAGTCCTTTAACTAGGCTGAACAAGGCAACTAGGAAGTCCTCAATATACTCTTGGTATGTGAGGCAAAACTCTGAAAAACAACCCATCACAAGCATGAGTTAGGAATCCTAGCGAGATACTGAAGGCTCGGATCAACTCTTCACATCTATCTAGGTATCACTCTAGCTTCGACACTCTGCTAGACATGACATGACTAGATTACGGTACAACTTTGGCTCTCCCCACTTTGTATGCCTTGCTAGTATGCATGGTTGGGATCGTCCCTTAGGGTGATGAAATCTCCAAGTAGGTACCGTTAAAAAGAGAAAAATGACCATTTTTGGCTACTGCCTAGGTTCACATGAAGTGCAAGAGGAAAGCTTTAAACAATATAATGCCCCTTGGGAAACACAAAGGACTAAGTAAGCTACGGTTTCTCTTCACCTAGGATCGCCAAATGGCGCAAGGGGATTGGATACATCAATAGCTTACTTTGCAAACACAACACACAATATATTTGACTTCCCCTAGTTAAACTATGTGCCTAAGTAATATGAAAAATGAAAGATAAACTATCTAACTAATAATCAGGAATGTTCGTCATGTAGCAAATATGTTAGAAGTTCTATCTTTTGATCTTCAACAAGCATGAAACAAGCTACACAAATGTTAGTAAAAACTAGCACAATCACCAATAGGATGAGTTAGGGGGATAGTATTAATCAAAATGGTAGAAAGAAGAGCCTAAAAATGAATTCTAAACCACTTTTTATCTCATAGACACCTCTGTTTAGGTTAGGTTCACCCCTGTTAGGGTAGGTTTGCCCCTATTCAGGGCAGGTTTGCCTCTGTGTAGAAAACAAGGAGTGAATTTTGTTGCTGTCTCTCAGATGGGTGACTTTGCAAGGTAGGGTTGCCTCTGTTTAGGTTGGGTTCACCTGTCTTGGGGTAGGTTCTCCTATCCTAGGGTAGGTTCACCCCTGTTCAGGGCAAGGTCACCCCTATTTAGGGTAGGGTTGCCTTTGTGTAACCTAAACTTGCAAATTATAAAAAAAAAAAAACATGAAAGCAAAGAAGACCCATTTGTGGGTCCCATCGGGCATGCTAGAAATGTGAGTAGTGTTATCTACCTATCCTAAATGATGCAAAAAAAAATGAAAAAAAATGAAAAGTAACACTTCAACACCTCAAGATTAGGCAACGTTAAACTCAAACAAAATAAAGATTAAAAAAAAGATTTATACCTTGTATGAGTTGCTTCTTGGTTGGCCCTTTGATTGTTGATAAATGTATGCTCCTTGATGGAAAATGTGATGAAAATAGATGCAAAATGGAGAGGATGCAATGAGGATTCAAATGGTAAAGGTGGGTATTTTGATAAGTGAGTAGAGTGCATGAAAATGGAAGTTTGGATGTTCAACAATGGAGGTTGTGAGTGCAAAATGCAAGTATTTTGAAAGATTCTTGTGTTAGAGAGCTTGAGTTTGAAAATGTGAATGTGATGAATGAATGAATTGAGAGAAAATATTCCATTTTAAGGGAAGAATCTCTAGAGAAATGGATGGTCAAGATCTTGCCAACATGGGAAAGATGAAGGGTTGTAGTGAGTTGAGGACTCACAAGCCCTCACATCTTTCCATGTGGAGGATGGGATGTCACAAGGACAAGTGAGTTGGAAAAGGGACATGTGAGGTGGAGGTACTTGCAAGTACCTTGGGATTGGGAGAAGATTTCTTTAAAAATGAATTTCTTGTTCTCAAAATGGGAGGAAAGTGACATATGAGGAATTTTAGTATTTCTCAAAAATCTCCATGGGGAAGAGAGAAGTGGTTGGGGAAATAAATGTGAATTTTAAATTCACATGATTGGGAGTACCTTGGGAATAAAACAATGTTCTCAAAAAGGTAAGTACTTGTCCTCATGTGAGTGATGTGACCAGTGAGGAGTTCTAAAACTCCTAACAACTTGTATGGGGAAGAGGAGAGTCTTGGAGGGATAAATGTGAATTTTTAGTTCACATGGGGAAGAGGGTCTAGGTTAAATGTAGAAATTGTGAAGGTTGACCAAAAAGGTATGCTAAATGTAGAAGGGGATTAGATTAAGGTTGTGCAAACATTTGATTAAGAAGATTAATGGAAGATTATAAGCAAGTTGGAAGATGTGGAGGATGTGACATTAATCTTGATTAAAGGTGTGCGCATCCTAATCATGGATTAATTAAAATAATCTAGATTAGAAGAAGGTTATGGAGGATGTGACAAGGAGAGAGAAAAAAAGGAATTTAAAATTGATTTAAATTCCAAAAGGCTAAATGACCAAATTAAATAAATTGATGTATTTATTTAATTTAGAGAAAGGATGAAAGGTAAAGTATTCAATTGTAAAATTAGATACCTTAGGAACCTTAGACAAAGGGGGAATATTAATTAAATAAATCATTTAATTAATACTGATGAAATAGGCAGATAAAAGAGTTGGATTTGACCATATGGGAGTGGTCAAATTTGGGTGTCTGCAACTATCAATTTCATTATTCATAATATAGGGGTGCAATCTTGTGATGTGTTACACAATTTTTTTTTTAACTTATGATATTTCATATACAACATCATGAAATTTGATCTATATTGCATTAGTTTTCTAGCTAATAACATGAATTGAATGTTTTAACTAGAAAATATTTATAAAGAATAAAAGAATAAGAGATTTATCATTATTTATCATGTTCAATAAATATTACAAAATTATAAAAATATTGAAACTTTAATAAAGAGAAAAAAATTTGATATCATTAATCCTTTTTTTTTAATGTTGACTAAAGAAATTTACAAAATATAAGAACTACCAAAAAGTAACTAAATGTTTTAATTTATTGATAATGAAATAAAATTCAATACAAACTAGTTAGCCGATGGGCTATTTTTTTGAAGTTTTTGCCAAGATTTTCATTAGCCCAACCGTGAATTGGATTTGCCGACGCTGGAGATGTTCCAGCTAGTAGTGACTTGACTAGTTTTTTTGTGGCAATGTGGAGCTTGGTAATTATATGGGTTGGCGGTGGTGGAGTTGGTGTCCTCGATACACAAAAGCTGAATGGTAAGTGTTTGCTCATGCGAGGGTTAATGCATTTTGTCATTGTCGTATGATGGGGGCAGACAAAGTAAATGCAATATTGAATGTTGTAATGTGGGAAAGTATACTTTGGTTAAGTTGCATTGTCAAAAAAACCATTGTGGTGTTGTTTTCATAATAGACTATTGTAAAAATCATCGCCTTCGGCTCCGTGGTTGGTTTAATAGCAGACTATTCCAAACATTAATGGCTTGCAAACCGTTTTATGACAAATTAAAAACTGTTGTGAAATCCAAAATCTATAAGTCATTTTATATGGGTATTTTGAATAGATGATCTTAATTTATTGTTCATGTCGTCTTGTTATATGTTTGTATCTTTGGCGTTATACCCATTTTGGAGATTTTAAAGAGATTATCTCTTTGTATGGATGGAGAAATTGCAGTTAAATCTTCTTTCTTTCATCAAAAAATATGGTTAGGGTTAGTAATTTTTTTCTTTTGGTTTATTGTTTTAGTTATCTTTGTGCATCTTTCGTTTATTGTTTATAGTTATCTCTGTGTATATTTGTTGTTGCAACCATTAACATAGGAGCAATTGTAGTTAAATATTCTTTCTTTCATAAAATATAATGGTTAGGATTAGTAATTTTATCGCCCTCCGTTTGTTTTTTAGTTATCTTTGTGCATCTTTTTCGTTACACCCATTAACATAGGAGAAATTGTAGATTAACATAGGAGTGATTGCATATATATATATATGTATGCAGAGAGTTAGTATGAAAGCATTAAAATATTGGAGATAAAATTAGTTTGGTGGTTGTTCAGTGTTATTCTAATAGCTCTTTTACAATTTCTCTATTTGTCTAGAATATTTAGTGTTAGGTGATGTAGCTTGAATTTTTGATGAAGTTTGTGGGGTTATACTCATTTTGCATAGATTATTGCTACTTATTGGCTTTAGGAGTTCTATTTAATGTGGCTTTGTGTTCATCTGTGTTGTATTAATATGTTTCATGATATTCTTTTTTCCTCGTGTGTTTGAAGTTCACCGTAACAAACTATTCTTCATCATATTCTTTTTTCTAGTTGCTCATATAACAAATTGTTGATTGTCGCAGTTTGTCTATTCTATTCTCCATATTTTATTCATGATATTCTCGTTTCTTGATCTGTTTGAAGGTAAATTCATAATTTTTTTTTAATCCTTCTTGACCAATGAGCAACATTTAGGAACATTCTTTGTTCAAAAGGTAAGGTCCACGTCATGATAAGTAGATTGAAAACTGTTGTTCTCCAAAATCGGTAAGTCATTTTACATGCATATTTTGCATAGATGATTAATTTATTGTTAATGTCTTCTTGTTATATGTTTCTATCTTTGATGTTATACCTATTTTGGAGACTTCAAAGAGATTATCACTCTTTATGGGTGGAGAAATTGCAGTTAAATCTTCTTTCGTCAAAAAAATATGGTTAGGGGGTATCAACACAAAGTTGTGTCACACTTTTGGCCAACTTATCAACACAAGTGAATTTAAATATTTTTAACAAAAAATAATTTTGGTCAAAAATATGGTCTTGTAAGATTCATTCTAGCTAAGTTATATATGTCCACAAATTTTCCAACTAGAAACTTGTTGGAAAAATGCATTTTTAGCACCACTTTGAGTCTAATTTACCAAAAAAAAAAATTATTTGAAAAACTTGATGGTTCAACAACTTCTACTTGTGTAAATTTTTTTTTTTTAAAATATAAAAATACCCTTCCATAGATCCATAAGTTTAGTTTTGAAAACTGTATATATTTTAATAGTTTAATTATTATTTATATTTTCCTTTTTATTTTTACTAAATGTAGGTTATCATCATAAAAAATTAGGTTGATTACCATGTCAAGGAAAAATAGCAAAACTTATTAGAAAAATTTGAAAAAAAATATGATGCCCTAGACACAAGAATCTATATCAAGATTGTATAATTTTTTTTCTATTTAAGATAAATAATTAATATCAAAGTTGACATTGAATTGAAATAATTAATTTTTAATACACACACATTTTAATATTTATTTAAAAATACATATATTTATCAAAATTGGAAATAAATATATCCAGGCACTAAAGTTTCAAGTTATAAATACGCACAAAAAAATTGAAGGAAAAAAATGAAATTTACTATCTAAAGATTGACGTCTCATGTAACTTCATTTTTCATCATTTTATCATCAATTGAATTATAGTGTTAATTTATGAAAAAATATATTCAAATATTTTTTTAATTTTTTCAAAAAAATACAAACATAAAATATACAAAAAAATAAATATTTTAATAGTTTACATCATTTCAAAATTCAAAGCATATATATATCTTTTTAGTGATTCAAGTTTAAAAGTTGGATCAGTATTGGCTAGTTCCTTTATAAAAGTGTGACACAACTTTATACTTTTACCCTAGGGTTAGTAATTTTTTTGGCCCTCATTTATTGTTTGTAGTTATCTATGTGCATCTTTGGCATTATACCCATTACCATAGGAGAAATTGTAGTTAAATCTTCTTTCTTTTGTGAAAAAATATGGTTAGCGTTAGTAATTTAATCGCCCTTGGTTTATTGTTTTAGTTATTTCTATGCATCTTTGGTGTTATAATCATTAATATAGGAGTGATTATAGATTAACATAGGAGTAATTGCATATATATAGCTTGGTTTATTGTTTTAGTTATTTCTGTGCATCTTTGGCGTTATACCCATTAATATAGGAGTGATTGCAAATTAACATAGGAGTAATTGCATATATATATATATATATATGCAGTGGGTTAGTATAAAAGCACAAGAATATTGGAGATAAGATTAGTTTAGTGGCTGTTAAGTGTTATTCTAATAGCTCTTCTATGATTTCTCTATTTGTCTATAATATTTAGTGCTAGTTAATAGGTTAGATTTTCAATGAAGTGTGTGGGGTTATACTCATTTTGCATAGATTATTGCTACCTATTTTCTTTAGGAGTTAGATATTTAATGTGGCTTTCCATTCATCTATCTTGTATCAATATGTTTCATTATATTCATTTTTTCTTGTCTTTGAAGTTTCCTGTAAGAAACTGTTCTTCATGGTAATCTTTTTCCCAGTTTCCTCTAACAAACTGTTGATTGTCTTAGTTTTCCTTTTCTATTCTCCATATTTTATTCATGATATTTTCTTTGGGTTATGGCAACAATTATATGATGCAATAATCTGTGCAAAATGCATATAACACCATAGACTTAATTGTAAATTTGAGTGACATTGCTTGGAATTAAATATTATAGACAAATCATTTATGCAAAATACCCATGTAAAACAACTTGTAGCAAATAATTGTTTTTGATAAATGAAAAAATGGGTTTTACAGGGATCTAAAACCATAGAGTTTATTTAAGTAAAAGAAAGATAAATCATCAGAGTACCCAACAAATAACACCTCTTATACAATTTTTCTACTTCTCTTCAATATTTATTAACAAAGAACATAGCTCGAATCTTGTATCAATATGTTTCATGATATTCTTTTTTCTTGATTTTCTTGAAGCTCCCTAGAAAAAACTACCTAGGTCTATTTATGTAGGGAATGGAGCTTGCTAATTATGTGGGATGACAATGTATTATATCAATATGTTTCATTATATTCTTTTTCCCTCATCTATTTTAAGTTCCCCACAACAAACTGTTCTTCATGATATTCTTGTTTTCAGTTCCCCATAACAAACTGTTCATTATTGTGATTTTCCTTTTCTATTCTCCATATCTTAAAGTTCTATTTAATGTGGGTTTTAGAACATTTGTCATTTTCCTCTGAGTCTTAAGTGTTTTCCTAATATCTCTTTTCCAATTTCACTTTTTATGTTCTATCAATATGTTTCATGATATTATTTTTTTCTAAACTGTTTGAACTTCCCCATAACAAACTATTCTTCATGATATTCTTTTTTCCAGTTCCCCATACCAAATTTTTCATTATCGTAGTTTTCTTGTTTTATTATCCATATTTTAAATTTCTATTTAATGTGGGTTTTGAAACATCTCTCATTTTCCTCCAATCTTGTTAAGTGTTTTTATAATAGGTCAATGAAATGCATGTATAGATTTGAGTTTGCAGCATATTCGCACTTACCTAAAATTCTATCACTATCTAGACAAGGTGTAACACTAAATTCTATGTAACAGTTGGCTTGTCAATTCAAAATTCAAGCTACATTATTTGCCACTAAATATTATAGAAAAAATAGGGAAATTTTAAAACAACTTTTAGAAAAATAGTTAAGAATCATAGGTAGCACTGGAGATGTCTCAGCCGATGGTGACTTGACTAGGATATTTTATGGTGCAGTGGAGCTTGGTAATTATGTGGGTTGGTGGTGGTGGAGTTGGTATCCTCGATACATAGAAGTTGAATGGTAAGTGTTTGCTCATGTGAGGGTTAATGCATTTTTCCATTGTTGTACAAGTTGTTGCCCTCTTCTATTCTCCGTATTTTATTCATGATATTATTTTTTCCTGATCTACTCGAAGCTCCTTCTAATAAAATGATAATTGTTGTGGTTATCTTGTCTGGATGGAACATGTTATATGTCTTGTATGAATATGTTTGGTGATGTTCTTTTATCCTCATATGTTTGAAGTTTCCCATAACAAACTATTCTTCATTTAGTGCCAAGTAATGTAGCTCAAATTTTCAATTAAGTTTGTGGTGTTATACCCATTTTGCAAAGATCATTGCTACCCATTAGCCTTACAAGTTCTATTTAATGTTGGTTTTCATTCATCTATTAGTTATGTATATTTCTTAAGTGTTTTTCAAACATCTCTTTCAACTGTTACATAGACTACTTGTCTTGCACCAATATGGTTCATGAATTTCTTTTACCTTGATCTGTTTGAAGCTGCTTATAATTAAGTGTTAATTTTGTCTATATGGAACATGTTATATGTCTTATATCAATATGTTTCATGATATTCATTCTTCCTAATCTGTTTGAAGTTCCCCATAACAAATTGTTCTTCATGATATTCATTTTTTTAGTTCCCCAAAATAGACTCTAGCTCTCCCTAGGCTGCTAGACAACCCTTAGGCACCAGTCTCGTAGGTGTGTTCCTTGCTTCCTTTTTGCTACTAGGAATTGTATTGGGCCTTTTCTTTGATGCATGGTAATTTTTATCATCAATTACACCCAATCTTAGATCTACAAATTTTTTGTTACACTTTGTAGCATTGTTTGATATGTGTATGCATATATGTATATGTATATGTATATATGCATATTCAATCAAAAAAAGTGAAGCTCTTTTAGATGGAGGGTGCAACGAAGGAAGGAATGATGCATACGCATAAGCAATAACAACATTACACTCTTTGGGGAAAAAAAATGCACTGTACCTTCCATTCGTTACACTTTCCACCGAAAATGCATTACATATGTATAGATACATTTACACATAGATATGCATATATGTATATACATATGAATATGCATCTGCATATATGTATATACATATGAATACGCATATGCATATACATATATGCATATGTACATTCAACCTAATTAGATGTATGCTTTGTTTGTTCTTCAATTAAATTTTGTCTATACTAGTTTAGTGGCTCTTAAGTGTTATTGTATTCTGTGTTATACAATTGCTCTATTTGTCTTCAATATATATATATATATGCATATATGTACCTATGTATGTTTCAAAGCATTGATTTCCACATATCGTTCACATTCTACACCATTATCTTTGTAAGGATTTGAAGTTAAATCAATTAGAAAGATACCAAGGAACTAACTGTGTAAAATGTGTAAAACACCAAAGATGCACAAAGTATATATATGTATCTATATATGTATATATATGTATTAGAAAGCATACTTCGATTTGTGCAAGAAAATATATTGATTAAGTTGCATTGTCAAAAGAGGCATTGTGGTGTTGGTTTGATAGTAGACTACTGTACAAATTGTTGGCTTCACCTCTATTTTATAGCAGATTGGAGGGTTTTAAAACTGTTGTGCTTTGGAATCTGTGAGTTGTATAGACAATTTCCCTATTTGTCTATAATATTTAGTGCTAGATAATGTGGCTTCAATTTAGAATTCATAAGCCAAGTGTTACATAGATTGCTTTTGTTGTATCAATATGTTTTATGATATTCTTTCCTCCTATTTAAAATTTCTATTTAATGTTGGGTTTCAATCATCTCTCATTTTCCTGTGGTTCTTCAGTGTTTTCCTAATAGTTCTTTTACAATTTTCCTATTTATCTAAAATATTTAGTGCCAAATAATGAAGCTTGAATTTAGAATATATGTATGTATATATGTATATATATGTATGTAAATATATATGTGTGTGTGTGTGTGTATGTATGGGAAAGTATACTTTGAAATGCCTGAGAAAATATATTGATTAGGTTGCATTGTTGAAAGAGCCATTTTGGTGTTAGTTTGATAGTAGACAATTGTAAAAATTGTTGCCTCTGCCTCTCTTTCAAGTTCCCCATAAGAAATTATTCTTCATGATACTCTTTTTTAGGTTCCCCATGGAAGACTGTTCATTATCACATTTTTCTTAAGAATCATAGGTAAATCACAAATAATTGAGAAACCAAATTAAACATATTCATACAAGTCAACGCAATGGGTAGCAATAATCTGTACAAAATGGCTATAAGGCCACAAAGTTAATTGGGAATTTGAGCTACATTACTTGGCACTAAATATTATAGAGAAATAGAGAAGACTTGCTCAGGGTTTTTAATGACGACATGGAGCTTACCTCTTCAACAAAGGATGTTCCAAAGTGTTGCTCATTGGTCAATAAGGATTGCAAAAAAATTATGAATTTAGAATTGACAAGGCAACTGTTACATAGATTGATTGTCTCGTATCAATATGTTTCATGATATTCTTTTTTCCTCATTTTTTTGAGTATCAATACGTTTCATGATATTATTTTCTACTCATCTGTTTGAAGTTTCCTATAACATATCATTCTATTGTTCTTGTAACAAGGATTGTTTTCAATTTTTAAAATTCTAAAATTTTTGTTGTGGTTTTTTTGTTTGGACGGAACATGTTATATGTCGTGTATCAATATGTTTCATGATGTTCTGTTTTATTCAACTTTTTAAATTTCATGATAATAAAGTGTTCTTCATGATAGTTTTTGTTAGTTCCCCATCATAAGTTGTTCATTATTGTAGTTTTCCTTTTCTATACTCCATATTTCAATGCTAATTTTTTCATCATCTATTATTTTCTTGTGGTTCTTAAGTATATTCCTAATAGTTCTTTTACAATTTACCTATTTGTCTATAGTGTTTAGTGCAAAATAATGTAGCTTGAATTTAGAATTGAGAAGCAAACTCTCACATAGATTTTTTGTCTTGTATCAATACTTTTCATTATATTCTTTTTACCTCATATGTTTCAAGCTCCTTGTAACAAAGTGTTCATTGTCGTGCTTTAGCTCTTGTAATTTTTGAAATTTTGTAGACTGCTAGAAACTGCAACCATGGTGTTGATTTGTACCTTTGGGCTGCTTGCCAATTTTACATAGACAGATACATATATGCATATATATGTATTGAATTCCTTGTTTCATATTTAAAAATATACATATAGGAAGATATATATATCCATATATACAAACCAAGACCAGTGTGGCTTGTTTGACAATGCAACAGTAATTTATATATACACATGTATATCGAAACTGATGTGTATGGAATCTTTATTCGTATTTATGTAGTATTTGATTTAGAAAGAGTAAAAAATACCAAAGGACCAGAATCCCTCTTTCGAAAATGCAACTTGATCAATATATTTTTTCACACATTTTGGAGTATACTTTCCTATACTGCAACATTGACTATTGCATATATTTCCTCCAAAGCCATAGTACACCAACACTAGGATGCATTAACCCTCATGTGAGCAAAAAATTACCATTATGCTTTTGTGTATTGAGGCAACCAACTCCACCACCACCAAACCACGTAATTAGAGAAATCCATGTTGTCATAAACAGGCCCTAAAAACCCCCTCGACTATTGGAAAAAAGCTCGCTAACAGTCTCGGGGACTTCTACTCATGGCTAGGCTAACGAAAATCCTAATAGAAACTTGAAACAAAAAGCTGATAGTTAAATGCTAGCTGTTGTATTCTACTTTTGTGTTCCAAGGTGGCAAGCAACCCCTTGTTGCATATATATTTTCATAGGTTGCAATGTTTAAAACATGTTGTTGGCTTGCAGAACCTTTTCCCTTTGCTTATTTTCCCTTCTTTCCATTGTGAAACTTTGACATTATGTGCATATTTTCATAGGTTGCAATATTTAAAACATGTTTCTGACTTGCAAAACTATCGCCCTCTACTTTTTTTTGCTTCTTGCAGCTATGCACCTTTGACATTATGTGCACTTTTGCACAGGTCCTTGTTTGGCATGCCAATGAGTACATAGTTAGGAATAAATATAGTATACACATTCATTTAGATATACCAATGTATATATAAATAAATATATACATGTGTAATGTATATGGATATATATTTGGTTATATGTGTTTTTTTAAATGTGTAGACAAAGGGAAAATTAAATGCATATATGTACTTAATCATTTTGATTCTTGTTGTTGTATATCCTATTTTTTGCATTAAAAAAGATGAAGGCACTAGGTAGAAATATATACAAATATCTGCATATAGGTATTTATAGAAATATAATAAAAAATTGCATGCATAGATATATAAGCAACCTCAAAGATAAATATATACATATAGGGATATATACATTTGCATTTATCATTTCTATTGTTCTTTTTGTATCTCTTGTTGTTTCAACAATATTAAAAGTGGAATGGTTATACCCATTTTCATTTAATCAAAATAGTAAAATGGTTGCTAGATTATCAATATTTCTAAGTTGTCTACCAGTTGGTATTGGATGTTGCAATACATTAATCTTTTATTTTTATTGTGAAATATAGGTACCAATCAATCAACTATAATTGCAACATTTCATCCTAGAACTATGTCTGTGGAATTGGGCTTTGTGGATGGGTCTCCAAAGCCCCCCAAAATTGATTTGGTGATTGATTTGGAAACACCTCCCACATGTCCTGCTACAGAGTCCAAATCTAAGGGTACCATCCACCAACCTCCATATCCTAATTTTGTAAGTTTTTATTTCCTTTTCCTTATACTTGCTGCAAATTTGTTATTGTTTCCTTCCTCTTATGTAATAAACTTGAACATTTCCTTTCAATTCCTTTAATTTTAGGATTCTCAAATACAAAAACACACATTGGATACCCTTTATTGTTTATATACCTAGTTTTATTGGCCTTTAGGTGTATACACGCATGGCTAGCCCTAGTAAAGCATATAGATGTGGAAGTATATATGCATTGATCTTTTAGAACACATAAAAATATCTCTTTGCAACCTTTGTTTTCCTTACTCATTTTATCTATTTGGTGTGATGAAGCGCATTTCCTCGATTGAACTTGTCTTTGTAGGTTGTAAAGAAACAACCAACTTTGACTTCATTTGCAATTCATTCCATCAATTTTGGAGATGGAGTTCCCTCTCTGGTCCTTCAACTTCTGTCCTTCAAAAAATTTGGCAGTGATGAAGGGCAGGTTGAGTGATACAAGGTTGTCTTGTCTGATGGACATCATATGCAAAGAGGAACCCTTCCTTCCAAATGGAATGATTTGTTGTTTTCAGGTGCCTTGAAAATAGGGTCCTTCATATGTTTAAGAGACTAAGTCTATAGGAATGTCCAAGATTTAAGGTGGGATGAGTTGTTTCTTGTCTATTCTTAAAAATTCTCTTTCTACTTCATATGTGCCTAATATTTTGTGTCCAATATAAATTGTTTTGCTTCTTTTCTAGGGCCTTAATCATATTTAGCTTAGTTGTGATTATGTTTGATTTCCAAACCATTGGGACCCCTAGGTATCTGTTTAAGCAACAAGAAGAGAAAATGTTGAGGCTAGACTCACCTTATCCTTCTAAACAAACCTCTAAATTTGGTTTGCAACTGTCCCCTAAAAAAGAAAAATGCTCTCCAAATGTTAGCCCTATTAAAGCTTTGAAAATTTATCAAAATGTTTGGACAGTGAAAGGGCATGTAACACATATTAGAGAGATGCACCATTTCCACAAACAAAGAGGTGAAGGCCAACTTTTTAGTTTTGACATTATAGATATGGAGGGGACATAAATATGTGTTAGGGTATGTGCAAGATCATGGTGCGCCAAAAAGTGGCAATATTATGGGTATTTGTAGGGTATGTGGCTGACGACATTTTTTTCACCCAAAATTAATGAAACGAAAATGGTTTTTAGAGGAGATTCTCAAATTTCCAAAAATATAAATTATGATTTAATTTGAATTTAATAAATAATTATTATTCATTTTCTATTAGAATTAAAGTCCTAATCGATAGGCTGATTGAAAACATCTATAACTTTCAAACGGTATCATATTTTTGAATCCAAAACATGCCAAATTCTATGCTTCACATACTATAGGATTCAAAAAATAAAAATTAAATTTCATGAAGTTTTGACCAGGTTAAGGGTGCATTGCATAAGTTTTATATTTTCTAAAAGTTGTAATAAAAAATCATAATTAATTATTTACTTGGAAAAAAATTACAAAAAAATATGCATCACATCCGGAAATGTGTCCTCTACTTATATATAAAATCTTACAAAAAATATTATAATTTTATTATGGTTAGGGTGGTCAGACAAACACCTACTTCTTATTTTTTCCCTAAAATATAAGTACTACTGCATTGAAATTTCAAATTTTACCAAATAGATTTTATTTATTTTAAATAAACCTATTATTTTAGAAACTAAATTAAATTTTCTACAAATTATATTCTTACATATTTTTGAAATAATATAGATAACTTATTCAAATATTTACGTCAAGTTGCCTAACATTGATTTTTTTGAATTTTTTGCCACTTAAGGGCCTGTTTTTTGCCTGATGATCCTGCACATACCCGTTACTTTTTTTGATGATATTGCTAAACTACATTACCATCAAGTTGAGGTGGGTCAAGAGGATCGGTGAAGGAAGCAAATAATTTTTTTAATAAATTAAATAGTATCCTCACAATTATTTTGGATAAAAAATCAACAATAAGATGGTGTGAAGATGACATTTTTCATGCCCAAAAAGACCTCATCTTTTGTGCCAGTCAGTGACATAAGCAATTATAGTGATAATAGTTTGGTTGATATTATTGGAATTGTAGTCCATGTTGGGTACATATCAACTATTTGTAGGAAAAATATATCCGAAACAATCTAGCGAACTATTAAACTATATGCTATCTTTGCTTCTTTTATTGATGTTAATTTATGGGGCCCAAGTTGGCAAGAAAAAGGTGATTTCTTGGAGCGGATGTATCTTTCTGGTGATATAGTCATAGTTGTTGTGTGGGGTAGATGTGTAGGATGTGTAGGATACTTTAATGGTAAAGTTATCAACACATCAACAACAACAGTCCTTGACATTAACCCTTCTATTCTTGAGGTAGACACTCTTAGATCCAAGGGCCCAATCAAAGTAGAACAAATGGTTTTATTTTCTTCTGCATCTTGTAGGATGCACCCTTCAAATGATAGATTTACTATTGCATTCATCTTGAACAATTACCTTGGATTGCTAGAAATTGTTGAAGCCGTTTTTAAAGCAACCATTCAAATTGCAAAAATTGAGACTTTTTGTTATCTCGCTTTCCCCTTGCTAGTTAATGGGAAATAATGCAAAAGAAAATGCACACGCCCCCGCATTGATGCTTTCTTTTTTATTGCTGCTAGATGGAAATTGAGGAATGCAACTATCACTACCTTCTACAGTTAAAGTTGCAAGGCCATTCAGCCAAACTTTGTGTATTACTTTTGATGAAGCTACTAGTAGTTTACTACAAATTCTAGCAAAATACCTCTACATGTTGCAGGAAAGCTCTAAGTATACAATAGATCCTGTTGTTATTAAAGGACTTGTTTGTAAACCATACATCTTTACTATCTTAATTAGAACAAATACTTACAATTCTGAGGACCAGATTAAAACAATGATTGTGAAAGAAACAAAAGTTGATTTCGAAGCAGAGTGTAAACTGTTGCTTTTAGACATAGTAAAGATATCTGCCCCTACTCCAGAAAAAAGGCTCCACTAGAGAGCCTATGCTTTGACTACTCTTTTGCACTTTTCAACATTTCTCCTACTCTTTCCTTTTTAATGCTCACTATGGGTTGCTAAAAATTTTGTTCTAAAAAATATGAACATAATTTATTCCTGTGTTTGCATATATATATTTTCACATTCATTGAACTCCCATCCTTTTGATTTTAACATGGTGCCAAGATTATTTTTAGTTTGCATTGTCACTATGATTCTTGATTCCTATTATATGTTGGAATTCTTAGTTCTTCTATGCATATTCTAAATTCACTTCTTTCCTTTATAATCATTGAATAGCAATATTATCTTGAATGGAAAACATATAACAATAGTCAAATACTAAAAAATGGTTAATGAAGAAATCTGTAAAATACTTCTATATATATTTTTATATATTGCAATGTTCAAACCATGTTATTCTTCGTGTGATCATCCATAGATACACATTTATATCCACATGGATACATATATATTTTGTTATATATTTGTGTGTAATTAATTTGATCATCATAACTAATATTCAAATAAAAAAAATGAAAATAAATAACATCAAAGTAATAAATTATCTATTGCAACATAAGCATTTAGAAAAATATGCCATACCTAAAGTTATGGATTGACATTTTTTTAAAGAATACTTTTTTATTGAATATTAGTAATTAAAGACATGAATAATAAATCTTTAAAAGGGGACAATCCTTTAATGTTCCATATTTTTCATAAAGATTATTTAATCCATAACTTCAAGTCTACCATGTATTTCTATGCATATGTATCTTAAAATAATTAAATAATAATCTACCAATTGATTGATTAGCCTAGACAAAAAGGTCAAATATAGATGTGGATCTAGGTCTAATTAAAATAAAACTACTTAGATAGAGGTAAAACTATATCATACTTGAAGCAATCTATATAATAGTTGGCTTGTCAATTCAAAATTTAAGATACATTATTTGGTACTAAATATTATATACAAATAGGGAAACTGTAAAAGAGCTATTAAAAAGACATTTACTATGTAACAATTTCCTTGTCAATTCTAAATTCATAATTTTTTTGCAATCCTTATTGACCAATGAGCAACATTTAGGAACATCCTTTGTTGAAGAGGTAAGCTCCACATCGTCATTAAAAATCTTGGGCAGTTCTTCTCTATTTCTCTGTAATATTTTGTGCCAAGTACATGGAGAATGGAAGAGGTGAAAAAATTACTAATCCTAACCATATTTTTTTGACAAAAGAAAGAAGATTTAATTGGAATTGCTCATATGGTAATGAGTATAATGCCAACAATGCACAAAGATAACTAAAAACAATAAATGAAGGGTAAAAAGTGTATGTGTATGTTATGTATATGTATATATACATATGTGTACATGTATGTATACATATATGTATGTATATGTATATGTTTGTATATGTATATGTATATGTATGTGTATGTATATGTATATATATGTATATTTATGTGTATGTTTATGTATATGTATATGTTTATGTATAATGTTGATCTATAAAATTCTCTTTTGAACATTTTACTATTTCTCTCTTCCTCTATATTGCTTTCAAAAATATATAGTCTTTTGTACATTGCATTTTTTTTTTAAATATATGATAACACTCCATGCAATTTGCAAGACCTTGCCTGGGCCTGTTCACAACAACAGTGGAGTTTGTTGACCACATGGGTTGGTGGTGGTGGAGTTGGTTGCCACACTCAAAGGGTACAAAATGGTAAAAACCTGCCATGCACCTCCATTGATTGGGAAAGTAGATGGTTTAACAAGTGTTGTAGTATGCAATCTACATTGTCTCGTCTCCCTATTGTTGTTGTAACTTGTTTTTCCATTATCTTTTTTTCCCTTCCATATACATCTAACCACATATATATATTTTGATAGATTGAAATAAAATGTTTCTTTGTAGTAATATGATGTTAGCCTTGATGCAAGCATAGATGGACAAGGAGATATGAAGCCCATATGTGGAACAATTGGTGCCTAAAAGATTCCCATAGTTGTAACTATAATCAAGGTTTGTTTTATAAATTTATATTTTAATAACTTATGCATTCACCCCTTTTCTTTTTGCATGGTTAGATATCCTCCAATACATATCGAAGTTATACATTCACCCCTTTACTTTTTGCATGGCTAGATACACTCTAGTACAACTTATACATTCACCCCTTTTCTCTCTGCATGGTTAGATATCCTCCAGTACATATCGAAGTTATACATTCACCCCTTTTCTTTCTGCATGGCTAGATACACTCTAGTATATACCAAAATCAGGTATGTTTATAAAGTTATTTGTATACATTGTATGCTTTGAAGAAAAACCTTTTCTATTTATTTGATGTATTCCTTTTAATTATATCTGTGTATTTCATCTACGAAATTGGTTCTGCTTTGAAACAAGACGTACCGTATATTCTCCTTTTCCTATATTTATCAACATTACAAAAAAATTGCATCTTCCATAGTTCTTTATCAACATTCTCTTTTTAAAAAAGTTTTGGAGGAAGAAAACCACTAGGAAAAGGAATCCATATATTGGAACATGCAATTTTTTTTGCAACTTCATCATTGTGTGATATGTGATGAAACTGCATGAAATTTGTCATCGGTGTTTCATGCTTTACTTGCTTGATAGTTTTCCAGGAGCCCATGAGGCTTCATGATGCTAATGTGGTGGGGAGGAGAAGAATAATGGGTTTTGTGCTTTTTCCTTTCATTGTCATATATTTATTGCTATATATATACATGAATGCACAAAATCTTACATACACTTGACTGCAATAACCATAGTCTCTTCTACAATTTACATTTATCCATGTTTCTACAATTATCTTTTTAGCTTATGGGAAAAATTATCTTTAATCAACTCTTTATCGCCATCCTATCTTTTTAAAGTTATTACACCAAAATAAAAGCCACAATATAAGAAATCATATATGAAAACACCCAAATTTCCCTAATTCACCGTTGTCTGATATATGATATGAATCCATTAAATTTCTGATGTTTCTTTCATACTTTTCCTTGCTCGGGGGTTTTGCTAGAGCCCATGTGGCTTCATGATGCCAATGTGGTGGAGGAGAATGAGCATGGGTTTTCTGCTTTTTCCTTGGATCATATATTAACTACTACAAATACATAGCATACTCTATTCTACCGGCTATATTTCTCCATGCTTATAAAACTATCCTTTCAACTTGCCAAATCAATTATTTAAATCTAGTATTTATGATGATACCTATTTTATCTAAGTTATGGAAACAATTATATGATGTAATAATCTATCTAAAATGTGTATAACACCACAAACTTAATAAAAAATTTGAGCTACATTGCTTGGTATTAAATATTATGGATAAATCATTTATGCAAAATACCCATAAAAAATGACTTACAAATTTTGGAGAATGGACCTGCGGGCAACAATTCTTACAATAGCCTAATACAAAACCAACACCACAATGGCTCTTTTGACAATGCAACTTAATCAATATATTTTCTTTCCATACAAACAAAAAAACAATGACAATTAACAGTTTGTTATGAGGAGCTTCAAAGAGATGAGGGAGAAAGAATATCATGCAACATATTGGTACAAGATAGGTAGCCTATAGATGTAATAGTTGTTAGAGGTATTAGAATATTTCTTAAGAATTAGACATATATGACAGATCAACAAAAACCTTTGGCATGCCTTTCTTTTTCCCCCGTCTATGTATGTTTTCCTGCCTCTTTTAAAGTTCTATTTAATGTGGGTTTCTGATCATTTGTCATTTAGCTATGATTCTTAAGTCTTTTCCTAAAAAATATTCTATAATTCTTCAAATGATAGGTGATCAAACACCCATTTTAAATAGAGTTTTAACATATGGAGAATTGAAGGTGCAAACTATGGCCATGAACAATTTGTTATACAGAGCTTTTGTTGTACATAATATGTATAGCAAAAAATATCCATAGAGATAATAAGGAACAATAACAAGAGGCCAAAAAACATACACAAACCAAAAGAAATTGAAAGCAGTCCAAATGTACAGGTCAGTGTTATGTTTTTAGTTTACACCAATCTACAAAATTTTACAAGTTTGAAAGTTAAAAACAATTCTTGTCACAAGGAAAAGAGAATAAGATTCTCCTACAGTCTCATGCCAACCAAAAAAATACATGAGGGAATGATCCCTAATCAAATGCATAGAAACATTTACCTAGGTTATTAATAACAAATACAAGAGCTAGACTACAACAATCAATAAATTTTTATAGGAAGCTTCAAACAGATGAGAACAAGAGAATATCATGAAACATATTGATACAACACAACCAATCTATGTAATAGTTGGCATTTACCTCTTGGTTTTTTTGTTCAAATCCCCATTGGTTTTTTTGTTATCCAAGCTATGAATACAATTCCTTGGCTTTGGGTATTTGAAACTGGCATGGGCAGTCGACGATTTCCCCGGGGTTCTTTATTGTGACATGGAGTTTGCTAATTACGTGGGATGGAGGAGGTGGGCTGGATTGCCTTGAACCATGGAGGAAAAATGGAAAGTGTTTTTTGATGTCACAGTTAATGCATCCTAGCATTGTGGTGTGATGGTCTGGTAGGAAGCATTTGAATGCAATATTCAATGTTGTAGTGTGGGAAAGTATACTCCAAAATATGTGAGAAAATATATTGATTCAGTTGCATTGTCAGAAGAGCCATTGTGGCATTATGAATATGCTACACATACTACATGATTAAATACTTTGTTATTAACATCTCAATGCTATATCATTGAATGCTATCATTGATAAAATTTGACTCAAAATATGACAAAAGTTTGTTGGAATTTCGACGAAATTTCGTTGGAATTATTTTGTCGATTTTCTGACGAACTTTGAAACGTCAAAATTCTGACCCAGCCGATGATGCTAGGTCAAAATTTTGACATTTCAAAGTTCGTTGGAAAATCAAAGAAATAATTCTGACGAAAGTTCGTCGAAATTCTGACAATAGCGGTTTTCTCACAATGTAGATAATACTCATACATGCTATTTTAAACTCTATTTAAAATCACACTCTACATAAATACAAATAAACATAGTATACATATCTGTTTAGATATACATATGTATATATAAATTGTTGTTGCATTCTCAAATGAGCCACAGTGCTCTTCTTCTGTATATATGGATATGCATATTTGCCTATATGTATATTTTTATATATCGATCAAGGAATTCAATATATATATATATATATGTGCATATGTATCTATCTATGTTTCAGGGAACTCAATAAAATTTTGGTTTTTGTCTATAATATTTAGTACCAAATAAGTGTTATTCTAACACCTCTTATACAATTCCTCTATTTGTCTTCAATATCTACTACCAAACAATATAGCTTGAATCTTATATCAATATGTTTCATGATATTCTTTTTCCCTCTTTTGTTTCAAGCTCCCTCGAACAAACTACCCAGGGCTGCTTATGAGAGCAGTAGAGCTTCCTACTTGTATGCACTAGTGGTGGTGCAGTTGGTTGCCTCAATACGCAAAAGAAAAAGGTAAGTGTTTTCTTGTGTAAGAAATTTTGATTAGACAAGACAACTGTTACATAGACTACTTGTCTTGTATCAATATGTTTCATGTGGGTTTTCGATCATCTATCATTTACCTCTAATTCTTAAAGTGTTTTCGTAATAGTTCTTTTACAATTTCTCTATTTTATCTAGTAGCTTGAATTTTTAATTGAGAAGCCAACTATTACATGATAGATTGCTTGTCTTGTATCAATATTTTTTATGATATTCTTTTTTTTCCAGTCTCCCAAAGTGAACTGTGCATTATGTATCAGTAGGCAATCTATGTAACAATTGGCTTGTCAATTCAATGACCATTTTTACTATATTCTTCCTTAGATTGTAGTTGTATTTTTAATATAGGTACATTTAAACTTGCATTGTGAGGTTAGATGGGCATTTCTAGTTATTGTGCATTGTTTTGGATATTCCATCTATCCATCTTCTTCTAGTCATCTTCAAACCCCATTATGTTGATTCTTTACCAGGATATCTATTTTTTCGTCAACTTGTTAGACAAAAAAAAACACTACAATATTATAGAACTTGTTTCAAAACACTTGTCCTTCCCCAACTTTTTTATTGTGTGGTACATGATAAGATTCTATGAGATTTTCCATGGACCTTACCTGCTTTTTTTCTTAGGAGTTTGGCTAGATCCCATGAGGCTTCATGATGCCAATATGGTAGGGAGGAGAACGAGCCTAGGTTTAGTGCTTTTTCCTTCCACTGTCATATATTTCTTGCTGGTTATATACATGGACACACAAATTCTCCCATGTACTTGTCTACTAAAGCCATACTCTATTCTATCCATTGCATTTGTTATTCTTTCCACAACTCTCTTTTCAACTTCCCCAATAGATTACTTAAATTGATAATTCTTTACCAAGATGCCTTGTATTCAAAATGTTCCATTTTATCTCTTTCTATTTACAATAGATAGTGCCAACCCCTTTTATTGTAAATGTATAATATTTCATTTATATTGCTGCATAGAAATAATAGGCATTCAACAAAATTAGTGTATTGTAAACTATGTATTTCAAATTCTTTCATGCTCTGACAACTTGATCCAATGAAGCTCACCCTTGTTAAACACCATCAACAATGTAAGTACAAAACCTTCCCATTGTCAATAGATAGATTTGGTTAACTAATTGTAAAAATTATTGATTATTTTTAGCTTCACATTGTATATATTAATTTTACCCATATACTTACTCACCTTTTATCATTCCTTTATGATATTGGCTGCTTGTGCACTAACATACCATTGTATTTCATTTGCAGGAACTAGGCTAGAGCATGCAAAAGCATTCAAAACCCAGAATACCTTTTTTCCTTAAAGTTGTCACAACAGAAAAAATACAACAATATCATATATTATATATGAAAACACCAGAATTTCCCCAACTTTTTTATTGTGTAATGTATGATGAAACTCCATGAAATTTCTCATGGGCTTTTTATCCTTTTCTTGCTTAGGGGTTTGGCTAGAGTCCATGAGGATTCGTGATGCCAATTTGGTAGGAGGAAAATAAGCGTGGGTTTTATGGTTTTACTTTTTATGCCATCTATTTGTTTTTACATAGATACATGTGTACACAAATCCTTGTATAAGCTTAGCTTCAACAAATATACTCTATAATAACATGTTTTTCATGTCATAGCAAGTGGTAGGGAAGCAAAAATATGTTTCTCATGTCATGCTCTATAATAATATGTTTCTCATGTTTCCTCAAAACAAGGTGTACCTTCTAATTCAATTATTCTAACAATGCAAAGTATGTGTATCATCTCATCGCAATCATCTTCTAACCCACAAATTACAAGCACAAAAATGGTTTTATTCCCAAAATTATGGAGTAGATACTACTTATAACATCTTTCTTTTTTGAAAAAGTCATTTGTGATGACCATTATAACTAATATTCAAATAAAAAATGATGAAAATAAATAATATCAAAGTAATATATTATATTGTACGAATAGATTATTATTATTTATAAAAAATAATTATTAAAAATTTAAATTTCATTTAATTTTTCAATTCTCATTTTATAACAAAAAAATTATTTTCGTACTTAAAATTATTTATTAAAGTGAATTTGAAACAACTATTGTACCTAAAATTATTAAATATTACATATTAATAAAAATAAAGTTATTGATGATTAACTACTTCAAATTAAAATTAATGTATACATTGCAAATAATAACATTCGTTCAACATGACGTATAGTTTTATTCTACAATTTCATAACCAATTTTCAACTGATAAATTTTCATTCCCAAACACAAAGACTATAACATTAGGTTTATAATGCTTTATAATGCTCATATTAAATGAATATATATATAAAATAATCTTTGTGTCAAAATTATGTGATTTATAATATGTTCAAGTGTGGCTATTCAAATTTAACTTTAAATTCTACATAAAGTCCAAAATGATAAGTCTGTTACTTACTACCCATTCCATAGTCCTAACACTTGATATGAGCACAAACATTTAGAAAACGGAAATTTTATTTGGATTTAGTGACTGCCAACTAAAAACGGGTAATTTTATTAGGATTTATTCACTGCCAACTAAAAACGGGTAAAGTGATGTGACAGCTGATTGTTAGTAACAGAAAAATAGCCTATGCATCTTCACAATGGCGCCACGATTTTATGTGCGGCCAAGAAAAATATTTTAACAAGTGATTTAGCATTCAATAATTTGTTCTGTGGTTCAATAACTTGTTCTCTCTGGTTTATATTCTTGACAATGGCGACGGTAGCAAGGACGACAATGGCGATCGATCTACGTTTTGTACTTGGCATTCTCGGTTGTGAACTGCCCTCTTTTTTTCATTCAGATGAAATAACAATTTAATGAAGTTTCCTCTAATCAAGCACATTTTCTCTGTTTCGTTATTGCAGGAAATGTTTTTGGAATCGCGCTATTTGTAGCCCCTTTGTAAGCCTAGTTCTTATTTGATTTCTTGGCAATGGTTAGCTGGATCTTTGTTTGGAGATGTTTTCTTTAGTGGGTTTTTTCCTGGATCATTTCTTGGCAATGGTTAGCTGGTTCTTTAGCTGGAAGAGGTGGTCTGTGCAGGATTTCATTAATCTCTATGGTGAGGACAGGATCGACGGAGGGATATTCTTGTATTCCATATGTGACTACCCTGTACAGCTGTCTTGTTTACACATGGTATGGCCTTCCATTAGTCACCTCTGGTAACCTTTTCATCTCGTCTGTTAATGGATGCGGCGTCATTCTTGAGACTCTTTATGTCTGCCTGTATTTGGCCCATGCTCCATCAGAATATCGGGTAAGATGAATCATTTAAACAAGTCAAAGAGTATTGTTTAATTCAAAATATTTTTGTACGAGAAAAAAAGATATCCAGAATGATAGAACTTGTTTGCGTTTTGTTATGACAGATGGAAATTTTGATACGCTTCATTAGTGTTCTTGCTTCATTTGTCGTAATTGTTACAGTGTCTGTTTTGGGTTTTCATGGTACACAACGGAGATGGTTTGTTGGGACCATGGGAGTGGCTGTCGCGGTCTTCACATGCGCTGCTCGCTTGTCTGTAATGGTGAGTAATAGAGATGATATTTTTACAATTTATAAAACTAATTTGAGAGTATTTTTGAAATTGTAATCCAGACCATTAGCTGAACAGAAAGTAAGGGAAGAACATATTCTTGGACTGAAATTTAATATATAAGCACTATTAAGATGGAATAAAGTAGAGATTTCATGTCTTCTTGATGTAGTGACATTAAAGCCAATCAGTCGGTGACCTTCTTGGCTTGCAAAAGGCGGTCCACGGATCGAACCTGGACAATGTCTTTTGGCTCAACCCTACTGGCCTGGACTCAAAGTTATGGCCCACGACCACTTTTATCATTTCAATATTGCTGCTGCTATGAATGCCTTCTGTTGGGAATGGAATATTTATTATTATACCTGCAAACTTATTCCATATGCCTTCTGTTGGGAATGGAATATTTATTATGCTTACCTCCATATATCTTTTAACTACATGGATTTTATTGTTTATCCAACCAATGTCATTTTTTGTGGTTGCAAAGTTCACCATTTCCCTTTTAAAATTCAAATTCAAATTTTTGTTCACTAGCCTTCTTTATTTTTCCATCATGAGGTAACTTAATACACATGTTGCACAATTTAATGGTATGTGCTAGTATTTAAAGATATTTAATTGCATGAATATTTTGCATCATCAAACATTTAAGCCTCTTCTCTCACTCTAGAGAATTAAAAGAGAAATTAGATTTGCTACACTAAAAGGGGTAAATAATCTACATAAATCATCTTAGGAATCTTGAAGCTTGTTTTCCAACTTTATACATAAGTTTCTAGGGGTCAACCTAGGAGAATTTCTCTTAATGTTAAAAAAAATCCCTTCCAAGATATAAATATCGTCAATATTTAGGTAAAAAAAACCACAAAGTAGGTAGACAAATTAGGTGAGCAACACAGATGAACTTTACATTTTGCAAAGTTAAGTATGAATATGGTGGAAAAAACCATGATCATAAGCTTGACCCACATCTACAAACTCAACCCCTAATAGAGTAGATGTTTCTAAGCACAAAGTTCCAACCAATTAACTAACAAAGAGGATAAATACTTTGAGTTCTATGATATACAGATTCAATGTTTGCACCAAAATTATCTCACATTCCTAGGTTTGACCTAAGAGACTTGACATCAAGGTTGATGACTTGATCAATAGATTGTTGATTTGCACATTCCTAGGTTTGACCTGCGTTCTCCTCACGCCTCATGCGATCTGAAGGATTTGGGAGCACTTGGAATCGCGATTGAAGGATTTGGAGGCATTGGCCTGAGGTCTTCTACGTGGGAGTTGGAGGTAGGTAGAAGAGCTTAATCCTCTACTTTGGTGTTCAATCCTCTACCAACAACCTCTAGGCGCTATAATATCTACATTTCAAATCTGCTCACACCTTATTAGGCACTGGAATCTGCTGAGGCCGTTTTATCATGTTATTTCTCAGGCTGTGACACTTGAATTGGTGGGGAATTCCATGACAATTTTGACAATTTTTCCAATAGCAGGTCGTAGATTTTCTAAGAGGCCATGTCATCTATTTGCATACGGGTTCATTAGTGTGTAGATTCAACTGCCACATAATTTGCTGTTGTGCCATTAAAGGTGCTTCAATTGCTCGGGTCCTCATTGACCCACCCCATATTTGGGAAAATTGATGAATTGTTTATGCAGCCATTAGATTGCATATTTGATCGTATTTATTAATTTATTAAAAATCAGAATACAAATTGTTTTTTATTTTAAATTAATTAATAAATACAGTCAAATGTGAACCCTAACGATCACTAGGTAGACTTTGGCTGTGTCAAAATTTGGCAATGGAGACCAATGATTAGGCATGAAGGTTTTTCCCAACCAGGCATGAAGTTTTGCAGAGGCAGGTGTGAAGATCTATATGACTCTTACATGCATGCCCATTGACTTGGTCAAACCTTCCCCCCCTCTCACTCTAACTTTTGCCTTTGATGGTTTATTAATTACATTTGTTTTTTCAAATCTTGTGCTTAGTTAAAGACTAAATAGTAAATTGCTAAATAACCATCAATTTACATCAAAATTTTGTTAAAAGGGGAGTTATTTTCACTTTTTGTCATTGTTAAAAATTTGTAAAAGAGAAGTCATTTTTTAAATTTTGCAATGAATTTGGCAAAGGGAAAATGTTTATATGGGGAGGTACATTTTTTTCCCTTAGTTATAAATTTGTAAAAGAGGAGTCAATTTTTTCTTTTGTACTGAATTTTGCAAAGAGGGTCATTCTTTGAATAAGGGGGTTTCATTTTATGTTTTTATCTTTTTGAGGTTTGAAAGGCATATGTCTTTATAATCCACCTCATGACAAAAACTTGTAAGAACTCATACTCACAAATAAGTCTGTAATTGCACTTAGATAAAGTGCCAAAAAATTGAATGTGTGTTTCATATGGAGGGAATTTGAGAAATGTGTAATTACACTAAATTATAAAGTGTGATGGGGTGTTGTGTAGAGCCTTCATTTGACATCACACTTGTGGATCTTTGTGATTTAACATCACAACAATGTCTCCTCATGATTCTCACCTCATGCAAGTGTACCTTGGAGCATACCCTTTCTCATTTTTTTGTACATCTTTTGGACATACATCTTGGTCTACATTCCTTGCACACTCTTGATTTCAGTTGGTCTACTTATTCTCTTAGCATTAAGGGGGGGACTATGATGTGTTATTACAATAAAAAATATAGACATTAATATATAGATATTACATTATAAAAAATGAAATATTTAACAAAATAATCACTTACCACCTCTAAATGATCTCTCTTCTCGTCCACAACGATGACATGCTCACATTGTGGCATTGCAAAGCCTTATAGCAACCATCTAGGAAGAAATTAAACTACAAACCAATAATCATTTGATTTTTCAATAATAAATAGCTAAAACAACAAATGTAATTTAAAATTTACTAATCTAGTTCATACCCTCATCAAAGGCATCAAACACTCTATTGTAGTAGAGACATCATGTTGCATTGTATTATGAATATCGAGAAGAGTATTTTCTTGCATCATCTAAAAATAAAAAAACATTATTCAATTACAAAAACTAGAAGAGTGATGTACATGCCATGACTTATAATGTATGACATAGTCAACAAAATTTTGAGTACTTATTGAACTATATATTGCTTCATAGCTTAGTATGTGGTTACTGCAACATTGTGTTCCTTGGGATATGTTAATGCATCCAAATCCATTTCAAATATTATTTTATGATAAAAACCCTTTATGAACAACATAGTGAACAAAAGGTTGATAGAAGAGAGCAATATTGCCTAGAGAACCAACAAGCCAAAACAAAATGCACAAGAGCCATATTGGGTAGTTTCTAAGTTGGTAGGAAGAAGTTGATAGAGGAAGAGGATGTTATAAGGGAATATTGCACACTATAGGTCACATGAATGGCAAGGTAGACCATTGTAATAATAGGACAAATGATAGAGCAATGTGATAATAGAAATGAGGAGAAATGACAGAGTATCCTATCCTCTCGACTAGACATAGTATACTCATATTAGTAAGAGTCTTCATGAGTATCAATTGAATGTCAAGGGTTTTCATGCTTCATGAGAATAATTTCAATGTAAAGGATAGTTAGAAGATGATAGTCCTAGGGGAAATCATATCATGCAAGCAAGGGATAATATCATGATTGCATAAGGAAGTCACATGCGAACCTTTGTTGATATGAAGTATGAAGATTTTTTGAAGTGGGGATAAGATTTATGGAAATAATGCAAAGTATGATAGTGAGATGCATGTAAAAAAGCAATAATGAGCACTATCAACTAAGAAAAAAATGATATAGTGATAGTGAGCAATGAGGGGACTGTGGTACTAAGATTTTGATAACAATTCACACCTATAAATACACTCCATGATTTTCATATAACCTCAACATTCTATTCATATTCACATCTAGGTAGAGTAATGATCACAAGGAGAAATGATGAATAAAGGATATAACATAAATAGAGAACTATAATTGGAAAATTACATAAGACTAAACATGATAGTTTAAAGTCACAAGATGTAATAGGAAAATCACATGTATTTCAATACCAAAGAATGCTTCAAGGGATAATTGTGGAAGATGATTTTTTATGAGGAGATACTTTATATGTTTTCAACCAAGATTCCTCAAGGTAAAGAGTGCATAATAGTCTTGAATGTGGTGGTAATCACATGAAATCTAATGCTACAAGATAATCTCATAGGAGAAGCAACAAATTCAATATGATGGTATAAGAGGAGCATGCATAGTTTATTATTAAAGGATCTAGTTTAGAGTTATAGTGCCCTTTTATTGATCATATTCATAGAGGATACTATCCTCGTGAAGGGATAGAATGAAGGAATATATACTTATTAATGATAATTGGACAACACCTTGTCTATGGATTAGATACCATTGAAGATAATTGATAGAAGATGACAATATATAGTCAAGAAAACAAGAGAGCAATCCTCTATGATGTCAAGCACTTCAAAGGTATAAATGAAAGTCTACAACCATAACATGAATTCAATAACATAGTCATCATGATAAGTATAATCATCATAGGAAAAGATTAGTAATAAGATAAATATCTCGATCAACATTCATGAGCCTGGCAGTGAGAAGAGAGATGGTATGCTACAAGCTAGTGATGATAGTTAAGAGGATAAGAGTGAAATGGTATGTTACATGCTAGTGATGCCCCTAGCCTATATTTTTGGAGTTCAACAAAATGAAAAAATAAAATTCATAGATTATGAAGTGCATAACAACTTGAAATCAAATTAATTAAAATTTACAAAGAATACTTACCAAATATCTAGAACCTTCAAGTCATTAAACATTTTTCAATTGTGAAATATAATTTTTATTTTAAAATTATAAATAATTTGTATTACTTGTGAAACTTTGATGACCACCTCCCCTGGCAAGTGTTGTCATTGAAACTCCAAGATTAACCTATTCAACATCCAAAATTAGATATAAGAATACCATTCATATCATGTTTAGCTTTTCACATGTAATATTTATAATTCTTTACTAGTTACATACTTTCACAATACATGTGGTCGTGTAATAGGGAGGTGAAGGACTACTAAAAATGAGTGAACAATATGACCCTAAAATTTCATTATAATCATTCAACCAATTTAGTTAATCTTGTGTTTCAAAATGGAAATTTAATAAATTAAATTCAATGAGCTTGCTAACATTTACATGACTATCAAGGTTGAATACCTCATTAAGGAGGGCATCTATCATCACCATATGATTAGCTACAAATGTACCTTGGACACCTACATCCTGACTATTCGTGGGATGATAAACACAGAGTGACCCATAAACCTAACAATAATGAGGTGGAACTTTACTCCTCGAAGACTCGCCCGAATCACCCTCTGCTAGAGAACTGGTATGCTATATGAGGCTTTAGGTAAGGGAAATAATTGACTACAATGTATCGACCTCAACACTCTCCTTCACAAAATAAAGGATAGTTACATGCTTATACCTTGGTCTAGTGAGTGCTCGTCTCGCTAGCCACTATGCATCGATATGTGCCCCACTATGTCCTATACAGAGTGCCCACCTCTAACTTGGAAGTCTCACATGTCAAAATAGTTAAATGGGATTTTATTGAGGACAAACTCACAGTAGAGTTTCCTCAAAAAATATTGTGGCACATCATTGCTGTTGCATGAAGGATGATGAAAAACCATCCACCACCTCCTCCAAAAATTATTCTTTATCCCTTGGAGGTTGCACAAATGGATAGGGAACCTCTTGCTTGAAGGATGTAAAGGTTAATTCATTTTAGGGTTTGTGAATAGTGCACACAAGTCAATTTTTGTATTTTTTTCATATTTAACTTGTTTATAGGATAATTTATTTGTATAAAATTCTCCAAACTCTCATCTCTTCTCTGACCAACTACATATTTGCTTGCTAATTGAATCTACATGTGATATTATCAATTCAAGTTATTGAGAAAGCATAGTTCTATGCAAGGTTTTTCCGGTAGGATCTGTGAACCTTGCGATTAACTCCTTAATTTGTTTTTTGTTATTTTCAATTTGCCCCATTAAATTTTCTTGAGTTCCTAGAACACGTTGAGGAATTGTTGGAGGTGTTTGTTGGGCTTGTTCTTCAAGAGGGTTTTCAAAATGAGGTGAATTAGGATTTTAAGGAGGAGAAGAAGGTGCATTATCATTTACTAAAAATTAAATAAATTTACATCAAAAAACATATTAAAAATCTATCACACAAAAACCAACTTACTCCTTTGACCTCCCCAACATTGTGGTGACATTTTGATAAAGATTTGGTGAAGAAATAGAGTGGTTTGAGCCTTCTTGGAATGTGAGCATGTTTTTGAGGGTTTAAAGGCCACAAAGGAAATTAGAAACATCATAAAATGGAATGAAATGCAATTTTTTTTTGTTTAAATAAGTTAAAACATTAAAGGGGCTGACCAATTTTTGGCTCCCCATCTTTCTGCACATGCCCAACATCTAAAATTGATACTTTTTAGGATGTGTAGTATGGTCACTTGAACCTTCAAGTTCTTTCAACAATTTAGGTTTTGAAGGCATGTTTTTTTTATTCCTTTTTCATCACATGCTATTTTGATAGAGATTATCATTGCCTCTTGGGAGCAATTTCATATCAATCTTCTTGGTCCAAATCATTTGCATGTATCTACCAAATATTTCACACATGTTTTTTTATAGTTTCCTCTTTAATGATAGTTCTTCTTTAATGACATCTCCATCATGTTTGGCTTTTATTCTTCAACAATCTACATAGTGCTTTGAGTTCTCATAATCTTTAGTTTAGTTTTGAGATACTTGATCTAATGTTGAAACTTTTCAAGATTGACTTAATGATATTTGAATACTTTTTAGAGATCATCTTCTATGTTCTTTCTAGAATGGGAAGATCTTGTGTATTCACCATTTAATTTATTTATTCTTGAGGGTAGAAATATTATTTTGTACTTTAACATGGATTAGATCTTCAACTTTCAATATCAAGCATCCGCCTTGAATACAAGAGGTGTAATTTATTTAGGGGGATACCCAATCCCTCTCTTCACTATCCATACTTGGGCGGTCTATCATTGCATATTAGTACCTCATACAATTTTTTTTGTTTGAACTTATTTCTTTTCTAATTTATCACTCCATCCCAAGTTGTACGAATGGATGGTTTGAGTTAGTGTAATATTTATTTTACCTTAGATATGTATATATCCTAAGTGTGATATTGCACCTATTAAATAAGCTTACTTTTAATATTATTAATAATCATAACACATGTTCACCTTGAACTGGGTACACAGGTGCAATCATTACCTCATCAAATCTTAATTCGTGGTAGTCAGGTGCCACCCCTATTTAGGTAAAGACACCTCTATCTTAGTTGGAATGTTTCTAGATGAAATTGATTCATTTATTAATTGAGAGTTAAAATTATAACTTATAAACATAATTTTTCTGATTTATTTATCTTAGTGGCTTACATATTTGTATGCAATCCTTTGAAATTAATCAATCATTTTTATTTTATTGATAGTAGGTACTAGCTTATATTTTATTCTAATATCATCTATTTTTTGTATTAAGTTTAAGTAATATTCTATAGTCATTTAGATCTAGGCTCATGTTTGGATTCCCATTGAATCCTAAATTTAGGCTAAAATCTCTTATTAAAATAATCAAATTGTCTAAATTTATATTAGATATTGTGTTATATCTAAAGTAACAATTGAGTTGTTGATTGTTACAATCAGTGGGATGTACATGTTCATATATATGATTTGTAATTGTTGTATACAAATTTTTGTTATTATAGCTTTTTTGTTTGTTCTTTAAAATTGATAAGATTGTACAATTATAATTTATTTTTTAATGCATGTGTATTCCATGCACATTGTAATGGTCATGTAGTAGAAGAGTTGTAACTTATTTCATAAATCCAATTGGATGTGTATTTTTTGTACAAATATAATACATTGGCTTATATTAGATTATTGTTAATCAAATTTTTTTCAATATGTGCTTCTAAGCTATGCATATAAAGGGATAAGATTGAACTATAAGAGGTCAAGTTTTCTATGTGATATTTACTATTCGAATTCCATTTGGCTTTAATTTGTAAACAGTAAAATTTGAATCATGAATTGAACAAGAACTAAGAATTCATGCTTCTTACACATGTAAGACTATGAGGATGAATTTATATATTTGTATTTTGTTTGAACAATAAAATGTCATATAAAGTCAATCTTCATGATATTTGAATTGTATGTACATATATTGTTTGCATTAGGAATACTTTGTAAGTTCTTGTGTATTATTTTTTTTTCCATTAATTACTATCAAATTTATTATTCACAATATAGGGGTGCAATATTGTGATGTGTTATATACACATAAATAATTTTTTTTTCTTATGACATTTCATATACAACATCATGAAATTTGATCTATATTGCATCAATTTTCTAGCTAATTTAACATGAATTGAACATTTTAACTAGAGTATATTTATAAAGAATAAAAGAATAAGAGACTTATCATTATTTATCAAGTTTAATAAACATTAAAAAATCATGAAGATATTGAATTTTTTTTTAAAAGAAAATAAATTGATATCGTTGATCTTTTAATTTATTTTTTTATATTGTGTAAAGCAAATTACAAAGAATAAGAACTACCAAGTAACTAAATATTTTAATTTATTGATAATGAAATAAAATTAAATACAAAATGATTGCATAATAAAACTAAAAAAATATTCTAATCAAAATAATTCAAACAGAAATTTAAAAATATTTAGCTGATAGGCTATTTGTGTCAACTTTGCTCAAAATTTTTGTCAGCCTTCCTAGATTTGGAATTTTCTAGCAATGGTGAAAAGGTGGCAGATGGGTTATAATTTAGTTGTAATTTTTGTCATCCTTCTGGGTTTTTAGGTCTTTAACACTGTGTTAAAGGTGGTGGAGTTTTTCTTATATAAAAAAGTGTTTGGGATGACAATAGAGGAGGTTGACGAAATGGCAGGAGTAGGCATGACTATAGAGGAGGCCAACGAAATGGCATAAACATTAATTGTTGTATGGTTTTCATGTAGTGGTGATGGTGCAAGTAACATTTTTTTTAAAGTCCTCAAAAAATAAAATGAATGTCTATGCAATTATCGATAACATATTGTTGGGTGTCATTCTCTGGGTTTATGTTGTTGTTGAAGGTAGCTGTGAGTGAGGAGGGAAAGCTTCTGTGAAGGTGCAAGTGCGTTCATTGGTTGTGGAATTTATTTGATGATGGTTGGAGGTTATCTAGTTTTTTTTGCATGTGCCAATGGTTGCAAAAGTTGCGGGTTGTGATAATTTTGTGTTCTTTTTTTGCAGGCCACGAAGAAAGAATGGAGGGAAGAGAAAGCAAGCGGGAAGAGGTGTAATTGAAGGAAGTGGGAAGAGGTGCATATTGGAAAAACCATTTGTTGAGTATTTCTAAAATATTTTATGTTATTTTCGAAAGGGAATTGTTGATTTTTTTTTTTTTTACTCAAGGGGTAAACGCTTTTGACCGGAGCTATGAACCGGATACAACCATTCAACAATACCACCCCAATGGGGTTTGAACCTTGGTGGCAAGAACAACAATGCCACCTATAAACCATCACACCATGCCAATACCGGCGAAAGGGAATTGTTGATTGTTGTTGTGTAGCTTAGTCTAATTTTTTTCAGTTTATGGTTTCCATGTAGCTGTCATTGCTAGAAGGAAATACTATTTTTTTTTTGTGTTTCATGTGTTGAATTCATGTGTTTTTTGTGGGATTTCTCATTTGGGTTACTCTTGAAACCAATATTGTTTCATTGTGTTGATTGTTGTTGAAAAAACTATATAGTTTTGTGGATTTTGGCATGTGGGTGACTGTTGGCTATATTGTTCCATTTATGGCTTTGGTTTTGTCTGAATGGTTGCAAAATAGTTAATATGGTGTATTTTTGGTGAATCTTGAAATCAAGATTTCTTATGTTTTGTGGGTTTTGGCATGTGGGTGATTGTTGGAAATATTGTTTCATTTATGGCTTTTGTTTTGTGTGAATGGTTGCAAAATAGTTAATATGTTATGTTTTTGGTGAATTTTCCCATCTGGGTTGCTATTGAAACCAATATTGATTCATTTTGGGTTCACATTTTTCTGGTGAAGGTTTTGAGTTAGTCTGTTACTAGGATCTTTTTGTTTTTTGCGGGTTTTCCATGTGAGCCACTGTTGGAAGCCATGTTTTTGTGTGTGATGGTTGCAACACAATCAAATAGTTAATGCTATATGGGTTGTGTTGTTTTAGGGTATATTGTTTCCTTTTTTATAGGGTTCTATTGAAAAAAGAGTATATAGTTTGTTCGCAACAATATTGTTTGATTTATGGTTCTACTTTTGTGGTGATCTTTTTGTATGGGTTTGTCACTATGATTTTTGGTGTTTTGCGGGTTTGGCCATCTAGGTGACTGTTGATAACAATATTGTTTCATTTATGTCTTTTGTTTTGTGGTTATGGTTGCAATATAATAAAATAGTTAATGTTATGTAGTTCATGGTGTTTTGCATAAGGAATTGTTCACTATTGTTGTCTGCCTTAGGCTATATTGTTTCATTTATGGCTTCCATTTACCATGGTGCAAGAAAAGGTGGTGGATTATTTTTCCATTTTTAAATGAAAAGCATTTGGTACACCAGTAGAGAAGGCTAGACAAATGGCATCAACATTAATTTTGTTTGGTTTCCATGTAGTATAAGTAAGTAAAAGTATATATATATTGAGAGGAATCGACAAAGATTCATAGTGAGAAAGGAAAGTAAAAATATACTCATTTCTCAATGAAACCTTATCAAAAATTGAAAGAAAATAGCCTTTTGGGTAGTGCCTTTTTGAAAATTAATAGTGACAAACCCATCTAGAAATATACTACTTTTTGAACAAAACCTTATTGAAACTTGAAACAATATAGCCTTCCCAACAATACCTTATCGAAAAGGAAACAATATGGCCTAAGGTACAACATTAACTATTTTTAAATTATGTTCCAACTATAACCACAAAATAGAAGCCATAAATTAAACATGATTGGTTTCAAAAGTGACCCAAATGGAGAAACATTCTACGTATATGTATATATATATACATACATATATATATACATATATATATATACATACATATATATATATACATATATATATATACATATATATATATATATATATACATATATATATTAATAAAGAGGAAGCCACAAAGATTCATAGTGAGAAACGAAAGTAAAAATATACTCATTTCTCAATGCAACCTTATCAAAAATTGAAATAATTCCTTATTGGAAATTTCTTAGACATTTGTTTTGTTCCCCGAGGTATTAAACCATTATTGTTATTGCAAAAATTACCAATACATGCAAAGCATACAACAATTAATGTTGATGCGAACCAATGTTTAATTTATGTAGCCTTCGCTATCCACACAATGTGAAAAATGCCACCCTATTCCCAAGGCAACATACTATTTCAATTTTACTTTCGTTTCTCACTATGAATCTTGTGGCTTCCTCTTTATTAATATATTTATATTAATAAAGAGGAAGCCACAAAGATTCATAGTGAGAAACGAAAGTAAAAATATACTCATTTCTCAATGCAACCTTATCAAAAATTGAAATAATTCCTTAGTGGAAATTTCTTAGACATTTGTTTTGTTCCCCGAGGTGTTAAACCATTGTTGTTATTGCAACAATTACCAATACATGCAAAGCATACAACAATTAATGTTGATGCGAACCGATGTTTAATTTCTGTAGCCTTTGCTATCCACGCAATGTGAAAAATGCCACCCTATTCCCAAGGCAACAGACTACAACCTCTGCCATATTTTGAATGCCCATCAGATGGCTATGGAAATTGAAACTATATAGCATTTCCAATAGTGCCTTATAAAAAATGAAACAATATAGCCTGACACAAAGACCTGTAATGAACAATATCTAATCTAACAAAACATAGAGTGTTCAACATTAACTATTATTATTCTATTCCAACCATATCCACAAAATGAAAGTCATAAATTAAACAATATTGGTTTCAATAGTGACCTAGATGGAGAAATTCACAAAACTCTTGCCATAGAACCCATGCAAAATGATAACCATGTAATGCATCCATAAATGAAACAATACTTATTTTAACAAATAATATTGTCTTCTATGAACAACACCTTATCAAAAATTGAAAGAATATAGCCTTTTCAACATAACCTTATTGAAAATGAGATAATATAGGGAGAGCTAGACAGTAACCATTGACAAAAACTATATAAGGTCAACAATTTTTTCCCCGTTGCCACCATATCAACTAAATGCAAGCCATAAAGAGAGACCCACGAGAATTTGAAATATATATTATTATATGTATATATGTACACATATATACACATATATATACATATATATTAATATTAAAATATACCTAATATAGCTTAAGGCAGAGAACAATAATCAATAATACCTAATGTAACCAAACATTGAATCAACAACATTAATTGTTTTATTTTGTTCCTAAATGAAACGTTATAGCCTAAGGCACATCATTAACTATTTTTCTTTTGTTCCAACCATAACCACAAAATGGAAGCTATAAATTAAACAACGTTGGTTTCAACAATGACCTAGATGGAGAAACTCTCGATATATATACATATATATATATACACACACACACACACATATATATAGATATATTAATAAAGAGGAAACCATTAAGATTCATAGAGGGAAACAAAAGTAAAATTATACCCATTTCTCAACACAACCTTATCAAAAATTGAAAGAATGCCTTATTAAAAAATTCCTAGACATTTGTTTTGTTCCATGAGGTGTTAAACAGTTGTTATTATGACCATCGCCACTACATGCAAAGCATACAACAATTATTGTTGATGTGAATTAATGTTGGTTGAACTAGTGTTTAATTTTCGTAGCCTTACCTGTCCATGCAGCGTGAAAGCCACCACCCTATTCCCAGAATAGTGAACGACAACCTCTGCTAGCTTTTGCATGGCCATCAGATGGCTATAAAAATTGAAACTATATAGCCTTTCCAACAGTTTGCATATATATATATAATGTATATATATTTGTATATATATATATATATGTATATATATATCTATATGTATATATTTATGTGTATATATATATGTCTATGTATATAGATATATGTATATATGTGTATATATATATATATATATGGATATATGTGTATATATATGTATATGTATATATATGTGCATGTATATATATCTGTATATGTATATATATGTGTATATATATGTATATATGTATACATATGTGTATATATGTATACATATGTGTATATATGTATACATATGTGTATATATATATACATATGTATATATATATATGTATATATATGTATGTATATGTATATATGTGTATATATATGTATATGTGTATATATATATGTATCTATATATATGTATATATATGTATATGTATATATATATGTGTGTGTGTACATATGTGGATTTTTGTATGTATATAATATGTATATATGTATATATACATGCATATATATCTAGATGTATATATGCTTGCGTATATGTAAATGTGTATTTGAAATGTAGCCTTTCGTGGATGGAGCCTTAACAAAGATTTATAGATGTTGGCGTTTACAACAAAATCGTATCAATAATAAAATTCTATAGCCTATTCAAAATGTAACATAAAGAATATACATTGTCGGCCACTTTGAATAGTGGTGAAATTAATATTGCTTATTATGATCAATATAGAGTACATTAGGATCTTATTTTCAATTTGACCATTGTTATTGGTTTTGTAGTCACTATCATTATTCTGAAAGGTTGTTTGTAACACATTAGTTCATCAAATACTGCATTATGGTTAGGCTGTGGTCTGGAAGAATAACAAAAAAGTGTGAATTTTAGTGTGGTGATTATGCAAAAATAAAATGAACTACATAAGATTAAGTATTTTATTCCATTACAACCATTGCAACAAAAAGCTAAAACTCACAGCTACTATCCTATGCAAAAATTTTATTGGAAAGGCTAGACCATATACAAATTTTGTGTATACAAAGTGTGATTTTTAGTGTAGTGATCATGTCTAATTCATAAACAATATGTAAATTGGGAGATATCAAAGTTCTATATTTTGTAATGTATAATTTTCTCTGTACTTGCAATGGGATGAATGAAGTAATTATAATTTAGCCATACTTAGTGCATGTGGCAGAATGCAGTATGTACAAAACAAAAGAAGGCCCAATTTCCAACCTACCATATTGGCTCATTGAGCATCGTGTACTCTTACCAAATGCTCGAGCAAGAAATAAAATTGTCCACCACTATGACCAATGGTGAAAGATCTATTTAGTGGAAATCAATGTTATACATTTTTAAGAATTTTATGGTAGGGTGGAGAGAAAGCCTTATTATGTTGAGTTTTATTTTATATTTTTTACGTGCAAATCACTATCTTTCTAATGTAGGATTTAGGAAAAAAATGTTATTTTTTAGGTTATGGTTGCAATGGAGTAAAATAGTTGAACTTATTTTCAGAAAACAATAACCATTGGGAAGAGTATGTATGTACATTCCTTGCATCTTCTTTGATATACATACAAATCTATGGACATGAAAATTTAATATCGTCTCATTTATGGCTTTCATTCTGTGCAAATGGTTGCAATATATTAAAATAATTTGTGTTGTTTTCCATAATGCAATGCTAATTGTTGTTCTATAGCTTTGGCTATATACTTTTGTAGACATACGAAATTAGCATCATTCACATTCATCCATTCATCAGGTAAATAAAGTTCATTAAATTCAATCTCCTAAGGTCATCTAATTAAATTAAATAAATCAACTTTGTTTAATTTAAGTCTAACATCATCCTTTTAATTAAATAAACCAAACTTTATTTAATTAAATCTCAAATTCATATTCCTCCTTTTTTATTTAAATAAATCCCTAAATCTAAGTCAAATGGGTCAAATCACCTAACACCATCTTAATTAATAAAATTCATGATTAATGCTAATCCTAATCACCCATCACATCCTCTAGCTTTTCCCACTTGAACAAATAAATCAAGTTATTGATTTATTAATTCTCCATTTTCTCTCAACATGGCATCTTTCAGGAATATTCTCTAAGTTTGAAATCTCCCCCCAAATTGACATGTACATCCAACAAAACATTTAAAAGCTCTTACATGTCTTTTGCAAAGGTCAAACTTGGCATTTAACATGTCATGTCATCAAATTCAAATTTCAAATCTCCCCCTCTTTGGCACATTGACCAAAATGTGCTCATTCCTCAATCTCTCACATTTGGACAAGTGGCATCTTGCCATTTGTTGGTTTTTAGTCCCACCTCCTCCATGTTTGGCATTCTTTTATCCTTCTTGGCTATAAATGGAGAGATCCTCTCTTGTATTAATCCTCCACAACTCATCATCTTGATTATCGACATATCTGGAGGTTATCAAGGATTGGGAAAGGGCTTCTTTCCACATTGAAGAAACACCAATCCACTATGAGATAGAGTTTGCATCATGTTTTCATATGCTTTTGCTTGGTTTCATTGTTTATTTTGTTTGCAATATGAAACATGTTAGATTATTTCATAGAGATGTTTGAATATGTGCTTTGTTTTAACCAATAACCATGCTAATGTGTGTGTTAGGTTTTTAGCAATTTGTAGATTCTACCATCTACAACTTTCATTTGCAATGTGTAAGAAAATAGTTAATACTATAGAGTTAATGTTGTTATCCAAAAGGAATTCTTGACAATCATACCAACTGATTTCATTTTGACTATTCATAGAAATCTACATGTATGATATTATATGCATAAAATATTATTATAAAATAGTCATAATCAGTGATGTCCAATGGAATGTAACACAATGTGTGTAAGATTAATTGTTTTACTCCATTGCAAGCATAACTTGAAACTAAGCTCCTGGGCAAGAAGATACATTGTCTGCTACTTTCATCAATGGAAAAATGAATATTCCTTGTCACACTCAAGATACAAGCTTGTAACAAGTCGTTCTTGAGTCTTGGAACAATATTGATAACAATGCAACCTTTTTTGAACAACGCCTTATCTGAAATTGAAACAATATAGCATTCTCATGACACCTTGTATAAAATGATACGATGTAGCCTAGGCTATAGTATAACAATGAAGAATGCCATATTGTAATGATGGTAAGAAAATAAAGGGAACGAATAAAAAATTCATTCCTCCCCTATGTGTAGACATGTATGTATGTCTCAGTGGATACAAACAACATTGATACATAGTGATTGCTATGTTAATTTTCGTTGGGACATTCTTGGAATGATAAGTTGTATTTTTGCTGATATATGGAAGTTTGATGCCACCATTGACCACATTGATGGACAGTGTATGTTCTAGGTTGGTTGTCTTGGATGAACATAGATTGTTTTTGAAATTATTTATGGAGAGTTTTGTAAATGTGTGTTTTTTATATTTTTGTTTTCAATCATACTCTAGATGTCCCAACATGAAAAATTGAAATGTAAAAAGGTTTATAATTTAAAACTTGAGAATGGACCTTGTTAGCTTTTGATGGTTTAATTGAATATTTGGTTGTTGTATTGTTGTCGTAGTAGATCTTGTGGCCAACTGCCGATGTTGCAACTCTGTCTTTTACAAAGAGAAGCTCCAACAATGTCAGTGGACTCTAGCTCTCCCCAAGATGCTTGACAACTATCAGGCACCGATCCTGTAAGTCTATTCATTGTTTGTTCTTTGTTCCTGACACTTATTTGTTGTTTTCCATGTGCATTGAGTGAACTGCAAACATGCTTTGCTTGCATTTGTAGCCTTTCTATTGTATAGTTTGGCTTGTTTATATTTGACATATTTATATGGCCTTCACATTTTTATTTGTTGGCTATTGGGGAGTAGCCTATGTGTAGCTATTTATGTGTCTTCCATTTTAGTGGACTTGCATATAACTTTATTTTTATTGCAATATTTCCTATGCAAACTCTAGTAGTAATTATAGACTTGTTCATAGGCATTGCAGCTATTGATTGGTCACGATTTGAAAAATAAATTTATACATCTTTTTTGAAATCATGATTGTGTCATTGAAATCTTTTTCTTTGTGTTGATGGTTTCACCACTATATAGTTTATGTTTTTTTCTACAAGGCATTGTTGACAACTATTTTATAGCTTCTTAGTGTGTGCCAACCACCTCCGCCATCTTTCCCATGGCTGCCAGAATAGTTGTGATGTGGAAGGGATGCTAGCTAGTCGAGAGGCTATTGGCATTAATTGTGCTCCACAAGGCGTTGTTGGATATCATCTTGTAACTTTTGTTATAATTTGGGGCTATAGACCTGCAATCAACAATGCCTTTTTGTAAATGGCATAGACTATTTAGTTGCTTTGGTGACTTTAGAATACTGACTTTTTTTGTCCAAATATGTCAACTATTATCTACATGAAAACCATAAATTAAATAATGTGTTATAAGCTATTTAACAAGAAGCAAGAATGTGTATATATCTGCATCAAACATCAGATTTATATATATCGGTGTGTTTTTTTTCGTAGCTGCATATATATGCATTGCATCCGTTGGATCCATGTGTAGTAATCTATTACTTACAAGTATACAACCATAAAAAAATGTGTCTTTATTTTCTTGTGTTTCCTTTCTTTTTTGCTTTGTCTAGAAATTTATGTATGTGGAATTAGATGTGGGTAGCATTGATATATGCTACTTGCCATGTTTATTGTTTAGAAAATTCTAATGGCAACGTTGTTTCATGTATGGGCTCCTTATATTGGGATGGTTGCAACAATAGCTTGGATTTAAAACTTACCGAAGTAATTTAGCAGTTTATGTTATTTTGACTAAGGCATTGTTCAGTGTTGGGTTATAGATTTGGGCTGCACAACATACACAACAAACATTATAGCCATAACCTATATAATAAGTCTAATAAGGGAAATTGATTTTACCATTGAACATACTGGTAGATGATGTATGTCCTATTTGATTTCATATTTTGTATGAGAACATCTATGTGTTTTTGACATTTTATGCAAACAATATTTGTATGTTTGAGGTCTACCTATGGATATATATGTGTGTTGTCTACACATAGCTTTGCATAGATATATTTCTATATAGATTTTCCTTTGTAAGCGTATATATAGAGTGTTTTATTTCTTCCCACCTATACGCACTACATGAAAATCATCTAGGTGAAATAATATTTTCCTGACTATTCATCAAGAACCGACAATGTGTATATATGTGAAACTAACTTTCAAGACATATACATTGATGTGGAATTTTTTTTTCAACTCCAAATACATCTATTCCATGTGTTGGATGTATATGTACAGATTTGTTGTTTAGAGATATATGCCTGGGAAAAAGTATGTGTCTCTTTTGTAGTGTTTTATTCTTGTTTCCTCCACTGTGGATATGTGTGTATGTCAAATTAGATGTAGACACCATCTATATGTATTATAGATATGTATGCTTGTGAAATTAGAGATACACATTATTCATCCTTGTGTGCAAACATGTATCTATGTGAAATCAGATGCAAACAATATCCATATTTCCTGCTTTATATGTTTGTTCTTTTCATAGGTTAATGATGATTCTTATTTGATCTGTGGTTACTGTCCAATGGGGATGGTTGCAAAGTGATAAAATAGTGCATGTCCTTCACAATGGACTGTTGCTAGCAATTTTTGTATGATTACAAGGGTGGTTGTTATTTTGTTGGCCTCAATAACAATTTGATCAATGTTCCATGTCACCATTGATATATAGCCTTCCATTGTAACAAACCCTTATTAAGGTCTGGACATGTAACAACTATCCTTCAACGAGAAAATTGACTATTTTGTTGCTTTCGAACCATAGCAACTGCATAGGAACCATATACAAATTAGTCCTGATATGAACCAATGTTTAATTTTTCTAGCCTTCTCTATTGGTGTACCAAATGATTTTCATTTAAAAATAAAAAAATATCAACTGAATCTATCCCGACCAGACCCCCTCACACAAGAAGGTTCAAAAGAATGCAAGGTTGAAAAAAAATCTAACCAAAGTTCACACAAAAAGGGGATAACTACCCATCTTGCATGTGAGTTGTTAGAGTTACATGAAGAGTGGCATAAATCTTGCATATGGAACTTGTAATACAAATTTCCATTTGGAAAATGTAGCAATAGCAATAAACATAGGTATTAGTGTGTATGAATATTGTCTGCACCCACAATGACAAATACATGTATCTGCATAGATTAAAAATATATTGTCCACCATTGTAATTAATGGTGGCATCAAATGAATTATCATAGTAGGAAACCTATGCCCAGTTGTTTGGATCAAACATAAAATATATAACATTAAATATTTCACTCTATTGAACCCATAACCACACAAGGGAAATGATAAATTAGACACCCTTGGATTGAAGATTGAAACAATACAACCTTTTCAATAAAAAATTCTCGAAAATGAAACCATATAGCTAAAGTAAGAGAACAATAATCAACAATGCCCAATGGAATCTAAAACAAATTAACTATTTTATTCCATTGCAACCATAACCACAAAATAGAAGCTAAAAAATATAGTGCCTTAATGAGAATTGGAAGACTTCTCAACAATACCTTTTTTGAGGATGAGACAATATATCCCAAGATACAAAAGAACAACCAAAAAACACTACATAACATCAACAATTTTATTCAATTCAAAACATAGCCACAAAAAATAAGCCATAAACAAGAACCCACAAATACTCACATAAACAAATTGAAGTTGAAATATACTCATTCCTCAACAAAAACCTATCAAAAAATTGATACTATATAGCCTTCTCAACAACACCTTGTCGAAAGTTAACAGTGACAACCCCATCCAAAAAATATAATTGTTTTTGTAGCTCATCAAAATTTGAAGCAATTAACAGTGCCTTATTGTAGATAAAACAAAATAGGCTTCCAAAAACCATGGACCACAAATGAAACAATGTGGAAAATGGTATTACTGGTATGCAACTCTTTCCACTTGGTTCAAACACACCTCTTCTTGTTGGTTCCCTCTAGGTTGTGTTCTTTCTCCAGGCCCGCAAACATAGCTAGAACAAAAATACCATATACAAAAACCCACAAGAATTCACAGTCTCAAATACATGGAAAACCATACACAAAAATTGCGAACCATAAATGAGGTAATATTCTATTCTTAGAAACTATATTGTATTTTTTGAACAAAAACTTATCAAAATTTGAAACAATCAACAATACCTTGTCTCAAATCAAGCAATATAGCTTGGCACAAAATGTGAACCATCAACGCATGTAAAAACCACAAGATTACCTCCAACCACCTTAAGAGAAATTCCACAGGCAAAGAACACACTTGCACCTTCACAGAAGCATGCCCTCACTTGTTTACGATATCCATGTGTAGACATATGAAATTGACATCATTCACATACATCCATTCATCAGGTAAATCAGGTTAATTTAAATCAATCCTCTAGGATCATCCATTTAAATTGAATAAATTAACTTTATTTAATTTAAGCCTATCATTATCTCATTTAAATAAATCAATTTTAATCACATCCTAACATTCCATCTTTCATAAACCATTTCCTAAGTTCATCTCCTTCAAATTGATTAACCTTTTATCTCACATCTCCCTTTTAATTAAATAAACAAAACTTTATTTAATTAAATCCCAAATGCATATTCCATCCCTTTTGATTTAAATAAATCAAAATATTTAAGTCAAATGGGTCAAAAAAACCTAACATCTTAACTAATCTAATCTTGATTAATCTAATCCAATCACCCATCACATCCTCTAGCTTTTCCCACTTGCACCAATAAAGCATTTTAATTCATTTATTAAAATCATCATTTTCCCTCAACAAAGCATCTTTTGAGAATATTCCTCAAGTTTGAATTTGAAAGCAAGTTGACTTGTCCCTTCCAACATGGCAATAACTTCCCTCTTATATGTCCCCCACTTGTCATTAAAGTCATTTTTTCTCCCTCCAACAAACCAAATTTGAAATTTGATAAGGCCAACCAATCTCATTTATGTGCACATTGACCAAAACTTGCACATCCTCCAACCATTTACAAGGTGACAAGTGGCTCCATCTCATTGGCTAAAACATTATCCCACATTAGTCCTTTTTGAGCACTCTTAGCATTTGAGAATCTATAAATAGAAGCTTCATTCTTCAACAAATCATCCACAATCTTATGCAAAGTTACTCTCTTCAATTAAGAGCTGATTTTGTCCACTTCACTCCATCTTCAAGGCATCTATCATTGAGTTTAGCAATGATTGGGAAAGGGTCACTTTGCACAAGTGACACCAATCCACTATGGAATAGGTACATGCAATGATTTTATATGTCATTTAATCCTTGTTATTTGTTGCATTTCTTGAGCATTGACATGTTATTTCATAGGGGTATTTAGCAAATTTTTATGCACTAACCTTTTTCATGAAGTTTAATGGGTATGCAGATTTGAGAGATGCTCACATGTGGTGCTAGAAGGAGGGTAGAAATATACAATCTCTATTTATGCTTAAATACAAGCCCACCTATGCTTGCAAAAAAAATTAAAAAATGTATGTTTATTTGTTATCACAATAATCACATATCATGTGTTTTACATTTTAAACTAATTGGATTTTTGTACTAGTGTATTGTGAGTCTCTGTAGTATGAAAAAGAAGTTTAAGTACAAAGCATAGATCATGTTAGTTTGGGTTGTAAAGTATTTTTTTTCTTTTAAAATTGATGGGAACATGAAGTTGTTTATCTCTGTTCCTGCATGAAATAGGGATGTTCTTCCTAAAAAAATCGTTGCAATCTTTCGTGGAGTGATACCTTTTTTTTCTTTCTGATATCATGTTTGAAACTCTTAGTTTGCAGATAGGCATCCTTTTCTTTTGTGATAATGCTATCTAAAGAGATCATTGTTGTTAAATGAGTTACGCCCCCATTCCAACTTTCACATTTTTTCATTTCTTGAATGAGTTGTGCCCCCATTCTAGCTTTCACATTTTGTCATTTCTTGAATCTAAAACAAGACTTTCAAAATTTACTTTCCTATACTTACACATTTACCTTACACACATGTTGGAAGGAGCAGATTACACATCGAAGAATCACTGTTAATGAGTATTTTATCAATGTAATTTGCATCATATTTCATGTTTTCTGTGCTTCAAGAGTCTATGTAATATTTGTTTGTTGGCTGCACCAAATGGCGTATAAATTAGATCAACCAAATCAGGCGTGTATACATTCAGGGATGATTTATTATAACTTAATATCTTCTTTTGTTGTTTCTCTCCAATAAACTTGCATGTTGTTGGACATCAAATCCATTGTGTTATCATTATCATGTTGGAGAAGATTTTGTTTCCTTGAAAGCTTCGATTGAATTCAAATTGGTAGATAATATTCTTAAATGCGTCTGACAGTAATGTGATAATATTATGATTGATAGATGGATTTTTTTCAAACTGTACATTATGGTGTAATAACAGTGATATAATGCATGAGAAGATTTCAAAATTCTTGCATATTTATGAGATAGGCAATTTTGAAATACGTTTATGAGATAGGAAGAGAGGACATTGGCCAAAGGTAATAATTTATTTTACAAATTGAAGTAGAACTTTCACCTACCAACCGTGTTCATAATGCACACTGTGATTGGATGAAAAGACTTCTATGTTTTTGACATTCTCTACTCAAGGCAACTAAATAAACAACACATTAAGTAGTGATACTCCATTCGATATATTTTCTATTGTTGGGGAGTGGCAGTTGTATTACTAAGACACAAATTCTTGGGAACATTTAATTGTCTATTTGACAATATATCTGTCAAAAAAGATGATGGCTTGAAGATTGTGAGGAAATGTCTTTATAGACCAAAAATCGTCCAAAGTAGGCAGTGATTTGGATTGTTTCCTATCATGACCCCTGTTGCCCATGGGTATGCTACATATAGAAGATAAATAATTTCACTATGAAAATTCATATCCTATCTTTCTAGTAGCATTACCATCTCACAGTGGGGTGTATGAGAAAAAAATCAACATCCATTACTTTTACTCAGCGAAAAGATTCTAACATGGGCACGGATTTGACATGCTACCTAGCACGACCTAAGTTGCTCATATGTATGAACCCTCGTTTATTCCCCTTCCCTTTCTCATTTTTGTTAGTTGATGGTGTGTAAAGTTCAATTGCATTTTCTAGTAGTGCCTCTGGATTACATGAGATATAGACAAGGAATCAAAAGCATGGATGAGTACAAAGAGCTTTGATGACAATAGGATGTAGACCACCATGTGGTGGGTCAACTATGGTAACAACATCGTTAAATTATTTTGCTGCACTATCTTCCTTTTTAATTTCAAAATCACCATTTGGTTGAGAAGAGATACCTAAAGAGTTGGTACCTTTATTATCAAGTTCTTCACATTCCCTATGAACATTATTACCTTCTAAATTTTTAGGCATCGAAGAATCATACTTTTGTTCTTCAGATTGACTGGAACATTCCTTTGTCATATTATCATTGCTCTTGTCACTGATATTTTCTTTGATATTTTCTTGTCACTAATATTTTCTTTCTTCCATACATTGAAAAATGGCATTTTCCTTTGAGTGGTTTTGATTCACTCAAGTGTTGGTGTCTAGATCGATTAGTTTATACAATGCGTTGGCCTGGAATTTACAGAATTGATAAGCACTACACCTTGGTCAAGATGCAAGTGCTGTGTAATATGGAAAATTTTTCATTCTATTTATGGTCATTTAAGTTGAGTCTTTATTTTTTCTGGAGCACCACATTAATGTTTTGTTTGATCATTTAATTGCAGTGGTTTGAGGATCATAGTTAGTTAGGTGCAATATGGTAATGTATTTATTTCCTATAGGAAAACTTCGCTAATTAATCAGAATGATATGTTGCATCTATGAAAAGCCTTGAATCTAGAAAATTCTCTACAACGCATTAAAATCCCTTTTCATATATTTTATGATTAAAAAGTTGATGTGCATTTATTAGAGTCATTCAAAGTGATTTATTGTTTAAACTTTTGTGCTCTTAAGCTGATCAACAAGTTGCTTTTATATTTCTTCACATAACTTGGCTTAGCTACAACATCAATAGGGGTTGTGGAATTCAACTTTTATAGTGCTTTGTTCATTACATATGAATGCCAATCTTCTATAAAACCACCACAGCCAGATTGAATTTCTTGTTAAGGGATTTGTGAAGTAAGGGAGTGGATATAAAGTGCATACTATTATTTATTGAATGTTGATAGAAATATCTCCACGATAGGCACATATTTTGTTTTGAAAATTTAGATCACACCATCCATGTGTCATTTTTTGTAAGGGGATTTTTTTTTTCATTTATTTCTTAAAATGACTATTGTGGTGTGTCACTTTGCATATTAAACATCTCAAGTTTTGAAACATTTTTTCTTTTATGAAAGCAAATGTAAATTAAAATTGTATTGTTGTTCATTCGACTCAATAATGAATTTTAATTCAATTTTATTTTTATTCCTCTCTCTAAAAGGATTCCTCAAATGATTGATAAATCTTGTATATAGTTTTATCAATTTCCAATACATGCCTAACTTTTATTTGTGGTGTTTATAAGAAAGTGAGGAAGGAAAACAAGGTGTAAAGGAAAAGTGAGAAGCATTTCATTGCACAAGGAGCTTGCAAGAGATCTTTGAAGGAACTTGGCGATAAATTGAGCGTCAAAATTGAAACTCAAAAGAGCTTTTTAATGCTGGGAGATTTCGTCTTATGCCTTAATTTTCTATTTTAGGCTAACTCATTTCGTTTTGGGCTTTAAAACGAACACTTCAAAAGCTTTCAATTGTCATTGCTAGCAAATTGACTAGATTTCGTTTTAGGGTAACAAGTGAACAAAAAAACTTTCATATCTCATTTTGGTGCTCTAAAATGAACCAAAATCATTGCTTTGTGGATTTAAAATGAACATGTGCAATTTTTTTTTTGTGATTGATTACTTAAACTAACATCATCGAAAAGGACGTATGCACTTCTCTCACACTTTATAGTGATCTTGAGAATCAAAAGGCCTTTTTTGTGATCTTAGGTTGAGATAAAGTAATCACTTTTGGACACTTCATTTTGGGTTAAAAAAATTGAACAAAACACTTTGTGAGTGTGAGTAAACCTATTGCATGTGTTCTCCCTTTGTTTCTAAATGAAGGTTGATCAAACTATGAATATGTTTGCTTGCTTTTATCTATCTTAGAGGGCTTGCCTTAGGGAAAAAGTACTCACCCAAGGGAATGACTCAATTAGTAACACTATGAACCCGAGAGTATTTCCAGCCAGGATATAAATGTGCGTATTGGAGTAAATGCCAATATCACGTAGTTGACTCTGATGAGAAGGGAAGAAATGGTCTCTTGCCACGTAGGGTCAAATTTTATATATGGAAAGTCTGAATTAAAACCTTTGTTTTAGAATTTCCAAAAATTCTTAATCTATTTTTTGGTGCAAGAACGGTTGTTCTAAAGCCACCCCACACTTTTACAGTCTTTAGTAGAAATTAAAGCATGCCATGGAAGTTTCATAGGTGTTGATACTTGGCTTCCCCGTATAGGTGAGTGTCATGGAGGGGAGCTAGTGGGGTCAAGCATCTAACCATTTTCTAAAGATAAGCGTAGCTAGACTTGTCCAAGTGGGGACTCAACAAATATTGTCTTTCATATCCATAGGATTGTGCTTTTTTTTGGTTACAAAACACATTTCTTGTTTGAAAACATTTGAAAACAAACATTTAACATCATCATCAAAATTTCAAACCCTTTAGGAGGAAAATACAATTGAATTAATTCATTTGTTATTGCTTACCCTTGGGATTTCATCCTTAGAGGTTTCTGAACACCTAAATTATATCTCAATTTTCTCACTAAAGTTAACAATAGGTAACCCTTGCCTTAATTTAATCAAAGTTTCACATAATATACCTTGTGAAATGAGAAGAAGTTGAGATATTGGACATCTAGTTTGAAAACCTAATAGAGAAGTGTTTGTGGTAAAACAAAGTCACTAAGAAAAGACTAAAAACAATTGGACCCCACACATGTGTCTCCAATGATTTCACGCAAGATCAAGATCAACAAACCAAAGGTAAAATCCCTTAGTCTAAAAGCCCATCAAAAGCGTCTCTCAACGCTATATGAATTCATAGGAAGATTGCTTTTTAACTTTTACAAAAAGGCTTCAAGAAACAATTTTGGTTTGTACCCATTCTATTACTATCAAAACCCAAATCTTTTTAGAGAGTTTGAGCATCTTGTTTAGAGAAAAGCTTGTTCTTCAATACCGAGGTGTAAGTAAACAAGTGTCTTTTTAGGTACATCCTAGTATCAAAATCAAAACCAAATATCATCTCATCAACAACTCTTTGAAAATCTTGGAAAATTTCTTTATGTTAAACTATGGGAAAATCATTTGAAATCAATCCAAAATCACCTTGTTTGATTGAATGTGTGAAGATGCATCCTTCTCTACATATTTGATCAAATTATCAAAACTTATGAAAAAATTCATCCCTTGATAAAATCCAACATCTTTGGATTTAAAAGTTCATTATCAATATCACCTTGTTTGGATAGGAGTGTTTAGATGAATCCTTCTTCTCACACCTAGAAAAATAATCATCTTGTGAACAATTTGACTCTAGGACAACATCCAACCTCGTAGAGTTTAAAAGTCCACCAAAATCCAAATCCAAAATAAATCAATCCTGAATCAAGTCCTAAAGCTTAACATACCCCTTCAAGATTTTCTCAAAGAGTTCCAATCATCCATCAAACATCCATCTTAAATCCATACGATTACCACTCTTTGATCCTTAAATCATCCTAAAATTTCTCTTTTGTACCTAAATATTAAATCAATCCAAAGAATTAGAGAATTCACCTTCCGCATTCTTGAAGATTGATCCCTATTTTATGGTGCAAACTAGATCACAACACAAGAGGAACATGGAAGGTAACAAAGAAACATCTACTTCAAGTGACTTAAGTCAAACCACTCCTAAAATGAATCTCGTTGGGTCTGGCAATCTCATGGTTAACCTTTCTCCGCTTTCGCAAGACCATCAAGAGGAAGGTATCCAAATGGAAGATCTCACCAATAATCCATTTGGAATGTCACATGAGGAAATTAGTGAAATAATCCAAAATCCAAAAAACCATAAGATTATCAACATCATGATGAGAATCAATCCCTGACTATATATGCTCAAATTAGCAAAGCAAGGGGCTAAACTCCCCTCGGATTTCAACATGAGCACTATTGTGGAACCATATTTTGGAGTCATGCCTCCAATCTCATATACCATCCCTGTTTCATCTATCCCCTCATTTCAAAACATCACTCAAAACATCCTGCAAATCACATCATCCATTGCTCCAACACAACCCATTGTTAACAAAGGAAGTGTATTTCTCAATGCATTGCAAACACATCCTCTCGTAAACAATCAGGACTTGGACACAAACACCATCTTGGGATGAACTGTACCATTGCATACTTTTTATGATCCAAATGATCCGTCATCATCATCATTCTACGTAACACCCCAAACCTCTCCCCTCCATAACTTTGCAAGGAGAGGGTGACATGTTTGGACCTGGGGGCATTTTCGACACTGCACCATTCCCTCAAGAGATCACATCTCTCACATTTATACCACTTTTTCCATTACCACCATCATCCACACCACTCCTTGGTTTAGGGCTTCCCCCTTTACCAAATATCAATCAAACCAACATTCGAAATGCCAATCAAAACATCACACCAAACTTTCAAAACCTTTCATCAACATCGCAACAATAGATGACAACTCCACAAGAAATCACAACATCATCCACCACCCCCTAACATCTTAAAGCATGGTCTCTCAAGGATCAACCACATCGATCACACCATCTACCAATCAAATCTCAATCACCAACACAATGGTGCCTCTCACCACCACAATGAGCACCATTTTGAATCAACCTCCACCTTCACCACCACCAAGATCCAATATATCAAGCCAATACAATATGGTGTTGCAAGCCACTCAACAAGTTGTTTATCAAAAGATATTTTTGCAAGTACAAAAACAACAAGCCACGTAATTAGCTGCTCAAGAAGCCACACAACTAGCTGCTCAACAAGCCACTCAAGTGGCATAGGATGCTTAAGTTTCCCAAATCACACAACAAGCACAACAGGCTACACAATCCCAAGCCTTATTGCAAAAATAACAACAACAAGTTGCTCAAGCTACATAAGTTGCATAGGCACAAGCACAAGCTTAGGACCAAGCTCAAGCACATGCTCAAGCCAAAGCCCAATATTAAGCACAAGAAAAATATCTTACACAACAACACGCAACACAACAACAAGCATATCAACAAGTGCTAAATAAATATCAAGAACAACACGAAGTAGCTCAACAACAGACACTAAGAGAAAAACTGCAATAGGAACAACAACAAGCATTGTTACAAGCATACTTGGGTCAACAATATATGAAAACATCATCCAATCCACCCATCCCACCAATGAAAAAACCACCTTAGAACACTTTCATCCCACCCCCGATATGAAAAACGATGTGACATCACAAATTAGGTTGCTCTCACAACAAGTGCTTGACCTTCAATTAGGGAAAACCATGAAAACACCTAGCAACTCATGCCCTTATCCATTTGACAAAAGCCTTGTAATGAAACCATTCTCGAAGGGATTGGAGATCCCCAAATTTGATAAATATTGTGGGATATGAAACCCTAAAGATCACATTAGGGAATTCCAAGTTCATTGCATGGAAGTCACATATGATGATACCTATCTGATGCAGCTATTTCCTAGGAGTTTGGCTAGCCACGCTATGGAATGGTTCTCTCACCAACCTACATGCATCAACACATTCCAAGATATCATAGATGCATTCATCAAAAACTACGCTTGTAATATCACCATGGATGTCAGTCTTAAAGACTATCGACTCTAAAACAAGGTAAGAATGAATCATTTACTTCATTTCTACAATGATGGTGATCTAAGGCCAATCGGAGAAAATGGTCTATACCTGAGGAACAACAAGTGTGCACTATCATATCCAAACTTGTCGGCCTTTTGGAATTCCATCTCAAGGTCCAAGGGATCACCACGTATGACTAATTGATTTCCAAGGCTCTTAGGATCGAACAAGCCCTTATGACACAACCTGGAGGATCAAGTTCATATCCTAAACAATAGAACAATTTCCCATGCACCAATTACAATGACAAACCTTGTATGTCGGAAAGAAACAAAAATATTACAAATGATGGTGTCGTTGATGCCAAAGTTGTTATTAGTTCCCCTCGAAAAAACACACCTGCACCACAACAAAATCAAAACCATCATCAAAACAACCATCATGCAAACACAACACATAAAACAAACAATCAAGCAATCAATAACATCAATGATCAAAGGGGACTGCCCCAATGGAATAAGAATTTCGTCAAGAAAAAGTACACTTCTCTTGGGGAACTGCTCAAAGTCATCATGAAGAAATTGATAAACAAAAACCACATCAAGATTCCCACGTACGAGAACTACCAAGAACAAGACGTTAAACCTCCTTGGTACAACGAAAATCAGCTCTGTGAATTCCACAAAATCAAAGGGCACACCATGAATAGTTGCATGAGGTTAAAAACATAGTCCAAGACCTCATCGATCAAAGAATCATAAATGTGGAGCAGCCAATAGGAAACTAGAACCTTAAAATATACATGAATTCAATGCCTAACCATAACAATAAGGGGAACAATAACATTGATAAGGGGAAAGGCACCCTCACAAACATGAATCATGTGTATGAAACTGTTGTTGCCTCCCTAGATGAATACTGCACAGTAATCACTATCAAAGGAGCTCAAGCTAATTGTGGAGTCACCACAAGAGGCAGAAAGGTTACTATCATAGGATCATCCCAACCAAACAAAAATTTCATGTCCAATTCAAGATCCGTTCGAAACATTATCATGTCAGAAACATTATCACTCCAAACCTCCTTACGTTCTCTCATCAAGACTTTCCCACCCAACCATCCCATAACCATGCAATCCATTTAGAGGTCCTAGTACCATAAAAGTAAAGTCAGGTGAGTCTTGGTGGATGGATGTGTAGGCTTGAATATTTGTTCCCTTAAGCTCATTAAGCAATTAAGAATCTCAAAGGATTCCATCGACAAAGGAAAGGGTATTACAATCAGAGCATATGATTATCAGGAAAGAGTGTCCCAAAGCACAATAAAAATCCCTATTTAGGTAGGGCTAGCTATCATGGAAACCACCTGTTAGGTCCTGGACCTCAACTTACCTTATAACATTCTCCTAGGACGTCCATGGATCCACATAATGCAAGCAGTAGCATCAACTTTCCATCAATGTGTCAAATTCACATATGAAGGACAAGAGGTCACCATCCATGGAGATCCTGAACCATTCTCCTATCACAAGAACCTTGAGGAAAAATACTACAAAATACCTCAAGTACCTAAAAATGATGAAGGCCCATCAACACCATACATTGATCTAGCCACACTTGCTTCCACTTCTGCGAAAAAGGCACCCACCACTCCCGCCATTCCCACCATTTCTAATATCAAGCTCATCATCTAGGATAATGGTTGTGGAAAATACATGATTCCCAAAAATTCTTTTGTGGTAGGAGAGTTACCACAATCTCCCAGATCACGAGGATGTCCACAAGGAAATGAAGACTCCACATCTTGAACATCTCCCGAAGACTATCCTGACTTCATAAGTTGGGGAGATCTCGACTGAGAAGTCATAGAGGAGGATCCATCTCATCTCCTATATCAAGATGATCGACCAAAAACCAATCTACCAATGGATGACAAAAGTAAAGGTCTGCAAATGATGCTCGCAATGGGCTATGATAGAAATTGGAGACTTGGAGAAAATGAAAATAGGCTTATAATACCTATCATTCTAGAGACACGAATGAGAAATCTTGGCCTTAGATGTACCCCTCTGATTATAACCCTATGTGGCTGAAGTCCTCTAGTTAGAAAGGTCAATAATCCTCCTCAACTATCTGTAGCCGAACTTCACTTACCCGTATCTATAGGTTGAGTCGTAGATAACTTCACATTTGACATAATTGATGTTTGTAATAGTAGTGATGAAGAGGATCCCATAACCAACCTACCTAGGCTCTTTGAGGATACCACTCTTCTCATGATTTGCACCTTATCCTTTGAGTCAGACCATCAAAACCATGAAATCCATATGGTTTATTCCCAACTCATCGATTATGACCAACGAGGACCGCTAGTTCTTGACACATTCAAAAATGATGAGGCTCTCTTAGAATTCAAAGGACTACGGGATAAAATTCCATTTGGGGATCAAAAAGCAGGGTTCATCATTGAGCTGGACACACAGGCCTATTATGGAGAAATGATTGAATCCCTCAGTCACAAAAGTGAGAAACTAAGAATAATATCTAAGTCCTTGAATGAAAACCACACTATGGCACTCTTTGACACAAAAACAAGTAAAAACAAAGGATGCATTCAATGGTGAAAACCTCTCTGAGGTGCCTAAGGATGGGGGATTCAATCCTCCTTTCAGAGCACTTCATCAAGAAAAATCAACAGTCTTAGCAGAAAAGTGTAGTCTAGTTAATCTAGGAATAGAGGAGACCCCACACTTCACATTCTATGCGAAGTCATTACTATTAGAGGAATGAGAGCTCTTAGTAGCCTTCTTGAGAGAAAGACAAGTTAACTTTGCATGGAGCTACGTAGACATGCCAAGGCTCAATCCATAAATTGTAGTTCATCATCTAGTAGTATACTTTGAAGCAAAGCCCTTTAGACAAAAGCTCAGGAAAAAGCACCCTCAAATCGCCCTACTAGTCAAAATGTAACTAAAGAAGCTATTGGATATAGGATTCATTCGACCAATAGATTATCCAGAATGGGTGTCAAACCTGGTTCACATCTCAAAACCTGATGGGGGCATCAAAATCTTCACAAATTTTAGGGACTTGAACAAGGCATGTCTAAAAGATGATTTCTTGTTGCCCAACATTGACATGATTGTAGACATGACGGTGGGGCATGAAATTATTTCCTTGATGGATGTTTTCTTAGGATATAACCAAATAATGATTGCTAAAGAAGACCAACATAAAACACCCTTCACCTATCCATGTGGGACTTACTATTGGAATATGATGCCATTCGGATTGAAGAATTTAGGAGCAACATACCAAAGGGCCATGACCTTAATCTTCCATGACATGATCCATAAAACTATCAAAGATTATGTCAATGAAATACTAGCCAAATCGGAAAAGAGGAAGATCACATAACAACTTTGAGCACCATTTTCGACAGGCTAGAGGAATACAAGGTTCGCTTAAATCCAAAGAAGTGCGCCTTTGGTGTACAATCAGGAAAGTTGCTAGGATACATAGTGTCAATGAGAGGTATTAAGGTAGGTCCAACAAAAGTAAAAGAAATCCTTGAGATGGAGGCACCCAAAACATTGAAACAATTAAGAGTTCTCCAAGGTAGGCTTCAGTCCATTCGAAGATGCATAGCATAGCTAGCAGATAAACATAATCCATACTCTCACCTAATTCACAAGGGAGTAGCATACAAGTGGGATAACAAGTGTGAAGAAGCCTTCAATAAGATCAAAGAATATCTACTTACACCACCAATATTCATGCCACCAATCCCAAGAAATCCATTAATTATCTATGTCTAAGCAACACCAATAGCCCTTGGAGCTCTTCTAACTTAGCATGATGAAAATGGGATAGAAAGGGCCATATACTATATCAATAGAACAACGGTTGGGCATGAGTTAAATTACTCATTCATCAAGAAAGAATGTCTAGCAGTAGTGTTTGCTTCACAAAAATTCACAGATTACATGTTGGCGCACAAAGGCAAAATCATCGCCAAAATTGATCCCCTCAAGTACTTATTATCAAAGGCAATGCTCACTTGAAGAATGGCTAAATGGGTCATGATACTAAATTAGAGTATGACATTGAATATGTGGAGCAGAAATAAATTAAAGGCCAAGTCATCACAGATCAGCTTGCAGAAGCACCAATCTATTTAGAGAATCCTCTCATCTTAGAGTTTCCAAACGAATCCATCTTCAATCTCAACATAGCTGACCACTGGAAACTTTACTTTGATGGCTCATACATGCAACATGGATTGGGATTCAGTGTCTTCTTTATCACCCCACAAGGGGAGTGCATATGAAGGTCCTATAAATTGGCATTCCCCTACACCAACAACATAGCAGAATACGAGGTTTTAACCATGGGTCGCAGAATAGCAATGCATTGGCACATCATGGCCCTCAGAGTATATGGAGAATCTCAGTTGATAATAAACCAAGTGAATGGTGAGTATCAGAATAAGGATGATAAGCTCACTCCATACGAGAAACTGGTGGAGACTCTTAAGAAATGCTTTATTGATATCACATTTGAGCAAATACCTAGAGCCAACAACAGAGCAACAAACACCATGGAAACAATTGGATCACTACTGGACATCCCTCATAACGCCCAGAAATATGAATTCTTTGTAGAGCAGCTTCTCGTGCCCACATTCGAGGCACTAGAATTAGAATTTTTGTGTGAAATTGTTGGTCCTAGTGATCCCTGGTACCATGAAATTTATACTACCTCTGAATAGGTGTCACACCTGCCAACTTACCCTCAACCTTAAAATGAACCTTTGTCAAAAAGGCATCCCATTTCATCATCCTAGGAGATACCCTATATCGTAGGAGCATAGAAGGAACCTTATTATGTTGTTTAAATGATGAGGCATTGAACACTTTAACTAAAGTGCATAACAACATTTGTTGTTCACACTCGAGTGGAATGACCTTAGCCAAGAAACTACTAAGGATGGGATATTATTGGCCTACAATGGGAAGAGAGGCACATGACTACGTCAAAAGGTGTCTACAATGTCAGCAGCATGGGGACCTCATCCATGCTCCAGCTAAAGAGCTTCATCCCATCATCACACCATGGCCCTTTTCGTAGTGGGGACTCAATCTCATTGGAAAAATCACTCCCACTTCATCTAATGGCCATAAGTTCATCACAACTGCCAGTGAATACTTTACTAAGTGGGTGGAAGACATACCCATTACATATATAACTAGGAAGCAGATATCAAAGTTCATCCTGAACTATCTCATTTGCCACTATGGTGTCCCACAAGCCATTATCTCAAATAATGGTACACCATTTAAGAATCAGGATATTTGCAACTTGTGTGAAAAATTCAAAATCCAACATTGCTTCTCCACCCCATACTATCCCCAAGGCAATGGCCAAGCATAAGCAATGAATAAAACTATTTTAAAAATCCTCAAGAAAACAGTCAATGATGTAGGTCATGATTGGCATCTGTAGCTCAATCTTGCCCTCTGGGCCTACCGAACTAGTATCCACACACCCACAAGTGCCACCCCCTTCTCCTTGGTCTATAGATCAGAAGCAGTACTCCCCATTGAGATCGAGCTCCCATCACTAAGAATATCATTGCAAAACCTCATCATGGATGAAGAGTACCAAGTATCAAGATTGAATGAGCTAGAGCTATTGGATGAGCAGTGTATAGACACTTTAAGTCATTTGCAAGTCTATCAAAATAGACTCAAGAGGAGCTATAATAAGAAAATTAGAAGCAGAACATTCCAAGTTGGAGAAATAGTACTAAAGGGGAATTAGAAGAATGTACCAAATCCAAAAAGCAAAGGAAAATTTGAACCTAATTGGTTGGGACCATTTGTTATCACAACAAGCTATAAGTCAGGGGCATATCAGTTATCAACAGCCGAAGGGGAACCTTTGCAAGAGCCCATGAATAGTTCTCATCTCAAAAAGTTTCATGCCTAATCTTTCAAGGTATAGACCTAAAAAACAATCAAAAAATTAGAAAATGTCCTAAAAAAACGGTTACCTTGGCGAAAACCTGGCAAATAGGCATCTTAGTGACAACAAAAAAAATCAAAAAAGCAAAAAAAAATCTAAAAAAATTGAAAAATGATTAAAAATAGTAAAGAAAAAAATTGTCCTCTGGTGAAAACCACTTTGGTGGCACTTTAGATAGGTACCTTGGTGAAAACCTAGAAAACAAGCGCCTTGTGTAAATAAGCACTTCCCATCCACTAGGATCTTTACGGCTTGTTTTGCATCATCCATCCATTACGTTTCCATCATCCATCACATTCGAATCTCCATCCTTCACTCATCCACCCACATCTGCACCATAGCTTGGTCCTGTGTTCGTATCATGATCCCTCCTATTACTACTCAACCCATCCTCAAGGTCAGTTTGTCTTGCCTTTATCAGAGTAGTCTATTGCATCATGTTGGGGGCATGTTCTCATCAAAATCGATTCGTGTATATTATTGAAGTCCTAAATCATCAGAAAATCCAAAAACATCAAAACATAAAAAAATCCAAAAACATCAAAACATCAAAAAATCAAAAATACATTTAAATCATATCAAAATCCAAAAAAAGGTCAAAAATTCAATCAAAAAGTCAAATGAAAAGTCATCTTTTCAAACTATGGGTCTCTGAGCCTTGAACATATGCAAGGTTGATCTTTGATCATCCCCCGAGACACTTAGGTTAGTCCTTTGAGAGTCTGTCATAATAAATTGACATTTCATCATGTATATCGTCATATGTAAATTAGTCAAGTTGTTAGTTGAACTACATGGTCTCTGCGTGTATAACATAGGAAAGGATAATTTGTTGATGAGCCCCCGAGGCCTCTAGGATAGGTCCATAAGTTACTCTTTTGGTCAAAATCTCAGAAAACCCAAAAAAAATTGAAAAATTGAAAATCAAAACATTTGAACATCTCAAAAAATACCAAAAAATTGCCTCAAAACATTGCATAACTACAAAAACACGCAAATATTTGAAAAAATCCATCTGTCTATGTGATCCTTTTTATATCACAGCAATCGGTAGTCCAGTCAGGACACATGGAGAATATGCCTTTCTCCCTTTCATTCTATGGATTTCTAAGCGGTTTCACCTGGTTTTTCTATGGCATTCTGTGCAGAGACATATATGTGGCGGTAAACTTTTTCATATTGAATTTAAAAAAAAATAAAATAAATTGATTTTGTAAAATGTTTCAATCAATTTTTTGGATCATAATTTATGATCTATCATCAGAATATATTGAATTAAAAAAGAAAATGAATCAAAAATTATGATCCAAAATATTGATAATAAATATTTACACAATCAAATCCAAAAACTTTCTTGAAAGAACAATAATCTGAAATCTCAAGATAGCCAAATTAGTTTTAACAATTCAATAAAGTTGACGAACATTTGTTATTATGCAGCTTCCAAACGGATCGGGGGCATTGCTTGGTGTAGCACAAATTATAGTTTACTGTTTGTACAGAAACTCCAGCGGCAATCATCAAGATTACGAAATTATATGCCCACAGTAGCAGTTTATTTCGTGCGTCGTCATTTGATATCTTAGGTCTGTCTGGCTGAGCGATCATTGGTTTATTTTTCCAAGTGGAGTGTAATTATTCATGTTTTTGATTGGAGTTTGGGTTAAGTGGCATACTTTCCGCCGATCCATTCTTCCTTACTTGCAAACTTTATTACAAACACGCGATTTGTGAAGAAATAGAGGGATTGGGACTAAAAATAGTTGCCCTATTGAAAATTATCTACATTTTAAATAATAATATTTTTTTTTAAAGGTGGTTATAAAATATAGAAATTTAAAGTTGTAATGGTGAAATTTGTATATATATATATATTTCGAGGCAATGTTTTAATAGATGTATATATTGATTAATGTCATAATCTCATGTAAAGTAGGATTTATTGTCATACTCTTATTCATTCATATATAGACATATCTAAATTTTACTTTATTTTTATATGCACATACTTCTATGCATTTACGTTCTTTTCAGATTTTTGCATTCACTTATGCTTACCTTCATATATCTTTTAACTACATGGATTTTATTGTTTATCCAACCAATGCCATTTTTGTGGTTGCAAAGTTGACCGTTTCCCTTTTAAAATTCAAATTCAAATTTTGGTTCACTAGCCTTCTTTGTTTTTTTCCATCATGAGCTAACTTAATACACATGTTGCAAAATTTAATGGTATGTGCTAGTATTTAAAGATATTTAATTGCATGAATATTTTGCATCATGAAACATTTAAGCCTCTTCTCTCACTCTAGAGAATTAAAAGAGCAATTAGATTTGCTACACTAAAAGGGGTAAATAATTTACACAAATCATCTTCGGAATCTTGAAGCTTGTTTTCCAACTTTGTACATAAATTTCTAGGGGTCAACCTAGGAGAATTTCTCTTAATGTTAAAAAAACATCCCATCCAAGATATAAATATTGTCAATATTTAGATAAAAAAAACCACAAAGAAGGTAGACAAATTAGGTGAGCAACACAGAGGAACTTTACATTGTGCAAAGTTAAGTATGAATATGGTGGACAAAACCATGATCATAAGCTTGACCCAAATCTCCAAACTCAACCCCTAATACAGTAGATGTTTCTAAGCACAAAATTCCAACCAATTAACTAACAAAGAGGATAAATACTTTGAGTTCTATGATATGCAGATTCAATGTTTGCACCAAAATTATCTACCATTAAAACTAGAGCTAAGAGGTATTATTAGTATTTGCATTTACTTTGAGTTCTATGATATGCAGATTTAATGTTCGCACCAAAATTATCTCACATTCCTAAGTTTGACCTAAAAGACTTGGCATCAAGGTTGATGACTTGGTCAATAGATTGTTGGTTTGCACATTCCTAAGTTTGACCTGTGTTCTCATGCCTCATGCGATCTGAAGGATTTGGGAGCACTTGGAATCGCGATTGAAGGATTTGGAGGCATTGGCATGAGGTCTTCTACATCGCCATGTTCACTTGAGGAGGGCATCAAAAACCCTACCCCAAACGCTGCTCATAGGCAGCGCTAAACCGTAGGTGATTCATCATTCCATGTGGGAGTTGGAGGTGGGTAGAAGAGCTTAATCCTCTACTTTGGTGTTCAATCCTCTGCCAACAACCTCTAGGCGCCATAATATCTACATTTGAAATCTGCTTACACCTTATTAGGCACTGGAATCTGCTGAGGCCATTCTGTCATGTTATTTCTCAGGCTGTGACATCTGAGTTGGTGGGGAATTCCATGACAAGTTTGACAATTTTTCCAATAGCAGGTCGTAGATTTTCTAAGAGGCCATGTCATCTATTTGCATACGGGTTCATCAGTCTGTAGATTCAACTGCCACACAATTTGCTGTTGTGCCATTAAAGGTGCTTCAACTGCTAAGGGCCTCATTGACCCACCCCATATTCGGGCAAATTGATGAATTGTCTATGTAGCCATCAGATTGCACATTTGATTGTATTTATTAATTTATTAAAAATGATCAGAATGCAAATTGTTTTTTATTTTCAATTAATTAATAAATACAATCAAATGTGAACCCTAATGGTTAGGTAGACGTTGGCCATGTCAAAATTTGGCATGGAGACCAGTGATTAGGTGTGAAGATTTTTCCCAACCAGGCATGAAGTTTTGTAGAGACAGGTGTGCAGATCTTTATGACTCTTACATGCATGCCCATTGACTTGGTCAAACCTTCCCCCCCTCTCACTCTAACTTTTTCCTTTGATGGTTTATTAGTTGCATTTGTTTTTTCAAATCTAGTGCTTAGTCAAATACTAAATAGTAAATTGCTAAATAACCATCAATTTACATCAAAATTTTGTTAAAAGGGGAGTTATTTTCACTTTTTGTCATAGTTAAAAAATTTGTAAAAGAGAAGTCATTTTTTTAATTTTGCAATGAATTTGGCAAAGGGAAAACGTTTATAGGGGGAGGTGCATTTTTTTCCTTAGTTATAAATTTGTAAAAGAGGAGTCGATTTTTTCTTGTGTACTGAATTTGGCAAAGAGGGCCATTCTTTGAATAAGGGGGTTTCATTTTATGTTTTTATCTTTTTGAGGTTTAAAAGGCATATTTCTTTATAATCCACCTCATGAGAAAAACTTGTAAGAACTCATACTCACAAATAAGTCTGTAAATGCACTCATATAAAGTGCCAAAAAATTGAATGTGTGTTTCATATGGAGGGAATTTGAGAAATTTGTAATTACACTAAATTATAAAGTGTAATGGGTTGTTGTGTAGAGCCTTCATTTGACATCACACTTGTGGATCTTTGTGATTTAACATCACAACAATGTCTCCTCATGATTCTCACCTCATGCAAGTGTTCCTTGGAGCACACCCTTTCTTATTTTTTGTACATGTTTTGGACATACATCTTGGTCTACATTCCTTGCACACTCTCGATTTTAGTTGGTCTACTTATTCTCTTGGCATTAAGGGGGGACTATGATGTGTTATTACAATAAAAAATATAGACATTAATATATAGATATTACAATATATAAAATGAAATATTTAACAAAATAATCACTTATCACCTCTAAATGATCTCTCTTGTTGTCCACAATGATGACATTCTCATGTTGTGGCATTACAAAGCCTTATAGCAACCATCCAAGTAGAAATTAAACTACAAACCAATAATCATTTGATTTCTCAATAATAAATAGCTAAAACAATGAATGCAATTTGAAATTCACTAATCTGGTTCATATCCTCATCAAAGGCATCAAACTCTCTATTGCAGTAGAGACATCATGTTGCATTGTATTATCAATATTAGGAGGAGTCTTTGCTTGCATAATCTAAAAATAAAACAGCATTATTCAATTACAAAAACTAGAAGAGTGATGCACATGTCATGACTTATAATGTATGACATAGTCAACAAAATTTCTAGTACTTATTGAACTATATATTGCTTCATAGTTTAATATGTGGTTATTGCAACATTGTGTTCCTTGGGATATGTTAATGCATACAAATCTATTTCAAATATTATTTTATGATAAAAACCCTTTATGAACAACATAGTGAACAAAAGGTTGATAGAAGAGAGCAATATTGCCTAGAGAACCAACAAGCCAAAACACAATGTACAAGAGCAATATTGGGTAGTTTCTAAGTTGGTAGGAAGAAGTTGACAGAGGAAGAGGATGTTATAAGGAATCTTGCATAGTATAGGTCTCATGAATGGAAAGGTAGCCTGTTGTAATAATAGGACAAATGCAGAGCAATGTGATAGTGAAGAGAAATGAGGAGAAATGACAGAGTATCCTATCCTCTTGACTAGACATAGTATACTAATATCAGTAAGAGTCTTCATGAGTATCAATTGAATGTTAAGGGTTTGCATGATTCATGAAGATAATTTCAATGTAAAGGATAGTCACAAGATGATAGTCCTAGGGGCAATCATATCATGCAAGCAAGGGATAATATCATGATTGCATAATGAAGTCACATGGTGAACCTTTGTTGATGTGAAGTATGAAGAAGTTTTGAAGTGGGGATAAGATTTATGGAAATAATGTAAAGTATGATAGTTAGATGCATGTAAAAAAGAAATAATGAGCACTATCAACTAAGATCAAAATGATATAGTGATAGTAAGAAATGAGGGGACCGTGGTCCTAATATTTTGATAACAATTCACTACTATAAAGACACTCCATGATTTTCATAAACCTCAACATTTTATTCATATTCACACCTAGGTAGAGTAATGATCAGAGGGAGAAATGGAAAATAAAGGATATAACATAAATAAAGAACTATAATTGGACAATTACATAAGATAAATATGATAGTTTAAATTCACAAGATGTAATAGGACAATCACATGTATTTCAATACCAAAGAATGATTCAAGGGATAATTGTGGAAGATGAATTTTTATGAAATACTTTATATGTTTTCAATCAAGATACCTCAAGATAAAGAGTGCATAAAATCCATGAATGTGGTGGTAATCACATGAAATCTAATGCTACAAGATAGTCTCATATGAGAAACAAAAAATTCAATATGATGGTATAAGAGGAGCATGCATAGTTTATTATTAAAGGATCTAGTTTAGAGTTATAGTGCCCTTTTATTGATCATATTCATAGAGGATACTATCCTCGTGAAGGGATAGAATGAAGGATATACTTATTAATTATAAGTGGACAACACCTTGTCTATGGATTAGATTCCATTGAAGATAATTGATAGAAGATGACAATATATCTAGTCAAGAAGAAAAGAGAACAATCCTCTATGATGTCAAGCACTTCAAAGGTATAAATGAAAGTCTACAACCATAACATGAATTCAATAACATAGTCATCATGATAAGTATAGTCATCATAGGAAAAGAGTAGTAATAAGTTCAATATCTCGATCAACATTCATGAGCCCAACAATGAGCAGCGAGATGGTATGCTACAAGCTAGTGATGATAGTTAAGAGGATAAGAGTGAAATGGTATGTTACATGCTAGTGATGCCCCTAGCCTATATTTTTGGAGGTCAAAAACATGAAAAAAATTAAATTCATAGATTATGAAGTGCATAACAACTTGAAATCAAATTAATTAAAATTTACAAAAAATACTTACAAACTATCTAGAACCTTCAAGTCATTAAACATTTTTCAATTGTGAAATATAATTTTTTATTTTAAAATTATATTACTAGAGTGAAACTTTGATGACCACCTCCATTGGAAGGTGTTGTTGTTGAAGCTCCAAGATTAACCTATTCTACATCCAAAATTAGATATAAGAATACCATTCATATCATGTTTAGCTATTCACATGTAATATTTATAATTCTTTACTAGTTACATACTTTCACAATACATGTGGTCATGTAATAGGGAGGTGGAGGACTGCTAAAAATAGAGTGAACACTATCACCCTAAAATTTTATTATAATCATTCAACTAATTTAGTCAATCTTTCATTTCAAACTTTATTTTTTCTGTTTTTGATTGGAGTTTGGGTTAAGTGGCATACTTTCCGCCGATCGATTCATCGTTTACTTGCAAACTTTATTACAAACACGTGATTTGTGAAGAAATAGAGGGATTGGGACTAAAAAAAGTTGCCCTATTGAAAATTATCTACATTTTAAACATTAATTTTTTTTGTAAAGGTGTTTATAAAATATAGAAATTTAAAGTTGTAATGGTGAAATTTGTATATATATATATATATTTCTATTTCGAGGCAATATTTCAATAGATGTATATATTGATTAATGTCATAATCTTATATAAAGTAGGATTTATTGTCATACTCTTATTCATTCATATATAGACATATTCAAATCTTACTTTATTTTTATATGCACATACTTCTATGCATTCACGTTATTTTTCAGATTTTTGCATTCGGGTGTTGTCATAATAGTGGTTTACAATTCCTGAGAGGAACGAATTTTAGCTGAAATTACATATTTTTAGAAAATATAATGATTTAATCCTTAAAAAGTTCCATTTTAAGGATTCCAATTGAAGAGGGTTTGATCAAATCACCTTAGATCAAAACCCCTTGGATAGAACCTCGCTATTTTTAAACCATACCTATAAATGTGTCTCCTT